>CM061479.1:14180000-15380000 GCA_030770085.1 Oryza coarctata | reverse complement strand
GAGTATCTTAGAAGTTAAAATGTAAATTTTATAGAACAACAATTAGACCTGCTATACTATATGGAGCAGAATGTTAGTCTAAAAAAGACGTTATGTTCAACAACTGAGTGTTGTAAAAATACGTATGCTATATTAGATTTATGATCATACAAGAATGAATCGAGTCCGAAACGAAAAAATACGCAATCGACTAGAGATAGCACCAATTAAAGAAAAACTTGTCAAACATCGGTTGAGATGGTTTAGCCATATTCAAAAGAGACTTCCAAAGATGCCAGTACAATATAAAATCCTAAATCAAGATAATAAAATGATAAGAGATAGAGAAAAACCAAATTAACAGGAAGAAAGACAATAAGATAGGATTTGAAAAATTAAGATATAGCTAAAGATTTATACTTAAATAGAAATACTTAAAAAACAGCTATTGACATGTTTGAACCGTGATTTGAAGATTTTTATTGGATTTTAACTCTAGTACATCCTAACTTGTTTAGGAATGAAATGTTATATTGAGTTATGTACTTGTTGAATATAATAGGTTTTCAGCCTAAAAAATGACACAACAGCATGAGTCCTACTCCTATCATGTGAGTTGTCCTGAGTTCTTCATGGACCAATGGAAAATGGGTTCTGTGAGTTAGAACTGGACCTATCAACCAATGTTCAGTCATAAATCCCTTTCTATATCTCATTAGACTTTTTCTCGTATTTGTGAAACATAATATAATGATATGCTTTGTTTAAAAAAATGATGATATGCCAAGTTATGCAACAAGAATTGCCTTTTAAAGAGTGCTAACCTCAGCACTATTCATAAACTTGGTGTATCTGGAAATGGCAAACACCAAGTAGTACATTGCATGAAATGCTTCCTTGTGTAGTTAGATGGCTTTTGACCTATTAGTGACAAATACCTATTTTATATTGGACTTATGGTATGTCATATTTAAATAACAAAAATAACAAAATGAGTCTTCAGGTCATGGCTTCTTTTCAAAAGCAATTAAAAAAACAACTCTAGCCTTCTTTTCAAAAACATAAAAAGAAAACTTCGATCTTGATCCTAGTGAGGAGTTCCCTAGAACATTGAGAAGATTTTTCGGGGAAAAATGTATAAAACCATAATAACCTTTCAGCAGCGTGGCCAGGATGCTTGGAATCACCCTTTCCTTGATAATATCCAATTGAGACATGGAGTTGGATTCCACCTGTACTACCATAGTGATGCAACAGTTCTGATTCTTGACACACTCATTGTTTATAGAACATTTGCTGCAGGGCATAGAATGCCAAATGATATGTCATGGAAACTACAAAGAGAAAATAGGATAGCTACTGGCATAACAACATGAAACTTGTAACTATGCATGTGTAATTCTATAATCAGCTGCAATGCCCATGCTAAAACGAATACTGTTGTTTGAGAGCTTAACAGGTAGGTTACATTTACTGATTGATATATTAGATGAAAGATTGATGTGTAAATGTTACTTAGGCAGGGCAAGCAATTTCTGGGGGTAAACAGACACTGTTATTCACATATAGACAACAACGCTATTGCAGAAATTTCAGTCAGTAGAGATTAATAAAACATTTATGTATGTTTGTTTGTTTGGGTTGTGGGTGATGTGGGATTCCCCATCAATGTACAGCACTGATGTATCTAGAATTGTTATCCTGAACTTATTTTATTATCCTTAAGTTACCCAAATAAATTAATAAAATTAAAAAAAAAAACTAGATGGGGAACAAATAAGCTCTAGAGAAAAATGCATCAGCGGTATCACAACCACCAGCTCCTTTTCCAAACTGACCAAACTAGTAAGACAACTTGATATATGGGGAACAAATAAACTCTAGAGTAAAATGCATCAGCGGTATCACAACCAACAACTCCTTTTGCAAACTGACCAAACTAATCAGACAACTTGATTGATGGGTGAAAATCAAGTTCAAAACATGCCATGGGGGCTACTTTCAACATCAACATGAGCCTACCCTGAGGAGTGCCATGCAGGCAGCACATAATCCACAAACTGCTTGAACAAGAAGGCAATGTTTGATGTGTAGTGCAGAGTGGCGGGAGGACAACGGGCCATTCCATAGAACAGAGGAGCACCATGTTTTTTTACCTTTGGGCTTGTGGATTGCATGCTGCCTGTGTGGCACTCAGACTAGGCTAGCATCTATTGTCAACGTAATTAGCTCATGCGGCATGTATGACATGATTTGTGCTCAACAATCAAGTTGGCAACTTCTTTGATCAATTTGTACAATGAGTGACCAACTAGAATCCACCTCACAAGTTGTTGTATCACCTGTTCATTTTACCCTAAAGTTTAATATTTTAATTTATTCTTTCTAGGTTGATATATGTGTGACAACTAGCCATAATCCTTACAGAATTGAAAATACAGTTATATTCAATATGTAAACACACATTCGGTGGCATACTTAACTTAATATAGTTTTTCAGTCCAAACAAGTTAAATTAGGCTAGAGTTACAACCCAATAAGAGTCTCTAAATCACGGTTCAAACAAATCAATAACTGATTTCCAAAGTACTAATTTTTAGATATATCATACTATTTTAAGTTATTTTTTATTATCTTTTTTCATGTTAATTTTGGTATTGCTTTATCTCTTTTCAAATTATTATCTTGACTTAGGATTCTATAATATATTGACACCTCTGAAGGTCTTCTTTGGACATGGCCAAATCATCTCAACCGATATTTAATAAGTTTTTCTTCAATTGGTGCTACCTCTAGTAGATTATATATATTCTTGTTTCAAACTTAATTAATTCTTATATGACTACAAATCTAATGTAGCATATCCATTTTTGTAACACTTAGCTGTTAAACATTACGCCTTTTTGTAAACCAACATTCTACCCTATATAACATAACAAGTCTAATCGTCGTTTTATAAAACTTTTTTTAACTTCTGCGGTACCCTCTTATCACAGAGGATGTCAGATGCTTGGTGCCATTCCGCTTTAATTCTATGGTTAACATCTACATAAATATCTCCATCTATATATAGCATCGATCCTAGATATCGAAAAGTTTTCTTCTTAGACACTATTTATCCTCTTAAACTCATATCTCTTTCCTCATGTGTAATAATGCCAAAGTCACACCTCAAGTATTTAGTTTTAGTTCTGCTTACTCTAAAACCTTTGAACTCAAGAGTTTGTCGTTACAACTCTAGTTTCCTATTTACTTCTGCGCGGTTCTCATCAATTAACACCACATCATCTACAAAGAACATACACCCAGAGATATCCCCTTGTATATTTCATTTAATCTCATATATTACTAATGCAAAGAGGTATAAGCTCAAGACTAAGCCCTGATATAGTCCTATTTTAATCGAAAAGTAACACAACTTTATATTTGTCCAAAGTTCACCACGTAACATTTCTTAGTATCTTGTCATAAGCTTTCTCTAAGTCAATAAAAACCGCTCCATAACTTATCTTATTAAGAAAAATGCTTCTATAGTTGATCTTTTGGGCATAAAACCAAATTGGTTCATACAGATCTGTGTCGTTCCTCTAAATAGTGTTTGATAACTCTGTCCCATAGCTTTATAGTGTGACTCATCAATTTAATTCCTCGGTAATTAGTACAACTTTGGATATCTCTCTTATTCTTATAGATTGGTACTAATATACTTCTTCTCCACGCCTCAGGCATCGTGTTCGATTAAAAAATATTGTTGAACAACTTGGTTAGCCATACTATAGTTATATTCTCAAGACATCTCCACACCTTGATTGGAATACCATCAGAGCCCATCGCCTTATTCCTTTCATCATTTTCAAAGCTTCTCTAATATGAGATTCTTGGATTCTCTGCACAAACCTCCTATTAGTGTCACCCAAAGAGTTGTCCAACTAGACGGTGGTGTTCTCGTTCCCACCATTGAATAAATTATCAAAATATTCTTGCCATCTATGTCTAATCTCATCCTCCTTCACTAAAAGTTGTTCCCATTCATCCTTAATACACATAACTTGGTTGAAATCACTCGTCTTCTATCACGAGCCCTAACCATTCTATAGATGCCCTTCTCTCCTTTTGTACTCAGACGTTGATACAGATTCTCGAAAGCCCACCCCTTTGCCTCACTTACAGCATGTTTTGCGGTCTTCTTTGCCACCATGTACTTCTCCATGTTGTTCTCACTCCTATTATGATATAAATGTTTATAACATTCTTTTTTCTTCTTAATAGCTATTTGTACATCTTTGTTCCACCACCAAGAGTCTTTAGTTTCACATCCACTCTCTTTCGTCACTCCAAACATCTCTGAAGCAATCTTTCATATGCATGTTGACATCTTCTCTTACATATTATTTGCATCTTCTTTTTTCTTCCAAGAGCTATCTTTGATAATTCTTTCCTTGAAGACAATGTCTCATCTTCTAGCTTCCACCACTTAATTCTTATAATTTTATCTTGTTTATCCTTAGTAGTATGCACTAAAAGCGAAAGTCGGCCACCTCCAGCTTATATTGAGAAACCACACATTCTTCGAGTATTAGCTTACAATCTACACAAGCTCGTTTATCCCCTCTTCTCATAAGGACAAAGTCAATATGGCTATATTGTTGGCCACTACTAAGTCACTAAATGAGATTGTTTATATTTCTAAAAAAAGTATTGGCTATCATCAGATCAAAAACTATAGCAAAATCCAAGATTTCCTCTTCCTCCTGATTGCTATCACCATATCCAAAACCTCCACGATAGCATGTTGTACATTTTTACTCATATATGTAGAACAACTTTATCTAGGTCACGGATTTTGCTTTCCACTTCAATATATATTTTTTACTATTTTCCTACTAGGATTTTACTCACATACCACCTATCCATGACCAGGTTTTCACTAGCTTCCTCCAGATGTATTTACTGTCTTCATGTGAAGAGTTTCACTATAAATAATTGAAAACATCTTTTAAAAATACTGCAAGTTAATTTGTGAGATAGGGGTTCAAACCCAAAAGCTAACTACGCAAACAACCCTTAGCCATCCCACCAAGCTACCGTTTGTGATGAGGTATAGGATAACTTCCATAAATCAGTAAAAACAACATGATTCATGCGTAAAATACTCATTTTTAATGCAAAAATGCTTCGTTTTTACTCAAGTAATAACCACATGATCCGGTCGGTAAGTTTTGCTTGATTTTTACTGGGGCATGAGTGGATATTTAGGTCGGTTCGGTCAGTGAGTAGAACTTATTCTGCACTCAACACTAGAATAGTACAGATACATCCGATCAATCTACTTCTTCCGTCTCAAAATATAGCTATATGGAGGGAGTACATTGCTATCACAAAGGCTTGTTTTTTACTGTTTCATTAATTAAATAATATAACAATAGGTACCCATACAAGCACATATCCCTTTTGAATCATGCAGGTTCATGTTCGACAAAATAAATGAACCATGTACTACTATAACTTGACACTACTGACCAAGTAATTACTTTGTACCATGCAATATGCCAATATAAAATGACTAGCACCTACTTGGTAAACACCAAATAAATATAAGACACATACCCAGAATTTTTAACAGAAGTGTAAGCTCAATTAGTAAGCTGGGCATTTTAAAGCAGGACAGGAACTTCTGTACTTTGCTGCATCTTTTTTAGTTAAGGCAAACAGGGCAGCAGTTGATGGAAACGGTTTCTATATCAAACGCAATACAGAGAATTGCCGCATCTTTTTTAGGAAAGGCAAACAGGGAAGCAGTTAATGGAAACGGTTTCTATATCAAACGTAATACAGAGAATCATGCATAACACAGATAGTTTCTGAAATTACCTGTTCGAAATACAAATTGAAGGGATCATATTGTTCAATTGTTTTCTTAAGGCGTTGTATTGGTCAATAAGCTCTCTTACAATAAATTCCAGTCCTAACCTTTTTATCTTCATTGTTTCCTACATACACATACAATTTTTAACAGAAATTTAGATATCAGTCCAATCTCCCAATGAAATCATGACCATTTTACTTCAAAAGAATAAGACCTGGCTTAAATGAAAATGAGTGATCCATGGATTTCTCTGTGTCTTTTGCATATCAGGGCCGCAATATCTAAATACCAAAATGAAAGAGAGATGGAGATTACTAACATGAACAATATTAGAAGGTAAAGAAAGCCATGGATTAAATGTACTAACAAAATCATGACTGTGTCAACCAAATCAGAAAAGTCCACTCGTTCTAGATGATGCTTAACTTCTAGCGATGCATACTCAAAACCATATCTATACTTCCTTAGATGCTTTGACAGGAAAAGCAAACCAGTATGATCCACAGAATTTGTACCCTTGTGGCACTTCAAAACTTCCTGCACAGCAAAGTGCAAAAGTTAAAATAGTGTCAGAAAGAAAGATGAAAGGAATAACATGACAACGACAGATCATTGAAGAGCAAACCTAAAGAATATAACCTGCAAGTTCATAAGAGGGGAATCCTCTAATGCATTAACTGGGTGATCCAAAGCTCCATAGGCAGCTTCTGAAATGGAACAAGCAGCCCAAGAGCCAACAGGGGCCCCAGGTTCACCTTCAAAACCATGATCACTGTACATGCCATCCGCAGTATCATAAGAAAACTGCATTATTTGCTGCCCATAAGAACTTCTAACAGTCCCATCATAAGCAACATATGTATCTCTCAAATGATACATTAATTTCCTCATTAAAGTCCCAGGAACATCAGCATTTTCGCTGAAGAAATTTGCCCTGCCAGATATGGCATGCAGTAGACATTCTAACGGATTTAGTCCATCAAGAAAAGAGTTTCTGATCACAGCATACATGTTTTGGACTCCGGTGCCATCAGTGATTTCACAATTGAGATGTTTATGTCTATTCCACGAAACACAAGAGAGTTCTAGGGGAATTCTGAAGGGAAATTTATTTCCTGGAAGTTGAAGACCGACACATGCAGTCTGTTGGACAAACTTCAGAAGACTTCCTTTACTCCCAGAATTAATCATTGTCATCATTGAATTATCTTTACTCACATGTTGTTGTACCATTTTCGACAGATCATTGAATACACTCTTGAATGTAGTGATTGAAGACTTTATGATTGGCAGACTGACCTGAGCAAAGTCAGACTGTCCATCTGAATTTGATAGATCATCACCTCCATCATAATACTTCAGATTTGGTATAGAAACTGGATTTAGCAATATTTGCTTGATTTGAAAAGCTTCTTCCGCTTCATCCAATGCCAGATGAACTTCCTCACTCAGTTTTCTCCTTGAGTAATGATCTGAGAACAGATAGAGATCTGAAAGGGAGACACTTAAACCCCTCATGGTTAAGAATTCACATAGTACATCCTGAGCGGAAGAAAGGAACTCAAGAGCCTTACAACCATACTCTTTGAACATGACAGAGAAAAGGCTAGATGTGTTATTCTGTAGCCAAAAAGATCCTGATGAGCAGGTAAGCACTTCACTGTCTTTGATGTGTAACTTCTGATCAAAACTGATGTTCATACAAGGAGCTAGCAGCATGCCAAACAGTTGCTTACCATTCCAAAGAGGACCTTGAGAGTTCATAGATTTAATTACTGATGGCACTGGTGTTGATGAGACAGAAGAGCATAACATCTGCAGTTGTTGAAATTCAGCTTTCTGCAAGAGAACGCCTGCACTTGTTAACTGATGTGCAGCAGCTAGAGAGTCATGTGTTAATGACACCAAACTTCGCCCATCTTGTGCATTCAACAGTTGGTGGCTTAAATTAAGTAGCTCTTCAAGCTCAACTCTTGATTGTAGAGATTGGGGGACATATCCATGCAAGCAGTCCCCATCAAAGTCCCCCTTGAAAGGATCACAGCATAGTGGATTAATAGACACAGCAGAGTGAATTGGCAGAAGTTTTGCTGATAGGGCAATCAAAGAATGTTGATGAACTGAAGGTGGCCTATTTACAAGAACAAGATCACCATCCTGCAATAGTCTATAGGCAATATCACCAACTTCTAGCTGGTTTGCCTTCCGAACAAAAATAAGCTTCCCATTTCGGCGCACAAGCAGTACTTCCTTGGTAAGAAGGTGCAAGTTGCACTTCAAATTTATGGTTTTGAAGTTGTAAGAACTAACTTGCTCAGAAACAACCAAGTTCAAAGCTAAATCCACAGGAATACCGATTTCGTTTAAATTAATTTTTGGATCCCCAACCATTATACTCCTAAATGCATTGTCAGATCTTTTGCTGAGAATGATATCTTTTAGCCATTTGGTTCCATATGTGTCTGTAGATGTAGAGGATTCACCATCCGACTTTTTTGAGTATAACTACAAAATGCACAAGCATGTTAGAGAATCACATGAAATCGTGTACTATTTGAGAAATCATGCAACATTAACTGTAAGCACAATTGTCACTTTAAATTACCCAGATCCTGATAAAGTTGTGAAAAAATAACGAAGTTAATAAGTAAATTCATTTGCCTTTGCCATTGTGAAGTAATAGTAACAATAAATAGCTAGGTATCAACCATAATTTATTAAATATTTTTTACACAAAAACTTTAAGTTCTTTTATTTCGACTTGTATACTGATCCTTGTTTCAAAGCACTCGTATGCTCCTTCCAAATTAATTCAATTAAATATTAGTAAAACTAGGAAAGAGCAATTAACTTTGTATGTTGCGCTTAATCACCTTGCAGAATACCAATCAAATGGACAATTGAACAACACTACCAATGATCAATCTCTTCACTATTCTCAATCTGGTTTAGTGTCAATGATTTAAATGACATCACATTCGGTATATCATATTATGTAGGGGTGATTTACCATTTGCCACTACATATAGATAGATGGCTTTAATAGTTTACCACTTAACAAATGTCAATTAATTATTTGCCATCTAACAGTTTGGTGCACTTAACAAAACACCACTTTAGCCATTATTTCATACTTTACCCCGTAATCATTGAAACCACCTTCATTCACCCTTCACCCTTCTAGCCACCGGAGATCAACATCTTTACGTATCCAGATGGGGCGTCCCTCCCTTGCACGCCCCCATGGCCCCATTGCAGTAAATGCTGCCAGGAAAGAATGTGGTGGCAGGGAAAGCCACAGCTGATGATGTGATCGGCGCTGAACAAGGGAAGAGAACCTGCTCCAATCACCTTGGTCTGCTGCAACTGTCAATTCAGGCTCTGCCATCCTTTCTCCCTCTCATCCAAAGAAAGGCACTTCACTCTCTACATCACGGCGTTGTCCCTGTCATGTGGAATGTTCCACCTCGCGTCGTCCACAGAAGGAAGGGAATCTCACGGTGTCCATGTGGTGCGGAAGGAATAATTGGCAAAGATGTTGATCTCCAATGGCTAGAAGGGTGAAGGACAAAATAAGTACTCCCTCTGTCTCAAAAAGTAGCTATTTCTAGCTACATTTTGGGACAGAGGGAGTATGAATTAAGGTGGGCCCAATAATTAGGGGGTAAAGTGAAAAAATGGCTAAATTGGCATTTTATTAGGAGCACTCAACTATCAAATAGTTAATTGACATATGTTAAGTGACAAATCATTAAAGTCATCCATATGGAATGGCAAATAGTTAATTTTATACGCGTGATCCAAATTCAGGAAAATGAGATAAATGAACAAAATAACAAGGTACATTGTGATCTCCACTGCAATGGGTTTGTCATGACATCACAGTTGTGATGTACATATGCCTATGCGTACAAACACAATAGGCAAGATATATACGATTTATCAGAAGTATCAATATATTATGGGTAAAATTAGTGGCTAGACAGTTTTGAAAAAAACAATGAATTGATTGCATTCAACAGTACCACTTTAAAATGCCAATATGACAACTAGAAAAGGTTATCATGACAAAGTGCACTCTTCTATATGGTATTGCGTTAGAACAAGATATTAGCAATTTTGCCTTGGATGATTTCAAGCCCTCCATAATGCAACTTGTGACAACTGAACTTGCAAAAACACTAAACTGTGGATGCTGACGGTAATCATCAATTCTCCTACTCACATCAACCATCCTCTTATAAGCTTTTGTCCGGTCATCCTACCATGGAATGAAGAAAAGTATAAGTTCATAATTGAGATGCGAACATAATCAAAATATGAGCTCAAGCATGTGTATCAGACACTATAACGAGCTAGTTCAGCAAAACCATGAGAAACAAAATAAAGTGGTGCCTCTCTTGGCAAGAAGGTTAGATCAAGCAGTAAAATGAAGAAACATTTTAACAAGATGTTGAGAAGCTACTCTAAGCTCTCTCATTGATTAAATGACTGTTTGATGACTCACTGGAAGAATTAACTCTATCCAGTATACAGATGATTAGAGCATATTAATAGGTGTAGTTTAAGGAGAAAACAAGTCTTGGAAACGATGAAACAAAAAATATATTAAAAGAGAATTAGCACTAACAAAAGCTAACCGGGGGCCATCTGAATGTCCATATGGCATCTCTGCAACACGATGACAGTTAGGAGTCACTGGCAAACATGACAGGAACAATAGCTCCCTCCTTGGAGTAACCTGATTGATAAGTTCAGGGTCAAGCCTTTTCAGAATGTGAAATACCTGCAAAAATGGCAAAAGTGAGTTATGGGTATAATTTATTAATTGTGAAATTCATCTTGCTTTTTCCTATGAAGGAATGTGATGGATCGATGGAGTAAATCATACCAGTTCAGTACCCAACTAGAATTGTGTACCTACTTCTGAAAGAAGCTTAAAAAAATACTGCCACCAATCAAAAGTAATTGTCGTTTAGACATTGATATGTCCCTAGAGCTATAAGTTCAGCAGTGCATTGCATTGCAAATTTGCAATATATTTTTATAAAGCATGCTTTTGCTTTTCATTTATAAAAGCAAACTAGAAGGCATATCATGATTTCATCGGAAAGTGATCGAACTAAATTTTATTCAGTCATACTACTAGGCCACTATGTATTTTTATGAAGCATGCTTTCACTTTTCATTTATAAAAGCAAACTAGAAGGCATATCACGATTTCATCGGAAAGTGATCGAACTAAATTTTATTCAGTCATACTACTAGGCCACTATGGGCCCATTTTCACTCCTTATGCATCAAGTTGGTGAACCATACCAGATAATCAGGGCAGAGTATTATAGTCATGCAAAACTATTTTACTAGGTGAGAATCATAATATATCATATTTATAGATATCAGGATAGTTTTTTTAATGTTTTCTGTATGTTTTAAATATTTGAATCAAAGCAACTAATAAGAGCGACAGTGATTGCATTTGAACTAAAAATAACAGTAATCAAACTGGCAGATTTCATTAAATAAAAACGAATGTTGTTTCTCAAAAGTAAACAGATGCAAAATTGCAGTACTGTCAAAGTTTATCCTAAAAGGCAATACAGAAGACACTTTATTGAATTGGATAGCTAAAAGATACATTACTTGGTACGGCGACAATATTTTCTTAGTCACATTGGATTGAGGTGGTTCGTTATCATCAGGTACGAAATCCCAGAAATCTTGGGGAAGGGTTTCATGGGGAGCTTTGTTCTTGAACTTATGTGTCACCCTGCCAACAACTTCTGCGATAATTGACACTTTGTCCATCACGCTATTGTTACGATGAAGTTTACTCCTGGATAGTGTTACTCTTGGACTTGTTAGCATCTTAAAGATTACACTAGGGTAAAGTTTTGCACCATCCTTCTGTCCAGGAAAGACACAAGATTTAATACAAGAGAAAGAGATATGCACTAAATATATGAGCATGAACTTACCGAGCAATACTTGCAAGTTGCTTGAATTG
This sequence comes from Oryza coarctata, assembly GCA_030770085.1. Classification (NCBI taxonomy): domain Eukaryota; kingdom Viridiplantae; phylum Streptophyta; class Magnoliopsida; order Poales; family Poaceae; genus Oryza; species Oryza coarctata. The sequence continues at coordinate 15,368,148 of CM061479.1, read as the reverse complement.
TTGTCCCATCAGCCTTTTTTAATTAAGAAAAAATAAAGAAAAATCAATGTACTAAAGAAAGAAATGTCATGGATTTCACTAAGTCATCATTGATACACAAAGAAAGAAAAAGAAAAGGTCCATTGCCTTTTGCAATACAAGCTTGTGATAATAGCTAAAAAAATTAGGGCAATAGACTAGCTTTGTGTTCACATTAGGCTTTTTTTTTGGGTGCCCCGGGGGGGGGGGGGGGGGGCGGGGATACTCCCCACTATTGTAGAAGTCCTAACCCAATTAGCACATATGGCTCCCTAAGGTTTATATGCAACTCTCGTATTACTGAAGTAACTAAACCAGCCCAAACATGGAATAAGTTGGGCCTTGGTGTGAGAGGTGATTCAGTTTAACACAAGTAAAAACTTAACTAAACTCCTTACTCCTTAGGTGAAAGAAACCCATAACTGAGCATCATGTAAATTGCTTAGGTGAGCTCTTGAGAACATCTCATTAACTAAAGGTCCCTTGTCACTATTGAATTTGAAATTTGATATCTATGGGTTTTGTGAAAAAAAGAATAAATTGCTTGCTCAGTATGAAACTAAATTTACAAACCTTTGTGTCCCCGTTTTGCTTCAGAGTGAGACAGCCAGGACATATCTGATTCAGCAACTGGACAACTTCCTCAATAAAATATGGATTGTGCACAGTTGCTGCAAGCTTAACAACACCAAAATGACCTAACAATTTACCAGTTAGTTTCTTCTGCATTAAGTAGAGAAAATAAGCCAAAGTACATGATACTACATGATTTATATTACTTACCATCACAGTCACGCACGCTTCGTGATCCACAGGTTGCACACTGTGGAGCACCATTTGGTAATCCCAACTTGGCATTAGTCACATCACACATTTCGATAATACTTGCACTACTTAACTTTTCCTGAAATGACAAAAAATATTTTTGATGATTATTTCAAATGACAGTAAGATAAATTTACAGCCAGTGTGAAAGATTACCATGTCTGAACTGGTCATGAGAGTGAATTTGATGGCATTCAGATCAGCTTCAGGAATTTTCACCTCAAGACTTAGCTCCTCCATCCTGAACAATAAACACATAAAAAACATTAAAATAAATAAAAGTGCCCTGTTGCAGCTTCACATTCCACTTCATTTTTCAACAAGTATGCATGCATTGGAATAACATACTTACACACATACCACAACAAAATTGCAGGTCCAATGATAGCAGTCCATAAAAAAAAGTTGGTAAATGGAGCAGGGCCGCCGACGATTACCGGCACAGCCGACCACCACCCGACCCGCCCGACGCCGCTCACCGCGCGTGGGTGGGGGCCCTCGCCTACAAGCCGCGTGGCCGCGCGCCCCGCACCGCCGCCGCCTACGATCGCCCTATCCCTTCCCCCGTTCGCGTGCCTAAACTACTGCCCAACGAAGGTTCCGGCTCTGGCAACATCTCAGTTCGTCACCCAGCGTGGCGTCTCCTCCCTCCCCAGACGCCATCCATGGCTGCTCGCTTTGCTCTCCTTGCCTACGCTTCGAATTAACTACAGGGGGTTTACCTGGGGAGTTCCAAATTTCAATGCCCGGAGGGGCTGGAGATTCGCGGAGCCCTTAGGGAGAAAGACGGGACCGATAGAGCGGAGAGGCTCGGCGTCGGCGGTGGGGCGGCAGCGGCGTGAGCAGAGGCGCGACGGCTTCCGGTGGGGTAACGGAGGAGGGAGAAGAGAGGGGAACGGAGCCGCGGCGGAGTCGAGGCGAGGGCGCGCCTCCCACGGGATCTCGGAACGTGTACAAAAGCCGAGGTAGACGCGGCACATCCGACGGCTGGGAATCGTCGATGAGGGTTGCTAGCCTTGTGAACGCGCCCGCCCGGGGAGCTAGTAAGGAAAGTGCGATGTATCAGCGACTAAAGTTTGGAAGGTTTTCTGATTTTGATAATAGCTTATAAATGTTAAAATTAATTATTATAAAGTTTTAAAACCTGGATGAGAAACTTCTATGAATTTTTATTAAAAAAAACATAACATTTAATCGTTCGGAAAACATGTGTATACTAAGAAACAATCTTCCATTTCTATTATTTTCGAACGTAAACTATGTTCCTCACTTAGGTCATTTATGCTATTTTAAGAAACATGTTCTACTTCCTATTTTTTAAAGAAATAAAACCTACAATATTTGAATTTGAAATATCCATTTTACCATTTTAGCATGCCATTTGGCTCGGCAAGGCGATGGAGCAGCTCACCAACAGTGCTAGGCTAGGATGCAGTAGCAAAAGTGAGATGTCCTCACTACCAGATAATATTACGCTGCTAAAATAGCAAAGAAATATTGTGGAAACATTGCGCAAAATAGCGACCGCTATCACCGCAACATCATAAAAAAATAATAGCTGCAATTTAGTACATGTATAGGTGGTGATGCATTTGTAGTGGTATAGACGTATGGTGACATGCTTCATTACTAAACCCAAAAATGATTTCACCCATTCACATTACTAAAGAGGTCAAAAGTGAGGCATTTCGGTGTTGAGCCAGAGTTTGACAATACAATTTGTCTAAGTTTATTTATAAATGACATTTGGATGAAAACTTTTTTTACAAGTGCATCATCCTAATTCTTCAAGAGAGGCATGCCCACTATCTCATCGGTGATGGATGGATAGAATTAATGGGTGTGTGTTTGTGTGACTACGTCTCTTGCCATCATGTGTCAAACCTCATGTGAGTCTTCGAGTCTATATATGTGTCCCTATTGCTAGGATATCAGCCTAACACATATGTGTTTGTGTTAAGATTGAGGGGCTTCTCATCTCATCTATCATCCATTTCTACTTTCAACTCGACAAGGGTGTGAATAGGCGAGTTATGAGCATTGATGGCCTACCTCTGACTAAGCTACCTCTAGCCTCCTTCCAATGAGTTTAACTCAGTGACCAAGTTAGCTCTTTTGCAATTTGCCCCTCCTCTATGTTCCAATACCCTCCCCACCTTTGTCACCCAGTGGCGATGTCGCCGTTTTGCCATGCTGTCCCTGTCATCCTTTATCCAATCTAACCTATTCGTTGGTATAGTTACTTCATACATATCTTTTCTCCATTTTTGATAGCCTATGGTGTTAGATTTGTAGTTGACATCCTCATCTCCTAGCCACAAGGCCTTGTCTACTCCTTCATCATCTTCATGGTTCCAACACCGTCATAAACTCCTCGCTGCTCATTTCTGATCACCTATACTCTCTCGGTCATCCCTCCAATCCTAAAACCCGTGCCCTCCATATGCCCTCCTCTTTCTGCCAATCTCGCACACCCGGCGAAGAGCGCGGCGAAATACGCCACGATCACGAGTTCCCCTAGCGTGATGGTACGTCGTCGATGTAGCGTCCTTATCTCCTTTCACCGCTCTGCTGCTCGTACGTCTACCCAAAAACAACGCATCGAATCTGAATTTGTCAGTCCCGGGTTGTGTTGTTTCGTTACGTCCTCTGTCTATCAAATTAAACTACATTCTCTATCGTTTATGTATACGACATTCACGAGACATCCTATATCTCCAAGCAGATGCTGAAGATCCAACATGGAATACGCACCTGAAAAAAGCACACAAGTTCTTGTATACGTGGAGCTCGGACTTTGGAATCTGGATTGTGGAACGTTGGAAAGGAAAATCTTAGCCAATTGATCCAGTTGTTCGATCCTTGCGTGTAAAGTATGTCGATTTTCCTTAGAAAAAAAACAAACACTACAAAAAATTAACAAAAGATACCTCAAGTTTTTTCCTTCGAAGCACAGTACAAACACACATATTTATCTTTATAAATACACACGTATATATCTTGTTCCTATAAACATGTCAAAGAATAGACTGATACCCTGAGGCCTCAAGCTTTGCTCTTGGAAAAAAACATGTGATGATAATCCAAGCACAAACACAAAATAACCGTTCAGACGGTGTATTCTCCTTGAAGGCGGCGTAAGCTCTACGGAAATAGATTCTCCTTCTATCTCAAAGTATAACAACATATTATTATTGAATTAGATATATACTGATTGCGAGGGCGTATGGATATCTCAAGTGCAGAGTTTAAAGTATAGGGGGGCAGTATACAGGTCCATTGATTACTGTCGGCCCACAAAGCCCACTTGTTGCTGTGTTGGTTACTTGCTCTCTTTGCATGGATAATTGCTTTTGACTTGTTTAGTTTTTCTAAACAATTTTTGACTTGTTTTCTACTTTTCTGTTCATGTAACATCTAGCATATGTATTTTGTACCGTAAATTTGTGGATAATCTGAAATGCTGAAGATTTGTCTTATAGTTGGAAAAATGGAGCAAAATAGAAGACTTCTGTACGTGCTAGAACAATTCAATTCAACACCCCCAAAAAAGTCATAATACAATAATTATGTGTGACTTTATTTGATCTTTTGAACTGCATATTTTACATTACAAATAATTCGTACAATCCTTTCACACACTGCGTATCCAGAAAAGGACAAAAACAGGCAGCAACATATACTATAAGCGTACGTACAGCAGATCGACCACATAAGCAAATTAAGTAAGTAAATAAGTAATTAACATGTTTAATTTCATGCATGCACGGAGTTGGCAAGGCTTAATCCAGAGCCTCGTGTGGCGTCGTCGACGATCTTGTCCAGTCTCGCCGCCATCTCCGGTGTCATGTGGTTGCGCCAGTCGCCGGCGACCCCTTTCCGGAAGTAGGACTCGTTCTTCAACCCTAGCACGTCGGTGCCGTTCCTGTTCACCTCCAGGTTCCTCAGTTGGTCGAGGCTGCAGAGCCAGACGATGGCATCCACCGTCCCGGCCTCCTCCTCCTCCGCGGTGAACGGGCACCCCATGAACTCCGCCATCTTCCTCAGGTTGCTCGCCGGCGACCGCAGCATCTCCTCGTACCTGAGGAACAGCACCTTGCCCGGCCTCCCCCGGCTCGCCTCCCAGTACTCGAGGACGTGGCGCCACTGCGGGCCGCCGGTGCAGTTGCCGCCGCAGAAGAGCTCGAACGCCTCCTCGAACGTGAACGACGGCCCTAGGTCAACCCCCATGGTCACCGCCATCTTCTTGGAGAAGAACCAGAAGGACACCAGCGTGTCCTTGGGGTCCCTGCAGATGTATATGATCCGGCAGCCCTCGCCGTTGTCGTCGGCCGTGATGCGCTCGGGCAGCATGGAGTAGGGTAAGTGGGTGGCAAGCACGCGCGGCGGCGGAGGTGGCGACGCGTTCTCTAACGCGTCCACGGCGACGTCGCCGCAGTGGTGGGCGCCGGTGTGCTCGGAGCTCATCTCTAAGAACTCGACGCAGTAGTGGGGGTTGTGACGGCGGAGCGGGTGGTCGGCGCCGGAGGGCGGGTGCGCCGCGCGGTTGGCGGCCGCGAACGCGAGCGCTTTGAGCCAGCTGGTGCCGGACTTGGGGAAGCTGGCCAGCAGCACGTCGTTCGGCCTCGGCACGAAGCCGGCGTGGAGGGCCGCGACGGCCGGCAGGAGGGACTCGGGCATCCAGAAGCCGCCGAACTGGCGTAGCGGGAACGGCGGCCACCTCGTCTCCAGCGGGAGCGAGGCCACGGGGACGATGATCTCGCCTACGTCGCCGGTGCGCGCCGCCGTCGCCGCCCCGACATCACCTTCGGCCTCCGCGGCGGCGCCCATCGTCTCCCGTAATACGGTAGCGTGATTTGACCGTGAGTCTAAGCGTGGACGAATAATATAAACAAATGGACAAGGAACAGTGATGCAATGATTAGTATAGTCACCGTACAATTAAATAAGTTCACATAGAACAGAGAAGGTGAAATATAATACGATAAGGAAGTAAATAAAGAAATAGAATGAAATCATATAATTTCTACACAACATCTAAGATATAATAAAAAAATTAATATTAAATTTAAATATAAATTAATAATATTTTTATTAGAATATTAGTATCTAATCTTTATTTTCATAATATAGAGATATGGAAAACATGGCTAGTGGTTTGTATTGCGATTGCTTTTAACGAGAAAGAGAGTAACCAAGGAGAAAAAGGAGTAAACCTTTTGTGCTTCTTTTGTTTTGATTAGATATTAATTAGTCACAAAATCACAACAATTTCACAGTGATTTTTAAGTTGTTACAGAGGCATGTCATCTAGATGTATCCTTTCTTTAACTTACAGCAAGTTTAATTAGTGCATATTCTGGAAGTCGTCATTGTTTGTAGCCAACATTTTTTTCAGCATGCGTCACCTCAACTTCCTGGGCATTCTTATCAGTAGGAGGATATTATATGCACTTTTAAAATATTCAGGAATGAAACATTGATGATTTCGTATGTTAATTTGCATGAATTAGAAGACATCACTAAAAGGAAGCAATTTTGTAGCTAAATACTTGTGGAATCTCAAACTGAAACACATGGATACTTTGGTGTAAATGACCTATGGACTTCTGGATGCATCTTGCGTCTATTTACTCAAAAAAGTTCATTCAACTTGACAGTCTCTTTGAAACTTAAAAGCCGTATAGCATTACTCATGTTTTTTTTTAGCAAATGAGCATCCTATTTAGCACGACATCCACATGCCATCTCATTGTTCATTTTACTCAATTGTTTCTTCTCCAAGGTGAGCTCAACTGATCGCCATGCCTTGCAGGATTATGATGCAATTATGTATGCATCCAAAAATAATGCAAATTAATTAAGGCAAGGGAGAGTTGGAAAAATTCTGCTCGAATGAAGAAAATGAGATTTATTAGAACTCTTTTATGCTAAGATAAAATGAGTTGGAGAAAAGCAGTTTGTTTTCAATGATGTTTTCCGGAGGGATGACAATCTTAGATGCCAGAGGATAGATCAGTATTTATTTATGCAAAATTGCAACTCGATGTATGGAGAGTTTCAGAAGCTTTTAAGAGATTATTGTGAGCACTTACTGTATTGCCCAGAAAATTACTCATTCATTTATGTCTTTTATATGGACTAGATTTGATTGCTACCCATGTATTTGACAACGTAAATTTAGTTGTAATCTCTCGAGATGATTTTCAGTTTTTTGTATAGATAGTCTGTTCTAGGCATATAACATGAAATTTAGCCTCCACCAGAAGATTATTATCAGTATAAAAAAAATAAGAAAGGTCACAACATCATGACCCTCTGTGCATATTATCAGTGTATAAATATCTGATGGCAAGTGCATGGCGCTTGAGAAGATATCAATGTTGTGATGTCCTAGGCTGCTTCTTGATGTATCAACGAATTCTATTTAAGGAAAGCATCAACTAATTATGTATATCATCTAATATCCAGATCTTACGATCCTAGAATGAACATTATCCATGTACAACTGATGCTAGCCGTGGCTTCTTAGGACACAATCGTAGTATGAGACGCAGATAGAAAAGGCAACCCAATGGGCGGGACGTGCGTGCGCGGAGGTGCAGGACAGGAGGGGAGGGCCACGACAGCAGGACAAGTTGCTGGTGAATCGCGCTGATTCTGAGGATTTATCGCGTGCTGTAACGGAATCCGCGCGCGCGTAGATCGGTGTGTGTTGGCCCTTTTGTTGTGACCTTTCGCGTGCCATGTATCCTCGGAAGCTCTCCTGGCCAACGCCACATCGATCCTATCGATTCATTACTACACAGGTTATCTCTTTCTACTGTTGTTGTTGGCGTGGTCCACATCTATTTGTAGCCTGCAATCTGCTCTTCTATTGAAGTTACTCTTACAGAAACAACCTTACGGTTTTCTGTACAAAAGCCCAAACACTATTTTCTTTCGCCAAACCAGCGAAAAATAGCTGATTGAACATTATGAAGATTGAGATAGAGTCTAATACTCCGTGTCTCCCAACGAGACTTTATTTTTTTCCTCTTAATTTGTTCCATAAATACTTCATCCTAAAGCAATTAATTTATTGGAGTTTGTAAGACATCAAATTTTGTAAAAATGAAGTGCGTTATAGTATTTCAGCTTTACATTGTTATATAAGTTATCAATAAACAATATTATTAGTTATTATATATCGCCTACAGAGCACTATAGCTTCACATTTGTAATCAGAATTTCTTAAAAAATTCAGACCACTAAACCTGCGAGACCCACGAGGTCACAACCACAAGGAGGCGTGTCCACCCTTCTTCCATAATTGCTTCAACAACTTCTCTGGGTATACTGCTATTAATTATTGAATTGTCTCCATAGCTACTAATGACATGGGCGGATGGACCAAAATAATGCAAAGCCCTATCAAAATCAAAGCTTTATGGCAGCAAGGTGAGGCCAATGAGTATCATGTACGAAGACAGATCTATTAAATAGCATATGTGATATTAAACCGTGTAAATATGAGATACTGGAGCGCACCTGTAATAAGTAGGGTCCCATAAATAATAACAAGTGTATTTTTAGAATTTGAATTTGTCACATTAAGAATATATTTCTAGAGTATTTATGTCCCATCAACTGTCTCCCATTCAAATTACTCTATTTTATCCTAACCATCTCTTTGTTTAATGAAGAGTATTTAGGTGATTTTGTTTCTTTACTGAGTTGCCAGTAAGTGTTGGAAATACGGAGTTAGTAGTCCAGTAATGCAAGCTGAGCCTCGCAGACGGCAGATTCCTAGCAGCAGAAAGTGGGGCAGAAACCTGTCGATCCAGCACGCGTGTGGTCCTAACTCCTAAGCCTAATATAAACCCTCCGATCGCTACATTTCTGGACAGGAGGGACGATGAAACGCTGTAAGCCTGCAATAATGCAAGAGTTGGTAGCTAGACGATCGATGTCCAATGAAACGAGTGCATCTAGCGGCGTGGTACAGTCATTCATATGCACGCACCACACACAAGTTCATATTATTCAGGGCATCAGGCAGATCGAGGCAGAGAACCGAGCCGTCGCAGTCAGGATCCGGCCAGCTTGTCGACCTGCTGTAGCCGGACTCGCAGTAATATATGCAGCATGCACGAGAGGATGCGTCTAGTTTTTCCATTGCATGCACAGTCCGGCAAAAGCCATGAAGTATTCCCATGGCAACGCACGGGCATCAACTAGCAGTATCATTAATTTGATGGACCAAAATAATACAAAGCCTATCGAAAGCCGAGTTTAATACACACCAATCTACAGCTTATGAATCAACCACCCAAGCCAACCCGATGCAGCATATACGCTGCATAACCCAATGACCAGTTGATCATAACAACAGGTGGTTATCGGAAAACATGTGGTTTCTAGTAGTCGTATCAAACAAAAGCACATGATCATTCAACGGATGCAAAGGTTACATGCTTACAGCCCAGCATGAACAGTGTGATCTGGAATAATTCAAGGTGTCAATTAGGCCCCGTTTGTACAAAATTAAAATTTTGTTTTACAAAGGTCCAATGATAAACTTTCATATAGAAAATATTTGTACAAAATACACAGTTTATGTGATTGGAAAACATGACACTAAAAAATCTAAAATAAAAATTATAAATCTGTAGAGGAAAAAACATGACCTTCTAAAAGATGATGTTTATTTGAGTCCAAAATTTTGTTCCGTAATTATTCTCTCCAGTTGGAAATAAATAGCAAAATGTTGACGTATAGCTTGGTAAGGTGGTGCGTCCAGATTATTTTTGTTTTGGCCAACCACATTTCCCAGACAAAGTTGTTGTCGCTAAAATTCAATTTTCGGAGATCGCATATCAATGTATGACAGGTACATTAATTATCTATACTATTTTAGTTTTATCTAGCTATATTTTAGATAAATAAATATAATACTACCAGATACTTGTATTTCTGAACAGAAAAGTTGTAGGAACTACGTCTAATTCATACAAGCAAATGTGGTGGATTTTTTCACCCTCTCTTAATGGTAAAATACTTCTTCCGTTTCAAAATATAAAACATATATTATTTGTTAGGAGAATGTTTTAGCCAAAGATTAATTTATTAATATATCACTTATGTGTATAGAAGTATAATACTTTTAAATACGAATATACTAACATCACAAAAATATATTATAATAGAGTAATTGTTGTTCAATTTTTTTTCTAATAAAACAAAATGCGTCCTATATTTTAAAACAAAGAGCAGCAATTAGTATTCAACCTCTCTCTTAATGGTACAACACTAATAATAGTTTGTTTTAGAAAATAAATAAAAAAAGCTGGCCTCTATAACCAAACCGAGCCCAATAATTCTATTAATAGTTACTAGGTAGGTACTAGATAGACAAATAGATCACATGCCCAATATTATACTGCTTCGTTTCTTCTATACAGCTTCTGCACACGATGATACGGACAAGCCTCGGTTGAACCGACACTTTTGAGAGGCTCATTGTCCTGCCTAGAATAGCTGAGCAAATAGGCTGTCAACGAGCGAGCTCAATCGGGGCAAGCTGTCTTGGCTCGAGCTAGATAGCCGAGCTCGAGTAGTGTATATGATAATATATATTTTAAAAATATTTTCTTAATAAAAATAATAATTTTAAGTTAATCATATTAATAAAATGTAATAAGACTTAAGATTAGTATATAATACCATCCCACATTAGTTTATAGTATGAATATATACTAATTTATACTTAATTTTACTATTTCATCGAATAAAAAAAATAAAAGCCACATACAGTCAGGGTAGGAAAAGCTTAAGCTCGGATCAATAAAACTTTTGAGCTTTGGATCGGGCTCAAACTCGTCTCGTTAAGGGTTTGAGTCAAAGTAATTCGCAAAGCTTTTTATTTTTAACAGCCCTAACAGCAACCATGCATAACTGTGACCATAACCAAATACATCGTCCAGTCCTTGTTGCAGATATCCAAATGACACTCATGATGGCAAGGGCGTCGATTTAGATGTGCTATTGGCTAAAAGGACCTTAGCGTTGTACAAAATAGAGGGTTGAATGTGCAGCTGTAAAAAACACAGCCGAATCAAATATTTCACCAGAATATCTAATTTCTAGTCACAAATATTAAAGACTCTCGTCTAATTTCTCTGTCTAAGCAGAGATGCTCGACCGGATGCTCTAGTCGTGAGGTCTGAATATTCTTAGCACCAATAGCGCGTCCGAAGAGACTTATGCTAGAGATAATCTTTATCAAGAAGGGGGAAAATATAAGTGCAAAACAATTGCAACAAAATAATGAACAGAGAACATAAGGATACATATAATTTTTTATCAAATTTTGGATTCAAAGATCATACTCTCCAATAAGAGATTCTAAGGAACCAAATTTCACTTGATCCCGAATCTATGTAAGCTAATAATCAGGAGAAAGTCTTAGTCTCCATGCAACCACCAAGCCAAACATTGTTTCCAAGTGACAACTAAAATCCAATCTTAAACAATGTGTTTCTATTTTCAATAAAATTTGTTCTATCAAGTAACCAACTAAAAATAAGCTTAGTCTCAACTATATTTTCTTTTTCCTTATGAAGGTGAGAAAAACCTTCACAAACCTTCTCGAGCAATTCACACGATCAAATCCTCACGAGCAACACCTAGCCAGCTAGGAAAACACCTCTAGCAGTAAAAAAGCTTGAATAGAAGGTCAGAAGTCGATCCGCAAGTACTCAAACAAAAACCCTAGCTCGCTAGATCCAAAACTCTTACTCATAAGAACAAGGGTAGAGTAAGTGGAAACCCTAGAGGAACTATAATGGTAGGATTGAAAGATGTGACTGCAACCCCTTAAAGTGGGGTGTATGAAGTTAAATACGTTCTCTCCCGAAACTAGCCGTTAGTCATATATTTAAATACCAGAGACTTCAATTCTGGGGACCGGAGTATTCAGCCACACTTGGTTCTTAGTGGCAAAGATTGTTCGCAGTATTTGATCAAACCTACTAGAGACTCCGATTAGAGCACTTTGACAAACATATAAATTTTTTTAGAGATTCTAGTCCCTAAGCTTAAAATCTCCGGTATATTTTCTTTATCAGACGAAGAAAAATCTGTAGAGATTTCAGTCTCCATGATCGGATTATTCAGCCTATTTTCTTTGTAAGATACAGCTAACTGACCCCAAAAATTCAATAAATTTAACAAAATATCCCAAGACCTTTTTCTCACTAAGCTTGTAAGCTCCACGCAAGTAGTGTTTTGATCAAGGAATGAGCAAAAGATCACTTGGACATAAAAATGGCCTTTGACTGGAACATATGGTAACGCTAAGATTTAATAAAAATAAATAAACTTCGATTTTTTATGAGGGATTTCCTTTCATCAATACACGTAATATAAGGACTAAATCGTACAGCTATACTCATTAAAAACATTACTCCTATAAATTTCTTTATCAGTCCTAGTTTCACTGGAGAAGGGATGGCAAGGGCTCCGGTCCTGGTGACGGGACGGCAAGAAAATGTTGATCTGAACTAAAATACCCTCAATGGTATGGTGGTTAATTTTCAAAATTAAGACGTCATTTACAAAAATACCCACATAAATAAACGATTAGATTTCTCCAATACTAACTCTCAATCATTAGTGTGGTGTTCTTTTTGAGCTGAACCACTGCACTTAACCAGCATTTCGATGAGCGGATTTTGGTTATCGTCGACCTCGACCTCAAGACAGGACGGACATGAATATCGTCGACCATGTCGTGAGTGCAACGGAAGCAACCATGTAAGTCCACAGGAAGATCACCGAGCACTCCTCTTGAGCTACATCGAACAGCTGAGCCATGGTTCCTGGATTAATCAGATCACCTCAGGTGAGATCAATCCATCTCTTGCAAGCAGAGGCAGATGCTCTTCAGAGTTCAGAACGAAATGGGTATCAGTTTCAGGGATTGGTTACCGATGGTCATTGCAGGTGGCAACGCGAACTGCATCATCAGCACGTAGCGGTACAGCGGGTCGTGAGGCAAGAATCCAACGCCGTACGCAGCTCGGACCACCAAGATCCCGACCAGCGGGAGGATCACGTAGCGGATGCAGACGATCGTGATGATCACCGCACATTTGAGCTCCGACTTCCGTAGCCCTGCAATGCATGCGCATTCAGAGAAGTTCAGAAAACTCACATGATGATTGTCCTGGCGTTGATAATTTTCTATCCAAGTAGCAGCTCATGACCTCACGAGTGATTAACATCCTACCTTTTGTCAGATTGCCACCTAGGATGAGGGTGACGCAAGGAATCGTGCCATTGCTGCGAGCCAAACAAGCAGCCCGTGAGTTAGACTGAAGAAACACTGAAAATATGTTGTTGTAAGCAGATTGGAATCAAGAAGCTCATCGATCGCTCACCCCATTAGTTGGATGGAATCTTGGATGACTTTGAGAGGGGCATTGTCGCCGATGACTAGAGACTTCAACCATGGGACTAGGCCAACAACAAATCCAAGTATCTGAAACAAGGCAGAGCAAAATTCAGCCCAAGAGAGTTGATATCAAATTTGATGAGTAAATGTTGCAACTGGTTTGGCAGAAACGTACTGCAGATACAGTTGGTGGTGCCATCAGCTCCTTGACAATGTGGTGGATGGTTTCCTTCAGGTTTGTCCATGAGCCTTTCTTAGCAACCTCGCTCTTGCAATACAGCAGTGGAGCTTCCTGTATTTCTGACAAGTCAGTAGCTTCCTCTGAATATTTCCATGAACAAAACTCGTATGTGCACAACGCACTGAACTTACCATTTGGTTCTCTTCATTTTGTCCGGTCAGTTTAGCTGACACCAGAAGAGGCGCCTCCTCATCGGCATCAGCAGCTTCGCCATTTTCTTTGACGTTCTGTGCTTGATAGTCTTCCTCATTGTCAGCCAAGTACTGAATGGTTTCAGGCTGGTGGTACATTTCGCCTCTCTTCTTCATAAGACTGTAAGTATGCGTCCATATGTACAAGCCACCAAGCTGCAGACACAGAGAGTGTATCAGTTGTGTTGTTCTACTGATAAGTGGCTTGATGATTCAGTGAACTCTGCAGAATTTTTGTTGCTGACAGCCATGGACAATGATGAGTAGGAGAGCCCAAGTGAGCGGCAACGGCTGCTGTCTTTTCCGAACGGGTTGCCATCTTCGTCACAGGCTGCTGGAACAACAATCAAGAGCAAGTTGCCAAGGTTTCCTGCATTTTTTCGTTGGTTGATGACACTGTTAACATTAGAATTAATCAGTAAAGTATGAAGGTAAAAACATGCAATCCAGCTAGGAAATTGAACCTGCTGAGCAGAAGGCAATGATCATTCCTCTGAAATGTTGTGGTGGTTTCAAGATTCTACATGCTATCCAGCCTAGAATGCCACCGGCCATGAATGTGATTCCTATGTTAATTGGCATAAACCACCTACACGATAAAATGAGATTCCTATGTTAATTGGCATAAACCACCTACATTATAAAATGATCATGTTAGTGCACTGGAGTTTATTAGCAAAATAAGCTAAATCTTATATCCTCTGTTGTAACGCCGAGGGCCAAAAAATGGTTCTAGGCCCACTTCAACACTCTTTTGCTTTCACTCTCACTTCACACAAAAAAAATTAAACCGGTGTTAATAGAGCCGAGGCTGGAAGCCATATAAACCACTCGAGCTTCTCTCAAACTTTCGATTGGTATTATTCTTGCTATTGCTCACTATGCTTTGCTACTAAAAACAACTATTGTTACGGTAAGAATGTGGTAGAGTAAGACTAATACCCCAACTCTATATAAGGGGTCGGATCTATCTATATATATATATATAGTCAAGTAGTCTAGTGGTCTAACACCCTTCACAGTCACAGCGGGAGAAAAACGGATGTAGAGACTGGATCGAAAACTGGTGACCAAAGACGCGGAGAGGCCTTTGATGATAATATCGGCGAACTGGTACGCCGATAGTACATAAAGCACTCGAACCTGTCCTAGTACGACCTTATCATTAACAAAATAAATATCTATCTCTATATGCTTCGTGCGTCGATGATAGACCGGGTTAGCGGTCATATAGATGGTACTGATATTATTATAGTAGACCATGGTCGCAGAGGAGATAGGTGCACGGAGCTCCTGGAGAAGCTAGTAAAGCCAGCAACACTCGGCGACGACGTGAGCAACGGCGCGGTACTCGGCTTCGGCGTTGGACCGAAACACTGTAGTCTGACGTTTTGAGAACTAGGAGACTAGAGTGTCGTCGAGAAAGACGCAGTAGCCGGATGTGGAGCATCGAGAGTCGGGGCAGCCTGCCTAGTCTGCGTCGGAGTACGTGGTGAGAAAGTCGATGGGACTGGAGTTGAGATGTAGGCCGTTGGAAAGTGTGTCCTTCACGTAGTAAAGGATACGCTTGAGCAGCACGAGATGATATTCGCGCGGAGCATGCATAAAAAGACACACTTGTTAGACGGCGTAGGTGAGGTCGGGGCGTACTAGGGTGAGGTATTGGAGAGCACCAACAAGACTCCGGTACTGGGAGGAATCGGAGACGAGTGAGCCATCGGTAGCGGAGAACTTAGCGCGAGTGTTGACCGGAGTGGCTGTGGGGTGACATTCAGCCATGCCTGCACGCTGGAGGAGATCGATGGCGTACTTACGCTGGAAAAGGAAAAGCCCGTGAGAAGAGCGGGTGACAGATGCCAAGGAAGTGATGGAGAGGACTGAAATCGGTCATGGTGAATTTGGAGTGGAGTCGAGTCATGATCTGGTGCAGGAGGGACGACGAGGACGCTGTAAGAACAATGTCGTCGACGTAGAGGAGAAGATAGGTGGTGGTGGTGCCAATGTGAAGAACAAAGAAAGAGCTATCAGACACGGAGGTCATAAAGCCGATGTGTCGAAGATAGTCAACAAAGTGCTGGTACCAGGCCCGAGGAGTTTGTTTGAGGCCGTAGAGGGAGCGTTGAAGGAGGCAGATGTCGTCGGGACGAGAGGGATTGACGAAGACTGGAGGCTGCTAGCAATAGACCGTTTCTATTAGATGACCGTGAAGAAAGGCGTTCTTCACGTCGAGCTGGTGAATCGGCCAAGAGTGCGAGGCAACCAGGGTGAGAACGACCCGGATGGTGACGTGTTTGACGACAGGACTAAAGGTCTCGTTGTAGTTAACACAAGGACATTGAGAGAAACCCTGAACTACCCAGCATGCCTTGTGACGGGCAAGTGATCCATCGGCGTGAAACTTGTGTTTAAAGATCCACTTATTGGTCACAACATTAGCATCGGGAGGACAAAAGACGAGACGCCATGTCTCATTGTCCATGAGAGACTTGTACTCGTTGGCCATGGCCGCGCGCCACTGAGAATTGGTTAGGGCTGAACGAGGAGTCGTCAGGATGGGTGAGATAGTACAATGGATTATTAAGAGCCCGTAGCGCTTGGTGGGGCGAAGGGACCTGGTTTGTGATCGGGTAATCATGTGAGATGTGGAGAGGACAGGAGCCGATAGGAGCGTGAGAGGTGGGGTGGGGACTGGTTGGAAAGGGACTGCATCGGTTCGGGATCGGCAACTATATGTGAGAAAAAAGGGCTGAACTAGGTCGGCCTGAGCCGATGGGGTGTATGGGCCGATTGGTTTGGGCGGTCCGATGAAGGTGGAGCAACCGATAGGGAGAGGGGATCCGATGGAGGCGGATGGGCCGATAGGTGGGTATGAGTCGATGAAGGCTGAGGAGCCGATGGGGTTGAGGTGTCCGATGAAAAGGAGACAAGATCAGCCGGAGCCGATGAGAGTGGTGGGGCCGATGGAGGTCCGATGTGAGTAGCATCGGACCGAAGAGGAGTGGGATAGTTGAGCAATAAGTCCTCAGGAGCGGCCGATAAGGGGGCCAAAGGTGAGATTGATGAAGGAGACCAGGAGGGCACGGTGTTGGTAAGGAGGAAGTCGAGATCGCTACAGGATGATCTGAGATGAAGTAGACCGAAGGGGAAGCAGGTCTCATTAAAGATGACATGGCGAGAGACGATGACCCAGCGGGTGGAGAGATCAAGATATCGGTATCCCTTGTGGGATGAGGGATATTTGAGGAGAATGCAAGCGTTGGAGCGGGGGGCAAGTTTGTGAGGAGTAGTGGCGATGAGATTGGGGTAGCAGAGACACCCGAAGACGCGTAGGTGAGAGTAGTCAAACGCCGTGCGGTATAGAAGGTTGTATGGGACATTGTGGCAAACGGAGGAGCAAGGGCGTCAATTGAGGAGGTAAGTCGCAGTGGTTAGTGCTTCAGCCCAGTAGTTTGCAAGTAGGTGGGTATGAAGTAGCATTGTGTGACTCATGTTGTTAAGTGTAC
Organism: Oryza coarctata; assembly: GCA_030770085.1. Lineage (NCBI taxonomy): Eukaryota > Viridiplantae > Streptophyta > Magnoliopsida > Poales > Poaceae > Oryza > Oryza coarctata. The sequence continues at coordinate 15,350,934 of CM061479.1, read as the reverse complement.
GAAGTAGCTGTTCGGTCTTGCCGTTCTAGGGAGAGATGTAGGGGCAGGAGAGGCGGAGATGGATGCCCTAGGAGATAAGAAAGTTTTGAATGATATGGTTGACAAACTCTGTACCGTTATCGACCTACAGAGCTTTAATGGAGATGTTGAACTGGTTGGAGATATAGTTTATAAAGTTAATTAGGTGGTAGGTGACCTCGGACTTGCTGGTGAGTGGAAAAGTCTAGCAATAGTGTGTGTAATTATCAAGTATTATAAGGTAATACTGATTACCAAAGACACTCTTAACCAAAGAAGTCCATACATCATAGTGTATTAGCTCAAAAGGTCGTGAGGTAAAAGACATAGAATTTAAAAAAGACAGTCACACGTGTTTGCCAAATTGACACGAGTGGCAAACAATGAAGCTGCTGTGGGTACACTTGATGGAGGCGCTGCGACGTAGATTGGCGACAGCGTCGAGGTTGGGATGACCAAGGCGAAGATGCTAGAGGTTAGTGGAGAGGGCGATGCTGGTGTGTGGAGTGGATAGCGCAGTGGGGATGGTGTAGAGGTCGCCGCCACTATTGCAGCGAAGGATCTGACGCCGGGTTGGGATATCCTTCATAAAGAAACCAGAAGCGTCAAATTCAATTGAGCAATTGTTATCTCGTGTGAATTGGCGAACAGATAGTAGATTATGAATGAGGGAGGGAACAATAAGGACATTGTGAAGTAGAAGGTTAGTTGTGGGTGTAGACAGAAAGGAGTCACCACGGCATTGGACAGGGAGAGAGTGGCCATTGCCGATGGTGACAAAGGGAGAGGAGGAGGGATGGCGAGAGCGTAGTATACTAGCCAATGACGCCATGTGAGAGGACGCACCAGAGTTCAGCACCCAAGGGTGCTGAGGATGGAACGCCATCTAGTTAAGGGCGGCGACGAGGCTAGCCTGGTTTCATGAGGGAACCGACTGGATAGGTGGTGGTGGGAGTATCGACTGAGGCGGTAAGGTGGGAGCCGATGCTAGGTGGGCCTGAGGATGGGCACCGAGAACCCCTAGTTGCCAGCCGATGGGACTGCGTGGCTAGGGCTAGGGTGCCTAGGGGTTGTAGCATAGCCACGGATTCATGGGACCGACAGACGGGACAGAGACTAGAGCAGGTCGTGATTACATCGGACCATGCCAGTTCTTGTCCTTGCCTTTGCCTTTGCCGGTGCCACCGGTGCGGGCTGTGTTGCCATGGTTAAGGCCATGGCTACCAGAGCCACGAGAAATGACAATAGCACACGATGATCGGTAGCCATGGTCGGCTACGGCGAGGAGAACGGTGTGGGCCATGGTCTTCTCGTCATTGACCAGGCGTAGTTCTTTAAGAACTAGTATGTCATGGGCCCGGACGAATGACAGAAGGGGTGTGGAGTTGGCGATGTCGTCGGCAGTGTTGGAGAAGCGTAGGTTAAGTCCTCATAGGAGGGCGAGGACGAGTTATGGGTCAACTATAGGGTGACCGATATCGTGGAGGGCGGTAGCCTTTATCTTGAGACGCTGGCAGTACGAGGAGACAGAAGAGTCTCATTGTACCATGGAGTGGAATTCGTTTAGTAAGAAGATGGCGCGTGGTTATTTGTTGGTAAGGAAGAGCCGCTCGATAGCCATCTAGAGATCCCGGGCGGTGGGGTTGGTGTCCTCTATGGCAAGGTCAAAGACAGAGTCATCGACCGAGTCAAGCAACCAGGTGCGCACACAGCACTCGGCAATGTCCCACTGGGGATCATCAAGTCAAGGTGGAGCGGAGCCATCGATGTGAGACCAGAGGTTGAACTTTTCATAGAGGAATTTGAAGAAAAATACCCACTTGGAGTAGTTGGCATTGAGGTCGAGAGAGATGGGAATGTGAGATTTCACGTTGACAGCGGCGTACCGTGGTGAGAAGATCGGCAAGGTAGTGCCCGAGGTGTGGTTAGAGGCGTCGATGGCCAGAACAGATTTGGCGACTGGAAGGGTACCGAAGCTAAGGGCTAACTCGATGGCTATGACAAAAGGGTAACGGGTGCAAGAAGCCAATGAGGGATACGTAGCCGATGGGAGTAAGCCGATGAGAAAAGTGGTTGGCCGATAAGGGGAGTGGTTGGCCGATGGGAGTAGGCAGCGCAGTAGTTGAGGGAGAAGTGGGTGGCAGAGTAGGTAGATCAGAGAGTAGGTGGGTCACAGAAGTGAGAAGATTCGCGTCCGTGAAAAGAAGTTTCACGTCCTTAGACTCGTGAAGGCAAAGGAGTGGAGCAGACGCAAAAACTCGGAGAAAGGGCGAACGCAAAGAGAGGAGGTTCGCGTTCGGGAAATAGAGATTCGTGTCCGTGAACACGTGGACAAGTCGGAGTGGCTTGGACGCGAGTGGAGAAGTTTTCCGTCTAGGAGCAGGTGAGCGTGTCGGAAAAGCGGGAACTGAGAGAGGGTTCCAGCCGATAGAGGGCGGACGAGTCCAGCCGATGGAGGGCAGATAGGTCTAGCCGATAGAGACGACAAATGCAAAGGTGCGCTGGCGTCGAAGGAGAAAAGGTGCGCCGAGGCAAGGAAAGAGCGAAGACAGGTGTGAGACGAGACGAGGAGGTGGATGGAGACCGTCGCCTTGTCACGTGGTGAAAACAAGGGAGGGGAGAGGGTGGTGGAGAAGGAGAAAGCCATCTGCGGAGGAGACGGGGAGAAGAGAGAGTCGAGACGAGAAAGCAAGGAAGGAATGTCGGGAAGGAGGTTTGCGACGGAAAGAAAGTATCGGCTCACCGACGAGAGGATGCTAGCGTGTCGAGAATGTCTAGACCTGCTCTGATATCATGTAAGAATATGGTGTATAGTAAGACTAATACTCTAACTCTATACAGAATAATCGGGTATATATATATATAGTCCAATGGTCTAGTGGTCTATCAATTACGTATGAATGGACGAAGGCCAAGGCCACAAATGGGCTGCTAGCAAGGTAGACTTTCAATTATTCCGGGGGCATCACATCTGCCAAGATATTATAAGAGTCTTATGAATGAATGAAAAGACTAGTTATATAAAGTTTGTTTACTATTCAGAAATTTCTGCCACTTCAGCAAGAATCCTTTTAAATTTCAGAAAAATCTACGGTTCAAAAAAATTAGAAAGTCTAACCAAGCTAGTCCTTTGATTCAGGCAGTTAAAATGTAGGAGCGGCATTTAGGCAGACATTGTACTAACTGAATTTGCATTGGTACATGTATGATATATTTAAACTCACCAAGAAATGACATCAGAAAGAGTGACCGTCTTCGCCAAGCTAGCAAACATCAGAGATGGTGTGAAGACGGTGAAAACAATCTGTCAGAAATCTCAACAGGATCAGCCAGAGAAAACACCAAATTTGCAGTGAAAATTTATGTGCTAATGAGAGCTCACCTTATTCATATCACTTAGAGCACTTGAAGTTAGAATTCCGCTGTAACCAGAAGCGAGAAAAGCTCCAACAACACCTATGAGTAGGACCTGGACGACCGGCATAGAAGCCACCAGAAGCAATGCCAGGAAACCCATCTTCTCTGATGCTGGATTAAACTTGTTTTCCCCTCTTAATAATCCCTTGATTTGCTTTCTGGCAATGTTTCAGATGTACGTATTGTATTATCTGTCAGGATATGATATTCCAGTTCTTTATGGATTTGTCCACCCTTATAAGATAATCGATCAACGAATTCAAGAGTTCAGAATTCAGAGTCACAAACATTTTTGAAATGAACTTCAGGGATGCAGTTGGATAATTTTATTTATGAAATGAAGTTCTGCTTTTTAGGATGTGTTACTAGCAGTTAACATTTGATAATGACAGATCCACATTGTTCCAACTGTTTTTCGTCAACATGCAAGAGGTGAATTCGTGAAGCACGAGCACACCTAGCTGATAATAATGAGCAAGTCGATGCTGCCGGGCACAAGATCTCCTTATACAAAGTTATTGTAAGAGAAAAAAAAGATGGAGCTTAAACAACAAAGAATATTTTTTGTGCACTGCTGAGGCATATAATTAACTAGAGATTTCTTTATACTTCATTCATGATTCAGAGACTACAGATGGAGAGTTCAATGTACAGTGTGTACTAACAACCATTTTAGCAGGAACATTCGGCTTCAAAAAAGTTTAGCAGTGACATGACTAAGAGTAATCTGTCAAATTTGCAGATTTTGTAAGAACAACGATATGTTTCAAAAAGGAAAAAAATTGAAAGGAAATTAAGAAAGTTATTGCACGACAACTTTTAATTATCGTCCTAATTTGTCAGAGCAGTCATCAGCAGAAACTGCATCCTCAGTAGCAGGCAATCAAAACAGCTAGCTCGGTAGCTCTTATTGCCTCAAGCTACTCCATCGCGAGCAGAGGATCAAGTCCTTGTGAAACTACGACACAGTACAATCAACAGAGCAAAGCGAGGAAGAAGAAGAAACACTAAATGATCCCGAAACAGGAGACAAAAGTGACAAATAATCCTGACGCACGCATGCAGATCGATCTTCCTAATGGCAATCTCATCAGGCTCTCCCAAAATTAAGATACAACACGAAATATACACCGAAAAAAAAAGCATGAAGAGTATAGCAGAAGTATGAATTTGTGCATGCGTGGCTGCAGAATTGTAGCTGACCTGAATTGCGCGCGTACGTAGACGTACAGAACTGGAGCTAGCCAGCTATGATGAGCAATAGATGGAGAGTGAAATCGAGGACTCAGTTAGCGTCTGCAGCTGGTAGATCGGGGAGGAAGACGGCAGAAGCCTCAGCACATATATACTGGAGTAAGTAAGCCGCGGCGCAGAGGGAGGTGCCGCCTACACCGCATGCATCCACCCCGCCAGCCGCCAACGCAGCATCCACCTCGCTAATTATTCTTACAGCGTTAGATAACATATCCCTCAGACAGCTAGTTAATTACTTATAGTGACTTATTCGGTTGTACGATATACCGTACTGTTTATAAGGGTGAGCATGTGTTTTTACTACATTTATATTTAAAGAAAACGCATAGTCCATCTTATTACTAAACTCTGTTCTCAAAAAAATATCTTCTTGAAATATGTGCAGTCAAATATCGATACCTTAAATCATTTATAGATTAAAAAATATTAGGATTTTTTGTGTGAAAATTACAATAATATATTTGTCATGAAGAGTATGTTTTTAACAAGTTTTATAAATATAATTAGAAAAATTAATGACAAGACATATGTATCGGAAAATGTGTTAACACGCAAAACAAACTACTTCGTCGGTCCATAATAAGTATAATATTAAATAAGTACAATCTTATATTAAATTTTAATAAATTTTACTACAACACACTCATTTTACTAAGTAGACGGCCACGACTGATGAATGCCCCTCAAAACTGGTAATTTATCGGAGCCCGTCGCTAATATTTTATTATTTTCAACATAATTGAAGAGAGAAATTTAAAAAAACGAGAATGCCTCTCTGGTGACATGTTTCTAATTTAATACTGGAGTGAAGATGAAATATAAGGTATTAGAATAATATACTTGAAGTGAAGTGATGGTAAATTAAGAGTCATTAAGTGTAATTTAAAAATATTTTTTAAATTTTTTTGAAAAAAATCTGAAAATTCTGGAAAAAAATAAAAAATTGAAAAAGCTACCGCCATAGGGTTTTGGGGAACATCAAAGAGTGGTCGTTCAAACAAACCAAGCTGAATAATAATTCATCATTTTAATGTGGTTTATCTCTCTAATCGAAATATAAATAATAAGATAATGGTTACGGTGTTATTTAGCACATTACTAATTTTGTAAGATGTTCTTTAAGCATAGTACGTTTTTTTATGTTCACTAACAGATTACATAAAATTTTGAGTATCCTGTAGTAAATTTAGCCTTTAAATTTTATCCTAAAATAAGTGCAACTCTATAGCACTACTCATAACATTAATCACCTCTTATTTAAATTTATTTTTATCTTACTCTTAAATACCATCTCACTGCCCACCATCTCTCAATTAATAGAGGTACTTAGATTATTATTTATTCCACTTAATTTATCCTTTTACTTTTAAAACTATACTTATTATTATAGGTTATTACGAGTTATTATGGGACGGAGGTAACAAAGAACAGAGGGCAGTATATCCAGTCATAGTCGCCGCCAGTTTCATCTTGCCCTCTGCTGTTAATTACTTAATTCGGCGCTCCAGTCAGTAGCATGCACGAGACTGATTGGCCTCCCATACAGGCATCAACATGATTGTCTTTTAAATTTTATCGATCTGGTACGTACATATATTCATGGGACGCATTAACTTAGGCCTTAATCACCTAGCTAGTCGTTTAACGTTGAAAAATTGTGGTTTAGACGATCGCATTCGGGAAAGAATTTCAACCCAGACTGCTATTGTCAGAATGTGTTACGTACTTGTAGCCATGTGCATGTGCATGTGCATGCTAATACTCAAAATTGCATCACTCTAATCCGTCCGTAGTGACAGTTTTTTAAGGTAAAGACTAAAGACACGATTTCTGGAGCGACTATGAATCAAATCGCCTGTAAAAAAATGTTTAGACATCAAGTGAAAAATATTTTAAACTATATAAATGATGAAACATAGTTAAATTGTAAAAATATCAATAAATCCATAAAAATTAAAAACAAAAAAATATGAAACACATCAAAACAACCGGCATAACATTTCAATCCAACACAAGATACATCAAAATACATTGGTTGAAATATCGAAAAATCACAAAAAAAATACCGATCTAAATTTAGCTTCCTCCTCCTCTCCAATAATAGAATCTAGCACTACAACAATGAGTGATGATGAAAGAGAAGGGGAAGCCAAATCATCTGATGCCTTCACCGATGATTAGTGGACACAACCTCCGACGTCATTTCTTCACAAGGAAGCTAGAGGGAGCAAGAAGTAGTAAGGGGAGACGTTGGCGACTGTGGCATGGAGGGTTGTGGCGGCCGACGAGCTCCGATGCACATGAAAGACCATCGAGGCCAAAGAAAAGGTGATGGCAATGACGGGTGATGTAGGTTCCTAATGATGGAGGTCAAAAGGAGGTCTTAGTAGCGGTGGCCATGGAGATTGGGCGCTGTCTTTCACTCCTCTTGTATTCTTGGTGATATGAAGTTGAAGAGAGAAATAAAATAGGTCTGCTATGCGTTCGATTTTTTGGCTTTCATCGGGTGACCGATAAAAAGATTCTCGACAATTTCCACATACAATTAGAATTGACTTATTGATGTCCTCACAAGTATTTAACTGAGTGTATATATACACATATGATTCTAAGACATGTATGCATTTGGACAACTACTTTTCCATGTAAGATCCATTTGGAAAACTAATTTGAAAATTTATAAAACATTAGACACTTTTTCTACCACCAGGATTACTTTAAGATTTATGTGATCCTAATTCACCCATCTCCCTCCTCCATTTTCTCCGGATTCACATCTATTGCCAATCTCTTTCCACCCTACCTCTTTCAAGCCACCCTACATCATGCTAGTGTCGACGTGGCCTATTGGCCGCTCTCTTCCCGCCACCACCCTCTCTTCTCATCCTCCTCCTCCACCTCTATCAGATTTATCATGGAGACCTCCACTTCTTTATCACCTTTGTTGCCCTTCCGTCTCCATTGTCCACCACCCTATCCTTTACCACCCAACCTATCCCTCCCTCTAGAGTCATCGTCATAATTTCCTATCTACTCCCACCACCTTTAACCCCCATTCCTAAGTCATGATCATTATCTTCGCACCGTCGCTGGAAAAAGAAATCATCGCCAGTGAGTTCTTCCATCTGCTGCTTACTCTTCTCCCTCACTATATCAATTATTGAAGGTTGATGATGACCCATAGCCTTTAGATCTCAGCCCAACTGTCATGGGGAAGCTCTTTAGGTATATTCCAGTCATTATTGTTCAACACGTACGTGTGCACGCACGCGCCACCACCTGGCCACTGTGCATACGTAGCTCCTCCATTAGGTTATCCACCAATAACTCATTCGGATCGAGAAAATGCCAACGAGCTAGCTGCGTGAATGCTCGGATATGTTGTGCTCGATTTCTTTCCAGGAATGCAATTATACAAATACTAAAAAGGTCACGAACAGCACCATGTGTCCATATGGCTCCTCCCTGTGCGTGTTCCACGTGAGAGAAGAGACACCGTACAAACTAATTAAATAAATAAAAGGATGTAGGGTTATGTCATAGTGTCAACGTTAAAATTTTGCAAGTCAAAAAAAATTGAAAAAGATCGGTAAAATAAAAGAAGAGTCCGGTTGCTACAGGGAGGAAGCTGATCGATAAAGTAAGGAGAGATTCGGTCTAAGAATACAGATGAGATTGAGTTTGAGAAGCCGTGACAGGGTATTTTATCTATATAAATTGTATGGAAGGTTTAGTTAGTTTAGTTAAATTTTTTGAGATATTTTTTTATATTTTTAGGAGATAATGTTCGATGATTGTTATAACCGCATTGGACTATATAATATCAGGGTGTAAATATAGACCCCTGAAAACCTGTAAAGAATGAACACATCTTTCAATCAAAACTACTTCGGCGCATTGCCACCTTAGTTCATCTAGGTTTCTACCGTTGGAGTCTGACTCTCGATGCGGGGCTGCATCGGTTAACTTCGATCTCCGGCGAAAGGGTAAGTCACGTCACTATCCCGATATGTATCGCTCTGTCTAAGACTGTATCGTTTAGATTCGACCTCTTAGACCGATCAGATGTATCGCATCACGTCCGTGCAGGGTCTATCGGCCTATCAAGCTATCTCCGTCATCGTCGGTCTCGTGCTATATCGGTTAGGTTCGACTTACGAGCCTACCGACGGTAGATTGAGCTTTAGGCTTATAGGTCTCTGTATGGCGTTTCATCGGAGTGTTAGCCAATGAATTATCTATAAATTGAGCGCCACGCTCAGCGTATTGGCTCCTCGGCAGATACGCAACAGTTTTTAGAGACTCCTCTCGAGCGCCACGCCAAGCGCATCGGTCTTCCAGTCGATGCGTGCCTGTCTTTAGAGAGACGCTCTCTCATTGGCTCATCTAGCCGATAGGTTTGCTTTGCCCTTGCTATATCCGAAGCGGCATCGGCTTTATAGCCGATGTGTCTTTTATACGATTCCTTCCTACTTCACATATCTCTTTATTGGCTGTTGCTACTTCACATATGTCTTTATCGGCTTTTCAGCCGATGAACGACCGCTACGGTTTCCGTCGACTACTAGGAGGAATTCTGCACGCTTTGATTTTAATACCCTTCGGTGTCTCCATCGGCTCTGCGGCCGATGTATCAGGATCTCGCTATCACCACACCCAGAGACATTATATCCTTCGTCGATATCTGTCCACGCTTTCATTGGCTCCCCAGCCAAGGAAATAGCTTTTCGATCTCTATCAGTGACCAGCCGATAGCAGGATCCATTCGGACGCGGTCGATGACCACCTCGATTCTATCGGTGATCAGCCGATAGTGAAAGGTCGTATCGATCTATCGTCCGACTGACCCGTTCGTCTTATCTACTTATTAATTACAGGGTCAAATTGACTGGCATGCCCGCACCTGCATCATCGAGCTAGAGCCGAGCAAAACTCATGGGCCCTAGTACGCGTACCTCGAGTTACTGAGAGAAGCCGATCGACCTGCACTGAAGCTAAGCAGACCTTCCAGATGTCGGTATGGTCGCTCGAGACATTTTCAACGCAACCACATAGAGAGAGATATCTCACGTGCCATCAACATGAAACTAGCATAATAATTGGATAGCATTGTACTACATTTGGAAGACGATGCCGTAGTGATGGTAGTTCTACAGCCCACAGAAAAAGAATTTATCCAAGGCTATAAATATAAATATATTATAAGACCAACGACGTTGTAGATCAGATAATAATACTTGTAATCAATAACACGGGATATAGATTTTGGATAAATCTTGTTAATAAATATAATTTAAATTTAAATTGTTCTTTTGTGTTCTAATTATTAAGTTATAAATTTATATCAATTTAGCTGAAAACGAAAGTTATATTTTCTTTATTTAAAAAATCTTCAATATGCAGTACTGCTACTGTAACACCTTCGAATACGCCAGATTCCTCGGCAGCAACCTCTGCATGTGGTTCTCTAACCCCTCCGATCGCTACATTTCTGGACAGGAGGGGCGAACACTTCATATATACATGCAGAGCAGCTGCAATAATGCAGGCATGTATTAATTGATATAGACGACGACGCCCACTCTGAAACGTGCTGAAGCTAACGATGTTTGCACTGTTTGCAATTGCACGCCACAAACCTAAGCATGCATGCAGAGGCGTAATATAACCGTAAGTGTGATCAGGATATATCCGGCCGGCAGTGATGGCCGGAGTAACACCCAACTCCAGCGAGCCAGGGAGCGAGTCGCACCAACTTATGAAGATTTTAAAATTTCAAATTATCTAATTTTTATAATAATTATTTAAAAATATAAATAATTTAGATATATCCGGCCAATGGCCGGAGTAAGACCAAACTCCGTGAGCCAGCGAGCCAGTCATATTATGTTTTCATTTGAAATCTATGAAGATTTTAGATTTTTAGATTATCTAATTTTTATAATAGCTATTTAAGAATATAAATTAATTAATTACTACTGTAAATTTAAAAATTTAATCAGATATATAATTTTTACATGAAATACACTGGAGCTTAAAAAGCATGTCTATAAAAAATTCAAAATGGTAGAGGAATAGAATAGGGCCTATGTCTCCATAGTCAATCTTAATGACTATGATCGGCCAGCCTGATTATAAGATCAAATTTGCATACATGATCAACAATTATGGATGAAAATATTACAAACAGTGTTATTTTTATATTACTTCTAGATGAACAATTAATTTTTTCATATTTATGAAGTTAATAATTTATTAGTGACTTTGTTGCTAAAAATTAGAAAAATTAAATTTTATAAACGAAAATAATTTAAAATTATTTTTATATTATTTTTTAAAAAAGGGTATCGGTTGGTCGAAAAATTTCTTAACGTTTTCACCTCTATCAGCAAGGTGAATTTATGTATAGCCGCGGCGAAGAATGTGCCTAGCTAGCTAGCTACAGGGTGTAGCTTTAGCTAGGCTACACCGCACCCACCTGTGCCACCGTAGCATGCATCCGTCTCATCTGGCCTAGTCGTCGTCATCAGTCTCATCTCGCTTAATTTGCTACATAGACCTACGGCTAATTAATCTTGTTTTTTCTACCCCACTACTTATTTTGTTATAAATTAATCATTACTTATAACAAAGTATTTTGCTACATAAGAAGCCACATCATTACTTATCTCCGATATACTTAAATAGTATTTTGACGGTTCAGATTAGCCCATAGTTTTTCTATATATGTTGCACAAGTATTTTTTTTCTATTGGATTAATCATTTTGTTAGTTTCATGTATATTATAATTTTACAAGTACGCTCTACACACGAACATCCTGCAGCAACAAGTGGAATGCTAATATACCATCTAATTCCTTTATAATTCTCCGCTACTATGGGTAGCTTGCACTAAGACTGATTGGTCTTCCGTTTCCTCTACTCCATGCATGATTGCCTTTTAATTTTTAATTATCTGGTTCTTACATTCATGTGACGAATTACTTAACGCATGCCTTTGATTCTAGCTATTCGTTTTGGACCCAAACTTGCCTTTGGGAAATTCAACTCGATCAGACTGTTATTGCCAGCGTGTATATATTACTTGTCAGAGATGTGCATATGCAGGCTAATTGTAATTAATGTTCATAGTTCCGGAACGTAAAAAATGTCAACACTCTGATCCGTGGTGGCATTTTTTTAACGTGAGGACACGATTTCCACGTACAAGTAGAATTGACTTAATGCTGTCCTTGCAAGTATTTTAACCGAGTATAATTGGTTTTGAGGCGTGCATGCATGCACATGGACAAATACTTTTTCCATGAAAGAACCGGGATTTCTATGACGATCGATTAATTTTTCGTTAACTCTCAGTCGATGTTGTGAACCACCCTTAATTAGATTGTGTTTAAGATTTTTTAACCTCGTCCATTGTTTTGTATCTTACGGTAAAAAAAGGTGACTGAGAGTTTGGTTGGCATGTTGTATCACTCAAGCATAGGGGCGGATCAGGGGCTCTTCTTTTTTTTTATCTCTTCCTCTTTCTCTTCTCCTCTCTACCTTTTCTATATGGAGATTTAGCGGGTAGGGGGCTTGAGCCCTCCTCCATCAGCGTAGATCCGCCCATACTCAAATAATTTCCTAGGACTGAGCTGCGTCAGAAATATCACATCACATAGCTTTGCAAGCCTAGATGATTTTAAGTTAGTAAAGACGCCTAATAAAGAGAAGATTCCTATCATCAGAAGAAGTTAGCATTGTCCCAAAAAAATATCATGCATGGACGGACGTGTATGTGGCATACAACACCTCGCCGCGACGTACCATTCGTATGGCTCCTACACCAGGCGATCCACTAATATATAGTAACTCATTCAGATCGAGAAAAAGTGCTAATAATCAAGCTTACATATGAATGCTGGGATGTTTGTGCTCTTTCCACACATGTACTATTAGTATACTACAAATAAAAATGTTAGGATCAGTACCATATGGCGCTAGGCTAGCTAGCTCTTGCGTTGTCCTCCCTGCTGCATGTTCCACGTGAGACGTGGCACCATATAGAAAATAATTAAAGGAGGATGGATGGCTGATTAAGTTATAGGCAGAGACATCTCCCTTGCAATCAATATGGAACATGTATAATTGATTACTAGCATTATAGTATTTTCTCTGTTCGTGCATGGTTGCTGTCCCTCTCTCTCTCTCTCTGAAACCTTATTAGTCCTTGATTAGGCGTAAAATTAATTAAGAGCGCACCGCGCAATTAATGTATATTATTATTTCCCTGTTCATTCTTCATGCACTGCATCCTACCGTCTGCTAGGCAATTACGGCGAGAATTCACGTAGTACTGACTGCGTCCCATAAATAATAACAAGTGTATTTTTAGAATTTGAATTTGTCACATTAAGAATATATTTCTAGAGTATTTATGTCCCATCAACTGTCTCCCATTCAAATTACTCTATTTTATCCTAACCATCTCTTTGTTTAATGAAGAGTATTTAGGTGATTTTGTTTCTTTACTGAGTTGCCAGTAAGTGTTGGAAATACGGAGTTAGTAGTCCAGTAATGCAAGCTGAGCCTCGCAGACGGCAGATTCCTAGCAGCAGAAAGTGGGGCAGAAACCTGTCGATCCAGCACGCGTGTGGTCCTAACTCCTAAGCCTAATATAAACCCTCCGATCGCTACATTTCTGGACAGGAGGGACGATGAAACGCTGTAAGCCTGCAATAATGCAAGAGTTGGTAGCTAGACGATCGATGTCCAATGAAACGAGTGCATCTAGCGGCGTGGTACAGTCATTCATATGCACGCACCACACACAAGTTCATATTATTCAGGGCATCAGGCAGATCGAGGCAGAGAACCGAGCCGTCGCAGTCAGGATCCGGCCAGCTTGTCGACCTGCTGTAGCCGGACTCGCAGTAATATATGCAGCATGCACGAGAGGATGCGTCTAGTTTTTCCATTGCATGCACAGTCCGGCAAAAGCCATGAAGTGCTATGCCTCCGTGAAGTACCATGCACGCCAAACCAAACAAACAAATTAATCCAATCATTGACAGCCTCTGCCATTGATCATCAGCTCGCCACTATGCGCATCACGGGTGAATGTCCTTGTCTAAATTTTATTGCCCTCCGTGCCTCGCGTGGTAATTAACTGTGGTGTTTGCTCTGCTTGACTTTGCTCCACTACTTAAAAAAATCATTTTCGTCAATACCACCTTAGATCTTCACAGGCTGTCAGTAAGAAAACATGCCTATCAAGATCCCCATGCGGGAAATACTAAGATTTTCAAAACTTTATACGGGCGGTCTACCACTTAGAGCTGATCCCCTCAAAAAAAAAAATAACCCTGCAGAAAATGTTTCCATAGTCGGACTGCTTAAACAACCCTCCTGTGGAAACGATTTATACAGGCTGGCCACTTAACGCGCCCGACTGTCTGAAGGCATTTCTAGACGGGTTTGTTTAGCTGACTATGGAAATTAGGCATTTCTACCATCGATTTGATAGAGACGGGTACTCTGAACAAATGTTTTACTAGTAGAGTTCGTTCGTTCGTTCGTTTGGTGTGCGGTCTGCATACTGACATATGGTTTTCCTCCTTCTCATTGGTCGCGTTGGCAGGATTGTCGAAGCAGGAAGATATATCCACGCGATCGATCGGTTCAGTACGTCAACATCTCAGTGCATGCATGGTGTTTTGCACGTAGCTACTCTTCTAGTCTATTGGTAGCTAGGCCTTCGATCACCATCAATCTGCGTGTTTTTGTCAACTTGGGCATGTAGACAAACGTATGTAAACCACGTGGGTTGTTGATATTGGTCGATGGGCCTCCAAGACCGATCTGGAACCCGGTGAATTTCTAGATGCTGTGTCGAGCAGGTTGCCCGATACAGCCTGTGGGCCGAGGCTACCATAAATGGCTATTTGTGTAACTGGGTTGAACAATGGACAGCAGAGTCACGACCCAACCAACAACAATCAACCATTCGCATTTTGTGTCTAGCTAAGTCGCCGTGTGGCCCATCTCCACCTTATCCTCTCTTTCTTCTCCCTTCCGCTGCACGCACGCGAGAAGAAAACGCAAGGAGCGTACCGGGATGAGTGCGTACAAGTTATGCAGCACATCTGTTGATCTCCACTCCAAATTATCTGCTGATGGATCACCTGTCGCTAACGCTATACAGTACCGCAGTTTAGCTGGTGCCCTATATTATCTAACCTTCACCCGACCCGATATTACCTTTATACTTCAGCAGATCTGTCTCTATATGCATCGTTCTCGAGAGCCACACCTCGCTGCTCTCAAACGAATCCTGCGCTACTTGCAGGGCACCCTATCTCTTGGGCTGACCATACACCGATCTTCGCCTGCAGATCTTGTTGTTTACACAGATACCGACTAAGCTAGCTGTCCTGACACTCGTCGGTCGACTTCTGCCTATGCCGTATTTCTCGAGGATAACTTAGTGTTCTGGTCTTCCAAGCGTCAGCATATGGTCTCCAGATCAAGTGTTGAAACTGAATATCGTGCTGTGGCAAATGGTATTGCTGAAGCTATCTGGCTACGACAGCTACTTCTTGAGCTTCGTCACCCCCCTCGACGTGCCACCTTGGTCTATTGTGACAATATCAGTGTTGTATATCTCTCTAGCAACCCGGTGCAGCATCAGCGGACGAAGCATGTTGAGATTGATCTCCATTTTATTTGAGAAAAAGTCGCTCTTGATCACGTTTAGGTTCTACATATTCCTACGACATCGCAGTATGCCGATGTCTTTACCAAGGACCTTTCTACCTCACTATTTCAGGAGTTTCGATCCAGTCTGAATGTTAGCGATGCTTCCGATTAGACTGTGGGGGAGTGTTAACTTATTGTAATTATATGAAGTGTAATTATAATAGGTTAACCATGGTATGGCTGTGTGGTTGCCTTATGAGCCGCCCCGGTCGCCTATATATATTGATACATTGACAGGAAATAGAATTAATCATTCTCACATTTTCACAACAACCTCCCCACCGACGTTGTTGCTGTTCGCCGCCGGCAGTGGCCGACCCAGGAAATTTATACTATGTACGCCTATTTTAGGGATCACTCTACTATATTTTTTAAAAAATAAAACACCAAGGTCTAATGACAGATTTTGATAGAATTTTTCAAAATTTGATCAAATTGTGATCTAGAATTTATGAAAAAACTGTAAAATTCAGAAATCCCATTACTCCTGCTTTGTCCCTTACTGCAACTCGTCGACGATACTCTTCGTTGTTATTGGTAACAGCATAAATGGTAAGAGAGTGAAGCTTAAAGGTAGCTGACTTACAAACCCACGTCCCTCTTTTATGGTGTCTATTGTCTTGTCTCTACACATTTATCTTATCCTTATCGTTTTAGCCCCCTCTATCTCTCCTCTTATTGCTTTTCTTAATGCACATAGCTGCACAATGTTGTGGATGCACAAGGAGGCAGTGAGGCGAGCTCCAAATGATACCAACCAACAAAGCATCATGGCCCTAAGTTATCTAGCCATTATTCTTTCTCCGGTCCTTTCTTCCTTCGATTTGATATCTTGGCGATAACAGGACCTTCAGACAAACCATGATCACCATTGTGTTCTATTCATATTCTATTTTAATGCTTTCTCACTAACATCCATACTCTTAATTGCATACTATATTATAGTATTTTTTTCAAAATTTTTGGGTATACCAGTACAAACCCAGCACACTCCTAGGTCCGTCTCTGCCCACCAGCGACCTCCATAGCAACCTAGGTTAGCTTTGCTCCACCTTCTCCACCCCGCCCCCACCTTTTGCAGCGAACACCACCACCACCACCTTGTCGCGCCATCGTCTCCCCTACCGCTACCCTCTACCCCACCTACCCTAACCTCTCTCCTCCCTATGCTCAAGTGGCGATAGTGCCCTTACCCGCCCATCTTCCTCTTCTCAAGTGGCATGAGCATCGCCGAGATGCCTCCCGCCTTCTAACCACTCTAGAGGTGATGCCCCCATCGCCAACTCTGCCCACTGCCCTCTTTTAGTCCCATGGCTCCGCTCGTGCAGCCATCGACTTATCATCCGTCCGAGTCCGCCTATCATTGCTGGTCCACCGTCTCCCTAGCCATCCCTCTAAGCCCGAACCAAACCCCCCTCTTTCTTCTACCCATTCACCCGATAACCCTAACCCTAACCCGTTAGGCTTGGCAATAGCGATGGTGCTCAAAGATGTGTCCCAATAGGTTTATCGTTATGCGCGCTACCAACATGCACGTGCGAATTATCACTCGTAACCATATTTAGACTAGTGGCTCACTTGTCAGTGAAACTTGGAGACCTTGGAGAGAAAGCGACTAGGAACTTGGTGGGGGTTGTATGGCTACAATGAGCTCCACCATCACTAGTGTCACTGCATCCACCATCTGCCACTCCTCCTCATGCACCACCACCGTCACTCCTTCTCTCCATCTCCACATGCACAACCACACTCACCGACCACTGCTGCTCCTCTTCACCTTCGCACGTGTAGCCACAACAACTGCTCCTCTACTCCGTATGCATAGCCACACCCGTACAGCTACCATCGTGTCTCCTCTCCTTCCCCGTCGTCATGTACGTTGCTTTCATGGTTGTCATTGAGGCTAGTGGTGCTAGGCTAGGGGAGACTCCAGGAGGTCAGATCTAACCCAAGTGGAGAATGGAGACGCTAGATCAAGGCTCCTCCTCACTGGATTTGTGGTTTCCCTAGCTACCGGAGGGAAGAAAGAAAGAGGGAAGAGAGTTAGTGTGCGGGCGACAGCGAAGTTGTTAGACTTAGAGGTAGAGGTGGTTGATTGGATAGGGGGTGATCCAAGTTGAAACAAAATGTGAAGTTAGGTGATGTTAAGTTGAAACAAAATGTCAAGTTAGGTGATGTTAAGTTGAAACAAAATGTGAGGTTAGAAACATATTGCCTCACTATGTCGAACTCGAACACAAGTTTAATCCTATCCTGCCTGGTATAGTTAGTGTTCGATCAAAATACTTAGTGAGAATTCGAACTCGAGTAAAAATTTGTGTTCATATTTACTCGTCTGTGATTTTCAGACTTGTAGTGTTTGAGACCGTTATTCGCCTCACTGTGTCATCGTATTTATCAGTGTTGGAATCGACTTGTGTTTTCTTTGCCCTTAGCTAGGTTTTGAAAATGATGCAGGACACTAAGGCAGAGAAGCTCAAGGCGACAAGAAGCAGGGGACCAGGATCAGACTGCAACTTTAGCAGTCCTAACTGATCCAACCATACAACACATAACCAATGGCTGGATCGATCGAAAGTTTATTTCTTCATAGTTTTTTGTTAATGGGATTAATAATAATTTAATTAATCTCTTGCATCTAATTGCATGTCAAGCATTCCAGTTTAGAAAAAAGTAAATCTCATTAATTGTGTTTAATTAAAAAACTAGCTACATGCTTAAAAGTGAAAATAAATTATGTTAATCTTAGCCCCATGCAATCACGTCAGTTTCAAAATCGGTATTACATAGGAGTATATTTGCATGGCTGATAAAATAATATTTGACATTATCCATAAATGACTATTGATTAGTTTTTTCATACAAAATATAAAAAGTATAACTTATAATAATTACTAAGTTGTTAATCTTGAAGTTTAGACTAAATTAAATTAGGTTTACTAAACATTACTGTAGGAAATAACTAAAGGTGGGAAGTTGTGAGCTATTGATCCAGCCATCGGTTGGTTATTCAACGGTTGGATGGGAGGACTGACTGCAACTTTGGCTGATCCTGATCCACAAGCAGGTTAACTTCTCGTGACAATTCTACACCTGCAACCGTGTTCAGCGTCGAAACTGTCATGGACGATTGGACCGATCTGTGCGCTGTGGTTGCCCTGTACTCCTACCTGCCATTAACTCCGAACTGTTTGTGTGTTCAGGGAGACGAGTGATGAAGATGTTCTTCCTCCAGGGCTGCAGGGAGTAGATGAAGTCTCGTGTACGGCCTAACAAAGTGCACGTTGCTGTTGCTGCTCCTTGCAAGCGTCGAGAACTTCGGATGCTGCCGATGCTGCCGTTAGTTTAGTCTTGCTAGTTTGATAGTCTCCTGTAGCCTAGCTCTCATGTGGTGTCCTCTCTCGCTCTATTCGGCACTTCACCATATCTTGCCGTCTCTGTCTCCCTGTATCTAGTGCCAAGTACTAGTATCTGTCCTTTTTTTTGAGGAACTACGACCGGCAGTTTATATTTTACATCGACCCTCCAACTAAAAAAAATACTGATCTCATCTACGTAGAGATTGCTACAGTAGAGGCATGTCCATATTTCCTTATATAAAAGGGGGAGAAAAGATTTTTTACGATATAATATAGTGTTAGTATATACTGCCAGTCTAACAATTATAATCTATTCGTATGTGAAGTGCACTGTAAGTTATGCACTTACCTCCCTCTCAGAGCGTAGAGCGTATGCTGAGTCCCATCTTATGAATCCATCATATTATGCACCATTCCTGAATTTACCTGTGCCAGGTAACCTAGGATGCTCATATAAACAAAAAAAAAACTGAACAAGTTTACCATTGCTTGTAGGTTCAGGATTGTTCCGCTACCCATACTACTAGCTTTGGTTTGACGTTAAAACTTGTCCTACCAAATATTTGATAACTTTAAATAGTACATGCTAGACTTTTGGATCCTTACCATTCTTATCGAATCAACGCAATCGATACTAATCTATGCTACCAAAATATTGATAGCGTCAGTACTACCAACAAATGGGTAGGGTAATAAACAACATAAAATAAACTATAAGCTAGTAAAATGAACACCAGCAGAACTGTGAACGATAGAAAAATGTTTACCATACTGCAGCTTCACTGTTCCTATGGATCTGCCACTTGTATTCCAATTACAAATTAAATGGATAAAAAATTTGGCATACAGAAATAATCCTATGCCCAATCTTTTCTTTGTGTGTGAGGACCTACTCCTTGAATTTTCATTATCTAAAGAATATACTGATTGAATTTCAATACATGTGGTGCACACGGATAAGCCCCATTTCGACTCTTTCAAGAGGCTCATCGTCTCCATCCTCTTTCCACGCTATCCGTGAGCTGAATCATTGCAGCTAAACCAATATTACCACAAATTTGGTTCTTCTTGTCACCCTCAACCTCAAGACAGGATGGACATGAATATCGTCGACCACGTCGTGAGTGCAATGGCAGCAATCAGGTAAGTCCACAGGAAGATCACCGAGCATTCCTCTTGACCAACATCAAACAGCTGAGCCATGGTACCTGGATTAAACAGATCACACATACAAGACCCAAGGTCAGGTGATCGAGATCTCTTGGCAGCAGAGACAAATACTATATACGTAGTCGGTTATAGTTTACAATATACTGTATTAGAATAGAGTTAAAGTCAATATTGGTGATTTAACATATATTAGAAAACGATTGGCCGGTGACATGCCGGTTGAGGGTTGTTAATACCTAAGACATTATAATTATTGATCGAGGAGTAGTGCGGCAGTCAGTGCCTTGAAAATATAGGTCACAACCGAACTCCGTTACCAACTATTGTGTGTTTATATGTCGTCATGTGACATGTATTGATTAATGACTAAAACAATTGAGAAATTAACTTTTATAATAATTTAGAAATCAGAATAAAATTGAATTGGATTAAGGACTACCTATGATCATTGCAGGTGGCAGCGCGAACTGCATCATCAGCACGTAGCGGTACAATGGATCGTGTGGCAAGAATCCAACGCTGTATGCGGCATGAACCACCGCCATCCCTATCAGTGGCAGGATCACGTAGCGTATGCAGACGATCGTGATGATCACCGTACGCTTTAGCACCGACTTCCGTAGCTCTGCATGCACATTCAGAGTAAGTTCAGAAAACACGCATGATAATAAGTTCAGTATCTAAGTAGTGTACCAGTATTTGACACCCTACCTTGTGTCAGATTTCCACCTAGGATGAGGGTGATGCAGGGAATCGTGCCATTGCTGCGAGACAGACGAACCGTGAATAAGACTGAAGAAACACTCGAAATATGTTGTTGCAGGTAAATGATGAAGATATCTAGCATGTAAATGCTCACTCACCCCATTAGTTGGAGGGACTCCTGGATGACTCTCAGTGGGGCGCCATCACCGATGACAAGAGATTTCAACCATGGGACTAGACCAACAACAAATCCAAGTATCTGAAACAACACAAAACCATGTTTACTCCAATCATTTGCCATTGCCAATGTGAGAAGAGAGAGTTGGTTATCAACTTGATGTGATAAAATAGTGTAAATGGTTTTGGCAGAAACATACTGCAGATACAGTTGGTGGCGCCATCAGCTCCTCCGCAACCTGGTGGATGGTTTCCTTCAGGTTTGTCCAGAAGCTTTTGTTAGCAGTCTCGCTCTCGCAAGGCAGAAGTGGAGCTTCCTGTATTTCTGATAAGTCAGATTTCTCTGAATATGTCCATGGAACAACCCAGACATGGGTACACTGGACTGGCCAGTACTCAACTTACCATTTGGTTCTCTTCATTGTGTTGAGTAAATTTAGCTGACACTGGAAGAGGCGCCTCCTCATCGCCGTAAGAAGCTTCACCGCCTACTTTTACTTGATCATCACCTTGTGCAGGATGCTCTTCATCGCTGTCGGCGGGGCACTGGATGCTTTTGGACTGCATCTTGTGGTACATTTTTCCTGCCTTCTGCATGAGGCTGTATGTATGCGTCCATATGAACAGGCCACCAAGCTGCAGATACATAGTGTATGATCAATTCTGCTATTCAACTGATGAATGGGTCGAATTTTAAGTGAATGTGATGTAGGAACTTTTTCTTACAGCCATGGACAATGACGAGTAGGCGAGCCCTCGAGAGCGGCAGAGGCTCCGGTCTTTTCCAAACGGGTTGCCGTCTTCATCACAGACTGCTGGAACAATGATCAAGAACAGATTGCCAATATTTCCTGCAATTTTTGTCAGTTGAAAACACTGTTAGTACTGTTAGCATCTTCAGAGTATGAAGGGGAAAACACGCGATCCAACTAGGGAAGTAAACCTGCTGAACAGAAGGCAATGATCATCCCTCGGAAATGTTGTGGTGGTCTCAAGATTTTACATGCTATCCACCCTAGAGTGCCACCAGCAATGAATGTGATTCCTATATTGACTGGCATAAACCACCTATATGATAAAAAAAAGCTTCTGTTAGTCCGGTTGTGTTTCCCTTAAAACAGAACTGAAGCTAGAGCTTCTATGCTCTGACCAGATAGTAGAAGAAGAGCTCCTCTACGGTGCTCTCTACTGGTAGTAATGTGCTACTGATATAAATGATGTACACCGTCGATTAACAAGGGTACAAGGGTATTTTTCTCTCTTAGGATTTAGGCATTTTTGTCTATTTTTATTTTTCTTTCCCTGACTAAATCGATCTTACGTTCTTACGTGAGGTAAAACGATAGATTTTTTTTTATCTGGTGCCTTGATTTGTCCTGCCGAGATCACTTGACAAGCAAGGAAATTAAAACGGAAGCTTCGTAGATCGGTAGCAGACTGTTTCCTCGCCTGATCATCGGATTCAATCGGGAACGAAAGAAGCCACCTGCCGCCGTCTTGGTTTCCATCGGGATGAGAGGATCTGATCGGAAAATGTCGTGGAATGGTGCCGCCGCCTCCGATCGTGCGTTTGCCATCAGAACGAGAGTGCATCGCGAGCTCGCGGCCCGCCGATGAACAGACGCGTCCAAAGATGATTACATTTTTAGGGTTTTTTTTAAGTAGGGTCATATTTTTTTATTTTGCCCTTCAATAACTTTATTTTATTAGACAATTAAACCTCTAGATAATTCTACTACTAATAATTGGGTTGGTAATATAAAATCGCCAAATAAAAAGAGATATGAGTATAGAAATGTAGTGTACAGTAAAACTAAGATCTTAACTCTATAAGAGATCGAGTCTATATATATAGTTTAGTGGTCTAATATCCTCGCAGTCGCAACGGAAGGGAAACGGACGTAAAGACTGAAACAAAAACTGGTGAACAAAGGTGCGGATAGGCCTTTAGTCATAATGTCGGTGAACTGGTGCGCTGACGATATATGAAGCACCCGAACCTGTTATAACGTGATCTTGTTACGTACGAAGTAAATGTCTATCTCTATATGCTTGGTGCGTCAATAATGAATCGGATTGACGGTCATGTAGACGGCGCTGATGTTATCGCAGTAGACGATGGTCACAGAGGGGATAGGTGCACGGAGCTTCTGGAGAAACTAGCGAAGCCAGCAACACTCGGCAACGGCGTGGGCAACGGCATGATACTTGGCTTCGGCGTTAGACCGAGACACTGTAGTTTGGCGTTTTGAGGACCAGGAGACTAAAGTGTCGCCGAGGAAAACGCAGTAGCTGGATGTGGAGCATCGAGAGTCGGGGCAGCCTGCCCAGTACGTGTCGGAGTATGCGGTGAGAGAGTCGATAGAGCTGGAGCTGAGATGTAAGCCGGTGGAGAGTGCGCCCTTCACGTAGCGAAGAATACGCTTGAGCAACGCGAGGTGAGGTTCGCGTGGAGCATGCATGAAGAGGTACACTTGTTGGACGGCATAGGTGAGATTGGGCCATGTTAGTATGAGGTACTGGAGGGCACTAGCAAGACTCCGGTACTAGGAGAGATCGGCTATGAGAGAGCTATCGGTAGCGAAGAGCTTGGCGCGAGTGTTGACGGGAGTGGCCGTGGGGTTACATTTGGCCATGCCCATACGTTGGAGGAGATCGATGGCATACTGACGCTAGGAGAGAAAGAACTCGTGAGGAGAACGAGTGATAGAGATGCTAAGGAAGTGATGGAGAGGACCAAGATCGGTCATGATAAACTTGGAGTAAAGTCGAGTCATGATCTAGTGTAGGAGAGACGGTGAGGACGCTGTAAAAATAATGTCGTCAACGTAGAGAAGAAGATAGGCGGTAGTGTTGCCGATGTGAAGGATGAAGATAGAGGTATCGAAGATGGAGGCCACAAAGCCGATGTGCCGAAGATAGTCAGCAAAACGCTGGTAATAGGCCCGAGGGGCCTATTTGAGGCCGTAGAAGGAGCGCTAAAGGAGGCAGACGTCGTCGGGACGAGATGGATCGACAAAGTCTGGAGGCTGCTAGCAGTAGACCGTTTCCGTCAGATGACCATAAAGAAAGGCGTTCTTCACGTCGAGCTGGTGCATCGGCCAAGAGTGTAAGGTAGCAAGAGTGAGAACAACCCGAATGGTAGCGGGTTTGACGGTGGGACTGAAGGTCTCATCATAGTCAATGCCAAGACGTTGGGAGAAACCCCGAACTACCCAGCGTGTCTTGTGACGAGTAAGTAATCCATCGGCGTGGAACTTGTGTTTAAAGATCCACTTACCGGTCACAACATTGGCACCGGGAGGATGAGAGACAAGGCGCCAGGTCTCGTTATCCAATAAGGGCCTTGTACTCGTCGGTCATGACTGAACGCCACTGAGGATCCGCCAGGGCTGAACGAAGAGTCATCGGAATGGACGAGATAGTACAATAGACTGTGGAGAGCCCGTAGCGTTTGGTAGGGTGGAGGAATCCGATTTGTGATCGGGTGATCATATGAGAGGTGGAGGGGACAGGAGGATTCGCAGGAGCCGATGGGAGCATGAGAGGTGGGGTGAGGACTAGTTGGGGAAGGGCGGTATCGGCTCGGGATCGGTGACTATATGTTCGGAGAAATGGCTGAATGAGGTCGGCCTAAGCCAATGGGGGTGGGTGAGCCGATGGAGACGGAGCAGCCGATAGGGAGGGATGAGCCAATGAAGGTGGAGGGGCCGATAGGTGTGGACAAGCCGATGAAGGCTGAGGAGCCGATGGAGTTGATGTGTCCAATGGGAGGGAGACAGTATCAGTCGGAGCCGATGAGGGTGGTGAGGCCGATAAAGGTCCAATGTGAGTAGTATCGAAGCGAAGAGGAGTGGGATAGCTGTCCAAAAAGTCCTTAGGAGCGGCCGATGGGGAGGCCAAAGGTGAGATTGATGGGGAGGATCGGGAGGGTATGGTGTTGGTGAGGAAAAAGTCGAGATCGCTAGACGAGGGTCCAGGATGAAGTAAACCGAAGAGGAAGCAGGACTCATCAAAGACAATATAGCGGGAGACGATGACCCGGCGAGTGGAGAGATCGAGACATCGGTATCCTTTATGAGATGAGGGATATCCGAGAAAAATAAAGCGGTGGAGCAGGTGCAAGTTTGTGAGGAGCAGTGGTGATGAGATTGGGATAGCATAGACACCCAAAGATTTGTAGGTAAGAGTAGTCGGGCGTGAGAAGGTTCGTGTCCGTAAAGAGAAGTTTCACGTCCGTGGACTTGTAGACGCAACGGAGAGGAGCAGACGCGAAAACTCGGAGAAGGCGCGGACACGAAGAAAAGAGGTTCACATCCGGGAGGTAAAAATTCGTGTTCGTGGACACGTGAACACGTCGGAGTGGCTCGGACGCAAATAAAGAAGTTTTGTGTCCAGGAGCAGGTGAGCGTATCGAAAAAGCGGGAACCGAGAGAGTTTCAGCCGATGGAGGGCGGATGAGTTCAGTCGATGGAAGGCGGACGGGTTCAGCCGATGGAGACGACAAGCGTAGAGTTGCGCCGGCGTCAGAGGAGAGGAAGGTGCGCCGAAGCAAGGGAAGAACTAAGGCGGGTCTGAAACGAGACGAGGAGACGGATGGATGCCGTCGCCTTGTTACGTGGTGGAAAAGGGAGGGGAGAGGGCGGTGGAGAAGAAGAAATCTGTCTGCGAAGAAGACGGGAAGGAGAGAGCCGAGACGAAAAGACAGAGGAGAATACCAGGAAAGAAGATCTGTGATAGGAAGTAAGCATCGGCTCACCGGAGAAAGGATGCTAGCGCGTCAAGAATATAGACCTACTCTAATACTATATAGAAATATAGTGTACAGTAAAAGTATAACCCAACTCTATACAGAGGATTGTATCTATCAATGAGCTTAGATTAATTTATACTACCAACAGAGTGCAATATAAAGAGCTGGTAGAAAAAGGATCTGAATAAAAAGATGGCTTATGTAAAGCTTATTTACTATTCTGAAAAATTAGCAAGAGTCCTTTAAAAATTAACAAGAACCCACAGTTCAAAAAAATTCAGGAAGTCTGACCGAGGTGTTATGTTGATTATGGCAATTAAAATGTGGAAGCAAGCAGACTTTGTAGTAACTCACCAAGAAATGACGTCAGAAAGCGTGACTGTCTTAGCCAGGCTAGCAAACATCAGAGATGGGGCGAAGACAGTGAAAACAACCTGTTAGAAATCTCTACAGGATTAGCCAGAGACAATACCAAATTAATTTGCAGCGAACAGTGATGTGCTAATGAGAGCTCACCTTGTTCATATCCCTTAGAGCGCTTGAAGTTAGAATTTCGCTGTAACCAGAAGCGAGATAAGCTCCAATAACACCTATGAGTAGGACCTGGACGATTGGCATAGAAGCCACCAGAAGCAATGACAAGAAACCCATCTCTCCTGATGTTGGATTAAACTTTCGTTTCTGGCGTTGATTAAGATGTCTTTTGATTATCCCGTCATGAGGTGATTAAAGTTCTTCACTGGCTCCGTGCCTCGTACACCCTGCATAATGAATCAACGAACTAAAACATTTAGACTTTAGCGTCACAAACATTATTCTTTTTTAAAAAAAAAAGAGAGCCATTTGAGTACTACAGTTACTAATATTCCATCTTTTATGGATGAATTTTTTTCCTGCTTCTAGCATGTGTTAGCTAATTTGGAAAGGACACATCCAAATGTTTACGCTGTTCTCGGTCACCATACTCCTACAGGAGGTGAAGACGTGAAGCTCGAGCACACCTAATACTACTGAACAAGTCAATGCTGCCGGCCACAAGACCTCCTTTTATGAAATTATTGCAATGCAAAAATTAAAGGGGAATTTAAATATCAAAGAAATATTGTTGTCCACTGATGAGGCATAGAACTATAATTTTTTATTCTAGAGTTAGTGATAGTAACGGCATAGAACTAGAAGTCTCTTTATGCTTCGTTCATCAGAAGCCTTAGAAGCTAGCTACAGATGAAGTAATGATCAATGTACAGCGGAACCTTATCCTAACCTGTCAAATTAGCAGATTTATAAGAACAATGACGTTAAAAAAAAGAACATATACAAGTAGTAATTAACAAGAAAAAGGAAAGAACGTTAATGCAAAGCAAGCCATTAATTAGCATCCTAATCTGAGAGAGCAGTTACTAGAAATTGCATCCTTAGTCGTAGTTGGCAATATCATGCAGCTCAAAACATCCAGCTCATTGATCCTCGAGCTACTCGACAGGAAGCAAGGCTGAAGAACTCGCAAAACTAGGCGATACAAATCAACGAGGCAAACCGAGGAAGAAGCAAAAAACAGAAACAAATTTCCTCAGGACAGAAATCCCCGAGGCATGGAGTTTCTGACATGCCGGAACAAAGATCACACAGACGGCTGAAAGAACATGCTCCGCATGATCTCCATGGCGATCATTCAGAGCTTTGTTTCTTTCTACGAGCTCCCAAGATCAATGGACAACGACGAAACAGAGCACAAACCAAGAACGAATGAACAGAAGGCAGAAGCTGACCTGAATGGCGAGCAGACGGTGCAGCAGCTAGATTGCGGCTGAGTGATCGATCGACCACCTGAACTGCATTATTATTGGGGAGAAACGACAAAGCCTTAGCCCTGCAGCCGTGAGCAGATGGTGCAGCAGAGAGAGCGGGTTCAAACACGCAGCCGCGGCTGGCTACGGCGATCTGGAGGAACATCAAGGAGGAGATGCTGCCTACACCGCATCCACCCGGGAGTAGAGCCAACTCAGCCAGCATCTGTCGTTCTCATCTCTCTGTCTCTCTGTCCTAGTCGTCATCAGTGATCTTCTTGGCGGGCTTTGCTGCATGTTGCAATTCGGCTGTTTCCTTCCGAATTTCCCGCGGCTGTCGCTACCCATGCACGAGGCCATGATTGGTCATTTGGCCTTGCAAATTTTTCCACGACTCCATGCGATGCAAGCAACCAGGCAGGGATCATTAAGTTTTATTATGTGCAGACATCTGATGAATGATTTATCTCTCTATTGACCACGCATGTTCCTATCGGTTGATATCCCCTTTTTCTACCTTTTCCTTTTGGCCGTGATGCCGTGGAGCTCTGTTTGGGTCCTGCTGCTCTGATTAATTAGACAAAGCCTATTTTCAACGAAGTATATGTGCATCTATATCATCTACCGTTTTATTCATGCGAACATCATAGATTTTAATAAAGTACAATATATGTGTATTTTTCTTTCTATTATAACATGTGTCTTAAATAAACATGGTTAAGTCAAATTTACTCCTCTCAAATATCGTAAAAGTATAATTTGTATTCCTCAACTATCAAACAAGACAAATTACATCTCTTACTATTTAATCTGAACGAAACACTTATCTAACCTGGTATAGATAGTTCTAATTATATGTGACAATACAGTCAACAGATTTAATTAAAACAATTTAGCTTGCCCTACATCATCTATTCTTCTTCCTCCCTTCCCTTCTGCTCACAAGGGCATCTTGGTGGAGGATGGAAACCAATAACGACAAGAGCTAGAGCTCGTCGAAGAAGGCTCAAGGTTCGACAATGACGTGCTCCAGAGAGGGCGGTGAGGAATGAGTAGGAGGAGGCCCTGTCAATCAAATCCCACCACGGCGTGCCCCACCGTGATAGATCTAAGGCTCCCACCGTGCTATGCTTTATGACAACAAGGAGAGAAGGAGGACAAGGCTCTATCGACTGCTTTAGCTTCCTCTACTCCTATAATAGCAATAGGTACTGACGCCTTAACTCTGCCTCTAACTTCACGACGTTGTCCCTGAGATTGGAGGTGGAGATGACGATGCAGGGGTTAAGGGAAGGCCAGGTGGATCTATGGCGACTGAGCGGCGAATCCATGGTGAAGTGGAGATGGAAGTTGAGGAGAAGACCGCAACTGTGTGAGCCTACGCTTATCCACCGTGCCGAGGAAGATGAGGTAGCCACAAATATCCCCACCATCGCCACCCTAAATCCATCATCTATCTCATCCTTCAAACAAGTAGCTTCTCCCTTATGGTGATGGTGTGAGGCTGACTGACAGAAGCTTTGAGAGGAGAGGCGGCACGGTCGCCATCCTCTGATAACTTCTCAATTGTGAGTTGCTACTATCCATTAATATGCTTAGAGAGAGAGTAAGAGAGGAAATAGGTGAAGTCGTGGGAGTGATAGATAGGCTCACTTTTTTTAAAATTAAACTTGTTTGAGCTAGAATCAAAGTCATCTTATACTGTTTATTTCGGCCGGATTAAATATTTCAAAGGTGTAATTTATTTGATTTTGTAATTGAGAGAAGTAAATCATGCCTTTATAATAATTAAAAAATAAATCGTACTTAACACGTATAATAATGGCTCAACATACACGTGTATATGCGCTTTCGCTAACTGTTGCACATCATCATCTTGCAGATATAGACACGTTAGCCACCAGATTCACGTGAGACGTGCGATGCACATTAAGGCACCGTTTCAAACTGGTGTCTGGATGGGGTTTTTTCCCGTTTTTATAAGCATGTTTAAATGGTATGTGTTTAAAAAAAGATGTAAAAGTTTTATAAAAATCAAATAAATTATTTTTAAAAATATAATTACTAATACTTAATTGATTATATATTAATGACACACATTATTTCTTATTTCAGGTGCCCATGGAAAATGTCATCTTTAGTTTCAAACGGTGCCTAAGCTAACAATCTTAGTCATCCAACGTAGATAAATTAGACTTTGGACTCAAAACACGTGTATGCCTTGGATTAACTCAGACGGCTCCTGCCAACTTGTACTTATCTACGCTAGAAATTGTGATGTCGATAGTTTTTTAGGTAATTTTAAAAACACCTAATCTCCCATTTTTTACATTCATGCTCCTGGCGGATGCATTTTCATATTTGTTGAGCCGTTGATCATACATCAGCAATAATAAAAGAGTACATGTTTATTGTTAATTCATTACAGATATTTTCTCCTAAGTCATATAATTTTGTAACACGCGCAATTATCTCTATAAACACATACACATATTCTATAATCTTTAAAATTATACCAACTATATTTTAAAATTAACTATATAGTCATATCTATAAACATATTTACGTCACATTTTATTAATAAAATAGTTAGTTATAAATATAATCATCTATATCAAATAACATTTAAATCACAGTAAATATGTTTCACCATAAACAACCCGACCATTTGAGCTACATCCGTTTCTTCGAATTTACGCCGATCGACAATTCACGTACGCCTATATGGCAACGTATAGTACTCCCACCGTGCGGGTATGCTTCGTAGACAGTTGCCAATTCCTCGGCAGCAGCAAAGCTGTGGCCATCCCGTCGTCCTAGCCTAATAACCTGTCTCCGATCGTCGATCGATCGCTCGCTGAAATTCTGGACGGGACGGACGAAACCATATGATGCAGCTGCAATAATGCAAGCAAGATCCAATGCGTGATCATTCGATGATCATGAAACCACATGCGTATACAGTATAGTACAGATTTAGGCAGAGGCAGAACCAGCCGGCCAGTCACGGTCACAATAGTACGATGTTGCACGGTCGGTCGGACCGGAATGGCAGGAGGTGGGGGAGAACATGCGGATCGCGGTCGATAGGAATGACACTGTATTCATTCATTCTCTGTAACCTGCTCGATCCATCGCCCAAAATCCAATCACTGGCTGCTCTGCACGTAACGTGACGGCTAAACATTTTCCGCCCCCGTTCTATCGTTGAGTTTTGGCTGTGCTATTCGGTGACAGAAAAAACATAATAGATAATTAGCATATAATTAATTAAATATTAACTGCTAAAATTTTAAAAATAGATTTGTTTAATTATATATATATATATATATTATTTTTTAAAAATATAATATTTAGCCGTTTGAAAAATATATTCTACCCGTAGCTCAGTCAACCAGACAAAACGAACGGGGCCGAGTGTTCTTCCCAATTGGACTCGATATTTGTCAGTTGGCCTCCAAGACTTGCAAATTCTAGTTGGTCCAACCGGGCAGCGTCGACTGTCGAGCAGGGTGTTGCTGACATGCCGGCCTGTTCTTCCGAAGAATCTAAATCGAGGATAGTAATTTGAGCATAATGTAGCCCACATAAATCGGGGTCACAGCCGAAACGTGGTTTGGGGTCCAATAGCCTTTGGGCTGTGGCTACCGAGCTGATGCTGTGCAACTGGTGGTGGGTTGCAGTATGGGCCACCACAGTCACCGACCAAGTCATGGAAGGCCCAACCTAGCCCAAGGTGGCAGCTGGAAACCATTACACACAGGAGAAGGAGAAGGAGAAGGAACAGCGAACCAGATAAGAACACGACTCGGCTGAATCAAAGGAACAAGATAAGAACACGAGCGGCAGCTGTAGTGTTCCTATGGTTCTGCCACTTGTCCCTGTTTCCTCTCTCCTTTGCCCCATGTCCCCCCGTTCAACCTCACTGCCACTTCTCTCATTTTTGTACCTGAATACTGCTGCAGTATCGTGTCTACTAGGGGCCTTTGTCGTTTATCACTAGTAGCTGGTAGTACGACCGTGTCTCGTGATCTCTGAATCCCCTCGTTAACCGCCGTACCATTACTTGGCTGCTAGTTCCAACTGCACCTGCACTGGTGCAGCAGGGCTTTCGTCTTCAACAACACAAAGAAACAAACCCTCTCCGTACCAGACGACATAACACTGACCTTTCATAACCGCATGGGCACGTAGCATTGCAATCTTGCAGAGCCGGCAGCCGTTGGCCGGAGAGAGGCACATCACCATCGGAGCACGGCGGCCGCTAGCTAGTAGCTCCCAACGCCAGCAGGACAGCAGAAACACTCACACCCGTCGCCGTCTCCAGCCCCGGCCGGCGTCTAGCCGAGGGTGGCCGTGGAATGATGCGCCGTTTTGACCGCTAAGGTCAACGTGGGAGAGAGACGGGCCACCAACTCTCGCTGCTCAAGTGTTTTCTTGACCTCTCCTGCTCGGTACCTGTACCTGTTCGGAGCACTTTGGCCCAGCGAAAAGCCTCCAATTCTGATCAACGTGACGTGATTGCCATTGCCGGCATCAAGATTGCGATCTAGATAACACTACAATAAGAGAGAACATGAAATGAAAGAAAGATGGAAAGAAAATAAAAAAAATACAACCCTATCAACATTACGAGAAAAAAAAAACTAGTTACCGTCGAGTACGATAACAATGATATTATAATAATTATATTAAATTCAAATAAATTATAACATAAATTTAAATTTTCATAGTTTTTTTGTGATTAGTGTCGGGACGCGGTAACCCTACCCCTCGCGGCAGGGAGGGCTGGATTGGGCGCGCGGAGGACGGACGAATGGGTGGCGGCGCTGTTGCGATCGGGGTCCGTCTCCCACTTGGGGCCGTGAGGCAGTGAGGGTTTTAGGCCGCGGCGAGCACGTGTTGGCGCCAACCTTTCCGGCGCAAACACACAGAAAAAAATGCACGAGTTGTTCCAATGGAACTCCCCAAATGTGCCGTCTATCCTCCTGTCCAGGATCACCTAAAATAATGCTGCTGCTACTGTTAGTCTCGCTTGTGTTTGGCCGGGATAGGGTTAATGATAGATCAAGATCATGCATTGAACCTAGACAAATTGCGTTGTCTTCTTCCTAGTATAAGTTACAGGCACAAGGTGAAGTATGTGATGCAGAAAGGACACTAGTAGATCATAGATGGAATTGATCACAGAAGATCTTGAGGGATCCAGGTATGAGAATCATTTCTTTTCCTCAAAGGTAGGTACGGTGGAGACGAATAATATAGTTTTTGCAATACACTGCTATATAATTTATCCTGAATTATTTAATAAATATTAAGTTTACGTGAAAAGTTTTTTTATTTATTTCAGTAGTTTTTTTAAAAAATAAATTATTTACATAGTCTTTTTAATCACCTGATTGCCTTTAAAATTATTGTAGTGGCAAGAATTATGGAAGAGATGCTTATATATTATAATACAAAACTTGAATTATAGGAATATTTACATTTTAAAAAGGAAAAAGCGCATACTTGCTGCTTTGACACGTATCCGACGTGGCGGATGACCCTATGCATGGGTTTGGTCGGTCTCCTGGTACGTCCGCGAATACTGCTTTGTTTTGTAGCGTTTGATCATGGAATCACATTAATTTCCGGAACTACATAAGCCGATGCTGCACCGCTGCATGCGCTTTCACGCTCATCGCCACGTCGATTTGCTCCGTCACAAGGTGCAGATTGGACATAGCTAGCACCGTGGCATCGTGCTTGCTTTCTACCAGCAAATTAAGTAACATCTGCAACTCGAGCATAAGTTAACACCTTATGCCTGCATAACTCTAGATCGACCATCACCAGACTTAGGATAAGAAGGGACACACAATAAAGTTGTCGCAAACAAGATAGATGTGTAAGTTGTTAAAAAATAAACAAATCAACCGTTGGTAAACTTTATATATATATGATCAACGGTTTTAAGGTAAATGATAAAAAAACAGACTAAAAACTTAAAATCGACTTAGAATTAGGCTTTAAAATTTGAATTTTGATGGTGCATATAAGCCGAATTGAAGCAGTCATGGAGCACGCGCCTGTGATACAAAAGAAATTCCACGAAGAATTGGTGGAGTTTGACACTTCACTTATGAGCTCACGAATTTAATTATCACTAACCGACACATGCACCATCTCCTCACACAATAAAAATGCAGCTCCAGCGCCTAACTCTTCCATTGCCTCTTCCATTTTTCACTAGCTAGCAATCACTCCATTGCCGCCACTTCTCTCACCCGCCATGCGTCACCTTCTGCAGTCGTCGGAGCACCTGGCCGCCGCAACGGCGACGGCGTCCGGCGGTGGCAGTGTCCACACGGACACGTTCCTCATTCTAGCTGCTGTGCTCTGTTTCTTGCTCTGCGTCGTCGGGCTGGCACTCGTGGCGCGGTGCTCGCGGCTTTGCAACCCGTCGTCGTTCGCCATCGAGGCGGAGCCGTCCGCCGGAGCGGAGGCGGCGATGCCCCCGGCGGCGGCGTGCAAGGGGCTCAAGAAGAAGGTGCTGCAGTCGCTGACGACCGTGTCGTTCGAGACGGGAGGAGGAGCAGGGGAGGAGGAGGAGCGGCCGGAGTGCGCCATCTGCCTCGCCGAGTTCGCGCGCGGCGACGAGGTCCGCGTGCTCCCGCCGTGCTGCCACGGCTTCCACGCGGCGTGTGTCGACGTCTGGCTCCTGTCCAGCTCCACGTGCCCGTCCTGCCGCCGCGCCCTCGTCCTGGTGGCGCCGCCATCTCCGGCCACCGCAGCAGCCACCGAGCCTCCCCCGTGCTGCGCCGCCGACGCGGCACAGGCCTCGGCGCAGCAAGAACCCAACGGCACCAGCGAGCGCGGCCGCTGCCGGACGTCGGTACCGTAGGCCCCGTGCCGGCGAACCCGCACTGTTGCACTGTTCCCCGTCTCGTCCATTCCGGCGAGTTGCCAATCAAATACGTGTGTACATACACACTTTTAGCTACGTGAAATAGTATATATGTGTTCTGAGAAATCTCTTGTACTAGGCAGCAATGCAACTGTAATTTTTGCACGAAATTAACACCGTGAGATATGTAAATACGTGTAGAGCTCTGTTAATTAACCGTCACTTTCTTCTTCCTAAGTAGTCAGGATGCTACACAGGAGTAAATATCAAGATATGTGACGAGCACGCTAGCTTTGGATGGAAAAGCAGCGAGGGGAGGGCATCAGATGTCCGTCGCTTTAGGTGGTCAAGTGGAGCGATCATTCACGGCGGCGGGGGGGCGGCCGCCGGTCACATCGTGGCCGGCATGGGGGCACCGCCGCGGAGCGGACTGGGATATTTTTGATATTTTTCGCACGCGCACTGCTGCTCGCCGCGTTAGGCCAGGCGTGTACGGACGTCGTCGTGACCTAGCGAAACTCTCCATCTGACCCAAGAATATGTGGAGACGGGTACGCACGTTCGTACGTACCGTACGGATTGATTGCTCCATCGCCGACTCTACAACTGAACTCCTGACGACGCATCTGAGATTAGGGAAATCTGTTTGCGAGTACTCTCGGTCTCGATTCCTCCCTTAAAAAAGGATCAATTCCTACCTATATGGACGAAGGTTTGTTTAGATTTTTTTTTTTTGGAAGGAGAAGGGTGTAAGTAGGAAATGTTGATTGATTAAGGCCAATGATCCATTTATTTAAGTACAAGAAAGTACTAAACGCTGTGTCCTAAGCACGAATAAACTACTAATCATGTCCTTGTTGGTTGGTCATCATGATAGCAGAGTGACATGCTGCTACTGTAATCTTGTAATCAGGAGACAGCATCTGGCAGGCGTGGCCACCTTTTTTACCTCTTCACTTTGATTGCAATCCTTTCAAGCCATTCTAAACGGAAGAGAAATTCGGGCTAATCTCTAATCTCAGACTAGACGGCCACGATCAGACACTTGATTTAAGCAGGACTGATTAGAGACGATGTGAGAGGTTGATGCCCTTTTTTAATGTGGCAGAGATGCTTCAGCTGTGTAGTACCTAGCTGCTTCTGGCGGCCGGGCCGGCATGCTACTATTTCCTCTTTTTCGGCCAACGCGGCCAAACCGCCAAATTCACGCGAATAGACAGGTGCCGATCCGCAGGCAGAGAACTTCCAAAAGCTGCCGTGTTTACACACCTACGCTACAATGCAGATTTTGCTCCCTTTTTTTCCCGGTGATTATCTTCATTCGAGATTACAGTTAGCTGTATGTTTGGTTACCACTGTTAGCTTTCTCTCTGTACTTCGTATGCAGATCTGAAGTTAGCTTCAAGTTTGGCTGAATCCGGGACAGAAAGTTTTGCAGCGACTTTGATCCCTTTCTAAATAAAATTGCCTCTGACAATGCCTCAATGCCGTGTGTAGTTGGCAAAGCGGTGATTTTTTTTTTGTGATATCTATATGGCCCGTCACTACGGCCAGGCACACCATGGTGGATCTTACATGAGCCTAGGCGATCGAGGAAAAAGTATATTTTAGATCCATCAATTATATTCACGTTTCTCAACCGAAGAAAAATGAATGGTTTATATCTGGTTATGTGACTGATGGATGCGAAGGAAGCTCGGGCACCCAAAATGGACTTTTTGCAGCGAACGAGCAGGCCGGCCCAACTATAGCCCATGAAATGATGGACCAGGAAGATCTCCTCAATCACGGCCTGGCCCAACTATCACTCATGGCCCACAGTGGGAAGAGAGCGAGCGAGTGGGAGGCCTAGCCCAACTAGAGCCCGCGAAACGATGGCCTAGGAATATTTCCTCGCCACGTCACTGACAGGTGGGCCATACTACCTAGGGTTTAAGGCGAAGGCTGCCGCGTTGACAAAGTCAGCGCCGTGAGGAAGGGGAAGGCCCGGGGCCTCACTACGTGGTCCATTTCCGGTCCAGTCTCCAACATCACCGGAGGAGGAAGGAATCGAGCCTTCCTCTCCTCTCCTCTCCTCTGCTCGGCGCGGCGCGGCGCTTCCTCCTCCAGTTCCCGGCTCCCCGTGGTGGCCAATTCGTCAGCTCGATGCAGATGGGCGCGCGCGGAGGCGAGGCGGAGGCGGCGAGGGTGGCCAAGGGAGGAGGAGGAGGGGCGGGAGGGATGAGGCTGTTCTCGCCCGAGTACTACACGCTATGCGCCGGCGGTGGGATGCGGGCCGCGGGCGCCGCCCACCTCGCCATCACCCCGCTCGACGTCCTCAAGGTCAACATGCAGGTATGCTATATATGGCTGTATGGCTGTGTGGTTGCTTTGCTCGATTGCACTGTCTAACTATTAAGGGGGAGAAATGATTATACTGCAGCTACTGTCTTCTTATTACATTAGCAATGTTCCAATGTTTAATTGTATCATGTTAGCTAGTCTTCTTAATGAAAGCTTTGGGGACTACCTTGTGTAAAGAAAATGCATTTCAGATGGTTTGAAGTTCAACAGTTTATATGGATACCTGCGATTTTGATATGTGCCCTTTCATGACTTACTACGCTCTACTATAGCATAACAATTACTAATTCATAAATGATTCACAAGGTACCTTTGGTTTTTACAGTTACTTCTCTTTAATTGTTTTGGCAGGTGAATCCCATGAAGTACAACAGCATATTTTCGGGGCTGAACATTCTTGTAGAGGAAGAGGGAGCTTCATCGCTTTGGTGGGGTTGAGCAGGGAAATTCTTTGGCTATGGTGTTCAAGGTGGCTGCAAGTTTGGTCTTTATGAGTATTTCAAGAAGAAGTATTCTGATGTGCTGGTGGACAGAAATAAGAGCACCATTTACTTCCTTAGCAGTGCCTCTGCTCAAATCATAGCTGATGTTGCCCTCTGCCCCTTTGAATCGGTGAAAGTTCGTGTGCAGACACAACCTATGTTTGCAAAAGGTCTGATTGATGGCTTTCCAAGGGTGTATGTGTTAGACCACTGAACCACTAGACTGTATATATATATATATCCGATCCTTTCTGTATAGAGTTGGAGTCTTAGTCTTACTGTACATCATATTCTTACAGTATGCTATTGAAGGTTTGTCTAGGTAAGTTTCCTTGAGTAAGATGCTACATATTCTTAGCTTTGCTTGTTGGTTGGTGCTATATTGTATATCTGGAGATACCACTGCAATTCCTCTTACCTCTAAGAAGACTATTTTTTTTTTCTATTGTAGCTTTTACAGGGACCTTTTACCACTTTGGGGACAGAATCTTCCATGTACGTAATACTTCCATCTGTGTTAGATATGCTTGAAATGCTTCTAGACCATTTTGTAATGATGTGTAACATAGTTACATGTGCTCATTTTGCAACTAGAATATAATTCTGATTAAGTTATGATCTGAGCATGTTCTTTTGGGAAAATGTTTACTTATATGTAGTACATAAATAGGTGCAATCGCACAAGCCACATCGATAACAACAATTCAAGGTGAAGTACTTAATTGTAAGAGGCAAGAACTAGCTGTGTCTGTATGTGTAATTCTGATTGCTCATGGTCTTGTGGTGATCATATTTCTTTCTGCTCAGCGAACTCTGAACTTTTAAATTCGCACCTACTGCAGCAAGCAACATCTGTCTGGTTATTTCAATAGTTTCTTTTGTCCTGTATTTGAAGTTTTGAAACCTTTGTGCAACTTTCGCTTTAAGTGTGTTCTCAGTTCATTAATGCATCTTTTGGTTTCTAAATTATAAACATCTTATCTGTTCAGGTATATCTTATCACCATTCATTCTTATTCATGCAGTTTCTATGCTAATGTTTTCAACATTTCAGCATACCGTGGACATCCTATATCAGAATGTCATTCAGAAGAAAAAGGAGGATTGTTCAACAGTGCAGCAGCTTGGGGCAACTTGTCTGGCAGGCTATATCTCTGGTGCAGTTGGCACTGTTGTATCCAATCCTGCAGATAACATTGTCTCATCTCTGTACAACAAAATTGCTAGAAATATCATTGATGTAAGGACATGACTTCTGTGTTTCCAGCTTAGAATAATTCAGAATCTCACCATCCCAAGGATCTAATGGTTTCATCCTACTCTTTCAGGCTGTGAAAAGTATTGGGTTTCGTGGTTTGTTCACAAGAAGCCTACCTGTTCGAATCACTCTTGTTGGGCCTGTCATAACCATGCAATGGTTCTTCTATGATAGAATTAAGATATTGACTGGATTGTAAGTATGCACACTGGGTTTTCAATTACATTGATGCTGATATATTTCTTAGAGTACACCAAGCTTGATTGCACATTATGTTACCATAGAGTATTTCTTAATTATCTTGTATAAAGGAGCACATGCATAGGTCGAATGAAAAATCCTGGCAATGGCTTTATATAACAATACGAACTGTGTTTAGATGAAGAAATGATTGTAAGGCAATAAAAGATTATAGGTAGATGTTTGTTTTTGGCGACAGGCAGATGTTTTTGTTTTTGTTCTACATATGAACATGTTTTCTCATTGTGTTTAGTCATGCCCTTGTAGTGGATTCATGATGACAAAGAAAGCCATGTTCCTTTGTAAAATTGGTATTTTAGTGATAATGTCTTCAGTGGTGTTTCAAACATACACTGATGCTAAAATTGTTCAGATGGCCGCTTTTATGAAAATTGTGGGCAGAGGCTTATCACGAGAAAGAATTCAGTCCTTTCAGTTGTCATTTGTTGCCGTGGCACTTTGCTGATTCCTTGATTCTACAATAGCATTTTAGCCAATGTCCATTAATGTTAAATTTGGAATGATGGCTTTTCATCTTGTATCGTGTAGATTCCTGATAGATTTCTTCTAGATAGTATTGTGATGAATTCCAATCTGTTTATTTCAGGCCAACGAGTGGAGGGCTTCCTCGTGAACTGGAAGAAGTTAACATATAACCTGATCAATTTTACTAACCCTTTTTGTTAGTATGTTTTCTTTTGATCACAGAGTATTAGCACATGATTCTGACCGACTACTGGAAAGACTAATTGATGGTTTCAAGAAGCAACCAACTGAGCCATATACACCGCACACAATATATGAACGGCTTACATCTCACATTGTATCTTGTACGCCTGACATCTTAATTCTTAAGTAACCAAAATAATCTCCAGTAGATCAGCACTAATCAAAGGTACACTAGTGTTTGAGGATGCTTTGTACTAGCTCCATTTTGAAGATTGTTGTATGAGAAAATGTTCTCATGTATACTTACGATCCCTCACTGTACATATTATTGGGACGAAAAACTATGATCTCATTTTCTATGTTCTGTTATTGTTCCTGAACTTATCAAATGTTCTTGCACGGTACTTTGTGTGCAGCTGAAGTGGTAATAGGTTCCATAGTGCATACTCATAAGTTGCTTTGTTCAAAATTTCTGTACATTTTGAATTAAGCTTTGTTCACTTACTGCAACAGTATAATTCTTCTTCCGGTACATGACATGAATACTTACAACACGATAAACAGTGCTGGAATCTAATGCTTAGAGACTCACATTTCCTTATTACAATACAATAACAGTGCAGGAATCAAGTATAAAATTACAATCATCTTGACCTTAAAAAAAATTCAAAATGCACTATGGAGGAAACCTGGAGTATGATGTTTTTTTTTTCAGCAGCAGAGAAGCCCAGAGGCAGCAGCAGGAGCTACTTGACGGGGATCTTCACGTCCGGGTTGCGCATCGGTTTGAGCCACATGTCGGCCATCACCCTCGACGACATGCTCCACAGGACGTCATGCCCAGCCTTCCCCGCCGCCGCCGCCGTCCTTCCCTTCCTGCTGGCCTTGCCGAGCCCGTACGCGACGAGCCAGTGCATCGCCGTGAGCCGCTGCTTCTCGCCGTCCCAGACGTTCCGCCGGTCGGCCGACTTCAGCCGGAGGCCGCCGACGTGCAGGTTTGCTACGTTGAACCTCGGCTCGTCTTCGTCGCTGCCAGCCGCTCTGATGGCCTGGATGATCACGATCGACGGCGCGCCGACCGCTTCGTACCGGCGCAGGGGGTCTCTTAGCTGTGCCACGAGCAGCAAGGTCACCGTGTCCGCGCCTACGCAGGCGAGCGCCCACTCCTCCGGTGGCACGGCGGTGTCGAGGAGGTGGCCGCCGCTCCTCTTCTCGCTGATCGGTGACACGTCGAACGGCGCCTGCTCATCGGCCATGTCGGCCTGCACCCTGAGCGCCTCGATGGCCATCGTCTCGATCTTCTGCAACGAGAACGCCAGGATCTCGTCGACGGTCACCGGCGTCTCCTGGGCGTTCCAGATGCCAGTGGCGATCCTCTCCTTGCGCCCGTCGCTCATCGCCGCGGACATCGTCCGGAGCAGCAACACGGATTGCGTCGCGCTGGAGTTCGTGCCGAGCGCCGCGCTCCGGGCGCTGATGATCGCCGACGCCATGCCCTCGAAGGCGATCTGCTCTGCCGTCTTTCCGACCACCTCGTCCGTCGCGATGAGCGCCGCGAGCTTCGCGAACAAGGTCTCGCATCCGCCGGCGCACAGCCGCTGGAACAGCTCGGCGCCGCCGCCGGGGAGCCTCTGGTCGCGGAGGATGAACGGCTGGGACAGCTGCATGGCGAGCTTGGGGAGCTCCTTCCTCTCCACGGGGATGTCGAACGGGTTGGTCGCCGCCAGGTAGCCGCCGTCCCGTGTCTGCACGATGGGGCCGAGCCCCTTGCCGAGGTCGGAGATGTAGCAGGACCCGCCGGCGTCGGAGCCCCGCTTCGCGCCGGACTTGAGCGAGGACACCGACTTGGCGAGGGCGCCCCTGCCGTCTCCTTGCTCCAGCAGCTGCAAGAACTCCCTGGTCACCTCTTCCTCGTCGGTGTCCATCCCCACCGCGTCGTCGTCCTGCGGCTCCTCCGTCTTTGCGGCGACCGGCGCGTCGCCGAGCATCATGGACTCGAGAGCCTTGATCTGGTTGGTGATCGCCTCGAGCTCGTTGATGCGCCACGCGTGCGCGCTGTCGTGCACCACCTCCTTGACCACCTCGTCGCCGGCAGCCGACGTGGCCTCCTCCGCCTTCTCCTCTCCCTCCTCTTTGGCTCCTTCCTTGCCGTCTCCCGCCTCGCCTTTCGCTTCAACGTTCTCTTCTTGCCCTTCCACCCCTTTGTCGACGACGTCGAACTCCGGGAACTCCGAGTCATCGCCTTTCTCCTCCGGCTCCGGCGGCTCTGGTTCCTTCTTCTGATCTTGCTTAACCTTGGGCAATGGAAGACTGGGCTCGTCGAGCTTGAAGTCGTCAATGCCCTTCAAGTCCGGCGACGGCGAGCCCTTCGTCGGCTTCAGCGTCGGCTCTGGGCGCGATACCTTGGGGCTCGTGATGCTGAACGATAGCTTGCTCTGCTTCCGTGCAAACAAGGAAGAAGACGACGAGCTAGTCTTGCCAGTTCCTTCGGGTTGGCTGTACAGCCCAACGCCACCGTCATCCATGATCTGGAACGACAGCTTGACGATGAGCTCGCCGCCCTTCGCCTTCCCGGCGAGCGGCAACGCCATGTCCCATTGCCGGACGCGCTCACCTTGCTGGCTCTTGTCCGTGGACTCCTTCACGAGGAGGCTCAAGTCCACGGCGCTCCGGCCAAAGTCGAGCTCGGGGGCTTCCACGGCCACAGTCGACAGGAGGAACGACCGGGGCTCCAACTTGAGCGGCTTGCCGGTGCCGGCGCCGCCGCTGCAGTAGAGGTGGCACCGCACGAAGAGTGTCTCCTCGAAGTCAGCAGCGCCCTGCTGCACGCGGGACGGCATGGTCTGCACGGCGCCGTCGCGCGTCTCCTTTTTGCGCACGGCGACGGCGAGGCGCAGCCCGTTCATGGACGGCGGCAGGCCCTGCGCCGCCACCACCTCGACGGAGAAGAGGCAGCCGAGCCGTTTCATGCCGATGTGCGACAGCGCACGGATCGGCTTCCAGCTCCATATCCCCTTCTTCTCCCCCGCCGACGCCGCCGCGCCGCCGGGGGTCGTCACCGCCGCGAAGCTCTGGCTCTTGGACGGCGCCGCGCCGAAGAAGCGGGCCCCAGTGTCGTCGTCTTCGTCGTCGTCGCCATCGTTCTTGTCCTTCTTAGGCCTCGAGCGGAACGGCGACAAGGACAGCCGCCGAGACCGCGGCCGCGACTCGGCCCGGACTACATCGGCGCCACTGCCATTGACGTCGGTGGCCGAGCGAGGAAGCGCTAGCGACGCGGTCCGGCGGTTGGTGTGCGCCTGGTACAGCGAGTGGCTGAGCTCGTCGAGCTCCTGGAGGATCTGGTTATTGCTCTTGCCGTCGTCCGCCATGGTCGCTGCTGCTTCGACCTCACCGGCAACAACTCGCCACTACAAGTAGAAGCAAGCAAGCAGAGAGAGAGAAACAGATAAGAGGAGAAGGCGAGCGCGAAATGTATGGCGAGGGAAGGGAGGGCGCTGATGGCGCCATGTCGCCATGGTCGGTGACAGTTTTGGCGGGATTTGGAATGAGGAGCGGAGGAGACGAACGATTTGTGAGGCCTCTCTTCTCTTCTTGAATTCTGTGGTGTTCTTGAGGTCGTTGGTTTGGCGCCAAGAAGAGGCCTTCTTCAGCCGGGGACCCAGTTGCTCTTGCCTCTTGGTACGGAATAACACAACGGATAATTCCATTCCCTGTGAACAACACAGAGCTCTAAAATCAAAGACAAATAGCAAAAATTTCAGAAATAATTAGTGGCTATTATGAAGCAGTCGACGTGGTTCGCCAGATGAACAGCTGATGCAGCAGGAGCAGGACAAAATAACCATGCCATTCAGGCATCCAGTGACAAGTTATCAGACTCCAATCAACATCATAGATACGACCTGTATGCATTTCCAGATAAAATCGTTGTGATTCCTAGCTACATGCATCTGCGCTTTGCATCCGCAGCTTTGAGAATTGGAACTGAATAATAACAGCCTAAAAACCCGAGAATAGATATACAAAAATGGCCACCACAAGGTTTGACACTCAACAGATTGATTTACCTTCTCATGAATGGACAGCATGTGTGCTTATTGCTTGTTATGTCTAAAAATTTTGATACATGGTATGGATGAAGTACTCATGTAAAGGTACATGTAGGAGAAGTTTGCAGCTGCTATTGTTCGGAATTCTCCTGCTCTTTTTTGGTTGTTTTCACTATAGTTCCATCGGCTTTCACCAGAGAGGCGGTAATGACAGGAATCAAGATATCAGCTTGTTCGTGCCCAATCGGTCTTCCATGTTTATCGACAAAGGTCCAATGTAATCACGCGAACACGCTGATACCTAAGAAATTTGATTGGCTCTAGTACAGCTTCTTTGGCTTCGAGATTCCTTCGTTGGAATTATTAGAGTTACAGACGTGCCAATCAATTTAACCCTGCAATTGACAAAAAGATAATCCGATAAGTCAATCGGTTGATCGATCGATATGAATTATTGCTATCGGCTAATCATTAATAGGGTGGCGATTGTCATTGGTTGCATCTAATGTATTTTTGTTATCAGCTGGTTGCCGATAAAGACTATAGTGCTTATCCATCGGCTGGAAAGTCAATAAAAAGGCGTAGCCAGACGACGACGAAAGGAATAAAAGTATCGGCGTTCTGAAATAGGATAGCCAATAAACATGTATATGGACTCTTTTTATCGGCTGATTGTCATTAGAAGGTGTAACGCTCATTCATCAACTAAAAAGTTGATAAAGACATAAGTAGATAGTGAGAAATAGGCTAAATGACACATCGGTTGTAGAGTTGATTAAGCTTTGGAATATAGTGTCACACCGAATAAGATTAGTGACACATTGGTTGCAAAGCCGATGATACTCCGAATAGAATATGCGATGGTGCTCTGAATCAAATAAAGGGTCTATAAAGCCGATATCGCTCCGAATAGAATATGCGATAAGTAGCAAGAAGCGCGACCCAATTTTTCAAAAGTACGAAACCTATTGACCACCATGACGGTACCGTTAGAGCTAGACTCGATAGATCGGACTAAACCAATACAATATAAGACTGAGGTTAACAGCATAGAGACGATGTAAACTAGATCGAACGCGTGGATGAAAAGAACGAGCTAACCCATTGGCTAGCTGAGCCGATAAGAGGAATTCTCTGAAGATTCGACTGAGAAGTCGATACA
This sequence comes from Oryza coarctata, assembly GCA_030770085.1. Taxonomy (NCBI): domain Eukaryota; kingdom Viridiplantae; phylum Streptophyta; class Magnoliopsida; order Poales; family Poaceae; genus Oryza; species Oryza coarctata. The sequence continues at coordinate 15,306,465 of CM061479.1, read as the reverse complement.
TTAGACATAAGGCTCAATATGTGAATACCTTATCGATTGGCCGCTCTGATAAAACGTTCCTGTAAAGTCCTATCGACCTACAACTCAATCTACTATTAGTGATCTAGTAGGTTAGACCTAACCGATGTAGCATGAGATCAATGACAATAGAGGAATGCCGATAAGCCGATAAAACAACGTGAATGTGATAGTGATGCACACGATCAGACTAAAAGATCGGACCTAACCGATATAACATTAGACAGAGTGGATACACCAGGATAATAGCGGGACTTACCCATTCGTCGAAGTCAGACTTAACCGATGCAGTCCCACGTCAAGAGCTAGAATTCGTTAGTAAAAAAATAGATAAGTAGGGTGGCGATGCGTCGAAATTGTATTGATCTGAGAGATAATTTATAAGGTTCCAGAGAACCTATATTTATACCCTGGACAAAAATCCGACACGGTTACAAACAATCTCCGGACATTATTTCCTATCTTAAAAGGAAACTATTTCTAAAAAATTAACAAAACTAATTAAACTTGTCTATCTTACAAGATATATTCTATAAAAATAATTGATTTTCACAGCTCCTGTCTAGATAATTTTTTCTTTGAACCGAATTCATACTCAATCCGTCTGAATCAATCGGATTCTTTTCATAAACCGATCGGTTTTATAATCATGTTTACGGGGCTTACCAAATTTCGGTACAAACGCAGCGGTGCTGCTCAAAAGGGATTTCATCTCTGGATCTGAGGCCATGGCAGAAGATATCATCTTGTCAACACTATCAAGCCTCATTGATAGTTTGTCCAGCTCAGCTGCAGTCTCTAACTAAACATAGTGTTAAGCAAAAAGTAATGAGATGACAAAAGTACAGAACATAAATTCATGGAAAGGGGATTAAAGAGTTTATCGCAGTTACCTCATCAAGATGCTTAGGTGTCCGCTCCGGTACCTTAGTGGCTTCTAGTCCTAGTGCTTCAATCTTAGCACGCAATTCTACTTCTTCCTGGTTGCTCATAGACTCCACCTGCTTTTGATTAATCAAATACTCGTTACTTTATCAATTATCATGTTCAAGCATCAAAACACAATTGTTGTCTTTCCATATCACAGAAATATGTGACGTTGAAGAGTAAGAAATCAGAAATATCCTAAGAAATATGGAAATGATTGTAAACTAACAACCTCCTGCAACACTGCATATAATGAAGATCCAAACTTCCAATGATATACTCAATGAACTATACAAATTCTGACACTGCCATGGTGACAAAACATTACATGCTATGCAAGACACACCTAAAAACAAGACAGTAATTTATGGGGGTAGCAAACCCCCAAAGCATCATTGTGCAAATACAATGTTTAAGTAAAACCCTCAAATGAACTAATCATGTATGACATTTCACTTGTCATGAAGAAGTGTTCAGTTAATAGAGTGACCACGGATGTCAAAATTTTTCTGTGAATGTTTTCATGATTCCACGCTCACATTGCCATGCAATTTATAAGAATAAGACCACACTCAATACAAAAGCTTGCCGTACTGGTTCAGTGTTTTTGTACCATATTCTTATCTCTCGTAGGGTAAACTGTCGAATTGCAGATACTGGTGAGTGCTCGCTAGTTGTTTCAAGTGAAATTATTTGCCCTGATATACAAGATCAGGGCTCGTTCATTGGGCCTGGCCTATGGGCAATACCAAGATGAACAGGGACTCTCATTATCATTGTTTTGTCCTGTCATAACTTGAAACAAAATATGCCTATCTGAAAGAAAAGTGTGACACCCCCATACTCCAATTGGTGTAGCTGATAAAGTTCAGCTTTTTGAAACAGGGGCAGATAATTTGACATAGATCAGCTTGATTTCCTCCTAGGAAGTTTGCTTCATAGAACAATAAGGAGCTAATCCCAGTCAATGACCAGTAGATTGATAGTTGGCATCAACCTGAACCAATAATCATATGCTTCGCTCTTTCAGAGCTTTGATTTTTTAAAATATAAAACACTAAACAACAGGGCATCGGCAAGGAATCCATCAGAAACAATCAGAAACAGATTGCATGCATCAAGTCTGAACCTATGCTATCCTGCTTCTCTCTCCCAGGCCCCAGCCATGTCTTTGAGGGCGCAGGCCATAGACCATGTTGGCATGGCATCTATCCCCACAACAAACTAGGTTTACATAGATAATGGGATCGACCGAAATTAGTACTAGATCCGTAAAATGAAGAACATTCGAACGAAGTCACAAATCTCGGATCCATGCCGGCGAAATCACGAGCCGCCTCTAAATCCCCAGCAAGGAATCGACAACAGATCGAGACGGCGGAGGCGCGCGTGGTAGCTACCTGCTGGAGAAGGTCGGAGAGGAGCTGGAACAGCTGCGTGTCCGGCTTCGCCTCCTCCGCAATCAAAAAAAAAATCTCTCTTAGATTCTTCGATGGCGTTCTTCCTCCCCTCCTCCCCGGCCGAAGCTGCTGTTCTTCTCTGTTCTTGCGTGCAGCTGTTGTGCTCGAGGTTTTGCCAGGCTCCCCCCTGACTAGGACCCGTTTTGAGGCCAGATCGATCATGGCGCCTACTCGGATCCATGGCCCAACTTGACTAATCGGCCAGATGTTTGCACCCCGTTGCCTTGTTGGGCCTTGGACCGTCACCACGCCGCGCGCGTGAGGCCCGGAAGCGCAGGCCTACGTCCGTACGAACGTGCAGGTGCGCAGCCGCGACCGCGAGCGCCCGTGGCCGTGGGGCGCGTCGGTGACTTGGCGGCGGCGGCGGCCGGCGAGGGCGAGATGAGACCGAGACGACGAGGGGAAGCTGCCACTGCGCTGCGTGACGGCCGTCCAAGGATTCGTTTCTTTGACTCACCGGTGACAAACGTGTGCATGCATGTTTATGTGCTTTCCTTTCTTTGTTGGTTTGAGTCAAAAAGAGGGCCAGGTCATGTGCACCTCCGTGTTATGCTTCCTTCTATTTTCCTATTATTACTAGTATTTTCGATGTGATGGAATCGCGATGTTAATTATAGCGCGAGTCTCTAAACATACACTTTAGATGGTTTTTTTCTTCTCGTCATTGTCTATTCCGTGCATCTCATCAACATGTGACGGATCAACAAAATCCAACTGAAGAGCGTAAACGGACACGGGAAATAAACGGGGAGGATTTGCTACGGACATAGATTTTAAGTTCTATTTTCTTTTGCTAAAGTGTACCATATGATAACCGGTAGGCATTAGCTTTGTCTCATAATCTTTGGTTCCAAAGAAGCTCTGCTTTACATGTGTCTTGTAACTTAAGCTGTTGTGTGGTGTCCATACACATACGTACGGTGCTTCTGGTTACATGAAAAACGCATAGCATGAGTGCTACAATGCACGAAAATCGCACGTGCACGTTTGCGGATGCGTCTCGTTTAATACACACGCCCGGGGATAAAATCCATAACCATATTAAATTCTTACTCAAGCGCAACCACACGTGGAGTGTTAATTGAGATTCTTTTATATTTATTTTTATTACTAATAATAACTCAGCTGGAAAACGATTATCATGATTGGAGGCATCTACTTCTTATGTGTAACAAGATTTATGTAAGTTTTTGGCAGGCTGTGACCGATATTTCTACATAAATCTAATACTTGCAAATAATAATGAACCTTTAAACTATTAATTAATAAAATTCCCAACTGCGGCATTGATAGCTATATTAATACTAATGGGATTCCTACTAGGTAAATTGCCTTATCCTACTATATCTTAGGACCATGTGTAACAACATTTTGTTTAGACCAATATATAATAAGCTCTAAAATATGAGAAAATGATTTACATTAGAAAAACTTATTGTCTAGTGAACTTGATGACTTGGAGGACACAATAAATTACATATATCAATTCATCATTAAAAAATATTCAAAAAATTCATCCTTAAAATAAATGGTGCAGCTACACCCTCATCACCAAATTGAAGTCTCATATAGACATTTTATTTATGGACGAAAAAAATTTGCAAGAAAAAACAGAAACCGCCGGTTTGCCTGAGATCTCCACCCGAGACACGCAACCGCAAGCCCCCACCGCATGAGATCTCCACCGTCCGTAGCCGATGCGATGGATCCAACCGTCCATCCCTTACCCACCCCCCTGATAAATACCCTCGTACCCACTCTCCCCCCGCATCAGAAGACCGCGCCGTCTCTTCTCGCCCATCCCAATTTCTCTTCCCCTCTCCTCTCCCCAAATTGGATCGAACAAATTCGTAAATTAATCTCTTAAAAACACGCGAACTGAATCGAGAGATTAACGAGACGTTTCGATCCCGTTTTGGGAGGTAATCGTGTGTTTTTTGTGGATTTTTTTGGGTGTTAATCTGGGGTTAGGGTTTCGGATCTGGACGATTAGTCCCCCCAAATCCATCCATGAATGACCCGATGATGCGGCCACCGGCGCCGTACCAGATGTGGCCGGCGCTGGCCCCGCCGCCGCCGCCGGCGATGATGGAGGTGCTGCCGGTGGTGTTCGTCGGGGGGAAGCCGGCGAGGCCAGCGTGGAAGCGGGTGGCGAGGCAGCCGGGGTGGAAGCGGAAGGCGCCGGCGGCGGCAGGGGCGAGGTGGGGCGGCGCGGCGGCGCCCCGCAACACGACGTCGTACCTGATCCGGGCCAAGCGGGCGGGCGGAGTGGCGTCGCTGGTGTCACCGTACCCCGTCACGCCAGCCGTGCTGCCGACGCCGCAGCTGTCGCCGGCGCGCGAGGTGCTGGTGGAGATGGCCAAGGAGAAGTGGGGCGTCGACGGGTACGGCTCCATGAAGGGCCTCATCCGCCTCCGCTCCCAGGCCGCCGACGCCGGGGGCCTCCCAGGCGAGGGCGAGGACTCTGGATCCGGCGAGAGCGACGTGGAGGAGCACGTCGAGGTGGAGCGCCGCCTCGACCACGATCTCAGCCGCTTCGAGATGGTGCAGCTCCCTGCCGCGGCCGGTGACGGCGAGGACGACGAAGACGACGACGAGGCCGAGGAGGCGCGCGCCGCGCGGCTGGAGGAGGAGAACCTGTGCCTGCGCGAGCGTCTCTTCCTGATGGAGCGCGACATGGACGACCTCCGCCGCCGCCTCCTCGCCGTGGAGTCCATCTGCCGTGACCGCCACCGCGACGACTGCGTGGTGGACGCCGCGGCCGCTGCCGGCGTCGCCGCCGAGGAGACGGTGCTTTCAGAGAGTGTGGCCGGTGTCGACCTCGCCAGTGTCGGCGACGACGCTGACACGGCGGCGGACGCCATGAAAGCGTGAAGCAGACAAAGGCTGAGTTCTCAAACTGTACATAGGTTCCTGGTTTCCCCTGTGCAGCTGTTGATGTGAAGAGTAGGCAGAACAGAAGCACCTTAGCTTAGAAATTACTCTTCTTTGCATCCTCCCGTGGTTTAATCTTTGATTTGTTACTAGCCTCTTGTAGAACCTAGTCCATTTCCATTTCTTGTTGTAGAATCAATCAAATCAGCCAATGGATAATGATGATGAAATGGGTAAGCAAGAACACAAAATGTGAGTGCTCTCTGCACCTGTAGACCCTCATCAAAAACTACTACTCTCCTAGATAGATGCTGAAGTAAGAAGATGTTATCATGTTAGAACAAAAATTCTGTAACCTGCTCGCTCGGTGTTTGTTATGAATTCCAATCCAAAAGTGGTGTATGTTTGCTTTGTTGATTGTTGCAGTTAAGTGCGTGCCAGGAGACGTTTGGTGAGAGGTAGGAGATGTGCAAAACCGGTGAAGCCAATCAAAGAATCCTTGAATCCTCTTTGTTCTCTCAGCGTTTGTGTGTTCGGTTTGGTATGGTGCTTGTAGAATTGAATTCTCTGGCGTCATTGCGTGGAAGGCAGAGCGAGCGACTCCTGTAGAGTGATGTCCTTAAATGCCGTTCGGTTGGTCAGGTCCTGTCTCGGATAGCTCCATTTCGCTCCATTTCTGCGCCGAATTGTGCCGTGGAGCAGCGCAGTGCAGGTTGGCAGCTCGCGAGATGGGCGGCATTTGGCAATGGCTGGGTTTGGGTGGAGGGTGACTCCGAGGAGGAGAGAAACTCCATGAGATGAGCTCTTGTTCTGGCATTGCCATGGCTAGTAGTAGTAGTAGCCTTCCTTGCTGTGCTCGCTGAAGAAGAGAGGAGAATATAGCGGTCTGGAAAAGAGTGGGTTTGAGGAAGACGATGAAAGCTCTGACCGATCTAGGACCCTTCCCTGCTGTGCTCTCTTTTCACTGTGCTATCGGAATTTTTTTTTTCTTTCGTTTAAAGGAAAAACCTTTGAATATTCTTCTCCTCTGTCCTTTTAAGCTAACTCTGCCCCCTTTTGTGTTAACCTTGGAAGATTCTTCCTCACATCTCCTTACGCTGCAAGAACACACTCGGAGTCCCGGAGCGAACGCCCTTTGTGAGTTGTGACACGTCCATGGCAAACACACATTCGGTGAGGCCGTAGATTTTGTTCCCAAATGAGTTCACCCAACTGCCCAGGGCAACGTTAGAGTGGTACTAGTTATAAGGTGTGACTAGATACAGGAATGTTTAAGCTACGGCTATAAGACAAATGAAGCATTCGTTATGTTATATTTATGTTATTAACAGTTTAAAAGTAAATACTAGCACAAAAATATTAGTATAGCTAAATAATCCATAGCTAACAGGGTTAACTCTGGCATGAAGTCATTATTCACGGCCAGACACGACATGCCCCGTTAGGCCGTGTTGTTCTTAGGCCATTGCCCCGGCCCGATATGACTATTGTTTAATCATTTTTTTAAATCTTTTTTATTCCAAAACTGAATAGGCCATCACTGGCCCATATACCACACTCGGACCTATGTCGGCACGAAATAGCCCGATGTTTTCGTAGGTCATGTCTAGACCGAGCTATCAACACGTGCATATGGATATGACACGATTCGTTAGAGTGACTATACCTTAACAAACAATGTGCAATTGGGTTGTGCCAGTCGGACTGGCCCGTGTAGCCCAGTATAAGAAACACAGCTATTCCTACGCCGCCGCCATGCGTGGCGGCGCCCGAGTCCGTGTGCGCGTGGCCGGCTGACGCGAGGCGCCGAGCGCATGAGCGCGCTCGCACTGGAGGCTAAAACTTTCAAGCTCGCGGAATCGCGCTGGTTGCACCAACGGACCGGACCGGAGTCGCCGCAGCCCCCCCACACCTTCTCCAGTTGATATGATTTGACTAATTCACTTTCTCGTTTCCGGGGGAGCGCGACGTACCAAATTGACAAAACAAGTGGGCTGCACCACCCTGGTTGCCCCTTCGGATATTAAGTTTTTTTTAATCTTCTTATCCCTCTCTGATACTAGCCGCATATAGCGTATAATGATGGTTGTTATAACTTTGAGAAAATATTCTGAATGTCTTCCTGCAGGTTGGGCTTGTTTGTGGATGCAATTTGATCCTCAGTAGGGCTAAATCATGTAGAGTTAATGGACGCAGGAAGTAGCTATAGGTTGACATGTAGTCATGTATCTAGAAGGACCATATAATACTGTTGTTAGTGAAAATTTTTGACCTGGTATTCTTTCAGGGAGCGGGTCCACGGACCAAGACGGTTGAATAAGAATCGAGAACAGGAATTCAATACGAGTACATGGAATCAGAAAAGGAAATGCACTGCTTGTAGTAGACTTCCTTTTCTTTTGTAGATGACAAGGTCAAGTTTGTAACATCATTAATTTATAGTGTTTGTTTTGTCAAACACAAGTACAGAACTACAATTTCACTGCCGCTCACGTCCCGTTTACAGTTTCCACCTTGGTTAATTTTCATGGTCCGGGTAAAATTTGACAACTTGCCACAGGCTACAGCTTTTCCAACCTTATATTATTCGCCATCCAAATACAAATCCTAGGACAGTAGGCAAGGTGCAAGCAGACTGTTCAGACTTCAGACTATTATTTTCCTGTATTACATGGTGTTGGTTTATATCCCATAAATATGGAAAAACGCATCCTTTCTTCTAGCACTCAACGCTTACAAGTTGACGAGAATGGCATGGATTGATAGACTGGCAAGCCACGCCACAGAAACACCCTGACGACTCCAAAGAGTAAGCTTAGAGAACCAGGAAAAATAAAGGTCAAGTTGTACATGTGGAACTAAACGTACCTGCAAATCTTGCAATGTCTGCATTAGTTCTGTAGAGTCAGGCACGATTTGTGCGCCTTCCAACTTGGAGTGCGAGTTCAGTGTCTATCTTAAGAGATATATCAAGTGCCTTTACAGAATGTGTTAATGCTCCACTGAAAAAAGATCAAGAAATTGTTGAAGTAGATGATTTGAAAATTCAAGACATCGGAAGACACTAGCATGGGAATGTTCGTAACAAAAACAAGAGCTGATAATTAAGGTTGTATTAAAAACTTGCTCTGAAAAGCAAACATATCTCAGCTCAAACAGAAGGCAGTGCACATAATCTCAGTTGACAAATGGAAATAGTAGCAGCTCATAGAAAGAAGATGCAGATACCTCGAAATATAGGTAACCCCAGTTTCTCCAATTTTCTTCACTGTGTCAATAGTCACATTTCCAGATGCCTGAAGCAAAAGTCACATTTCACTGTAACTCGTTAGTTAAACTAGGGAGTTTACTATGGAATAAAACCTTGCAGTCTACTATTACATCATATTTACCCTAAAATCCCCCAAATTAATAACGAATATAAATAGGCAATATAGAATAATAACAAGACTTCAAGACATCATCAGGTTATAAGGATCAATGAAAGTAAATTGGCACGGCATGTTATAAAAATAACACTGCAGGAAATGCATGCTCTGAGAAGTTAAACCTACATACCTCAGTCTCAAATCTACCATTTATCAAATGCACGGCATCCTTGAGCATTGATACATCTACATCACCATTTCCAAGGGGGATAACCATATTATCCAACATTATACGAGTTAAAGAGGTATTGTTCTCAGCAGCATACTCCAATACATATTTTACTTCCTGAAGTGTTCTTGTCTCAACCTGATTCATAACATGTAATCACTGTCAGCATATGCACATTCGTTGCTCTTGCTTTTACATTTTTACAAGAACATATGCACATTACTGACTAAAGAACCTGGAGATAAAAAATTAATGCTAAAACATAACTACATACAAACAGAGGTGCACCATTTAGATGTGATATTTGTAACCACTAGATGGTACCTCAACAGGAAGTGTAAGCTTTTCCTTTGCCAAGAACTGATCAACAGATTTCATTGCATTTGTTATGCCTCCAGCAACAGAAATATGATTATCCTTTATCATAACCATATCAAATAAGCCAAGCCTGTGATTCTTTCCACCACCAATTAGTACCTACGCGTGTACAAGTAAAATTACAACAGAAGGAATGAAAAATAAGCCAAAAGTGTTATAGTGGCAACCAAAAAAAAAGACAGGTATTCTTACCGCCCACTTGTCAACGAGACGTAAACCCGGAGCGGTTTTTCTTGTTTCCAATATGCATGCTGGACGAGCAGCGTCAGCCATGGCCTGAATGGAATTAGAAAGTTTAGTGCATGAAAGTCATTCTCACATAAGAAACACACAACCAGGTATAATCATAAAAATAACTTGATCTGGGAAAAAGCAATTGACTCAGACATGATTCACAGCACATCAAAAGGGTTTACTGAAAAATCAGATCGGGAGAATCAGCATTTACTGATTATCATTAGATCTGGAAAGTGTTATGTGCATACCTGTCAGGAAAATATGTAAGGAGAAACTAGAGTGTTTTTTCAAATAGCGAAACATGTCCAAAGTCCATAAACAGTGCAAATGTTTCACTTCATCTGGGGAAATGAGGAGCATCTTAGCTATCAACCAAGGCCACAAATCACCTTTGTCATTGTAGCAATTCCGCTCATCCTTTGCATGAAATTGAGAACGACTCTTTCAGCAACAATAATGCTGCAAGCACAACCTTAATACAAATGATGAAAATGTGGAAAGAATGTTAGACTTAACAAGTTAACTTTAATCTTTAGCTACTAGCAAAGACAATGAGTTGTTTCAGGCATAATACCATATACTCTCCCAAATTGCAATCCCTTATGGACATAATTTCCGTCACTTTCAAACCATTCAACCTGTAAAATGGCCCCCCAAAAGAGGTATGATCAATACCATTGATGATATGTGCAGAACCATGTCCTGCCAAACAGCCAAAGGAAACTATGAAGCGGATATACCTTCAATGACGGATCAACTTGGTTAAATATCATATCTGCTAGGCTTATTCCTGCAATGACACCATCCTCCTTTGCGATAAAGGTAGCTTCAGCTTTCACATCAGAAGGTATGGTTGCTAAGCAAGATACATCCCCTGAAGGTGTTAATAGATGGTCAAACTCATACTGAAAGATGAAAAGCTGCAAATAAGTTCAAAGCACAGCAATAGTTCAATGTCAAAAACAGAAGAGCTTCAGATGGTGTACCAACTTGTAAGTGAAAGACCATATTGGATTTTGACTATTTCTAAGACTCTACAGAGGGCTAAAGCAGCCCACCTGAATTTGTTCCTTTAGCTCCAATGGAGTGTAGGAATCCAGTGGTAATAAACTTATTTTGCTAATACAAGCCCAGTGTCTACGTTCTAAACTACTAAGATGAGAAAGCTCATGACTATGTTAACTGCTAAGAATAACTGAAGAAAAACACCAAACAGAAATGTACCCCAAATGAATTGATTACACAGATAGGGATTACAGTCTACAGACCACCTGGAAACTTCGTAAAGTGATCTCATCCCATTCTATCTGTTTGTTCATTCTATCAACACTTTTCCTATGGCAGAGGATAACATGAAAACATTAATCTCAACAAAAACTTCCTATTGGACCTCTTATCCTTGAAATAAAATCTTTGACATCAGCATCCAAGGTGTAGAAAGCTGGGCAGGTGGCCTTCTCTCCCAAACCATAATGAAATTTAACCCCAATTGTAAAAAATGAGTATTAGAGGTTGAAGATTTCTAAGCTGATTGCTTGCACTCCTTACATATGTGGCCGGGCGAAACAAGTGCATTATTATTTCAAGGATAACAAGCTGTAACATTCACAGTTAATTCTTAAGCAACAAAAGACTAATCCTTCCTTGCTCTGCCTCTGCTACCCTTCAAACAAGAGAGACGTCAGCACCTGCGACTATGGCATGACCGCATGGGCTTACGAAGGTTTTACCCTCCCAAGTCCAACAGTGATAACGACACACTTTGGAAACAAAGAGGTGTCACACCCGGATAGAAAAATCAGACGTACTCATGCCTAATCCAAAGGAACAATCGTGCTCGTGGTGGTGGTCAGTGGCGGCATACACGACTGGAATTTGGTCAGGAATGATAGTGGTAGGCGAGTGCTACTACCAGCAAGGGTGACGACGATGCAAGTGCGCCACTTATGTACCTCGGTCGCCGGCGTCCTCGGAGAGGGCGAGGCCGATGACGGCCTTGAGGTCGTAGGTGGGGTGAGCCGGCGGCGCCTCGGCAGACATGGCGGCGGCGCGGGGGCGGGCGGGGAGGCGGAGGCGGGTGGAGTAAGGCGATGAGGAGGAGTAGGAGGGGAAAGGGAGGAGGCCTTGGCGGAGGGAGGGAAGCGTGACGTTGGGATTGGGCGCGGCGGCGGCGGCGGGGCCGGTGGGAATCGTGGGCATCACGACAGCCGGCGTCTGGCCGTCCGGGGGATCAGCGCGAGAAGGTTTGGGGAGCAAGCGCGGAAAGAAGCCGCCGCGGCGAGAGTAGCGTGGATTTTGGTGCGCCGATGCCTAGCCTCGCGCGCTCTTAGCCGTCAAAATGTGGGCAGCCCTATCTATCGGCGTCAAACGTTTCCACCCCGAAAACACATCGCACCCAGGAAACCCGCCTTCCACGTACCATTCGACAGAAACTGGCCTTTTATTCGGACAAATGATATCAGTAACTAGTTGAATTCCCGCATTTTACTGCGGGTCTTATAGAGCAAATTCAAATTAGCTAAATCGAAGACAATCACAACAGTAATGTGTTGCAAATCCTTGTATAGTCAGTCTACTAAGAAACGACATACAAACAATTCAATGATAAGCCATTTCTCAGCTGTAATTTACTGCCCAAATGGTATGGATGCTTGACTATGAGACCATCAAATAGATACCAGAAGCAGCATGAAATAGAACCGGCAACAAACCATTGATATGAGATCCTAGTGCGTAAAAGTTATTTGTCAGAAATTATATTAACTTGACAGAACGACTGGAACCTAAAGGAACCATTTACCTAATTCTTGAGTGAAATATGAATTACTGATTAATAGCAATGCAAAACTTTTTGTGCAAAATAACGGCAAAAAACTTCATCATCCTAATGTAATTTGCAATTACATATATAATATTTTGGTCGGTTATATGCTATATGAAACGCGCAAAAACAATAAATAACCACGTGAAGTCATGCACAGAAGAAGGATATACCTTGCAGATGTTTGATCACATATTTTCAGATATACAGTACTGTGCCATAATTTCCTACTTATAAATCTGCAACCAGCAAGCAAGTGCAATTGGCATCCATGTAGATAAAAATTTATGACAGTATCATAACATCACTCTGTTTTTGTCTAACTGCTCGCGTTGAAAATCTCTCAAGCGACCACACCAACATCTGAGAGGTCTGCTTAGCTTCAATTCAAATCGATCGGCTTCTTTCCGTGGTTCGAGGTACGTATGCCGAGGCCCGTAAGATTCGCTCGGCTTCGACATGACGGTGCAGGTGCGAGCGTGCCAATCAATTTGATCCTGTAATTGATAAGTAGGTGAGGTGAACGGGTCAGTCGAACGATGGGCTGATATGAGCTCTCGCTATCGGTTGGCCGTCGATAGGATCGAGGTGGTCATCGACCGCGTCTGAATGGCTCCTGCTATCGGCTGATCACCTATAGGGATCAGGACGCTCTTCTATCGATTAGAGAACCGATGAAAGTATAGACAGATGTCGACGAATGATATGATGGCTCTAGATGTGGTGAAAGCGAGATCCTGATCCATCGGCTCTCATCGAAGGGTATTAAAAGCAAAGCGTGCAGGATCCCTTCTGTTAGTCGATGAAGCTGTAGCGGTCGTTCATTAGTTAGAAAGTCAATGAAGTCATATGTAAAGTGGCAAGAAATCGTATAAAAGACATACCGACTACAAAGCCGATGCCGTTTCAGATATAACTAAGACAAAGTAAACCCATGGGTTAGCTAAATCAATAAGAGAACGTCTCTCTAAAGATAGACACGCATCGGCTAGAAGGTAGATGCGCTTAGAGTGGCGCTCGAGCTCAAAGAGAGAGGGAGAAGATAGATGAAGGGAAAGAAGGGTAAAACGGATATTTCACATCGCTAGTGGTAAAAAAATTAGAAACAATCGGAAGAGTGATACTTGAAGAGTGGTTATTTGTAAGATTGCTAAATAGTAAATATCTCGAAGGAAGAAGGATGGAGAAGGGCACTAGACAATGATATATAGGGCTAGCTAACTTTTAAAATTAAATATGCTAATCGGAGTGTCAAGTAGACTGCTCATCACTATGTAATATCAAAACCACCTTGTATTCAACTTAGGGTTATTTCATCTAATTTAAAAAGATAAGGGTGAAGATTGATTTTATAGTTGGAGCTGTAAATCTTAGGATAGTTGAGTTAATTTGAACTTAACCTATTCGCACTCAAATCAATTTTTTATTGGGATGAGGATATTCAGTCAGTTTTATTCTTTATGTCAAAAGCAGATACAGTGAATTTTATATCCATGTAAATGATTATCAATTTGGAGTTAACATACTCTAGTATCTCTATTACACCAGCGGCTTAGTGACATTATAATAGCGGTTTTAGATGGTCAGAGTTGCCATTTGCTAGTCCCAACGTGTCATTGTGGTTATATTGTTCCAATCTTCCAATTTGCAAAAATTGTAGTCCTCACCCTTCACTATTTTACTTTTAAGTTTCGGCCCCTATTGATCTACTTTTTACTCATGTAATGGTCTTGCTTGTTAATTAAGATCTCAAACATGAAGTATGTTTTTTGTTTTCCAGAATTTACAGTAATACAAAATTGCTTGCTTCAGGAATTCCCAACTACAACATGAAGAGATGTCCGGAAGCTAATATGGCTTCTTGTCCATTATCACCTCCATCCAGGAGGATAAAAAGTTGGTAGAATTGTCAACTAACAATTTATTTTTTTAAAAAATAGTATAGTTTTAGTAAGCCAAAATTATATTAAACAAGAGGCTTAAAAATACTATATACAGAAAAATATGAAGAACGAGCGAGTAACATTGGTTAAAACAAAAAAAATAAAGAGACTCTAAAATTACTTTTTTTTACAAGGTTGTTCACATATTACCCTCGAACTCGTAGTTTGACAGACTTTATAAGGGTGGAGGCGCATTCTCCTAAAAAAATAGATAAATAAGCCACGTCAGCCTGAGCATAATTTTCTGCCCGTATTGATCTACTTTTTACTCCTGTAATGTTCCTTCTTATTAATTAAGATCTCAAACGTGAAGTATGTTTTTTGTTTTCCAGTTACAGTAATACAAAATTGCTTGCTTCAGGAATTTGAAGAAGAATAAGATGTCCGGAAGCTAATATGGCTTCTTGTCCATTATCACCTCCATCCAGGAGGATAAAAAGTTGGTAGAATTGTCAACTGACAATTTATATAATTTTAGTAATCCAAAATCATATTAAACAAGAGGCTTAAAAAATAATTAATACAGATATAGAAGAAAAATACTAAGAACGAGCGAGGGAGTAGCATTGGTTAAAACGGAAAAAAATAAAAACAAATTAGAGAGGGTACCTGACTCTAAAATTACTTTTTTTACAGGACTCCTAAAAAAACAATGGATAAATAAGCCACGTCAGCCTGAGCATAATTTTCTTCGTGGCGACCCATGGCGGCGACGCGGGCGCGGGCTAACGTGTGGACCGCCCGACCTCACCCGCCACCCGGCCCATGGACGTACGGCGCCGGCCGTTCCATCCCCCCACTCGTCCTCCCTCCGCACCACCACCAACCCTCCTCCCCCTCCCCTCCTACTAAAATCGACACCCACCCACCCGCCACGCCACCATGCTCCTCCTCAGATCCCACCTCCTCCTCCTCCACCACGCCGCCCGCCTCTCCCCGCGCGCACAACGCCTCCTCCTCGTCCGCCACCGCGCCGCGCCGCTCCCACCGCTCCGCCCGCCCCGCATGTCGTCGTCGTCGGCCTCCTCCCCCTCCGACGCCAGCTCCCCCGCCCCCTCGCCGCCTCCCCCCGTGGTCAGCCTCCCCTCCCCTTGCGGCTCTCCCTATCTGTTCTTCAGTCAGTGGTCTGAGGGGTTGGAGCTGATAGCTGAGTGGGATACTTGGGCGGTGCCACAGATTAAAATGGACTGCTATGCGATGCCATCTAGGGCTTTGACTCCAATTCAGGAACCTAATACCTTTACCAATTGCCTAACGAGGAGTGCTTACTGAGCTTTTATGTAACTGTAATTGCATCCTCGGCGTAGAACTTGTAGAATTGCACCGTTTTCTAGTGCAATTATCTACCTTGTGCATTTTTTTATAAGTTGTTTCATTTAAATGGGGCATTTTACGGATACACAGTCGCGGGTAACAACAAAGAGTGCAATTGGTCAGCTACCGACTGGGGAACCAGTCCACTCAGAATTCAGAAACATTGTGTGGGTGCTGCACAAGGTGCCCTGCGCTGCACAGTTATTCCTGTGTCAGCTCTAATTAGCTGCTTATAAGGTGAAACGGATGTTAGTACTGTGCCTGTAGTATAGCTGTATGTATAGGTGTTTCCTTGTGTGCTCAGCCTGCCTGTTTGCTCGCTCATTCAGGTAGTGTTTTATCATGTCAAATGTAACAGCGATATATCAGTTTCCATCTATTGTACTGATTAATTGTTGCATCATGTTGTTACATACATATTTTAAATCTCACCTAAGTGTCCCTTCTACAGGTGCCCAAGTCAAAGATCCGCTTTTGCCCAGCTTGTGGAAGCCCCACGAAATTGGCTGTACCAGATGGAGATGAAAAGATGAGGGCTATCTGCTCTTCTTGTGGAAGAGTTCACTATGAAAACCCCAAAATGGTATGGATTATAGAACAAAATATAGGAGCAAAGTTCTAGTCATATCTGTA
Source organism: Oryza coarctata (assembly GCA_030770085.1). Lineage (NCBI taxonomy): Eukaryota > Viridiplantae > Streptophyta > Magnoliopsida > Poales > Poaceae > Oryza > Oryza coarctata. Next base: position 15,290,263 of record CM061479.1, on the reverse strand, counting down.
TATGCATTTAGATTTTAGAACTTAGGCTCTGTTAAATTTCTTGATTCAAATAGTGTTCCATCTCCTTCTGAGTTCTGGTTTACATACCTGCTCTTTTTGTCATTAATCTATGTTATATTGGTAGGTTGTTGGCTGCCTTGTGGAGCATGATAACAAAGTCCTACTTTGCAGAAGAAAGATTGAACCAGCTTATGGCCTTTGGTAAGCTGCTTTTCTCAACTCCATGTATTTGCTGTAAACTGGTTTGCTGGTTTTCGTTATGCTACCATACTAGAGAGCCGCACAACTTCACTATACTTCAATGTTAATATGTAAGTTTGTATTGTATATGTATATAATAATCAAAATCAATTTAGTGCATGCATGGGAAATATGTGATATGTACAACAGATATAAAAATTCTAATCAAAGTATGAAGATGTCTTAGGAATATAGCTATAGTATGCCTAACCAAGTTGTTTGACAATATTTTTCAATTGAACATGATGTCTGAGAAGTGGAAAAGAAATATATTGGTACCAATCTATAAGAATAAGGGAGATATCCAAAGTTGTATTAATTATTGGAAAATTGAGTTGATGAGCCACACTACAAAGCTATGAGAGAGAGTTATCGAGCACCGTTTGAGAGGAACGACATGTTTCTCTATGAGCCAGTTTGGTTTTATATCCGAAAGGTCAACCATAGAAGTAATTTTCTTAATAAAATAAATTATGGAGCAATTTAGAGAGCAGAAAAATGACCTACACATGGTTTTCATTAACTTGAAAAAGATTTATGACAAGATACTAAGAAATATTATGTGGTAGGCTTTGGATAAACATAAATTTCTAACAAATTATGTCGCCCTCATCAAAGACATGTACAACAATGTTTTGACTAGTGTTCGAACAAATAATGGTAACACATGTTACTTCTTGATTAAAATAGAACTATATTAGATATCAGATTTGAGCATGTATCTCTTTGTCTTGTTAATGGATAAGATTACAGAAAAACATATAAGGAGATATCCCTTGATATATGCTCTTCGTAGATGATATAGTGTTAGTTGATGAGAGCCGAGCAGGAGTAAATAAAAAACTAGAGTTATGGCGGTAAACTCTCGAATCCAAATGTTTTAAAGTAAGCAGAACTAAAACTGAATACTTGATGTGTGACTTTGTCACCATTGCATACAAGGAGAGAGATGTAAGTTTAGGAGGTCAAGAATAACCTAAAAAGGATACATTTCGATATTTGAGATCGATGCTACAGATAGATGGACATATTGATACAGACATTAGACATAGAATCAAAGCGGGTGGATGAAGTGGTGCCAAGCATATGGCATTTTTTGTGATAAGACGGTACCGTATAAGTTAAAAGGCAAGTTTTATAGAATGGCAATTAAAGCTGCTATGCTGTATAGGGTAGAATGTTGGCTTATAAAAAGGCGATATGTTCAATAGCCGAGTATTACAAAAATGCGTATGTTACGCTGGATTTATGATCATATAAAAATAGATTGAGTCCAAAACGATAATATACGTGATTGGCTAGGATAACACCAATTGAAGAAAAACTTGTCTAACATCGGTTAAGATGGTTTGGTTATATTTAAAGAAGATACTCAAGGCACTATTATATTGTGAAATTCTAAGTCAAAATAATAATGTGAGGAAAAATAAGGAATATCGAAATTGATATGAGGAGAGTCAATAAAAATAAACTTAAAAGATTGGGATATATCTAAAGATCTGCACTTAAATAGAAGTGCCTGAAAAGAAGCTATTAACGTGTCTAAACCGTGATTTAAGACTTATGTTAGGTTTTAACTCTTAGAATCAATGCTACAGATGGATAGAGATATTGATACAAACATTAGCCATAGAATCAAAACGGGCTGGTTGAAGTAACACTAAGCATCTGGCATTCTCTATAATTAGAGGCTACAGTAGAAGCTAAAAGTTAAGTTTTATAGAATGACGATTATACCTGCTATGCTATATGGGGCAAAATTTTAGGCTAAAAAAGATGTCATATTCAACAGTTGAGTTTTACAGAAATACGTATGCTACGTTGGATTTATGATCATACAAAAATGGATCGAGTTCGGAACGAGAATATTCGTGATTGACTTGGGGAATCAAAACGGGTTGGTTGAAGTAACACTAAGCATCTGGCATTCTCTATGATTAGAGGGTACCGCAGAAGCTAAAAGTCAAGTTTTATAGAATGACGATTATACCTGCTATGCTATATGGGGTAGAATGTTGGGCTAAAAAAGATATAATAATCAACAGCTGAGTATTGCAGAAATACGTATGCTACGTTGAATTTATGATCATATAAAAATAAATCGAGTTTGGAACGAGAATATTCGTGATTGACTTGGGATAGCACCAATTAAAGAAAAACTTGTTCAATATTGGTTGAGATAGTTTGGCCATATCTAAAGGAGAACTTCTTCTTTAGATATACCAGTATATTATAGAATCCTAAGTCAAATTATAATAATGTAAAGATAGAGAAAAACTAAAATTAATATGAGGATAGACAATAAGAAAAAAACTAAGATATACCTGAATAGTAATGCTTGAAAAGCAGTTATAGACGTGACTGAACCGTGATTTAAATGCTCTTATTGGGTTTCAACTCTAACCTGTCCTAACTTGCTTGAAACTGAAAGTCTGTGTTACTGTTGCTGCTGCTGTTGTTGTGTTTCAGCTCTATTTTATCACAACTTGTTTGAGATTAAGGCTTTATTATTGTTGTTGTAACAGATATGAAAATATAGGCTAAAAGTGCTGAACAGAACTATCTGCTGCTATGGTTTTCAGTGTGAAGTTGTAGCATAGTATTTTGGGATATTTCTTTTTTTATGTTTAACAAACATCAAGTGGTGATTGATAACATAAAGCTGTGGTGTTTCTTTTTCTTATTTGTATTACAATACTCATTTGTGTCATGTTTCGAATTGCTTTCTGACACATTCTTCTTTAGTCGTTTGCAAAACATAGCCAGACCAAATTTTTCCTCTTTCCTTAAGAACATAGCAATTTTAGTGCTGGCTGTATGGCTCGTTGTCCTAATCAAGTTTGCATCAACAGGACTCTTCCTGCTGGTTATTTGGAGGTTGGAGAGTCTGCAGCAGAAGGAGCCTCCCGGGAAACATTGGAGGAAGCATGTGCAGATGTAGAGATACTCTCGCCTTTTGCTCAGTTGGATATTCCGCTGATTGGCCAAGTGAGTGAAAATAGCATTGTCAGGATATTCATGATAGCTCCATACACTACTAAGTTGATCTTCTTGTGTGTTATGATGGCATGCAGTAGAGTTACATTATTTTCCGAGCAAGATTGAAGACTCCCAACTTCTCACCTGGACCTGAGTCGCTAGAATGTGCACTTTTTGCACTGGATGACATACCATTTGATTCTCTAGCATTTTCTTCAATCATTGTCACCTTGAGGATGGTATCCCACATTCCCAAATTAAGTCTTTCTGGTGTCCGTTGTAACATTTTCTATTTTTTTTACACCACATGCTTCTGAATCTGAGATGCATATTAATTGTTGCAGTATCTTGAAGATGTCAAGTCCGGAAACATCAAATTCCACTATTGCACTATAAACAAAAGGTAGGGCCACTGCCACCGGTCATTATCTCATTATCATGGTTGACATTCCTAATGGCTTCTGCAAGTTCGATCTTGCTTCTGCTTAGTCTGTACTATGCATGGTTCACCTTTCATCTTTCCATGCATGCAGCAATTCCGTTGCAACCAACTAGCCTTCATGTTATGAACTGATATCAGATCATTGTAGTTGTTGATGTTAATAATTAGCGGAAAATGCATCATCTCGAACTGAAGCATCTCATGGCATCTTGCTTGTACCTAAAATGCAACTTGTGCTACTCTGTATCAGGTTTGGGACTGGCGCTTCAGATCTTCGCAGTTTTGATATCGACAACCACTTGTCTGTGTAAGCTTGAGAAGGTTGGCGACCGATCATGCTAGATGATATTAATTTCTGGGCACAGCAGTCATGCATCAACGCAGTAGCCACATCGATCATACACTTAGAACTGTTCTCCAAGTGTTGTTTCCATTCATACACATAGAACTGTTCTCCAAGTATTGTTTCCATTCGAGCCTTGTGTGCCAACTCGCCACACTGGAATAGATTCTAGGTGCTGGAATTGTAAATGTTCAGTTCCTTGAATTGTTGCTCTAGACTTCTAGAGACGTTGCTTTTTTTTCTATTTTTATGGAAGGGCCAGAGATAACATCGCATGCTGGAGGTTTGTCAGCTTGTGTTGAGTAATCCTGGGCGGTGTGGGTGGTTTGATATGACTTCGATCCTTCCAGTTGCAAAGCGAGTATTTCATGCAACATGTTAGTTATACTTAACTGTTACCAGTCTGCTTGCTGCCCAAGAATTAAAAACGATATGGTACGTCATCACGTTGATGTAGAAACTATGCAATCTGTACCCTTGTATTATATCACATGGAAGTAGCATTCGCAAGGTATGAAAATGTTGACAGGCAGAGGAAAACAGCTGCCAGCCTGCTCACACGAGAAGGAAACCAGCGGGCAGACTCGCTTGCATAGTTAAATTGCATATTTCAGCTACGCTCGTGCTCAACCGTGCAATTGGCCATCCCGTACCGTGCGACTCGCATCGTCTGCCAAGCGGGCGAAGTGGCAATTAAGTCGCGCATCGACTGCCAAGCTGACGAAGTGGCAAATAGTAAACTCGGAACAGACTTGTCAGTAGACTAGGAACTCCCAATTATAGTTCATGCAAAACTATGGTATTATAGGATCATTTAGGTAAATGAAATACGTCATTGGCACACCAAAAACAGAAGTACGGATGCGCCGAGATGACTGCAATTATTCTGTAACGGGCTCATCGAACCCAGACTGCTGAATGCACACGACAATTACAAAACATGCTCAGCAAAATGTTTCTGTGAGCAGCCTCAAAGATCCTCCGGATCGTTGATGTCCTGAAAGTCACCCAATAGACACTTGTCAGGCCGCGCATCATAAAGAGAAGACACGCAGTTGTGAAATTTCTGGTTTATAAGAGGTATGGGAATGTTACCTTGTTCTCAAGGACGACTCCATCTGGGATCTCCAACTTCACTCCGGACTTGGCAGCGATGGTCACCTTGCCCTGTAGATGGCATCGGCAATTAGTTAGCACTAAGAAGGCACTTCTCAACAACAGTGCAGCTCTAATAGATTTGAGCAAATAGAGGCCAAAAAGGGCAAACAATGATGAAACCAAACATGCCTTCCAAAAAAGAGAGATCAAAATGGGCAAACAATGATGTGGTGCGGCATTTGTTTCGTAGTGTCATGGCATGTCAAGAAGTGTCATCAAATTGCTAGAGTAGGTTTACCTTGAGTGTAATTCCAGAGCTGAACCAGACATCACCAGAGACCTTCAAGCTGTCAAGCTCGACAATGCTGGGGATTGATTTAAACCGGGCCAGGAAATTGGCAACCTACAGTCATCCAGAACAAGAAAGTTATGGCCACAGCTCACTTTTCACTAGTCACTGCTTTCACGAATTGTGTTTTTTCCCCTAGTTAATGACATTGCCATTGCAATGCCTCAAATGTTTCGAATACAAACTGATTTACCTTCTTGAACTCAGGTCCAAGCTCAATCGAAGGGTTTGTTGGGTTTGTTCTGGCTGGATTGCGGATGACAAAGCCATCAACCAAGGTGTACAAATCAGACTGGACGACAAAAATGAGCTTAGCACAGTTGTATCATTGCATCAAATCAACAAAAGCATGGAGAGGATTTTATATATACCTGTACAAGCAACAAATCAGATGTAGCCTTCACTGGCAGAAACCTTGAACGGGGAACATTGATACCAATTGCTTTTTCAAAGAACTAGATAAAGGAAAGGCATTAGATCACAGCATTTTAAATGAGCAAAAAATGGAGTAGCAACCCATCATGTTTCCAGAAGAGTTATGTACCCGAATGGCTGCTCCAGCTGCAGTTTCGAGTTGCAGGACTTTCACACCATCAACTTCCTGTGAATACCAACTGCTTGATAAATGCCAATGAAACAGGCTAGATTCACGCAGAATCACAGATGACATACCTTAGGGTTAGGAATGATTTCCATCTTAAGCGCTTCAGCTTCTGCCAGCCGCTTGATGGCCTTCAAGTTCACCCACCTGTTACCAGAAGCTGTTAGCAAGGGCCAAAATTCCTAATCAAAGGCAGACAAGACAGCATAACTTCCTTACAGGTTGTTAGTATTGAAGATCTTGAACTTCTCAATTGACTTGAATTCATTCACCTGAAAAAGACAAGAAAAGTAATCATCAGCACTTACTGCTCATGAATCCAAACAAAATAATATAGTGGAGGGTGCATACATGCTCGTCAGGGACTTGAGCAATCTCCAAGAGCTGTACACAGAAATAGATAAAATCATTCAAAGCTTAGTGATATATGTGACTGGAACTAACAGGAACAAACAGTAACTGGAATTGAGGATAACAAACAATCAAGTGGTTTGTTTCAATTTTAACACAGCATTTTGCTAGTTACATCATAGTAATTTCCAGTTACAGCTCCTAGCAAACAATTAAATGCTGACACCCAAGTGGAGAGCAAACAAGTACCTGAACTCTCCCTTCGTAAGAGATGAGGGTACCACCTTTAACATCAGCCAACGTTTTTGGAGTAACCTGGAATAAATACAGGACTTAATTTCTCATGTTGTACATATTCAAATAACCATAGTATAGCAACTATTGCTGCATACCTCCATGCAGTACTCGTTCTGGTTGTGGATCAGGTGGTTTAAGATCTCTGTGCTAGTTAAGGATTCAAATTCTGATGGAAGATAAAGTGCACTAATAAGAAAGTAATAAAACAAAAAAAAAGCAAGTTTGGTCTTCATATTTGGATACTGATGTCAACAATAGCACCCAAGTTGTCTGAGTTCGCAACAAAGACATACTCCTTGCCCTGAGAAGAATGGGAAAATAGGTAAGCAAAAGAGCATCGATATGCAACAAAGAACTCACATATATTTTTATGTCATAGTATTGCATGCATTATCTATGGTTGTATTAGCACCAAAACGATGTTAGAATTTTGGTTACCATTTCTTTGGAGAGCAGGCTGATTTTTCCTCTAATTGTCTCAAGCAACAAGATTAGTGCAGTTTCATAAACTGAAACTCCCTCACATACGAAATGATATAGAAGCTATCTGTGGGATGAATAAAGCAATAGCACACATCACACAGCTGTGTGTGTATCTTTGGAGTGTGGTCCTTGACTACGCTCTCTTGTTTTGGGATCTTGTGATTCTGTGCTATGGCCTGGTAACCAAAAACTGACATTCCATAGTACAAACTATCTTGTGAGCTCTAACAATTTTCAAACTATTGAGTATATTTATTATACAACCAATTTGAATCAAGTAGTGATGCTAATGCAAATGCTTACATGAAAGGTCAAAGCACCTTAGCTAACCTGTGACAACAAGGTATCAAGTTTTCCACTGTTATTCAAGGAGGGGAACACATCACCATGGCCTGGGGGATACCTGCACATTCAAAAACCGGATATTCAGATCGGGAGGTTTAATCTGCTACTCTAAGTAGTTCTAGTTGTGTATAAACCAAAACCATCTTGGAATGATCTGAGAATACTAACCAGCCATCCTTGCCAGTCTTTCCCTTGCTTGGAAGCGGCAAGAAGTCATCAGTAACAATGCGAGGATATTGGCTCTGCAGAAAACAAAATTATGTTAATTAACAACAGACATGTGCACATGCAACAAATCAGAAACATAGCACAGAAGCAGCTCTATACCTGGTTGAAAGTGTGAATTTCGATGTTGGAGTTGGAGTATTTCTCAACGATCTTGAGAAAGAACAACCATTAGCAAGTATGTTAGCCCAAATACTAAAAACCTACTTGTAAGAAGAAAAAAAAGATATGCCAACCTTCTGTGTGTCATCATGAGTGTTGAATGAGTTCATTAGAAGCAAAGGGACATTGCATCCATACTTCTTGTTCAGGGACTGCATAGAGGTAAAACTTGTAAGGCATGTGCCATATCATATGATTTCCATTAGTCAATGGAAACACATCAGTTAAAATAAGAATACCTCAATTTGAATCACAATAAGGTCTAGAAACGTAAAGCCGTTGCGGACTTCAATGACAGACCTGAGGGGCACAGTGAGATAAGTTATCTACTTGCTTCAAAAAGAAAAATCTCAAAGTAAAGCAGAAAATATAAGATTCAAATCAGTCCAATGCCGATACATTGCAACAGAGGTACTAGAGTCCAGAATTTCAGTGTAACATCACATGTGCAACAGTGGTGCAACCTCACATAAGTTCAGTAACAGCAAACTGGGCAAACAAAATCACAGAGCAATTACATCATCAATAGCCCTAATGCTTGTTGCTATCAGCTACTTTAAAAGTTAAAATGTCGAAGATGATTCAATAGATCGGTTAGCAGAGCAAGCAGATAATGCATATCCTTATAAGCTATATGGGGCCTAAACTACAATAATTGTGGATCTAAAACAAAGAAAAAATAGAACCATTGGATATAATAAACTGATCAGAGAAACAACTTCACTGAATTATATTTTTGTATCAAAATAATGAGGATGCAATGAGAATGAGCATGCTTAGCAAATAGAAATTTGATCCGTTATTGCTGCCTTAACATTAAACTCAGAGGACAAGAAATATTATTTGTTGGACCCACAATGCAGAAAAATAAGAGCTGTTGAAAGCGACAAGAAGAATATTACAATAGTATGTCTTTCCAGAATGATAACATTGAGAACTCCACGAAGAGATACAGGGAGAATAGCATACATATAATAACATGCCGAATATAAAAAAGGGCAAGTTGCAATAAAATCATCGCATGAATAACTCATATTGTCTCGTGATCTGTATAGCCTGATGGTAATTTACAAAAGAATGCATCGAACAGCTTTGAACTGGGCAAATTAGTGTGTATGCATGAGCACCCCTATGGGTACCAAAATTAACGAATAATATAATAGCAACATCACTCAAAACAGGCAAGCACACTATAGAATCCTTAGTGCTCTCCCACATTGTAAACGCCATAACGAGGAGAAAATCTAGTTTGCTTTGTAATACTAATTGATACTGACTATGAACAGCGTGGCAGGCATATACAACCTAATTAAACCAACTGGAAGTTCTAAACAGGATGGAATTGTGCTCACTTGGGACCCGTGCAGCCCATGGTCGTCCCGAGCCCTCCATTGAGCTTGAGCACGACGAGCTTGTCGAGAAGCTTCTTCGTCTCGCTGAGATCTGCACCACATCAACATCACCACATGATCCGGTGTTCGCACACAGTCACTAAACCTCGGATCGGTTCGAAAAAACACCACATGAGAATCTCAGATCACCCAATTCAGAACGAGACACGGTACCTTCGGGAGCCGGCGAGAGTGTGTCGTACGGAACCACCACCTCATCGGTCGGGGTCTGGATCTTACTCCACTCGATCTGCTCCGCCTCACCGCTGCAAACACCAGCACCACCATCAGAAACCCGCGCGCAAGCGACGAATCGTTGGAAACAATCAACCGCACAAGCTAACGAAAACGAAACTACGGGATCTCACCTGAGGTAGCGCGACACGAGGCTGATGAACCCGGACTTCTCGTTCTCGCTGCACGGCAACAAAAAAGAAAAACCCACAGAAAAAAAATCAGCAGCCAAAAATGGGGACGAAACGATCGCGCGCGGCTAGATCCAGCGTAAGTGGAGAGGGAGGAACTCACCTGATCTGGTCGAGCTTGTCGACGGCGGCGCGGAGATTCTCGAGCTTCACGTCCGCGGCGGCCGCCATCTGGATGAGCGATGCGATTCGAGAGGCTTCGAAAGGACGAGAGGCGATGTCAGATGAGAGGAGAGGAGTGCGAGCGAGGGGGTAGGCGAATGCGAAGCGCGGGTTTTCTTATAGGCGCCGCGGATTCCGTCGCCCCCGCCGTGACGGAATGTTCCGGGATGTGCCTCGAGGTGACGGCGTTAGCGGGTTCAGGACACGTGGCGGGCAAGGAGTGCATCCACCGTTACCATCTCCGTCTAACTTCCCCTTTGGCCGCGGGCGCCGGCACCGTCTCGCATATGGACGGCGCGAGCGGTTGCTGACAGCGTGTCATTGGGCTGCGTGCTTCGTGTGGGCGACTGTGTAATTACTCTCTTTCTGTTTCTAATCATCATGATTAAGCTGGCTGTTTTGGAAGAAAAGGCAAGTGAAGTCGAATTCAGATTCGTGTGTTCTTGTTGGATTTGTGGTCTGAAACTGTGTGCTGGCACTGAAACATTAGGCTTTAATTTGGAAATACTGTCAATGTCCTATGGCATCGTGAATGTTATTAACAAGTTCATTAGGGTATGTTTAGTGAAAATGACAGCATGCAAGATGCAACTCTCAAAGCTGTCTTGCCGAATTCAACAAACCACAGTACCACACAATTCGGTCGCCAAGCAACAGAGCTGGTGATCTACTGCTCTCTGGACTCTGAAGATGCAGCGGTTTCTATGAAACCCCTTGCTGTGTGCTCCTCAGTTCAGTGATCCCTGCGTCGGTGACTGCATGATCTTTGATTACTTCTACTATTTGTCTCGTTATTGTTTTGTTGCTACTGATCTTTCGCAATTAAACATTAGTTCAGATTCTATGATGGTTTCAGTTTCAGATTTGCTTCGCAAGCAAGTCCTGTACCCCGGTGAGGGCGGTGAGCTGCTTTCAAGTTCAAACATGGCTTGCACACTTGCTCAGCTGTCAGCTTGCACTTAAATAATTTCATGCTGGTTACACAAAAAGCACATGTTATCACCAACCTATGCTCCATTGAGATATTTTCCCCTGTTTGTTATATATGGAATCTGTCGGTGATCCAAAAGAGTGTCTGAAAAGCAATGTTTAGTCGCGAGAAAAATAATCTGAAAGCACAAGATGAACCAAGAAGTTGGCGGAGTTTAGCGTTGTTTATCGTTCGCAGCCTCGTATGGATCGATGCCAGGTTGATGCACGTAATCAATTCTAAGTGAGAGATTACTCAGTTAAGTATACTCACCTATGGACATTATTGTGGCAATTCCATTCCCAAGATTCCAAGCATTCGAGCACAATGACATCTTCTTCTTCCTTAATCCCAACTGATGATATGATCCCTTCCCTTCTCTCCTGGAGAATTTGGCTCTCATTCCTGGCCGGATCATCACATTTGCAGGTGAGAAATGGGGCATGTCATTGCTTGACAAGATCATTGGCAAACTCACAGAACCCATATTGATGAAGTTCATCTTTGCTAGCCCTTACCTGCACAAATTGTCCTTCTAATTTCTTATTAAGTATTAATGTTGGTATTACTTGTCATAAATGCCATTGTTATGCCAATGCTGACAAGCATGGAAAATGCAACCTTTAGAATGCTTATACACAAACACAGAGGCAAGAGCAACGTGGATTGACTATTTGATCAGGAGGTGACAAATAACTGATGCATGACTGAAAGATGTCAGTCTCCTATCGGTGATGCTGCCATGAGGATTACATTTGAGTCTGTTGATACAGCAGTACAGCCCCCATTGCAAGTGTCATATTCAGAATTGGAAGGAATTAATCATAGATTTCTTTGTGCAACGGAAAGTGGTATTTTCTTGTCACCTTTTATGTTGGATCCATGATGGTTGAGTGAAGTAGGTAGCTATCTTAGCTCCAACACTTTGAATAGATTCTTTTAGTATAGAAAAAACAACGGACGATATCGATGTTGAGTGATACCGGTGGATGTTTGTTTTCAGGCTACACGTTGCATGCCAAAGAGTGTCGTAGGAATTTTGTAGTGGAGCTGGCGTAAAGCTGATGTTTGACTCACTAATACACTTTATCATGAGTGACTGTGTCATGTGATGTTCCACGTCCTTCCAACGCTGCAACTACTGAACTAGTCCACTAGTCGATAGGTTTCCATGATCATGGCTGACCATAGTCCACATGGTTACCGTGATAGTTGGGCTTACCATCAAATTACTCGGTATATATAGACCAAGAAACCAAGTCAAAAAAAATAAACACAAATTTAGTTTTTGGTAAAATTTATCCGGCTTTCCTCAGTTTTACTCGGCACCCACTGTCACCGGGCTTACCACTGGGAGGGGTAACCTCCTTACGTTCGGTAAGAAAAACCTTGTCTGTGGAGTGACTAACTTTCTCAACGTCTATCAATTAGGTATGATGATGCTGCATGTAGTATAGATTATAGAGGTGGAAATATACGCTTTTCCATTATCTCAAAAATTATATGGTAAGGTTGGTATTGAATCCAACTTAGGTGTAGCCAACGCATTCTAACGTGCTCATGGATGATCGCAGTTGAATATTTAGAGGCATTTTCGTTGTAAGCTGCATCACGCTTTGGCGCTAATATACTTTTAGTACGGTAGGTTTGACGAAAAAATACATAATTTAGCACAAATTTCGATACAACAGTGCCAATATTTTAATATAGGCAAAATTATTGACCTCTTATCAAGAGTAAAATAAAACATATGTCCTTGACTATTGATTTTTTTTTAATATGATGTAATATATTTATTTTTATAGACATAGATTATCGCAATAAAACATATATTGCTAGCTAGCATATGATATGTTACACTTTCACAAAACTATTAAGCACTAGACTAAAATCCATAATTTGATTGAATTAACAATGCAAAATATCGTCACCAAGAAAACAAATGACTGAGACATTAGTAGTAGGCTGTTACTTAGCTGCAATTACACGATCACCCATGGGTTGCTCACTGGCATAGACTAAAACACGCACCGTGCGAAAGGTAAGAACTTGGGTTTCAGGCTGAGCATACCTAGAAGCACAAATATGCTTTTTAAGGATGGATATCTGCTGGTAGGCTGAGGATGGATGGTATTAAAATTTTAATTATTTATGATCTTTTAATTCGACATAATAATAGTTAGTCATATACACATTAACACTTATCAATACTAATCTTGTTGTGCTAATTACTAATTTACAATAAAAAAGCTAATATCACTAATGACACTCTAATAACTCATTAACCATGCACTAATCAACATTCTAAACAAGATGGATGGCTTCATCCGGCCAAAAAAAAAGCTTGGACTACTCCATCTAGCATATGAAGAGAATATTCCATCTTCTTGACCATCCATCTACCCTGCCCTCCAAAGTACAACTAAACATCACTAAAACATATAGATGGCCATCTCCAATCCAAGTTCATCAATCCAAGCAAATGGCCCTTGAGTATACTGTTGCTACCGTACGAAATAAGTTGTCCCTTAAACTATATACATAAATTTCACTTTCATATACATGTTCTTAATTATATCCTTTTGTAGCAGTTTTTTTAATCGCAAGCCATGCAAAGCTTTTGCAAGTGATGAGAATTTTAATTTGTTTGACTCACATAGGTTAATAGTTAACACATGACCAAGTCCAGCTTAATCTCCCACTTTCATATGCGTGTCCTTGATTACAACGTTTTGTTGCAAATTTTCCCTTAATATCAAGGCGTGTAAAGCTCTTGCAAGTCTTAAGAAATTTAATTTGTTTGATTCGCATAGGTTAATAAGTGACATGTACCGTATATCTCACAAAATGTTTCTTGTTATCCCCGAAAGAAAAAAAGAGTTCCTTCTTAAGGGCGTAAGGCCCGTTTACGCCTTCTAACTACGGACACGTCTTCTATTTGCCAAAAAATACCAATATTTCACAGAAAATCATGGCCCACTGTCATAGACGGAACCCATCCGAATTTCTAGACCGTGAGCACCCGCGCGCACCGCCAGCCATCCAAAAACCACGGGGCCCACCCGCCATCCACCCAACACGCGCCCACTCCCCGCTCGAATTTCCCGCACCCGCCACATCCTCACAAAAGAAACACACCTCCCGCCCACGACCACGCCACGTCACCGATCCGCGCACCCTCCACTTCCCCCCACTCTTCACCGTCCATCTCCCATCGAACGGCGCAAGATCCGCATCACGCGGATCGTGCCCCCTCGCTTCCCCCAAAACCCACGCCTCTATAAAGCCCCGCCCCCACACGCCACCTCCTCCCACCTCATCGCCACCAAACCGGCGCAGCAGCAACCACCAAACAGTTCTCGCCAAGTCAGAGCAGCGGCGTGCGGCGGCGATGTCTGGGAGAGGCAAGGGTGGCAAGGGCCTCGGGAAGGGCGGCGCCAAGCGGCACAGGAAGGTGCTGCGCGACAACATCCAGGGGATCACGAAGCCGGCGATTCGGCGGCTGGCGAGGAGGGGCGGCGTGAAGCGCATCTCCGGGCTGATCTACGAGGAGACCCGCGGCGTGCTCAAGATCTTCCTCGAGAACGTCATCCGCGACGCCGTCACCTACACGGAGCACGCCCGCCGCAAGACCGTCACCGCCATGGACGTCGTCTACGCGCTCAAGCGCCAGGGCCGCACTCTCTACGGCTTCGGCGGCTAGGCCAGTCGGCGCCGGAGCTGGGATTGGATAGTGATTTGATTAGTGCCATGTTCTTCAGGTCGTTGTAGTAGCCTAGCGTCTTCTCTTGTAACTTCTGTTTTAGAACTACTGGTTCGTTCGAATGGAATAGGAAATCTGCAGTCGTTTACCCTTCACATTATACTGCTTTCTCTTGCCGTGCTGCATGAATTTGTACACGATGTGCATTCTGCATTATTCCATTGGTTGTTGCGTTGCCCAGTTGGATCACAGTTTGCTCATCGTGCGATTTTGAAATTGCAATCGCGCGAGCAGTGTCTAATTTGTTCCTGTTTAGATTGCACGGTTCAATTTTCAGCGTGGGGCGTCCGACTCAAGCAATCGCGAGCGCTGAAATTGTGATTCCCCGCTGCGATTTGGGCGCGGAAATACCCAAGCTCATTTTGAAATCCCCCAAGGCGAGGGGCCGTTTTGCAATGTGGTCGATGCGGGGTCCAAATTCAGTGCGGGCGATTGGAACCGCCCCGAGAGCTACATTTACGATTTCCGTCTGGGGTTTTGAATTTGAAATACACAAACTCAATTTGAAATTGTCTATTTGATGATGGTTTTAAATTAACTGCGGGAATGCAATTATGCAAATGTCGAGGATTTCAAAGGGGAGAGGGAGGAGACCGCGGGATGAAGGGAATGAAGCAATTCGGAGGCAGGGATCTCTCGCCATGGGAGCAGAGGGAAGGGAGAGCAGCGCGTCGGCGACGATCCTTCTCATCGTCGGCGGCCGGTGCCGGGGGCGCGCAGCCGCGTGCACAGGTACGCGCCTGAAACCTATCGCCATTCTGCTGTTTTGTCGAACACCTGGGAAGCATGGTTGCTTCCCCCATCACCGCCGCCGCCGCCGCCGCCGCCGTCCATCCAATTCACCTGCTCACTCTGCGCTTCTGATGAACATTCTTGGTTGCCTCAGGTATTCGCCTCTGGGATGAGACTATGGGAGAAGCGTGTGATCGTGCTGTGGCGTCTGGAGGCGGCATTGGGCATGGCCGCGAGGAGCTGCAGTCCTTGGGCTGCTCGAGTCCTCACCCTTGGACCGGAATTCGTGCGGCTGCTTCCTCCGGTATTGATCTACTTTGCCTCACTTTGTGACTTTCTCACGCTAGATTTGGGTCTTTTTCAAAAGCTTGATATGATTAGCCTTTAATTCCTGATTGGAATTGATATATGCAATACTGATTGGACACTAATTCCTGAGAGTTCACACTAATCTTGAGGAAACGATTGCAATTTAAATTAAGTTGAATGCAGTATTAGAAATGCTAAGTGGACTTATTTAAGCATATCATCATCAAATTTTTTCAATCCTAAGGAAAATATGAGAGGCTACAAATAAAATATAACAATTCAAATATAAAAATAACTATTTTTTATACACTTCTATTTAAAAACCAAACTTTAAAAATATTTTTAAGTCTTTTTTTATCGTCTATTTCTATATTAATTTCGATATTTTCCTATGTTTTCTTATATTAATTTTGTGCCTTAGAATTATAATTATACACATATACTTCTAAAGGTCATTTTTGATATATCCAAAACATCTCTGATGATAGATAATTTTTTTTTAATTAATGCTATTTTTAGTCTATATATATCATCGTTTTAAACTTCATCTGTAGTATCTTTATAACAATTAATAATATGTTGTTTTTTAATCAATATTCTAATCGTTATTCTATTTTTAGTATCTTCTTAAATAATATATGATGTTTTTCATTATTTTCATTCCATTTTGATTCTATGACTAACATCTCTGTTAATATATTTATCTCTCTATAGAATCGATTTTAAACAATAAAATATATCCTTATTTAATATTACTTGATTCTCTAAACTCATGTGTATAAGTGCCAAAAGTGTGTAAAATGTTAGATTTATATATCAGGTTCAGTCAACCATACAAAATATTGTAATCACTCTGTCCTAAAATATAATTTAGGAACTGATACTAAATTAGACATGGGTTAGTACTACGATCCGATTTTTTTGTCAGAGGGAGTAGTTTCTGCTTAATTGCTGTTGCCTGAATTCTGAGGTTACAACGCGTCCTGAAAATCTCAAACTAATCCTTGCATTAGTATGATAAATAAACAAATAGCACTAGAGCTTGCAACTAGAAAACCGTCTGGAAATTGTATCTGGAATAAGGTTGATCAGGTCCTAGCAGCTGTTAGATGTGAGCATGGATGCAGAATCCTTCTCCTAATCCGTGCAAGTTAAGAACCTTGAAACTTTTACATACATGGGATTCAATATATTGTACAGGCATTTTATTAGCCGAAAAGTCGAAACCAACTGGTTTTCCAAAACTGCTCTACTTCAGTGATTTATGGTGATTGACGAATGAATTCCATATCTTTGATCGCATTGCGTTGTCAGATGACACCACATATATGCAGACAATACAGAATGGATATATAAGAGGAAATATAAAATTAGATTTCTTCTTTTGTATCATTCCATTGGATGATAGATACAGGTTAATTGAAGGTTGAAGTACAAAGTAGCATAGTTGTACATATATGACCGTACTAAAGGAGCTAAGGTATAAACCTAATTTAAGAACCAGCATCCAAGCTTAAGTGGTCGTCCTATGCAAAGTGAGAGGTGTCCTTATCAAACATATACAGAAGATACGCGCTGAAATATCTGGTTAGATGATGTTAACAAGCTGTCTTCTCTTAGTTCTCTAGTTCACTTTAGTTTGTTGGTGCACCATAGATCTTCTGCTATGAATTGCATCCATGAATTGTCTGTATCATTCTCGTTTGCTCCTGACGATTTTCCAGCATCCCCGAAATCTTTAACTTGTTCTTGATTTCCTTTAGCCTGTGATGAACTGCACTCCCCTTGCTTGTCAAATTCACCAAACACAACATTCTTCTTAAAAATCCGACATAGTGCATAGGAGTCCTGTAAAAAACCCCCGATGAAAATGGTATAAATTACTTTATTTCCTTTTGCACCTTCCAAGTACAGGTAGCACTTCTCTACGTTAGACAAATCATGGGGATATTTCAAGTTCAGCAATGCCGTGACACACCATTGAACCGAAGTAAGGTGCTTAAATTTTCTGTTTACTGACAATATACAGCTGTATACTTAAAAGGTTTGTGGATTGTGCTTCTCCATTCTACGTTTGTCGTTTGCTAAGTTACATTTGCTATAAAAATTGCATTCCATGTTCATTACCAGTCTTAAACAAATTTAGGGTAAGACTCTTTAGGATTCAGCTTCAAAGTGCAGCAGGGAACAATATGCCAATTGTAAGTTGAATTCATGCTGCTATTGATTTCTCTTAGAACATGAGCAATCATAATTTTGAGCAGTTTTACTGACGTAGTTGCTGAATTGCTATTTCGAGATTACACTTGTTTGAAATCAGAATATGTTGTCAGTCACTAATGGTTTTAGTTGAACTCTGTTTACTTCATAGAAATGTCAACCGTTCAATTAGTGCAGAATCTTTGAACACGACTAATGTAAATTTCGGAGTGGACATACAATACGTATACTGTGTGCACTTCGATCTAATTTACAGTAAAAACGGGATCAGTCCTCATGTTCAGTTCTGGTTTTATGGTTACTGAGTAAAGTTGGAGGTTGACGGGGAGAATAAAGTGTAAAGCCACCGACAAAACACTGGGGCACACTGAAGGATGTCTAAGCTTTAAGGTAGCATCAACATGCAACTGACCTAGATTTTTATACTCTGCATCATGAAACGATGACGCACCTAACCCCTGTACAATCATGTTGTATGATTTCATATCATCACGACATGAACTAAGAATTGGATGTTAAATTTGTCTTATCAAGAGCACCTAGAAAAGTGAGCCATGTGTGAACCCATTAGAGAACTGAGAAAACCTTCTACTGTACTTTGTAAAGTAGGTATGGTCCATGGAAGCAAGGAATACTTTATGGCTACCACTGATGGATATGGGGGAAAAAGAGAGAGGAGCCCTAACTTTTCATGCACTCCGTGCATAAAGAACGTAGGTTCCCTGAACTAGCAAATATGCCCTAGTTATTTCTTCTGTATGTTTCTATTCCCAATTTTGTTTTAGCAAGGCACGTATCAGAAGTCTGATTACTATTGCATAACATAAACACGCGCACAAATCCTTCAATCTGAGAAGATTTGCCATGCTTAATATTCTGAAATGCAGCTTCGGATAACTAGGTACGACAAGTCTACAACGGAATACAACTCACAACGACTTAACAGATGCTAACAGCTGGTGAGGAGGAGGGATGAATAACCTGAATCCCCATGGCGTTCTCGCATTCGCTTTCCTCGATGCGGTACTCATGCATCACCCAACTGGTTCTGATCCCCCGAGGAGCTCGACCTTTGTAGTAGACCAGTGTCTTCTTCATACCAATTGACCTGTTCTGGTAGTTGATCCGCCGATCTTTCCCTGTTGATTTCCAGTATCCTGCTCTGGTTGCACGGTTCGTGCGGCATCCATTTGGATACTTCCTATCCCTTGGCCCAAAGAAGTACCACTCAGAGTCTTTACTAGGCAGGAAGGATTTGTCTTTCAAAACAAGAAGACAAAATAAGACATCTCAAGTTGAATCAGGATTCAGGAGTCACGAGGATGAGAACCATGGACGAGCACTTAAGATTTCAGATTACCTGACAGCTCCCAGGGCTCACATTTGTAGAGGTCTACTTCTGGGATTATGTCGAGGTCGATGCTGAGGCCATGGACCTTCCTCTTGAGGTAGTAGTTCACAAGCTCCTCATCAGTTGGATGAAATCTAAAGCCTGGAGGGAGACCAACCGGCGCCATGGCCTCCCAGTTCGCCGTCTCCTTTCTTGCTGACCTCTTTATCCTTTGTCTTTCCCTTCCGCTTCCGGCGAGTGTGCTCTTTAGCGGCTCCGTGAAATGATTCAAAGCCTGCCCTACAAGTAGCTGTGTTTCCCTTTTAAAGATTCCCACACAAGCTTCTGGGACGTCTTACAGCACCGCAGGATCTTCTTTTCTTCTCTTTTAAACGAAACAGGCTTTTGTTATGTTTTTTTTTTCTGGATAACTCGCTTATATGATCCTCAATGCTGCTAGATTGTGCGGGGCTGCATTAGAATGAGAAAGTTGTCACGGCGTCGATTGCTGGTCAGCTTGGGCCTTCCGTTAGAGTTCATTCTTTTGCACACTGAACTTGTTTTTGTGTCTCACAAGCTTAATCCCTTTGAAGTGTCATAGAGAAGAAGAGGGTTAAAGGCAGTACTGGCCTACCGGGGAGCTATGGCCACATGTCTCTGTGCCTTGGGATTGGCATTGTAAAATGGAAAGTTTAGGAAGATAAAAAAGAAAAGGAAAGGTTCATCATGCAACCATGAGGCCCTCTAGTGTCAATGAGCTTTCATTGCTAGCTATTTAGCAATCTAGATCAGACAAAATTTTCAGCTTTGGATTCTGATAAAAGATCAGTTGAGTACTATGGATCGTCCACTTCTTTATGTTTTCCAGAAGCATAAGCTTCACCATCTTCTGTTGAAAGACGCTCCAGCAGAAATTGGAACTAATGGTCTAAATCCTCCCTTTGTTAGATGAAGGACTCGATCAAAGGATCACAATCTCAATACAAGAACTATGTTATGTGCACTGCAGCCACAGTAGGGGGTAACTATGCTGTTGAACCCTAACTCTCTCTCTCTCCTTAACTTCTCCAGCACTACAATGACAACGAGGATTTTGAAGAGCCTGCAAGTAGTCTTATCTAATTCTACAGGAAAAGACAGGCATCTCCTTCAGATGCATGCGGTCTAAAGCAAATTTTGTTGCTAAATGTAGATTTGCAAATTACTTTATAGCTGATATTCCCGTGGAAACGGTGATGGTTCAAAGGTGCGGCTAAGTACGCACGATTGACTTGCTGGCATTCTGAAGAATTCAGAGGCAACACGTTTGCAGTAAGATTCACAATGAAGACATCTATAAGGTAAAATGCTGAACTTTAATTTTAACTTGTCTGGTACTAACGAGATCTGAGTCTAGTAAAGATGATGCCACATTGTATTTCTTTTCCCGAAATATACATAAAAGCGTTCTTCACCATGTGATGAAAGGAAATGCTGTAGCAGTTCATCTAATAAATTTTGTGATAAATACAGCTCTAGACTTCCAAGTTCAGAAGGTTACAAAACTGCTCTGGGCTTTATATTTATTGACTTAGGATGGATTCTGAACTTCTGATTGACATTCTAGGGCTACTGCTAAGTGCTAACAGAATGTGGTAGCTTCTGATCTTTCTTGTGGAATTAGTATTCGTTCAAAACCTTTGTGAATATAATTGTTTAAGCTTCTTCATCGGTATCATCGTCTGCATTACTCATGTATGTAGTGGAAACTAGTCTATTTTGGCCACACCTACTGAATATTAGTTCTCTGCATGCAATATTATTAAATTTTATCTTGTTACACCAGCTAGCTAGGTTTCAGCATTTGCAAAAATGTCTGAAATAACACTCGATTTTTTGAGATGCACATCTGATGAAATTTGAAAATATGAACCGGTTTTTCTTCTGAAAACTCTGCAAAAATCAGAATGGTTTTGGCTATTAATTCTCCACCTTGACTCTTCACTAAAGCTATAAACTTATATCTTCAGTTCTCCGTGGCCAAACCTACTGCATGTTGAATATTTATATCAACCATATTGTTTTTGGTCTGAATGAACATAAATACCATATTTATATCAACCATATTGTTTGTGCATGGATCTCAACACTATAGCGAGGAAGCTCTCCCTTGAGATACAACCGACGAAGATGCCTTTCTTTTCAGTGTCTTATATGCATGTACTAAGACAATCATATCAAGGACATACGCTAGATTTGGAGTGGATCAATGCAGACTGAGCAAGCATCTGGTACAAAAGGTATACTTTTGTTCAGTTTTCATTAATGTACATAGGCACAACACAACTATGCAATGGCATAGCTTCACTCTTTTCTCACAAAAAAAAGAAAAGAAAAGAAAAATGCTTCATTCAAGAAGCATGATATTAGATTTGATGGACAAGAAAGAAGGCACATATTTAGCAAAAACAGAAAAAGAAACATCAAAATGCTGACTGTTCCTATATATGATCATAACTATAATCCTCCTTATGAACTCAACTCCAGGAAGGACTCCAACAACCTTCAGGCATTAGTCCTCCAACTCCAGCAATACACTGTAAGTTGAAAACCAAAAGGATAGCTTATTTTTGCTTAATCGTACACCTTGAGGACTCCATATACTTATTAATAGCCAGCAGCACCACAAAAAAGAACGAAAAAAATAGTTATCAGGAGAGGATGATGATCCAGCACATGAGCAAAAGCTGCCCTGGCTTCTCATCAGCCGGCGAGGGCCACGCAGGAGGTGCTCTCCTCGGCACCGTCGGCGGTGCTGGAGCACCAGGCGTCGTCGGAGATGAACTGCATCCAAGAGTCATCCTTTTCGGGGTCGTCCTCGGCGTCCGCGCCGGAGGTTGAACCGACGGGCACGTCCGGCGACGGCGTCTCGTACTGCTCCTGGCTGCCGCTGGCGAGGAGCTGCTGGCAGGCACCCTCCAGCAGCGCCATACTGCATTGTCCCTGCAGCTCCTCCACCTCGGTGCAGATCGCGTTCTTCTTGAAGACTCGGCATAACGCGTAAGTGTCCTGATCATGAGAAAAAAATTTAAGCTCCATTAACATATGAATTCTCAGTCTTTGTGAAAGTTTATGCACACTGTCACACTGATGCATGATTATCTCTGTACCTATAGCTAGCTTTCTGAAGAATTATGATATAGATTCATGTGCAATCTTTTGGCAATCAAGTGAGCATTTGGTTCGAGCAAATCGAGCACAAGGTCCTTTAGGTGTAACACTAGTGTCATAATGGTGTTTTATTAGGAAAGGGATAAGTTAATAAAAGAGAATTAAAGAAGACGGCCGGATAGGAAGGGGAGGGTGCGAGTATGATGATGGATTCAGCATGGAATAAAGCGGAAAGCAGGCGTCACCGACATGCATGGCCATGAGAGGTAAGAGGCTGGAGATCGAGAAGCTCGGCTTGCTTTGTCTTTGCGCTTTAATGCCTCATGATCAATGCACAGCCCTACGCAGATCAGTGTCTTCTCATCTCAGGATAAAGAGAGGATTAGTTGTAAAACACACCAAAGAACGCAGCAATCAGGTACTAATGCTCCCTAAACCCCCAGCTTTGTGTGTTTTTCTCTGGTCAGTAAGACTACAGATTTGTCTCATGTATGCATCGGAGTACATACATCAGAAAGCTTAGGGATACTGCTAAGCTTCTAGTACTAGGAGAGTACTTAGTAGTTAGTACTTCTGCTGTACAGATGCAACAAAGTTGTTTTAACCCCTCCGGAAATTTTATTTTCTTTGTCAAGGGCAAAAGAAAGGGATCAAGTTCTCAAAGCCCTAGCCTACCTTATAGCTGACCAATTAGCAGTTTTCCATGCAATCTAGCTGTCTAGGATCGTTGCCCTACGACAGTATGATCATGATCATGGCTGATCATGAGCGAAGTATTCAGATATATACATAGTAGAGTTAGATCAGCATATATATGCACATGTATAATCTAAGATAAATATGGGAAATTGATTATAAGGTGTAGGTATAATTAATCAACCTGGATGGGCATGGTGTCCTCGCAGTCCTTGTCGTCGAGGCGGTACTCGTGCATGACCCAGTCGGTGCGGACGCCCTGCGGCGCGCGGCCGCGGTAGTAGACGAGCGTCTTCTTCATGCCGATGGCGCGGCCGCCGTGCTGGTGCAACACCCGCCGGTCTTTCCCCGTCGACTTCCAGTACCCGGCCCTCGTCGCCCGGTTCGTCCTGAACCCGTTCGGGTACTTCCTGTCCCGAGGCCCGAAAAAATACCACTCCGGGTCCCTGCTCGGTAAGAACGATTTCTCTGCAATGGAAATTATATCCATATCATCATCATCTCATGTGCTCGATCGATCGATCAGCATGTTCAGTTGTTCATCAGAATTAATATATGCATGCAACCATGCAGGACCGATATGATCGATCGATCTATGGCTTACCTGCGAGCTCCCATGGCTCGCACTTGTAGAGGTCCACTTCGGGGATGATGTCTAGCTCGATCTTGAGCCCGTGGATCTTCCTTTTCAGGTAGTAGTTCACCAGCTCCTCGTCGGTCGGGTGGAACCGGAACCCAGGCGGGAGCCCCACCGGCGCCATGAACGACGGCGGTGGCCGCCGATGATGCCTCTGCAGCTGGCCGGCCTCCTCCTCCGGCGCCGGCGGCTTTGCCCAAAGACACCTTGCTTCTTATGCACTGCTGCTGCGGCCTTTCCCAGCTGCTGCTGCCAACCCCCTTATATTTAGGTTTTTCAAGGTAGCTGCTGGGGTAGGAAGCACAGTAGTAGGGACGGTCGACATAGTCATCCCTCCCACAAGATTTCGGTCCATCGGATGGCCATCATTAGCTCCTCTTTTGCAGATTCCCTCACCCTCACAAGAAGCTTGAGCCTTTTCCATCTCTCTCTGACAAACACACCACTCTAGCTAGCTCTCTCTCTCTCCAGCCTCTTTGATTCTTTGATTGATCCAAATATATCTGTCCCTGATCAACCATATAGAACCAATGGGTTTAAATACTGACCCTCCTTGGCTGGCTATGTATGGATACACCGATCTTATCAATTGATTAAAGCACTTCTACCAATGTACTATGCTTGTGGTTTTTTATGTATGTTGTAGGAGATATATCAAAATTTATATATTATTTATGAACACCACTATTTTATATCTGGATAGAAATGTATATATAGGTTAAAGATTTTTTACTAATTAAATATTGGTTATGTATATCGTAGAAACCGTTGACAGCTTGATCCTTTAAAAAGAAAAGTTAAAGTTAAGTGTTATGAAGTATAATGCGTGTCTATTGGTTTTCAAATTTGGATATGTTTTATGTTCTAATATTTTATGAACAAAAGTTTATTCGAAATAATCTAACCTTAGGCTACATTGTTTTACTCATGGTATTTCACAATTACCTTCACTCGTGTATAGTAATGATGCCAGAAGGTTGCATAAGTATTTGATATTGGAATGTTTTTTTTCCATATTACTAACTATTTGTAAAATTTATGCATTGCATGACAAAAGGCAAAAGAGAAACTAAAGAAAGAAAGGAAATAATAAAGAATAGTTGGAAAAATATCTTTAGATGTCTTGAGGGAGAAGAGGATACAGAAGAACTTTGCTGTCGTATCCTTGCTTTGGTGTGCGCCATGCATGGATCAGATTTTCCTTTGCTCCATAAGTTTTCTTCACCTTTCAAT
Source organism: Oryza coarctata (assembly GCA_030770085.1). Lineage (NCBI taxonomy): Eukaryota > Viridiplantae > Streptophyta > Magnoliopsida > Poales > Poaceae > Oryza > Oryza coarctata. The sequence goes on along the minus strand of CM061479.1, from coordinate 15,265,330 downwards.
GGATCGTGCTATGCACAAATGCCAGTGATGATCGATCAGAGAAAGGAGATGTCCACAGAAAACGAAAATGCAGCCCACAGCTATAAGTTCGGATGCTGGTGGTAACCGTGTAACCGGTCTGAACCGCTCCAGAATAAATGGACCGGAACATAAAAGCTCAAATTTTAAACTTATTTTTATATTAATTTATTGTAGCTACAATTTTTCAGGGCGATATATGAATCTTGTATTATTCTCCTTAATTTTTCGAAAGTAGTATTACGATAGCTTAATTATGTAATAGGGTTGAAGGCCGTTTTGTTGAGAGGGTTTTGGTTGGGATTGCACTGTAAGGTGTGCCTATGTAAGGTGTGCCTGGCGAACTGGTACCCCTAGCGGTTTAGCTTTTACTTTTTTTTTCTTGTTTTAGTTCTGCATGTTCTGTTCCTGTTTGTTGGACTTTCTTCACAAAGCTGAGTAATGAAATTTACATGTACCAAAAAAAGCTTAATTTACAGAGTGGAAAGTTCAGAGGGGGAAGAGAAGATTGCTTTCCATCTAATTACAGTTACGAGATCAATTATACTGACTTGTTCAGTCTAGAGTGAGAAATCCTCAATGCAATTTTCAGCAGGAGGGCTAGTTACAACTAAGTGATTGTTAACATTGGAATTTAATTCCTCCTATAAACAGAATCGACCGATAAAAAATACTGATCGGCTCATAGGTGAAGCCGATTGATACCGTAGAAGAGCTGATTAAATGGATGAAAGATAAATTCGGTTTGTTTGAAGACAGAAAGCTATTCAGATGAAACCGAGTTCAAAAATGAATAATGAAGATAATGGCAGGTTGAATGTTTGTGTAGAATGTATTACATAGGCTAAGCAAGTTTAAATAGCTTTATAATTTTTTAGATATTAGTTTTCTTTTATATTCTTAGAAAATAACATTTGTTGGTTACTGTAATCGAGTTAAACTCTATAATCCCAAGGTATAAATATATATCACTTTGAAGCTTGTAAAAAGAACATCAATCCAATAAACCTCCGGCGCAACGCCACCCTAGCTTGTCTAGGTTTTAACCGGTGGGTTCTGGTTCTCGACACGGGGCTGTATCGATTAAGTTTAATCTCTGACAAAGGGATAAGTCCCGCTACTATCCTAGTACGCTCTACTCTATCTAAGACTGCATTGGTTAGGTTCGACCTTTTAATCAGATTGAGCATACCGCATCATGTCCACATGAGGCTTGTCGGCGCGTCGGTCTCCCTCCTCCGTCCACGGTCTCGTGTTGCATTGGTTAGGTTTGACCTACGAGATCAGTGGCGGTGGTTTGAGCCAGCGCTTAGGCGGGTCTGCGAGCGGCGTCTCATCGGAGTGAGTAGCCGATGAGTTATCCTCACCACTAGCCTCACATCTGTTTCACGTATCGTCTAACGATCAATCCGCTAGAGATCGATACGGTCACGTCGGACACAGCCTAGCACTGTCTCGGTTTGATCCGATCTACTAGGACTTACGTCTGACGGGTCCAACGTCGAGATCTAGAGGGTTTCGTTCCCCATCGGCTTGAACGGTCGATGGGTTTAGGTGTAGGTCTACATCGGACGTTCGGCCGGTAGGTAGCTAATGACCTCGCATTTTTCCTCCCTCGTCGTTACGTTCGGTCTAATCCTCTATCGTTTCCGCGCCGTTAGCCCTGGCTTTATACTGTCTTAGTTTGGTCCGATCTATTAAGACTGATTCTAATGGCACCGTTACTGCGGTCGCTAGTCTTCATGGCTTCATAGGGAATCGGGCTCCGCTCTGCACTTCGAACGCCGTGGAGCGTTATCGACTTTTTGGCTAACAAGTCTTCTACCTTGTTTCACATGTCTATCTCTCATGTCTTTATCGGCTATTCAGCCGACGCTCGAACGCAGCCTTCCCTACCGGCACCCAGTCGATAGGGTGAGCCGGACAGACTCATTGGCCGACCGACTCGTGGGTCTCATACTCTCTTCTTATCAATTACATGGTCAAATTGACTGACACATCCTTAAATCTCGAAATTTAAAGACCTGCACTGGAGCTATATAGATCTTCTAGCCCTTCGCGTGATAAAACCGTTGTCTTTCATCAATCGGACCTCTTGGCTCGGTCAGACTCTCCGCGAGGTTTGGCGGTAAGTAACAATCAATTCTACTGAACCATTCAGCCTATAGAGCAAGGAATCCTCCATACATTTCACGCGATCAATAATGCCGAATCATTTAAGCAACGTCTAAGTTCAGAGAGAGTTTTGAAAACAAATTTCAAGTTCAGAAGCCAACGTCAAAGGCCGGAGATCTCCAGGGATGGCTGCAGTTGAGGCGGCTACACACCGCATTTCGTACTGTAGCAACAGTTGAAAGTTGAAACAGGTCATCCCTCCTTTTGAAACAGGTCACTATCCTCTATATGGTTAGGATGCTTGTCATATAACAAGTCAGAAAGGAAACACTGTTCCTAGCAGGAAAACGTGAGCGTCTGTCACGCTCACGCACCACCTCGCGTCGGCGGCGGCGGCCGCCGGGACAAAGCGCCCGCGCTCGCCTCCACCTCGCCCTACAGGGCTGACGCTGTCCGCTCGACAGCGGGGCCCTCCAAGCCATCCTTCTTGCCGCAGGAGATCCAGGACGGATGAATTCCGTTTTTTTTCATGCTATCATCGGTAATGTCTCCCAATATATCTGATATTGTTGATCAGTTAGGACAGTTATAAAATGTTTCCTACATATATATTATGCTTAATTTATTATCATGTTAAGTCTTCTTCATACTTTTCGTTTATACGTTTTTATGATATCAGACTTAACATATTCTATTCTTTCGCTTCTCCATCATTTCTTGCCGATAGTAACAAAGCGCTTGTTGACCCCTCTACGTTGCTCACGGCAACGATCACAGATGCCGTGTGCATTGTCCTTGCCTTTGTATCTATGACAACTTTATCGTCCATAACGTCATCCGTGGATGTCACGTCTCTGGAGGACGACGCCATGATCCCCCTTCAGGCTCAAGCCATTGTTCTCAACGTCAAAATGTTACTGTCAGTTACCCTCAACCTCGCTTCCTTCAACTACACCAAGTGGCGTGGGTTATTCCTCGTCATCCTCTGCAAGTACACCCTTGCCCACCATGTTTTCTTTGACGAATCTTTCCCGGACCGATCAGATTGGGTCTGGATGGACTGCGTGGCCCTCGCATAGCTCTACGGCTCCATCTTAGCTAAGCTGCTGGAGATCATCATAACGTCTTCTTCCATTGCTCGTCTCATGTGGCGTGGCCTCAAATACTAATTCTTGGGGAACCACAAGCAACACACCCTCAATCTATCGGCACAGTTCCACTTCTTTGCTCAAGGTGACCTCTCCGTCACGGACTACTGTCGCCGTCTTAAGACGATGGCCGATGGCCGATGGCCTTGCGGACCTCAGCGAGCCGCTCGTTCTTACTATCCTCAAAGGTTTAAATGAAAAGTACCATCACTTACAAACAATTCTTCTTCTGTAGAAGCCTTTTTCCACATTTGTGGAAGCACGCTCATAACTTCTCCTTGAGGAAATAATGCACGACAATCGTCCCACTGGCGCTTTGATGGCTCTTCTTGTCGCTGGTGGTGACGCCGGTCGTGGCTTGGTTTCTGATGGCGCTCCGGCACCCAATCTTGCCCATGCCACTGGATTCGGCTCTGGTGGCACCGGTAGCGGTGGTGGCGGCTCTAGCGACAATGGTGGCCACAACTCCCACAACAACCATCATCGGTGCGACGATGGAGGCAGGGGTCATGTTTCTAGCAACACCGCTCCACAGTAATCCGCTCCTACTTCTTGGCCTAGCCCACACAATCCATGGGCTAGAACTATCCACATATGGCCTAGTCCCTGACCATGGTGTTCTTAGGGCACACAATCGGTTGGTCCACATGGTGCAGGCCAATTTGTTGGGGCCATCTTTGCTAGTCTCCCTGTTGTGTTACTTGGTCATTCTAGCCTTGGCGTTAGGCTGCCCATGGCTACTTCCTCCACTGCACCGACTACATCGACACATTGGAATAGTACGGCTAGCACCTCGCCACTGATGTGGGATTAACACATACTAGTGAATGCCTTCAACACCATTTCTTTGACGACACCTCCCTTAGGTGCTCATAATTGGTACATGGATACGGGTGCTACATCTCATATGGTCCCTAATAACGGTATCTTTCTTTTTCCCACCCTTCTTCTATATATGCTCCCTCTAGTATTGTTGTTGGCAATGGCTTTACTTTACCTATTACATCCATTAGTTCCACACATTTGGATAGTGGTTCTACTTTCTTCTCCCTCAACAATGTTCTTGTCTCACCTCAAATAATCTAGAATTTAATTTATGTCCATTGTTTTATTTCCAATAACAATTGCACCATTGAGTTTAATCCCCTTGGCTTCTTTGTGAAGGATCTTAATTCCAAGACTGTGATCACTAAGTGCAATAGTTTCGGTGACCTCTACCCTTTTTGTTAGTCGCCGCCCACTAGTGCCTTCACCGTCGACTCTACTACTCTCTAGCACTAGCATCTTGGACATCCTGGTCATGAAGCCCTCATTTGCCTTGCTCGTTCGTCAGTCGTTCCTCTTGGAGTCTCCACCACCCTTTGTCATGCATGTTAATTTGGATATTATACTTGTCTTACTTTTACTAGTTCCACCAGTCGTACTACTTTTGCCTTTAAGTTGATACATTGTGACTTATGGACCTCCCCATTGTGAGTGTTTTGGACTACAAATACTATCTTATGATTCTTGATTATTTTTCACACTATGTTTGGACTTTCCCTCTTCGCCTCAAATCTAATACATTTGCCACTTTGTCACACTTTTTTGCTTATGTGCTTACACAATTTTCCACTACCATTTGTAGTGTTCAATGCGACAATGGGCAGAAATTTGATAAATTTTCGCTCGTAATTTCTTCCTAACAAAGGGTACCACCATGCTCATGTCTTGTTCACACACCTCACCTTAAAATGGGAAAGCCAAACGCATGCTTTGCTCCTTAAACAACATTGTGCGGTCCCTTCTCTTTTAGGCTAGTCTCCCCCTTCCTTCTGGGTTGAAACTCTATTAAAACTCTTCACACCGCCACTCATCTTATCAATCGACACCCCATAATTTGCACACTCCACCCCTCATACAGTCATCTTCGTGTTTTTGATTGCACCTGCTACCTAAATCTCTCTACCATAGCTCCTAACAAACTATCATCTCGGTCTGCTTGGTGCATCTTCCTTGACTATACCTTAGAGCACAAATGGTACTATTGCTTTAAACCCATGTCGAACTGGGTCATCATCTTCATCCATGTTATCTTTGATGAGCTTTTCCTTATGTGGAGGTGTTTGCCAATGAAGCATGCACTACTAACTTAAGCTTTTTGGAGTATTTTTTTGTTGTTCCACATGCTCTTATCGATTGGGTCACCATGCAATGACTGTGTGCACGCGACATGCCTATCGGATGTACCGCTTGGCTCCATGACATAGGCTGACACGGTGGCCCCCACACTACTTGGAGCAACGGTTGCTACGATGGCCTCTCGGTTGGCCTCCTCCGTTACCAGGCCGCCCACTGGCTCGACTGCTAGGTTGGCTTCTTATGCACTGATTAGGCTGATCATTGGTTCAGTTGCTGGGCCAGCTACTAGGCTAGTTGCGCCGGATGGTTCTCCTGCTGTCGTTCTGCCTGGCTTTTCCGCTAGGCCATCTGCAGCTGCGGTTGTATTGCTGCCCCTGCCACTCGGCATTGGTGCCATACCGACATGTGCTCACATCGCACGTGTGCTTTGCGTTTCCCAACTGCCGGCCACTCTTGGCACCTCTTCAGTGCCTCCCGTCATTAATGCTTACCCGACGGTAACCCGTGGCAAAGATGGCATCCGATAGCCTAAGCATAGAGAGAGCTATCATGTCACTACTTTGTCTCTGATCCCTCAAACATATCGGGAAGCATTGGTGGACCGTCACTAGCATGCCGCCATAGAGGATGAGTTTGCGGCCTTAAAAGCAAAACACCTTGGATTTGGTAGTGTGCCTTCCTAGCATCAATGTCATCACTGGAAAATGGATCTTTCACCACAAGTTCAAGGCTGACGACTCTCTTGATCGGTACAAGGCCAGATGGGTCCTTCGGGCTTTTACTTAGTGTCCTAGGATTGGCTTTGATGAGACCTTTAGTCCAGTGATGAAGCCTACTACTATCCGTATAGTTCTGAGTTTGGTGCCTCGCGTGATTGACCATTTCATTAGCTAGATGTCAAGAATGACTTTCTTCATGGCACTCTTGAGGAGATATTGTACTTCATTTGTCATCTGGTTTTGTTGACACCTCTCATCCAGACATGGTGTGCCGTCTGAACAAGTCTCTCTATGGCTGTTAACGCCAAAATTTGGAAAACCTAGGGAAAGATTAGAAAAGATAGGTTGAAGTAAAAGAAGAGTCCGGTTGCTATAGGGAGGAAGCCGGTCGATAAAGTAAGGAGAGATTTGGTCAAAGAATAGAATATTATCCAGATGAGACCAAGTTTGAGAAGGAGCCGTGGCACTCATGGCAGGGTATTTTATCTATATAAATTATATCTTATATAGAAAGGTTTAGTTAGTTTAGTTAACTTTCTTAGAGATATTTTCTTTTATATTTTTAGGAGATAATGTCCGATGGTTGTTGTAACCGCATCGGACTCTGTAATAACAGGATATAAATATAGACCCTCTGAAAACCTATAAATCATCAATACATCTTTCAATCAAAACTACTTTGATGCATCGCCACCCTAGTTCATCTAGGTTTCTACCGGTGGGGTCTGGCTCTCGATACAGGGCTGCATCGGTTAGGTTCGACCTACGAGACTGCCGATGTTAAATTGAGCTTTAGACCTATAGGTCTTTGTACGGTATTTCATCGGAGTGTTAGCCGATGAGTTATCTATACATTGAGCGCCATACCCAGCGTATCGACTCCTTGGCTGATATGCACCAGTCTTTAGAGACTTCCCTCGAGCGCCACGTCAAGTGTATCGGCCTTCTAGCCGATGTGCGTCTGTCTTCAGAAAGACGTCCTCTCATCGGCTCAGCTAGCCGATGGGTTCGCTTTGCCCTTGCTATATCCAGAGCGGCATCGCTTTGCAGCCAGCGTGTATTTTATACGTTCCTTGCCACTTCACATATGCCTTCATCGGCTTTCTAGCCAATGAACGACCGCTACAGCTTCCGTCGACTACCAGGAGGGATCCTGCGCACTTTGATTTTAATACCCTTCGGTGTCTCTATCGGCTCTACGGCCGATGGATTAGGATCTTGCTTTCACCGTACCCGGAGCCATCATATCCTTTGTCGACATCTGTCCACGCTTTCATCAGCACCCTAGCCGATGGAAGAGCGTCCCAATCCCTATCGGCGATTAGCCGATAGCAGGAGCCATCTGGACATGGCCGGTGACCACCTCGATCCTATCGGTGACTAGCTGATAGCGAGCGCTCGTATTGGCCCATCGTTCGACTGACCCGTTCACCTCATGTTCTTATCAATTGCAGGATCAAATTGACTAACACGCCCACACCCGTACCATCGTGCCGGAGCCGAGCAAAACTCACGGGCCCCGGCACGCGTACCTCGAGCTATGGAGAGAAGCCGACCGGCTTGCATTGGAGCTAAATAGACCTCCGAGGCGTCGGCGTATTCGCGCCGGGCACGTGAGATCTGGCGTGAACAACGGCCTCAAGCAAGCCTCCTCGTGCATTGTACAACACTTTTGCTAGCTTTCTCGTATCTCTTGGAATCTATGAAGCTAAGTTTGACACCTCGCTTTTCATCTATTGACATAGCACTAATTATGTATTTTCTACTTTATGTTGATGATATTGTTTTGATGAATTCCTCCCTAGCCATGCTCCATTGGGCAATCTTGGCACTTCGGTTCGAGTTCTCTATAAATGACATGGGTGATCTTCATCATTTTCTTGGTATCAACATCACTCGATAGTCCTTAGACCTCTTCCTCAGTTAGCGTCATTACAGCCTTGAACTACTGGAGCATGCCGGCATAAGTGATTGCAAGGCTTGCTCTACACCTGTGGACACTTGCTCAAAACTCTCCTCCTCCAAGGGGGCTCCTATTTTAAATCCGACTGACTATCGAAGTTTAGCTAACGCTTTGCAGTACCTCACCTTCATCAGACCTGATATTGCCTATACTGTTTAGCAGGTGTGCCTTCACAAGCATGATCCTCGAGCGTCTCACCTTGCCACCCTAAAGCGGATTCTCCATAATGTTCACAAAACTGTAGATAATGGTTTGGTCATTGAACGGTCTTCTATACATGATTTGGTTAGTTACTTCGATGCTGATTGGGCCAGATGTCGTGATACTCGAAAGTTCACTTTGGGCTATGCTGTCTTTTTTAGTGATAACTTGGTCATCTGGTCTTCTAACTGTCAAATCATAATATCACATTTTAGTACAGAGACAGAGTACAGGGATGTTGCCAATGCAGTGGCTGACACATGTTGGTTGCGTCAACTTTTATATGACCTCTATGCTCCTCGACTCAAGATATACTGGTTTATTGTGATAATATTAATGTGGTGTATCTCTTGATGAAACTGTTTCAGCTTTAGTACATCGAGCACATAGAGATTGATTTATATTTCATTCGAAAGAGATCGCTCTGGCTGTGTCCTTCATATTTATATGACGTCTTAGTGTACTGATATTTTCACCAAAGTTTTCCTATATCGGTGTTCTCTAATTTTAGATATAGCCTCGACATTCACTCGGCTAACATTATGACTGTAGGAGAGTATTAGTCTGGTACCTTAAGCTTGTATTATTATTTTATCATATCGCTGGTAATCTCCCAACGTCTTCGCTATAAATCTGCTAGAGATATGTATACTGTACGTGTTAAGTTTTCTTCCTACTTCTCGCTCAAAGCTTTCGAGCAGGAGCTGCTGGGCAGTTATGGCGTCCTCGTGCCCAACCACCGGCCATTACTACTCGAGCCAAGGCCTCTCTCCCCGCCCCTCGCTGGCTTGTCGGGCGGTGCTTCAGATGTATGGGTACTGGGCATCTTAAAGCAGCATGTCCCAGTGAGCTGTGCTGCTACTAGGGCTGGTTCCCTGGGCATTCGCACGCGATTGTCCGGAGAAATCTTGCCCCTTGCAAGCGGGTTCGACCCGGGCCTCTGCGAGTTCGTGGCACCAGCAGCCCCACGAGCCTCGCCGCCTCCCGGAAGCGGCGTCCTCAGCTGCTCCTGCTCCGCCTGGGAGCGACGCCTTGGTGGCGCGCGGTCCGTGGATTGAGACGGCGGTTGCTCCTCCTCCAGCGCCGGTCCCGAAGGTCGTTGCCTCCGCCCCTCTGATGGAAGGTCGTCCCTGTGGTGACCCGGTGTTGCGCCCCTCGGGGAGGACGCGGGTCACGCTGCCATGGACTCCGGGCATGCTGGACAGGGAGCGGCACCTCTCGTCGTACGCCCTTCTCGCCACTGTCCGGGGCTGTCGTCTTCAAGACTCTTCCGAGCGGATGGTGTCTGCTCTGGAGCGGGGCTGCGCCGTTCCGAGGCATGCGGTGCCCATCGAGGTGCGTGCCCCGTCAGATTTACTCGTCACCTTCACGAACGCGGACGACTGCTCGCAAGTGATGCTTCAGTTCTCTGTTTGTCTCAAGGTGGAAGGTTGCTGGGTGGAGTTCTGTCGGTGGACGAGAAGGTGGAAGATGAGCATGGCTTCCTGGGGAGCCTGGACTGCCATCTCCTCGATCTACTCCCATCGGCGGACGCACGATGCCTTGAGGTCATGGCGTGGGCGACCAATCCGAGCTCCTTGCCTAAGGAGGCGACGCTCTCTATCCCGGAGTTTCCGCCGGCAACGGCGGCGGCGTCGCCACAAGCGCCCGATGAAGTTTTCGGGTACGAGTCGTCACCCTCACCACCGGCGAGGCCAACCGAGAAGCCCCTGCTCGATTACCCGCCATCATCCACCTGCTGGAGGTGGTGGATCCCTCGCCACTTCCAGAGTGCTACGATGCCTACATGATGCGTGACGAGGAGGAGGAGGAGGAGGAGGAGGAGGAGGGGGGCGTCGGCGGCCATCGATGGCGGCCTCGCCGCTGCGGGAACTTCGGCGGGCTGTGGCGGATGCCTCATCGCCGCCGGCCCGGCTGCAGTCTGAGTCAGCTGCCTCATCGCCGTCGGTCCGGCTGCGGCAGGAGCCATCATCGACCACGACGGCGGCGGCCTCCTCCCCTGCACCCACCACGCCACGTGAGCTGCTTGTCCTAGATCGGGCGGTCGCTTGCGCGCCGGCGCGAATCTCGGCGCGAGATTTTCAAATCTCGCCTCCCCGTGGGGAGCACCTGCTCCCTCGGCGGTGCCTACCTCGCTGCTAGGAGAGCGTCCCCTCACCACGCCGCCGTCGCAGGCGCAGCGGCAGGCTGTCCCGCAAGATGGGCGGCATCCACCTGCACACGGTGACAAAGGCTCAGCGGGTCACCATGCGCGGGCCTGGGATTGTCCGCGATGAGAACAAGGTGGACACCGCCGTGCAGAAGTATCTCGAGCTGTTCAAGCAACCACTCCCCCCCTCGCATGTTCAAGCTTTAGTTGTGCTCAGAGGCCTAGAGTTGTCGGCAGCGGATGTAGTCTGTAATGCCTTTGGCGGGAGTTGGGGCTATTTTTGTTTTCCAATGATAGGTTTTAGTTGTGTTGTTTGGAATGTGAGGGGCCTAAATCGACTAGCGTAGAGGGCGCTCGTGTAGTCTGAAGTCTCTGTAGTGTGTTTGCAAGAATCGAAGTAGTGTGTTTGTGGCTCATCTTTCTCTGATTTTGTGTCTTCCGGCGATCGGTTCCCAGGGATGAATTATCCTATCTTGGTGGGGCGTTCGTTCCAGCGGTGTTTTGGTCCACCAATGGAAGTGGTCAATCGCAATTCAGCTCAGCGAATTGTAGGGGGGCACAGCTTGGTATCTGATAGTGGTCTACGGGCCACAATGCGGATAAGGTCCTTTTCATGGCTGAATTGGGAGCTCTAGGGTAGTTGGATGATTGTAGGTGACTTCAACTTGATTGCACAAGCAGCAGACAAGAACAACAACAAGATCAACAGGCGGCTGATGAACAGCTTTAGGGACGTAACCAACAAGCTCGAGCCGAAGGAACTTTATCTGTTTGGCCGACGTTATACCTAGACTAATGGGCAAGGATGCGCCAACGTTGGTAAAGCTAGACAAGATCCTAATGAACGCAGATTGGGAATTGCAATTCGGAGACTCCTATGTGCAAGGCCTTGGCTCGGCTAGCTCAGATCAATGCCCACTGCTTTTGACTTGTGATTCACCGATGCACCGTGCGAGGAGATTCCGGTTTGAACGTTTTTGGACAAAATTGGTAGGTTTTAATGAGCTGGTTGCGCAGGTTTGGCAGGAGCCCTTGCCAAGACATAACGGCAATGCGATTCTCAACCTTCGTCTCAAGCTGCAGCTTCTGGCGAAGCGGTTGCGTCAGTGGCGAAGCTCCAAGATTAGCGAGGTTCGTTTGCAGCTCCAAATAGCCAACGAGTTGGTGCTTCGTCTGGACAGTGCACAAGAGGATCGCCCGCTTTCAGCAAGTGAAAGGTGGCTGCGCGCCGTGCTTCGAGGCCGATGCCTACCCCTGGCATCTTTGGAGAGATTACGGTTGCGACAGTGCTCCCGAGTCAAGAACCTCCAATGCGACGATACTAACTCCAAGTTCTTCCACGTAAAAATCAATGCACGTTGCCGCAAGAAGCTTATCTTTGCAACATGACGGCATCACGGCATCCACAGAGCAAGATAAGCTTGATATGGCGTTTGATTTCTTTTCTAGCATAATGGGCCTACCTGAGAAGATGTCTTCCCACCTGAATTTTAACCCGGTTGGCATTGGCTCTCATCTGCTGGCAAATTTGGACAGGCCGATCAATGAGGAAGAGGTGCACAAGGTGGTCATGGCCATCGCGGCAGAGAAGTCTCCTGGACCAGATGGTTACACAGGCGCTTTCTATAAGCGTTGTTGGCCGGTGATCAAATAAGATCTGATGGCTGCCATACAACAGACTGTAGAATTCAATGCTTAACATCTAGATCGAGTCAACTCAACGCTCATTGTTCTCTTGCTAAAAAGGAAGCCACAATCTGTCGGATTATCGGTGTAACGTTAGTTTTTTTTAACTCGGAGAAAAACTAATTTAAATAAAAATCTATTTATACAATTTGAATCTTTTTTATTTCGGAAAGTACGTACCAAAGTGTAATCTTAAATCTACTTCAAACCCATCCTAGACTCATATCCAAAAATTTCTCAAACTTTTTTGAGTTTAAATATAAGTTTGAATTCAAGTCCAAATTCAAACCCTTAAAATTTTCTTTTCAAAAATTTTCTTCATAAATTCAAAAGAGTCACTATTTAGACATGCTGCCTTCTACTCCATTTCTCTCTCCCAACCGCGTGGCCTTCCTCCTCTTATGCTATCCCTCTGAGTGGCTCATCTTTCTCTCTGTGCACGCATGGTTAAGTATACCGCGCTCTGTCTCCTTCCACACTCTGCTTGCTCGCATGTAGACACCGCGCGCACATGCGGCTTAGCACGCTGACTGATAGGCCGGGCTTACCTTTAGTGCTACGCAACACACCAAGGTGTGGCTGTCTCCTACCTTTAGTGCTGCCTCGTGCCTATCACGTGTTTTGTCAAACATGTCCAAGGAACACATCGACTGCCACCGCGCATGACTATGCCTCCATCCTATGCTGGCAACGTCTGCCATCACGCCGCTCTCGCTCACGCCATGCCAGCCATCATTGTGCCATTGTCACCCAAAAATGGCATGCCACCCTCCTCGCCACCAAATCCCGAAGCTTCGCCACCCAGTTCGATCTGGGCCCTAGAGAGCTCGGGAGCTCCCTCCGTCTCATCCCATTTCTACCACCGTGTTGCCCGCATCCACTTTTGCCCGCTCTAGCTAGCACCATTGTTGTGGCACTGCCCTCATGCCACGAGACCTCGCCTCCCCGGCAAACGAAGCCGCTTAGTGCTAGTCTTTGCACCACTGCCTCTCTTGGACGATGTTTAGCGTTCGCCCCAACCTATAAATAGGTCAAGATCTCCTCTATCCCACTCGTACCTCTCCAAGCTCCCAACCACCCCTCATTCCCTTTCCCTTCTCTCTCTCTCTATCCCTTTCCTCTTTGGCCGCCAATGCCGCCGTGCAAAATCCGTGTCACCGGTGAAGGTAGAGCGCTCTTTTCCTCTCTTTCCCTTCCTGTCTTCACACCGCCTCTAACCGAGCCCAAACTCAGCCACCTCTGTCACCCATTTGGTCGCAGCAGGTGACCAAATATTGTACCCCACCAAAGTCCGTCGCTGTCATCGGCCACCTCCCGCTTCTCTAGCCTTAATCTGAGCCATCCATCTTTCTCCCCATCCTTCACTCGATTCACCTATGGCCATCTCTCGTTGAGATTCGCCGTCGTTTGGCCATACATAGTTGATCTCCAACAGACATTGATCTTTCCTCTGGTCTCCTCTCCCTAGTCAACGACCACATGGTCACCACATGGCAGTTATGTCAGATGACCGTGGGATTGTTGTGCCAAGGAGGCACTACCACTTCGGGCTAGGCGAGACTACTGGAATGGCTTACGTAGTTGTAAGCCCCTAAGGTCTCGGTCCCCTTCCTTAGCCCAACACACCCCATTCCAAAAGCCCTTTAACCCGAACGCTAGGAAAAAAAGTCTACTTTACCTCCCTCGTACCCAACTCTACTATCAACATCTAATCTAAAACAAATCATTTTCTAAAATTCTTTTAATAATGATTGTATATTATCTAAAAATATTTTTATCTTTAAAAATTTATATATTTTTTACTGTAGCTTTGTTTGAGTTTGATCCACTCTTAGATTTTTTTTTAAAAATGATATTCATTAGAATGGCACTCTTAGTTATATATGTTAGTTATGATTTTATTTCTTTTTATTTGTTTTTGTTTTGTAATACGTAGTGGCTGACACTGAGGAGCAGACAGTTGAAGAGTTTGTCGAAGAAGTGTAATGCTAAGATCAAGGCAAGTCACCGCTTGATCATGTTATTTTAAATTAAAAAAGTATATTGTTTGTGAACCATACATGTTATATACTATAACACGTTATCGGTCATAGGTAGCAAGTCGATCTGATTGGCCATGAACCCACTTGCTGTACTTATCCTCGTTTGTTAATGATCCTACACCCTTGTTGGCATGTTATTGTCCTAAAACTCATGCTCATTAAGTACAAGTATCGACAACGACTTTATCACTTAAAACTTACGATGGGATGAAATAGGTTTTGAAAATGGTTTCAAGTATTGACTCTCGTGGTCAAAAACTTTGTGAAATAAAATGGTTTTATAATACTAGGTCATAGGTAGTCACAATATGTGCGGCCTCACTTTCGTATGGTATATAAAGACCGATCTCTTGAGGAGTTTCACCAATCATATTAAAGTGCGACCACATGAGTGGAATGAGACACCTCTGGCTAAATAATTAATGGACTCTAGATATGTGCGGGAGTAAATGGACGTGTAGTCACCGAGGTGGCATTCATGATGCACCTGCAGGATTCTGAGTACAAAAATAGAGGTATTGTCTAGGATAGTACGTTTCAAATCAAAATCGTGACAAATTGTTATAAGGCGACTTGTGGAATAGGTTAAGACATGAGTCTCTTTCCAATAATTGTGGTGAGTTGGATTGAGGTGTAATAATCTTTCCGATAACTTGGAGAGCACACTTATAATTTACAAAGACCAATTAAAACAAATTTGATTGCAAAACAAACCTAACCCATCTTTGATAACCCTTACATGTCATAATAATTTTTTGACTTATTAAGTACCTCGTGTACTCATATTTGCTATTATATCCCTTACCCATGAGTGTACGAAGACAATACCCATGAGTTTATGAAGACAAAGATCCAACAATGAAAGAATTTCTTCAATAACAAGCTACGTATGAAGACTTTAGGGTTTTGGTCTAGGTCTCAAACCATAATTGTGGTTTTAGATCTAGCTTTGCTTCTACTGACATCTTTTGCTTTGTGTCGCGTTGCATGCCTAAGGTTTGTCCATGGCTATAATCTATATAAGAGACTTTATCAAATAAATAAAAGTATGTTTGGCGACGATCCAATAATATTCTGTCTATACCAGCTGGATTCCTAGAATTGGTATAAGTATGTTCTACTCCTATTGACCTATATATTGGTTAACGGGAGAGTGGTGTTACAATCAACTGATCAGTCTCATTCATAGCTTCATCAAACTTTTCTCCAAGGTCTTCGTAGAGATTGGTAGGAAGAATAGGCGAGCTAGTTGCATCCACTCGGACAACCTTCATCAGGAAGCGATGTATACATGAAAACTTCATGTTTGTCCATGGGATGGTCAGATTGTTCCATAAAAGAAAGAGTTCATCTATTCTTTTGAATCTTGACATTGCAAAGGCATTCAACATGGTCTCTTAGGACTTCTTGCTACGGTTGTTGACACATCTGGGGTTTGGGCTGAAAGATAATCAGAAGGCTTGAAGCGTGCACTTGACCTCGTGTCGCCTGCGTGTTATATATATAGCTAGGAAGAGCCCCTGGCATAACTTATAAGAATAGAAAAGACGCGTTCTGAACTTTCCTAATTACAGAAGATTTACATATTAGAAGAGACGTCATATGAAAGGTTCTTAACTTTCCTAATACTCCCCTTAATCATAACTTTTCTAAGTTGAGATGGTACTTAAAATTCTCCAACTTTTGTACACTCAAGGCTTTGGTGAAACCATCTGCCACTTGATCTTTAGAAGGAACAAAATCAATCTGAAGTAATTTATTGTTTACCCATTCTCTGATAAAGTAAAAATCAACTTCAATGTGTTTAGTTCTAGCATGGAACACAAGATTTGATGCAAGATATTTGGCCTCCATGTTATCACATCACAACCGTACAACAGGCGGACTGGATACCTTTAATTCTTTCAACAAAGTCTAAATCCAAATAATCTCAGCAGTTACATTAGCCAATACCTTATATTCAGATTCAGTACTTGACCTTGATACTGTAGCTTGTTTCTTTACATGCGATGATACAAGATTATTTCCCAGAAATACTGTAAAGCCCCCTGTTGATCTTCTGTCATCAGGACAGCCAGCCCAATCAGCATCTGAATATGTACTTACCAAGAAGGAAAATGACTTGTTTATCTTTAGACCAAGCTTTGCACATGACTTGAGATATCTCAATATTCTTTTAACAGCCGCCCAATGTACTGTTGTTGGTACATGAAGAAATTGACAAACCTTATTTACTGAGAAAGTAATGTCAGGTTTTATCAATGTAAGATGTTGTAATACTCCTACAATACTCCTGTATCTTGATACATCTATAGGACCAAGTAGATCTCCTTCATAAACTGAGAGTTTATCACTAGTGGATAGAGGTATGCTTACCGGCTTGCAATCCACCATATTTGTTCTTTTCAACAGATCATTTACATATTTTTCTTGTGTCAAAATAATTCCATGCTTAGTCTTGGCAACTTCGATACCGAGGAAATAGTGTAAGTCACCTAAATCTTTTAATGGAAAATCATTGTGGAGATCCTGAAGTAATGCGGCCATTACCTCTTGTTTAGAACTAACGACAATTATGTCATCAACATAAATTAATATGAATATAACGATGTCACCCTTACTGTAATAGAATAAGGAAGTATCGGCTTTGGATCCTTTAAAACCAAGGGCATAAAGTTTCTTACTTAACCTTGAGAACCATACTCTAGGCGCCTGCTTTAATCCATATAGTGACTTATATAACTTGCAGACATAGTTTCTTCTAAAATTGTCCTCGTACCCAGGAGGCTGCTTCATATAGACATCTTCAAGAAACCCATGCAAGAAAACATTGTAAACATCTAATTGTCTAATAGTCCAACCCCTAGACACAGCAATAGAGAGAACAACTCGAATAGTGATAGCTTTAACAACAGGATTGAAAGTATCTTCATAATTAATACCATACCGTTGCTTAAAATCTTTTGCAACCAACCGATCCTTGTATCTATCTAAGCTGCCATCTTGTTTACATTTAATTTTATATACCCACTTGCAGTCAATAATATTACGCTCTTTCTAAGGAGGAACCAAATGACATGTTTTATTTTTCATTAACGCATCATATTCAGCATCCATTGCCTGTTTCCAATTATTTTCCTCTAATGTTTCTGATAAGTTTTGTGGCTCACCGGTTGATGTTAAGAAAGAATATTTAACCGTACCATCGGTGTAGCGCTTCTCCTTACGAATACCACTTTGTAAACGGGTCTTCGGCCTTTGATGTAGCTCGCCCCCAACCGAAGGTGTCGTAGAAGATCCCAGCATAGGATCTAGAGTGGATACGGCCGTCGGGGGCTTCGGATTCAGCGCCCTGCTCGTGTCGAGTGCGCCGGATGCAGAATCGCGCACATGTGTTGGAGAGGCGATCGTTAGCCCAGGCGATGTGTCATGGGACGATACATCGGGCTCAGACTCCAGGGCAGATACACCTGCGGAAGTTATTGAAGGCACAAGTGAATCGCCTTGGGGGTCAGCTCCAACAGAAGGAGCTCCAGGTACCCCCGTATGCGATGATGGTAATTCCTGTATGACTTTATGCGCTAGAAAATCATTATTAGCAGGATTAATTGGAGAATCAGTCACATGATCACTTATGGTACAAACCCCACTAGTCGGATTTAACAAATAGGTAGGTAAAAGATTAATTTCATCTTGAAACCTACGATCAGCATTAGGACTAAGAAATTAAAAGGGAAATAGAGATTCATCAAAAGTTACATCTCGAGAAATGTAAATCCTTCCAGAATCAGAATCCAAGCGCTTAAACCCTTTATGAAACGGACTGTATCCTAAGAAAGTGCATTGCTTGGAGCGGAATTAGAGTTTATGGGTATTATAGGGTCATAGATTAGGCCAACAAGCACATCCGAAGACATGAAGAGATGAATAATTTGGTTGTTGGTTGAACAACTGAAAGAGGGGCGTGTCATGATAGTAATCGACTAGGTGTTCTATTTATCAAATGTGTGGTGGAAAGAAAGGCATTAGGCCAAAATTTTAGTGGCATGTTGGTGTGAGCAAGAAGAGTTAGACCAACTTCGACGATATGGCGATGCTTGCGTTCGGCTGTCCTGTTCTACTGATGTGTATGCGGGCAGAAAATATGGTGTGTGATGCCAACTTGGACGAAAAAGGGAAGTAGTTTTTGATATTCACCCTCAGTCGGTCTACATTGTTATAATCTTACGATTAAATAAGCACTCAACAAGATATTGAAATTCTTGAAATTTGGTAAATACCTCATATTTCAATTTAAGGAGGTCAATCTAGGTGAACATATTATAATTATCAATGAAACTCACATAGTATTTGTATCCACCAATTGATTTGGATGCAGGACTCCATATATCAGAATAAATAATTTCTAAAGGATGTTGGAAAACAGAGCTAGAATGAGAAAAAGGTAACTGACGGCTCTTGGCTTTTTGACCTGCATCACACACCGAATGTTTATTTGAATATGCTAAAATAGGAAGATTAAATTGGCTGATAACTTTTTCTACAATCGGAGTAGCTAGATGACCTAAACGAGAATGCCATCTATCAAAATAAATTTTTGCAGCTCTATAGGCTTGCTTTATTATGCGCCTAGCAGGAAGAGGATAGAGGCCATGATCACAGCGTCCCTTAAGCAGAGTTTTTTTCATTGCTTGATCCTTAATCAGGATAAAATTCTATAAAAATAGAATTATCAGATGTGAGACGATGAACTGAAACAAGATTACGACTAGGGGTTGTAATAGTAGAATGACCAATATGACTGATTTCCATACCTGCCTCACTCGCCGTGTGAATCTGATCGTGGCCCTTGTACCTGTCATGGATCGACAATTTTCCCAAGTTGCTGGTGATGTTATCTGTAGCGCCTGAATCCATGTACCAGTTGGTGTCTAATCTATAGGACGTAGACGTTGCACTTGCATATTTTTCTTCTGGTACAAAGTCTTCGTCAAATCTATACCAACATATGTCAGCAGTATGTCCTTTTATCTTACAAACCTTACACTTAGGTCTGTTGTCAGGCCCATGCTGCTGATTATTTTGTGGGTCTTGATTCTGCTGGCGCTGCCCATTGCTTTGGCTATGCCTATGAGATGGAGCACCCCCACGCGAACGCCTTCTATCTCGTGTGCCTTGCAACGCACCGCGCCCTCGGTTGGCGGAATTAACCGAGGAGCGGCTATCAGGCTAGAGAAGATCCATACGCTACTCAAACGAGAGCAGCTGGGAGTACATCTCTCCCACACTGATCGGCTCAGTCCTGGTGACTAGGGCTGATACGATGGGATTGTAATCGAAATCGAGGCCGACGAGAACGTAGGAGACTAGCTCGTCATCGTCGATGGCCTTGCCAGCAGACGCGATCTCATTAGCAAGAAACCGCATCTTGGCGACATATTTCACCATGGAGAGATTGCCCTTCTTCGTTGTGGCGAGCGCGATCTTGGTGTCGACGGTGCGTGCTCGTGACATCGAGGTGAAAATGGCCTCGACAGCACTCCATACTTCAGCAGCAGTCTTGCAAGCAGTTAACTGAGATAAAATATTTGGAGTGATAGAATAGTGCAGGAATCCTAGGACCTGTTGATCCGTAGCACCCCACTCAACGTAGAGCGGGTTCTATACCTCCACTTCTTTGCCATCTGCTGTCATCTTTATGGTTGACGGAGAGGTCTTTGTGGTGTCTATGAGAAATCCCTCTAGGCGTGCGCCCCTCACGATGGCAAGCACTTGCATCTTCCACAGTACATGGTTGTTCTTGATTAGCTTCTCGAAGACAGCTTGGCCGACCAAGGGATTAATGGTGGCGGCGTAGAAGGTTGACATGGTGAAAGATGGATCTAATCTATTATTGTTTAATGGCTCTGATACCATGAAAGATAATCAGAGGGCTTGAAGCGTACACTTGACCTCGTGCCGTCTGCGTGTTATATATATAGCCAGAAAGAGCCTCTGACATGGCTTACAAGAATAGAAGAGGCGTTATATAGAAGGTTCTTAACTTTTCTATTTCTAATTATAGAAGATTTACATATTAAAAGAGACATCATATAAAATGTTCTTCACTTTTCTAATATGGGCAGCCCTGGAGAGACTAGATTTCGATGACGCTAGGCACTGCGACCACTTCGGTGTTGATCAATAGCCAGTCATCAAAGCCAATCCACTTGGCAATGGGGTTGCGGCAGAGAGACCCTCTCTCACCCCTCCTCTTCATATTGGTCATGGAGGTGCTGGGTGGCCTGCTCAGCGTAGCAAGCGGACACAACTTGTTGGCTCCACTGGATGACAGGAGAATCCAAGCAAGGGCCTCTCTCTACGCCGACGATGCAATAGTCTTCCTCACCTTCTGCACGTCAGATGGTGAGGTGATAAACCTGATTCTGAAACTTTTCGGGGACGCGACAGGGCTGAAGACAAATTGGAGCAAGAGCACAATCACGGCCATTTCATGCTCACCGGAGTAGGTGGCCCCATTCGCAGTTCAACTATAGTGCCCCATTGCCAACTTGCTGTATAGATACCTGGAACTCCCTCTTTCTTACAAAAAGCCGGACAGGGCAGAGCTCCAGCCATTGCTTGACCGCTACTCCAAAAAAGTGGCAGGTTGGAAGCCAAAGTTGGTGGTGCAGGCATGCCGCCGTATTCTTCTCAACTCAGTGTTGATGGCCCTTCTGATCTACCTGCTGACAGCGATGAACATGCCCAAGTGGATACACAAGACGATTATTCGAAGAGCTAGGGCGTTTCTTTGGATGCAGCCTTTTCCCTATTTTGCTCGATGATCTAGAAGGTGTTGCCTCCCTCTCACTGTCGACCACCACTAGAGACGAGGAAGAAGACCGCTCTAGATCGATTAAACGCATGCACTTGCAGAGAACTCGCAATTGTGTCGCCAATCGCCTCACTTCTCGTTTTTTGATTCAACTAAGCAACATATATAAACAATTACACGGTTACAGCCACGAATTCCACTCCGTGCTAGTGTGCCACGTCTACGGCAGACGTGCACCATCATGGCTCCATTGCGACGTGGGCCATCGTGGCTCCACTGCGCCGTGCGCCATGGACTCCGTTTCATTCGCGGCATCCCACGAGCGCGTCGTGCGCAGGGCGTCCACTCCTAGCTACAATTCCATCTAAATCAAGCTGCATTATCTAACAATCTCCCTCTAATCCTGACTCGATTTGATCTTGATGACATCTATTCTGCCACGAAGCTCACTGAACCTTATGCGTGCCAGTGAGTTGGTTAGGATATCCGCAAGCTGCTCCTCAGTGCACACATAATCAACGTCGATCTTCTCGTTCTCCACACACCCTCACAAAAAAAGAAATTTGATATTAATGTGCTTGCTTATGTCATGGAAAATATGATTTTTGCTGAGCACGATCGCGGATTGATTATCCATCTTCGCCAGCTTTGAACCAGTAATGATCAGATCGTCGACGTTGACACCCACCACCATGCGTGATGTCACCGCGCCTCTGGTATACATTCCATGCTCGCTGGCGCACCACTTGAAGTCGAGTTCACACAGACTGCTGTCCAGCTTCACGTTCCATGCCCACGGTGCCTAGCGAAGACCATACAGGGCATTCTTCAACCTTAGGACCTTCTCTTCTTGCCTTACTGCTATGAAACCTGGCAGCTACCGGACGTACACATCCTCCTTTTGCTAACCGTTCAGAAACGCTGACTTGACATCCATGTGATGGACAAGCCAACCTCATTGTGTGGTGATGGCAAGCAATATTCGCACGGACTCTATCAGCGTGACCATGGCGAACACTTTGTTGTAATTGATTTCTGACTGCTGGATGTATCACTTGGCGACAATGCGGGCCTTGTGCTTGATGATGGCATCCTGCTCATCGCACCTAAGCTTGTAGACCCATTTGAGGCCAATGGCACAATGGATGGGAGGGAGATTAACTAGAGCCCATGTCTAATTCTACTCAATGGACGCCACCTCCTACAGCATGGCCTTGCACCAGCGGGTGTCGTCACATGCCTCCTTGTACGTGGCTAGCTCATCGTCCCCTAAGGCGAGTAGAAGTTCCTTATCTAACACGAACTCCTGGTCTGCAAGCCAAAGATTTCCAACGGCCCAAACATGTTGTCCAGGGTCCTAAATAGGACATGCGCTTCTTTGTCGTGGCCATTGTCGAGGTCTGGATCAGCATCGGGGGGCAACACAAGTTTCGCTGGCGGCGTTAATATAGGTGTACCAGCTATCGCTAGAGTTGTCGTCATGACCGGTGTGTGTGTGGGCACCATTGGCGAACTAGGCGTAGACACCACGTCGCTCCCGCCTACTACGGGCACCGAATCTGCCTTGCCTCCCTCGCTTGCTCCAATTTGAGCCTCGCGGTAGATCGTTATCATCGTGATCTCAACATGGAACGACTCCAACCCCATCGCACTGGACTCTGCATCGCTGCTCCAGTTCCACACCTTTGCCTCGTTGAACATCGCGTCGTGTGAGATCTACACATGTTCGGCGTTCAAGTTGTAGAACCTATATGTCTTGGACCCTGGTTCGTACTCGATGAACATCAGCGGCATACTCCGATCATCCAGCTTCTGCTGGTGTACTCTGACCACCCTGACATGCGCGACACATCCAAATGTACGAAGGAAGTGGATTGGGGGCTTAGTTCCATACCACGTTTCAAACGTTGTCTTGCCCTTGATGCTTCGCATTGGTAACTGATTGAGGATGAACACAGCAGTCATCACTGCCTTTCCCCAAAGCCAACCCGGCATTCCCTTTGCCTTCAGCATGCTTCTGGCCATGCCAATCACCGTCTGGTTGCACCTCTTTACCACATTGTTCTACTGCGGTGTGTATGGCGCGGTGAGGTAGCATTGGATGCCATGCTCTGTGTAGTAGCCGCTAAACACATGCGTCGTGAACTCCCCACCATGGTCAGTGCGAAGTGTGCCTAGCTTCTACCCTACCTTTGCCTCTACGTACGCCTGGAGCTAGGTGATGGCCGCTGTAGCCTGATCCTTTGACTCCAGTAGAACAAGCCACATAAAGCGGCTCTTATCGTCGATGACGAGAAGAAACAGGCGCTTCCCACTTGGCGTCTCTGGCGCAATCAGCCCACACAGGTTTGTGTGCATGAGCTCGAGCAGGTGCGCTACACGGTCCCTGCTGGCCGCTAGGAACGGGTGCCGCCGCCGCTTCCCAACCAAACAACTATTGCAATCCTGATCAACATGATCGATCGGCGGTAGTCCATGCACCAGTTCTTCCTTCGATAGCATTCTAAGCCCCGAGAAGCCTAGGTGTCCGAACCTGCCATGACATTGCCAGGCCACCTTGGAGCTCTGAGTGATGAGGGATACCGACTGGTCGATGTCAAGGCCTTATTTGATAACTCCCTTCTCAATCAAGACCTTATGATCATCCTTGTCTAGCTATCCCAGGATGACAATGCTCGCTGTTAGCCGAGGAATGTAGTAGACTCCGATGAGCACCCGGTGTTCCCCGCTCTTGCACTTGAAGAGGATCATGCCATGACCCTCAATGGCAACCATAGAGCTGTCGCTGAATCGCACGGTGCCATGAACGCAGGTGTCGAGCTTGGAGAAGGCCATGTGCTCCCCTGTTATGTGATTTGTTGCGTCAATGTCAAGGATCCAGTGTGTACTCCTATCGTCGCCCTTCACCCCAAGCTGCATGAACAACTTGTCTTCATTGAGATGGATCTCTGACGTCAGGGAAGGTAGCGGTTTTGTGGCACCGGCGATCGCTAGAGCTACGAGTGCGACGGGCTCTGGCTCCTTCTCGGCAAACATCCACTATGTGCTACATCCCTCCTCGATCTAGACAGCGAGACCATCAGGAAGAGGAGCAGTGCTGATGGAGGCCATTCCCAACATTAGTGCCCCTTAGTGGACACCTCCTTAGCTTGTGCCACATGAACTTGCTCGTCCATTTTCTTCTTGCGACAGTCGTGAGCCCAGTGGCTTGTCTTCCCATAGTATATACACTTGTCATCGATGATCCTCTTCCTCTTGCCGTTCCCGCCAACGAGCTTCAATGGCCTCGAGACACCAGCGTTCCCGGCATCTCTGCTGCGCGCACCACTTTGGCCCTATCTTTGGCCTGACGATGATGAGCGGTTACCACTTGATCCTACGCCAGCAGAGAGTTGAAGACGTGACGCGAAGCGCACCACCAGCTCGTCTTCGGTTAGATTCAGCTTGGCTGCCTCCTCGCCACTACATCTTTTGTCGAGAACGTGGTGTTCCTTCGTAGCCTTCAGTCGCGCGATTAGCTCCTCTACCGAGACCTGGCTTAGATTGAGCAGAGTCTCAATCACCATCATGATCTGCGCAAACCTTGGTGGAACAACCTACAGGAACTTGTGCACGACGTCCTCTTCGATCTCCTCACCTAGGACCGCCAGCTGATGCATGATCACGTTGATACGGAGAGAGAAGTCATCGATGATTTCCATGTCATAGAACCATAATGCATTGAACTTCTGCTAGAGGGTGTTTGCCTTCGTGTGCCGCACCCATTCGATGCCGATGTGCCTAGTACGGAGGGCGTCCCATGTCGCCTTGGCCAAGGGCTTGGTTGCCACCGCACCCATCATCTCCGGTGGAACAGCCTTAGAGATCACCTTAAGTACCATATGATCGGTGGTAAAGTTAGCGTCGGCGATGCCAAGGCTCACCACCTCATAGAGGCCGTGCACTTGAAGCATCACCTTCATGAGTGCCGCCTAATCAAAATAGTTCGTGCGGGTGAGAATCGAGTACTGCCTACTCCCACTCACCTCCTTGGTGATTTGATGGACCACCATATTCCTTTCACCATTACTAGAGCCGCTCCCTAGCTTCGGCATTGCGTCTTGGTGACGATGACGAAATGGCGAAGCTGATCGATCGTGCGGCATGAGCGTAAGCTTGATGGCGCTATCATGGACCCACCGATGATATCTGGCTTTAATATCACTTTTTGCCTCCTTCTCGCTACTGACTGCCACCAAAGACGAGGAAGAAGATCGCTCTGGATCAATTGAACGAACGCACTTGCAAAATTGGGTGAAAAACAGAGTAGGTAACTCGCAATTGTGTTGCCAATCACCTCACTTCTTATTTTTTATTCAATTGAGCGACATGTATACACGATTACATGGCTGCAGCCATGAATTTCACTGCTAGTGCACGCATGCCACGAACTTTGTTTCGTTCGTGCCATCCCACAAACACGTCGTGCACATGGCGCCCACTCCCAACTACAATTCCATTCGAATCAAACTGGATTATCTAACACAAGGAGCACAGTGGGCAGGTTTTTGAGGCCATGAGTTGGACAGCGAAAGAGGTAGCTGATGCCATTATGGAGGAATGGTGGACTTGGAGTTTTGTTGGACTTGGCTCGCCGATCACACAGCCACAGCTGCCCCTCCCCAATGTTGTAGTCATGCCAGCCTTTTGATTTGGGATGCCCCAGTCTGTCTGTTTGCCTTGTGACTATGCTTTATAGTATCTTAGCACCTTGTTGCTGAGATTTTCTTGTCAGCAACTTTGTTGTTGTTCACTGTAACCAAACTTCTCAATCTTAATAAATCTTGGCCGGCTTCTCTTCGCCGGCCCAGTAAAAAAAACAAGTCAGAAAATGATTGGTCTCGAAGTTATCTACGTTAGCAAGACACTGTGTGAAATGTTAATTCTTCAAGCCGGATCAAGCCAAAATCCTTTATAAAATGATCAGATCTGCATTGCGATGTGTCGAATGATTTGGCCGCCGTCATTGAGTAGCCTGGAATGGAGCTTTCCATCGATCAAAATTTAATTTTGACGATGCATTTGGTCGATCGTGCACACGGCACCTAACGGCGGCGATGTGCCAACTCTACTGACCGACGACTGCCACACATTTGCCTATAAATTGCAAGCAACCAGACGATCAGCCAAGAACGAGTTCATCTTCTTCTCGTTGTTGTTGTTGCATTTGATTCGAGATATGGCGGCGACTGACATGTATGCTAAGGCCGGCAAGCCGCTCGTCGAGAATGACGCCGGGTCATACCTCGCGTGGTCCGGCAAGGACCAGCCGACCGTCGCCGGGGAGAAGCTCGGGTGCGGGTTCCTCGTCCTGAAGCCCCTTGGCTTCGCCCTGCCGCACTACGCCGACTCCGGCAAGTTTGGCTACGTTCTTGGCGGCAGCGCGGTGGTCGGGGTACTGCCCGTGGGGGTGGAAGCCAGGGAGAGGGTGGTGCGGCTCGAGGCCGGCGACTTGATCGCCATGCGCGCCGGGGAGGTCACGTGGTGGTACAACGACGCGGACGAAGGTGGTGAGGATGTCACCATCGTGTTCATGGGCGACACTGCCGGCGCCGTCAGCCCCGGCGACATCTCGTACTTCATCCTCGCCGGCCCGATGGGAGTCTTGGGAGGCCTCGACGCCGGCCTCCTCGCCACGGCGTCGGGGCTGACGCCGGAGCGGTCTGCCACCGCCTTTCGGAGCCAGCCGGCCGCTCTGCTCACCAAGCTGGGCAGCGAGCTGCATGGAGTCCGCCCACACGAGCACGACAGGCCCGGGCTCGTCGTGAACGCCGCGCGCGTGCCGGCGGACAGCACCGGCGGCGGCGTCGGGAAGACGGTCACCGCGGCGCATCTGCCGTTGCTGGGCCAGCTCGGGTTCAGCGTCGGGCTCGCGCGTCTCGAGACCGGCGCCGTGCGCCGGCCATGGGTGCTCCGCGACGCCTCGGCGCAGGCGGTGTACGTTGCCCGGGGAAGCGGGCGCGTCCAGATCGCCGGCGACGGCGGCGCGTCGACGCTGCTGGACGAGGAGGTCGCGGCGGGCAGCCTGCTCGTCGTGCCGCGGTACGCGGTGGCGCTCGTGGCCGCGGATGCCGGCGGCATGGAGCTGGTGTCGCTGATCAAAAGCCCCAGGTGATTAACTATTAGACAATCGAACAGCGCATGCATGGGTTTTTACTTAGATGTTGTTGTGCACGCGCGCAGGCCGACGGTGGAGCACTTCACCGGGAAGGCCTCGGTGCTCGGCGGCCTGACGCCGGAGATCGTGCAGGCGGCGCTCAACGTGTCGCCGGAGTTGGTGGAGCAGCTCAGGACCAAGTGAGCGAAGCGGACGCCGGATTTGATCCCCGTTGGTGGTGGTGGTGTGTACGGCTTGTGTCGTCTCGTCTGTTTACTGCCCGCGTCTTGTCTTCACATCTGTGTGTTAATTAGGCAGTGGTTACTGCTTCAGTCGGTGTTCGATCAGTCTCGACACGCGAATAAATCTCAAACAGATATGTGCCACCTCTGGTTTTTATCCGACGTCTTAGTGTAACTTTAATTATAAAACAAATCGTAACAAAATAATTAATAATTTTATTTTTTCATAAAATAAATAGTTAAACATAATTTAAAGATCAACCGTATCAAATATTAAAAAAAGAGAGAGTATTCTAAGTGACAATAATAAATTAAATCTAAAATTATTTGGATGCAATATTATTTAACTTCGTGGTCCATTCTACCACGTACTTTGCGAAATGAAAACAATACACGTGTTGAAAAACTACACAAACAATGTAGTGTGGCGTATTTCTGTTCTCAGATCGATCACCCTATAGGCTATACAGTACCCTTCGATGCGATGTAGCCGCGCGGACGCCGCACACGCGTACATTCTGTTAGTACGACATATCTCTCGTGATCTCGTCCAAAGGTCCAAACGTTTCCATCCATATATACTGTATATGGGGAAATTAAGACATTTTTGTCTGTGATACGCAAGTTCATTTAGGGTATTTATACACGCGCGCAATCGCGCATGCACGTAGCCGTCACGTCGATCGCCATTCCGCACCACGCACGCGGTGCACGTCCCTGACAGGCAACAGGGATCCCGCTCTCGTGATCGAGGCGCCGTTTCTCGCAGTTGCTGATAGAGTAATCCCGCTCCGTCCAAAAAAAACCAATTTATGGTTATAGATCTAGAGATAGGCTATGCTATGGTTTACAGCTTGGAATTATTTCTTATGGATGGAGTTGGTAGGAGTGTTTTTTTTGAAAAAAGGGGGTACGAGATTCGTGTATAAAGCTGGAGGTTTTCTGGGACGGGAGGTAATATGTGTGAGTCCGTGAGCGTGCAGTGGCTGACTGGGTGACTGGTGCAGCGGACATGCATGCATGAAAAAAACAATCGGTTCGGTGTCTTCGCCATGCAAAGTTTGACAGGGGTTACTGCTTTGCTTCAGTGCTTCGGTCTGACAGTCTCGACACGCGAATCACGATTTTACGTACTGCTATGCAAAGTTAGACAGGGGTTGCTGCTTTGCTTCAGTGCTTCAGTCTGACAGTCTCGACACGCGAATCACGATTGTACGTGCTACTCTTGTTATGCAGGTTACTGTTTCCGTTCTAAAATAAAATAAGTATAGTTACGAGAGTAGAAAATAAATTAAGTAGAACATGTCTATTCTATTAAATAAGAGTGGTTAAAGACGGGACATTAGTTGAGAAAAAATTGGAAGGAAGTTGGTTGATAGGATATAGGAGTAGGTCTTTAGTAATAATATTGTATTTTTAAGATAAAATTTAAATATAGAAATATATTTATTTAGGATAAAGATAGCACTGTGTTAAGTAGGCAACTTAGTATCCTTTTATACAAGAAAATCTACTTGATTTGAAAATTTTAAGGGTAGATAAAAAGAGCATAAAATCCTTTATTAATATCTTTTATTAATATAAAGAGCAGAGGATTTTAGAGATAAAATAGAGAGACATTTAGTTGCCATATGAGTAGAATTACTTAGTTTATTAGACAAATTTTAAAACCTAAATTCGCTTATATATTGAAGACGGTGGGAGTATATCAATCGGTGTAAATAACCCTATAAACTACGGTCCTGTTTGGATCATGTAAATCCAAACCTTACATTAATAACGGTAAAATTTGACAAGCCAAATTATTTAATTTGTAAAGTATGGTTGTTTGATTTGTTGCCAAATTTTGATATGTCTTTGAGCTCATGTTTCTTCTCTAGCTAATTTTTTGGCAATACTAAATTTTTCGGCGTCAAACCAAATAGGTACTTCGCATGGTAAGTTTACACATCTAACCAAACAGACCTATGTAACGGTGAATAATAAATACTCCCGCCAGTCCTTAAAAAAGGTACTTGTTTTAAAATACGTACTGACCATAAAAATTTATTTATAATATAATTTTATGGTAGATGGAAATGATGTATGCAAGTTTTTTGTAACAAGAACTTTCATAACGTTATGTAACTTTTTTAATTCATGCAAAGAAATAGTTAGTCAAAGTTAATTTTCACACTAATTGTTTTTGAGATCCGAAGGAGTAGCTAGTAGCTAATTTCTCCCACTGAAGCAGAAATCTCTGTAGCAATGTAGCAAATCGGCATAGGCGCATGGCCCATCGTCTCAAGCAACGGAAGAGAACACGAAAGTGCATTGAACACCCCAATGGGTCATTTCCCTTCGGAAAAAAATTAACTATGACGCTTTATCTCTCTTAATTATAAAATTGGTTATATTATCTTTTTATCTATTAAAATTGATTTATTTTACTTTTTTAATGGTTTAGATGATAATTTTAATTTACGTAAGTGTGTTGATCTAGTATTCATCCCGCACGACGCCTACGTGACATTACAAATAAAAAAATGGTCTATGTGTCATTCCCTCTCTACCCTAGTAGGGCCCGTATGTCATGCACCATATCTTCTCTTCTTGCTCTACCTTTTACCACCACTGCGTAGAACATCAGTGTCATCATCGCAACAATGACCTCTGTGGTGACTTCTACTAGCCACCACTACTTCTGTCGACAAGAAAGAGGCATCGCCAAGAGTCAAGCTCATCGGCATCCACAGAGGCATACCCAAGCCACGACGCCAGGTGCGCAAGAGGAACACGACGACACTGGCACTAGCTAGATCGACGTCTCTTCTCCCTTGAGCTTAGCCAAATTGACATCATCGGTGAAGAAAGGTAGGGCTCTAGCTTTGGCTCTCATTCACCGTGGCAAGGAGGGGAAGGAGAGAAAGGCGGCGACAATAGAGGTAGAGTGGAGCTAGATGGGGATAAGGATAGAGATATAGAAGTCATCGAGATCGTCGTGTTAGGGATGGTTACGACAGCATAGGGTGGCAGCCTTATTGGGAGCTGCGACTGTGCGATGATAGTATCTGCTTCACCACGCCAATCTCCTTTCCCAATATCTACTCTGACCCACTGATCTCTCTCCTTAGGCGACCCTAGAACGAGTGATGAGTATAGCGAGATCGAGGTTGCCACAGAGGAGCTGGTAAGGAGTAGCTGGAGATCAAGGTTATTGAGGAGAGGGTAGGGTCCTCTTGAGCTACGATGAAAGAAGATCCAAGTAGTGTTGACATTGGGCTCAAGCAACAATGTGTGGAGGATGCCCTCTAGGAATAGTGTGTGGCTGTTCGGACAGCTGGTGGTGGAGGCGAGCTCACATGCCATCTTTTTCACCTCGTAGATCGTCACCACCTCGGCGATAGCTATGGATTTGTCCTCGTTGATGTCAAAGAGAGAGGGCAAGTGGATGGGAGGGAAGCTAAGGTTTCTTGGGTCTTGTCAACACTTTGGCCCCATGGGTTTTTATGTTACTGGCTCCATAATTTTTTACTTTATTTTTCTTTGAATTATCACATTAGTGTTAGCATGTATAGACAAATCGAATATGTCAATTTAGACAAAACTATAATAATAAGTACCACGTAAGATAAAATCAGGTGTAAACAGCGAAAGAGATAAATTGATATGGTTTTAAAAATTAGGAGACGTGATATATCCGGGAGATATGTCAGACTCTCATATGGACTTAGGCCATATGGACTTTTTTCCTTCTGGACTTTTTTCCTCTCCTTCTTTGCCACTGTTGAACTACGAACCACGATGAAAGGTGCGACCGGCCCATTAGCTTCGTCGGTCGCTGGCATGTCGGCGCCGCAACATCTCAGCCCACCACCAGCGCGCCGCTGTCTCCGACTCTCCGGTCCACACACCTCCACGGCACGGATAACGGATACGGTCGCGGTGGTGCACCTGCCGGAACGAACCATCTCCGCTTCGTTTTTTGCACGTAATTTTGCGTAGAGTACGTGTGTTGCTGCAACGGAGTGTAGTGTGAGTCGCCTCGTCTCTCCGCTAGCCGCTTCACTGCAGTACACGACTTGAGCTTCGTTTTAGCTACAGCCATTGATGGCGTTGTCCAATGTCCCCGCAAAACGTTTTCAAAACACACAGGTCACCGAGCCGTGGCGGGCCCAAGGCCCTGACAGGCGCAACACGTGCCACGTCAACCAGACAAAACCACTCCAACTCGCCCACTAGTAGCAATCAGTGCGACCGGCCCATCTAATGTGCAGTGTACAGCAACCCACCCCATCCACGGCTCATTTGAACACAACCACAAAAAGTAAATATACCATGACTAACGTGCATTGTACAGCTGACTTGTGGTCCCGCGTGTACCAGCCCCACACGTCAGAGAAACAAAGCGATTCAAATCGAATACTGCTATAAAGCTCAGGAGGAGTAAAACAACAATTAGGGAGGCAATTAACCGATTTTAATTTCTAATTGTGTGATTAGGCATTAAGCACACCGGGATCTCTCGCGGCGGAGGTGAGGTGGCGGTGGCGGAACGGTCACTTCTCTTCTCTTCTTCCCCCGGCCCAGCAATCCATTGCTGGTGGTGATATCGCGAATTCCATCGTTTAAAAAGGCAAAGCCCAGCCTAGCCTTCCCCCTCTCTTGCTCCGCCTCGCCGCCAGCGGAAAAAGGATTCGGGGTCGAATCCGGAGGAGGAGGAAGGAGATCGCGGCTGGTTGAGCCGGTGGATCGGTCGATCGATTGATCGATGGCGTTTCTCGGGAACGGCTACTGCTCGTCGGGGTCGGAGGGGGAGGACGAGGACGAGGGGATGGAGGGGTACCGGAAGGGAGGGTACCACGCCGCCAGGCCCGGCGACCGCTTCGCCGGCGGGAGGTTCGTGGCGCAGCGGAAGCTCGGGTGGGGGAACTTCTCCACCGTCTGGCTCGCGTACGACACCCTCCTCAGCGTACGCCTCTCTTGCACCCCTATCTCCTTTTGTTCTTTCCATTTCTTGTCCTGCTTTTCCCCCCTTCTTTGCCTGTTCTTTGTGCGACGTTGCCCACTCGATGCTCGGTTGGTGGTTCGGCTGCTTTTGGATTTTGGAAACTTCGGTGGAGGTCGTTGGAGCTTGCTTTTATCTGAAACTGTGCACCCTGTCTCCTTTCTCCTGTTCCATCGATCAATTTTTGTTTGGTTTCTCTTCTTCTTTGGTTCAGAATTCAGAAATTCTTTGCAGCAATTTGTTTGCTTCTGATGAAAAAGAGAAGAATTTTCCTACATCAAGATTGTTTGTGAGTTTCTGTTGTTTCAACCGCACGCGTACTATTCCAATTTCGTGCGAAAATTTGTTCTTTCTCGCGTCAGAAATACAGCCCTTGTATGGTGCAACCACTACGGTATGAATTCTCAATTTGAGTATTGCAAGTCCGAATTTTGCAGAGATTTGTCGCGCTCAAGATCCAGAAGAGCGCGAGGGATTACGCACAAGCAGCATTCCTCGAGATAGAGTTACTGTCGGCGATAGCCAAAGGTGACCCGACGAATTCCAAGAACGTTGTGCAATTGCTGGATCATTTCAAGCATGCTGGTCCAAACGGTCAGCACGTTTGCCTGGTCACTGAGTTCCTTGGTGATAGTTTGCTAAGGTTGATACGGTACAATCGGAATAAGGGCATTGGTCTGAGCAGAGTTAAGGAAATTTGCCGATCAGTGTTGGTCGGTCTTGATTACTTGCACAGAGAGCTCGGCATCATCCACACGGATTTGAAGCCGGAGAATGTTCTTCTTGTGTCAACAATAAATCCATCGAAGGACCCAGTGCGCTCTAGGTTCACACCGATTCTTGAGAGAGCTGAGAGCAATCAGTACAGTGGGTCTGTAATTAGTTTCAGTGAGAAGATGCTTAAGATGCGGGCAAGACGAGCTGTCGCAAAGATTTCACAGAGGAGGGTATCACTTGGTGGAATTGCAGCAGAGATGGAGAAGGAGAGGAGCCTGGATGGTATTAGCTTGAAGTGCAAGATTGTTGATTTTGGGAATGCCTGCTGGGGTAGTCGGCAGCTTGCTGGTGAAATACAGACAAGGCAGTACAGAGCTCCTGAGGTTATCATTGGTGCTGGGTACTCATATTCTGCTGATATGTGGTCATTTGCTTGCATGGCCTTTGAGCTTGCTACTGGTGAAGTGCTGTTTCCTCCCAAGCCTTGCCAGGGATGTAGTGAAGATGAGGTAAGAAACTGCAATTTATGTTGTTCAATTTCAGCAAGTTCAGCAATATTTCTCAAGAATGTCGTCCTATATCTGTGTATTCCTGCTAGTTGTGTTGATCCTCCGGGCATACAAACATACATAAAATGCCACATAATCCCTTGCAACATACGACATATTGAAAATCAATAAATTGCTTTTAGGAGTATCTGCTAGGGTCTTGGGCCACTTCATCAAACAAATGCGCAAGCAGTTATCATGAAAGATGCACCCAACCTGACAGGTGCCAACCTAGCTACTGAATCTGTAGGAAAATGAAATAAAGAAGTGAGTGGGTCCACACCCTTACTCAGTAGTATTCAAAGGAACTTAACCAACTTCTTATCTGCATCTGTTGATGGATAAAGATATCATGTGATGTTGCTATGTGAACAGTTTTTTCCACTCTCATTTCTTCATCCATTTCCAATGGAAAGTACTGAACCTATAGAACATTTCTCGTAGAAGGTACCAGCCAGTATAGGACCGTTGTGCAATGGAAACTGCATCTTAATGTAATATACTGGCACAAATTGATCCGTGCTGTTATTGTACTGAAGAAAAAACAGTTTGAAATTGTCTTCTGTTCTGATTGTGTTAAATTCATACTTATGAAAAAAAATGTCTGATTAAATTCCTCTTGTCAGATGTAATGCACTGGCACATATAAAGTACCAATGATTGATCCTTATCCAATGAATAATAACTGCAGCTAAACTTATATTACTGCCTGCTTGATTGTGTTAAAGCGAAATTGATATCATGCCTATCAGCCTATGTAATTGTCTGACATAGTGATGCACATTGAACTAACTAGTCAGTAGCTTCAGTACTTCTTACTTGCCTATAAAGTCTACTGGCATATAAGTGTTTTAGTCAATCAATCACCTTATCAGTCTGTTGCATATTCCTTTATAGGATCACTTGGCTCTGATGATGGAAACACTTGGAAAGATGCCTAAGAAGGTTTGGCAAGCTCTCCCTCTACTGAATCTTGATGTGTTAAGTTTTCACTAATCCTGCTGTTGCGTTTCAGATTGCTAGCTCAGGTACTCGTTCAAAGGATTACTTTGATCGGCATGGAGATTTAAAGAGGATCAGAAGGCTGAAGTTCTGGCCTCTAGGACTTGTACTTATTCAGAGATACAATTTCACTGAACCTGACGCCCATGGTTTCACTGATTTTCTTTGTCCAATGCTAGATTTTACTGCAGAAAACAGACCGACAGCTGCAGATTGTTTGAAGCACCCATGGCTTAACTGATTTGACAATGCAATTACTTTGGAAGACTAACAAGTAGAAGCTTATACAAACTATGTTGAATATTGACTATCAATTACTCGTTTGACTGCGAATGCAGAGAATGATGACCTTGGTTCTTTGCCTTCTGCTAGCTTGGAGAGCTCGGTTTTCTGGTGCACCTCTGTTTTCATAGTGCAAACAGTAGACACCCTCACCATCTGGATATTGATAAGCAAAGATGCTGGGGGTATCATCACAGCGATGCTTGAGCTTTAGTTTCTTTTTATTTATGAAATGCTTGATCATGTATTTGGATGTAGAAAGATTTCAACTAGTGTGTTTTGGGTGTGGAGCTAATGACATGCTAATTAGCGCCAGCATGTGTGTTGGCCTGAATTCTGTCGGCTGTGCCTCATGTTGATAACTTAATACTAAGATATTTGCCAATGTGATCTAGCCCATCTGGCTACCAAAACTTTTTATCTTTTGGTTGAGAAAGATTTGTTCAGTGCATCCGTGCATCGATTCTTTTGCTCAATGGAGTCTGTGCTGCAAAGTTGCTTACTGGTTCAGATCTAGCGTGCTTCATTGCAGTTTGCTTGTTACTACAGTTTTATCTGTTATTCGAGCTGTAACCTGTCCTGTAGTCCTGTACACGTTTTCAGAAATAGTGAGACTATGTGTTTCATGCTCATGCTGTGCTGTGCAATTATAGTATTGAGACACTTGTATATATGATGCATGCGTTGTTTATTTGGGACAGTTGGGCAGACGATGCAAACACAGCGTGTGCGCTTGTTCAGTTCTTCGTGTGGTATGACTTTCAAGAGAGAACTCTTTCCAGCTTCCAATAATGTACTTCATCCTGTCACGAACTAGTAGTGACTTTATAAACACAAGTACGCGGATATGATATTAATAGTAAAGCTGTATATGCATGAAAAACGGTATTCCCTCTCTCAAAATAGAAAAAGCTGGTACTAATTTTTTTAATATTTTGGGACAATTTCATAATATTGTTTTCCCCATATTTCGAAACCATACCATAACGAGTAACCATCTTCTTGTTGTTGTTTAATTATCATTGGATTATTACCACATTATTTACTCCACCCTTCTTAAAAATATTTTTTTCTTAAAAAAACTCTTTTACTGCATTGCTTAGAGCAAGTAGATAATCCCCGCAAAATAATAGATCATCAAGTTTATTTCATACGCATAATCACTTTAGAACGGGTCCTAGTTGATGAGATTGCTACTCGTTTCGCCAAAGGAAAAACCCTTTTATTTGGATGTATCGAGAGGCTACTGTTTGCGAGTATATGCGGCTTTGTTTGAGTGGGCTGAGATCCAGCCCAATGGACGGCCCATTTTATCGGGAGAAAAGCTGGGCTTTTCTGATCTTAAAAAGAAAAGAAAAAAGAGAGAGAAAATTGCCTTCTCGTCGACGAGGCGGTGGGCGGCCACTCCATTCTCCAGGTTCATTTGCCCGCCCATCTCTACTCTCTCCTCCGGCGGAGGCACGGCGGCCATCTCATCTCCTCCTCGTCGCCTCCTCGCGCGCGCGGCCGGCGAGCAGGCTCGGAGGCCACGGCGTTGACGGGACGGCCTCCTCCCCTTCCCGGTCCCCACCCTACCTCCCCTTCTCCCCTGCGCGGCCTCCTCGCGCGCACGGCCAGCAGCGAGCAGGTTGGGGGAACCAGGGACGACGCGACCGGCCTCGCTTCGCCGGCTCCATCTCGGTTCCAATCGAGTTGGAGGTATTCATTCTCCCTCCCTCTCCTCGTACGTCGCGGCACTTCATGAGCAGTCGTCCGCCTCTGCTGCTGTGGGTTCTGAATTTTAGTTGACACGGGGGACTATTTCCACTGGTGTCTTAAATCCCAAGCTGGAATTTGCTCCCGACGACCCAAACCTGGACCGAAGAATAGATGCAGGAGCGTACTATAGATTGTTTCATCCCATAGTTGCTGCAGAGTTTAACTTTTGGATTGATAGTTTGTGCAGTTTAGAAGGGGATTAACATTTTAGGGCATGGGTTACGTTAGGTGTTTGTCCTGGGGGAAACTGACTGTTTGTAGGATTTATGGTGGCTACTCCATCAATGTTAGTGGAAGGATACTGTGGCTTCTTACTTTCCTGATGTTTATGTAACCTACTCCTTGAAGATCATGCTGCTCATTTCATTTGATATCATGTTCACTTCTTCGAGCAACCTATTTGAGTGTACGTTTTGAAGTTTCTGTATCTTGTCTATTTTTTCTTGCATATGTTTCACTGCCAACCATTGCTGATTGTACTAGTCCCCCAGAATGCATAAATGCAGACAATAAAACGCTTGCCGAAAAGTGTCCATAGCTCCTTACGCTCAAGCATTATTCTATTTGACCAATCAAGGGTTGTTGAGGAGCTGGTACATAATAGCATTGATGCCAATGCGAGCAAGATATTACTTTCATATACAAAAATGGCAAAATATTATGCATGCAGTATCTCCAGTGTCTCACGTCTTTTTTTTATTCATTTCAGATTGACATCTCAGTGAATGTCAGAGCATCTTATGTTAAAGTGGAAGATGATGGTATGTTTGTACCTTATGTTTTAAATTTCTCACTACTGGTATTTGGTTTTAGAATAGTGTGTTGCCCTGTTGTAACTATTGCAGGCTGTGGTATTACTCGTGATGAACTGGTTCTCATAGGAGAAAAATATGGTTAATTTGATTATTGGTAAATGAAAGCACTGTTTTTTTTTGTTTTTTTTGTTTTTTTTTTTTTTTTGCTGCTGGTGTCAAGTAACTCTGGTCTGTTTCCAGTGATGCTGTATGCAAATCATCATTAAGTGCATGAGGATTTCAAGACAATATATCTTTTATTTCTCACTTAGGTCATGAGATGTTAGTTGCATTGATATCTGTTAGCTGGTGAACTTTCTATTTTGTTTATTATGTTATTCACCATTTTTTAAATCAAATATATTTTGCTGTGCTGTCATCAGGGTTCAAAAGAATTAGTTGTCAGTGAGTAGGATTGTAGAAAACCCTTTATTTGTTAAGCTTTTGTCTTTTATTAAATGTATACTTTTAAAAGACTTTTTGAACGTATACTCACCACCTTAAGTATATGTAGTTATTCACTCTGGTTTTCATCATTATTGTCATTATTATCGTCAAGACTTTCAGTCTAAGTAAATTAGGGTAGGCTAGAAATAAAATCCACAGGAACCGCATATTAAGATTCAGACACGAAAATAATTGTTTTGCATGTACTCTTAAGGGTTTCATTTTCATAAGAGTAGCTAAGTTTTTACGTTGGCTCGTCAAATCTAACACAATCCTCTTCTTTTACCATAGCGAAGAGTTGTGTTAGACTTGACGATTAAACCTGCTATGTTATATGGAGTAGAATATTGGTATATAAAAAGACATCATGTTCAACAACTAAATGTTATAGAAATACGTATGCTACGTTGGATTTATGGTTATATAAGAATGGATCGAGTCCAGAACGAAGATATACGTGATCAACTAGGGATGGCACCAACTGAAGAAAAGCTGGTTCAACATCGGTTGATATAGTTTGGCCATATCTAAAGGAGACTGCCAAAGGCGTTAATACATTGTGAAATTCTAAGTCAAGACAATAATATAAAGAGAGATAAAAAACTAAAACTAACATACAGAGAGACAATAAGAAATGACTTCAAAACAGTGGAATATAGCTGAAAATCTGTATTTAAATAGAAATGCTTGTAAAATAACTATTGATGTGGCTGAACCATGATTTAGAGATTCTTATTGGGTTTTAACTCTAACCTATCTCAACTTGTTTGGGACTGAAAGCCTATGTTGAGTTGAGTTGAGCACTCTTATTTAAGGCTAAAACTTTGGTAATATTTCAACAATTCAATTCTTGTTTTATTGTCTCCTACTATATCAATTTTGGTATTTTTCTGTCTCTCGTTATATTATTGTTGGGGCTTAGGATTTTACAATGCACGAATGCCTCTAGAGATTTCCATTGAATATGTTCAAACCATCTCAATTGATATTAGATAAACTTTTCTTCAGTTGGTGTTAACTCTAGCTTATCATGTATATTATCGTTCCGAAACCTATCTATTCTTATATGCCTACAAATCCAACGTAACATACGTATCTCTATAATACTTAACTGTTGAACATGTCATCTTTTTATATGCTAATATTCTGCACCATATAACATTATAGGTCTAATCATCATTCTATAAAACTTACATTTTAGATTTTTGGTTAGTTTTTTATCATAGAGAATGCTCGATGTTTTTTATTATTTTATCTATCTCGTTTTGATTTTATGTCTAACATCTTCATTAATATCTCTATATCTCTATACTATCGATCATAAATAGCAAAAGGTATCATTCTTGTGTACTACTTGACTCTCCAAAGATTTTTCGTTTTATATATAGTAGTGCCGAAGTTGCATCTCATATATTCAGTTTTAGTTCTACTGAGGCTAAAAACTTTTGACTTTACAGTCTACCGTCACAACTCTAGCTTCTAATTCACTCCCGCTCAATTTTTATCGACTAACACTACATCGTCAATGAAAAGTACACGAATATCTTATTGTTTATCACTTGTGATCTCATCATGATTAAGTCAAAAAGATAAGGGCTTAAAGCCAACTCTTGATGCAGTACTATTTTAATCGGAAAGTCATCTATATCCCCATCATTTGTTCGAATTCTTAATCACAACATTGTTATACATATCTTTAATAAGGGCAATAAACTTTGTTAGAACTTTATACTTGTCCAAAGGCCATCACATAATATTTCTTTATATTTTGTCATAAGTATTCTTTAAGTCAATAAAAATCGTATTTAGATACTTTTTCTACTCCCTATACCGCTTCATAACTTGTTTTATTAGGAAAAATATTTTTATGGTTAACTTTCTAGGTATGAAAATAATTTGGTTCATAAAGATCCACGTTATTTCTCTCAAACGATGTTTGATAACTCTCTCTAATAGTTTTATAGTATGACTCATTAACTTAATTTTTCAATAATAATGTATAGCTCCCATAGCTTCACTTTGGTTTTCAATGTGCTAATAATGTATAACTCTTATTCTATAACAGCAACATCCAAGTTTTATAATGTCATAGTTGATGGGGAACCTAGTTCCAAAAGTTTTGGATTAAATGGTGAAGCACTTGCACTTGCATCACTCTCTGATATCTCTGTTGTTGAAGTCACTACAAGAGTTAATGGGCAACCAAATTCATATTGCAAGATAATGAAGGTACTGATTACATGCTTAACATTTTAAAGCTCAGCATAATCTTGATGTATACATGCATAACATATCTGAATTCTTCTGGCAAAGATGCAGGGATCCAAATGCTCACACCTGGGAATAGATGAGCAGAGGGAAGTTGTTGGAACCACAGGTACATTTTTACTCTACATTTAAATAGCTAGAAAATAACATTTTACTCTAGTCGTGTACTCATGTGTGCTATATTTATTTTTTTGTCATGTTATATAAGCTACTTGTTATAATGTTTTTTCATCATTGTAGTTCTTGTTCGTGAGCTTTTTTACGATCAACATGTACGCAGGAAACATATGCAATCTAGGTAAATTAATCATGTTTATTTTTCATGTTTACATGTTTCTTACAATTCACGGCTTTTTTTGAAAGATGATTTGATTAATCTCTTAATCAATATTATATCTTTGTAGTCACTAAAGAGAACTACATCTTGTGAAGAAGTGTGTTCTGTGAGTTTCACATATTCATCCAAAAGTTTCACTCAGGCTTTTTGATATTGAGAGGTAGTCTATTGTTCTACACTAGGCATTTTAATTTTACCAATACTGCATAAGCAAGTGTA
Source organism: Oryza coarctata (assembly GCA_030770085.1). NCBI lineage: Eukaryota > Viridiplantae > Streptophyta > Magnoliopsida > Poales > Poaceae > Oryza > Oryza coarctata. The sequence continues at coordinate 15,224,614 of CM061479.1, read as the reverse complement.
TCTATTGACATATCCTTTTTATGTATGCAGCGAAGATGAGTCGCTATACATGATTCCTTCATCATCCCCCTTGCCTCTTGTATCAAATATTTTTGGGAACAATGTCTCCAGCTGTCTTCATGAGATATCTGCCTCTGACCAGCATTTGGCTCTTTCAGGGCACATCTCCAGACCAACAGATGTGTTCTCTAATAATTTAACATTTATTCTATAAGTTGTGGGTTGTTGAAACAAAAGAGTGGCAACATGTCTTCAGCAAAGTACGCTTTTCCTATGTAGGATTTCCAGTACTTGTGTATCCTACAATCCAGTTCTTCACTGTCTACTTTCATAGTTTCATGTACCATTCTTTTGAAAGCTTGAGTTGAGAGATATCCCTGACTTTCCAAAGATATCAACTCAAGATTCATCAGTAAAAACCCAATCCACAATATGCTCAATAATCTGGCATATAATTTTCAATCTTCCCTAAGGAATGAGGAAATTGATGTTCAGAGTAAGAAGAGGCAGAAGAATGAAGTCTACCCTGCATATCTGCTAAACTTGTGCTGTCCTCGATCAAGCTATGATCTACATTTTAAGCCTTCACAGACTGCTGTGGAATTCAAGGTGATTCATGACACATTTATGTTTTTTAGTTCCCCTTCTTTTTGGGTAAAGCCTCGTATGTAAATAACCGACACCTCTGGATAGGATTATCAGTTAAAAGTGGTTTGGGGTTTTGTTTTTGGATCATGTTAATTTATACCTTTATTTCTATTTATCTAAAAGCAAATTTTCTTCCTTATAGCTTGACATTCATTTCCCACTCTTTTTTGGGTTTTCCTAATCTTCAGGATTGGCAAACTGTCATGTATTTCTTTGAACAAACTATCACAATCTATTGGAAGAAGCATGCACCACTACCACCAGAAGGTTAGAAAAATATTTTCTTGCCTGATGATGTCTTTCCTATTCACAATTTTGAAGTGTAGAAGCTGTTGATTGAATGCTTTTCTCATTGTTATACTTTTCTATTGTAGTCAAAGCTATTGACAATGGTGCGTCTTTGTAAAGAGATGGTCAATGACTTGGTGGGCATCATTCTATTTCTTTTTTTGTTTGTCTGCTTTGTTAGCTTTGTGCACATGTTATTTTGCAGTGAAATCAAATCAGGACCTCTTAAGACATCATGATGTGCAGGAGGAAGATCTTGCTGACTTGTACCGAACAACTCTGCAGAAGAATACAATAAGAGACATGAATTTTGATACAGGTGCCCCAGCAGGATCTAAAGAAAGTTACCTTTCCTTGGATATGGAGCCATCTACATGGCGTGTCTGCTATGACCAGATCAGTGATGCATCCCACACAGATGATGTTGCTAGGAATGGTTGGAAGTTTGATCATAAGCAAATACATTCCCCTCAAAGTTATAGTTATCAGTGGTTAGAGGATGGCTCTTCCCTGTTAGAAGAATCTGATCTTTCAGGTGCTAGCTCAACTATTTGTAAAAAGCAAAAGACAGAAGATATATTCCATGGGCATGCATATTCTGGTAACCTTGGACTACTGCAAGATGCAGAAATCGAAATTGGTCCAGAAATTAAACTCCAAGAATCTTGTTTTGAATCTCACAATAAACCAAACAGAATGACCTGTGATTTTTGCATAAAAGCAAACCGATATAGAGGCACACGTTTCAGGCTGTGATGGATTCTATGTTGATTTTGGTAAATTGAATGAGGACTGTCTACTCAATGAGATATCAGAGACAATGACTGATGTTTCCTGCCATCAAATGTCACACTTTAATGATGGATTCTGTCCTGAAGATGTTGGCACCTCCAGGAGTTTCTGTAGTGTCATGAAAAAGTATAGTAAAAGGCAAAAGAATGCTAATGCAATTCGCCAGATGGACTTTCATGATATGCAAGCAGTTTGCGAAAGTGATTACATGCATAGGTCCTTCATCAAGGATACAGGCCTTCATTTCTATCATCCATTCTCATTGGCTGATACACCTCGCAGTCACAGTCATGCAAGGACTGACTTGGAATTGCATGGAAGGTCAAATAAAAGCATTAGCAATTGGATCTGTGAAAATATTGGCTGTGATTCTAGATTTACTTCAGATAGGTTTAATATTAATGCATCAATAATTTTTGAAGGAAGCAAACATCTCAATAACTTCCACAATGGAACTTGATTTCCTAGTTACTTCAATCATGAACATTGTTCTGTCGATCAGTTTGCTTCTGAACAGGATCAGATACCCTTGAAATCAAAACATGATGCAAGAATGCCATTTGGTATTTCTCCTGAGAAAAGTTCTACTGATTGCCATTTGAACGTTCCTTTTCCCCAAGTGGCAAACAGCAGCAAGCTTATTGTAGATCAGTATGGATGCGGTCAGAGGCCCAGGCTTTCCAGAGGTAGATATAGGAGTCATTCTGCACTACCATTTTACAGAGGTAAAAGAAAATTCCCTAGATTAAACGATCCGCTAACCAAATTGACTACAGAAGGTGGTAAAGATATCACTGTTGACGACTCAGAAGGTAAGTCTTCCCACAGCCATGGTAATCCTTTATACTGCACTGTTATGAGTGCTAAGTTTGTATCTTTTAAACTAAATGCAGATATCACACCTGCTGAGGAGTACACACCACATATGAATGCAACCCAACCTATTCCTGAGACTTGTAGCAATGAGTTTTCTGACCTAAATTTCAAGTATGCTTCTTTTGTTTGTTGCCATACTACTGAAAATATCTTACTCTTTTTATTGTTTTTGTAACCTCTATGCACTTGCTTTTGCCATTTTCTTAGCTTCAAGGGAAATGTGGAAATGTGTGAAGACAAATGTTCCGATGAACTTGAAGATTCTACTGCTTCAGATGAAATAACTAAATTGTGCGATGACTCTGATCATCATACAGTTGAGCATTTTGTGTTAAGAGTTATATCACTGTGCACCATTTTCTATGCTTATGGTTTTATCTCCCTGTGTAGGTTTTGGAGTTGCAACATGGTTCTTTTGAACGCTATGATGATGTACTTAGCATTTCTTCTGGGCCCTTACATCTCTCGTGCAGTGTTCTGGTCTCTGAATGCATTGATAAAAATTGCTGTTGAGAAGGCAAAAGTTTTGGTGCAGCTGGATAAGAAATTTATTCCCGTCATATCTGGGGAAGTACTACTCCTTGTTGATGAGGTCTGTAATCAAGTAATGCCATTTGGGAAAATGAAATTTAGGAGTATTATTTAGCAGTTTGTTTATATTATTTTCTGGTAATAGTCATGTTGCAGAAATGACTTCTGTTGGGTTGCTTGTTGCATTTGACGACACGAGCTGGTACATTACTTCTTTCTTACTGTTTATAATCGACTACTTATAGGATATGTTTGACCTTTATGTGTATGATGCTGGAGCACATTAAATGTTTTTGAAATATATGCTGGATATCATAAACTTTTTGAATTTTTATCTCTTTCTTGAAACATGAAGAATGCATTTCTTATGTTCATGTACTATATGAGTAGGCAGTGTGTACGTGATGAAAAAAAGGTTCTTTTCTGAAAGATTTTAGCAACTTACTCTCTTTTTTACTGTTTTACAGCATGCCGCTGACAAAAGGATATGTTTGGAGGAACTCCATCGAAAGGTTGTTTAACTTAAATTGATCAGTAATGTTCTCAATATTGTTCTCCTCTTTTGTATTCATTTTGTTTGGATTTACAGGTGTCTTTATTTGGATTCATTTTTATTCTATAGATGATCTCAATGTCATGTGTTGTACTAATAAAGGTTAATTCAACAATGGACCAGAAATGACGTTCAGGTAAAGCTCAAAAAGAGATATAATGATTCATACAATCATCAAAAGATCTGTTAAGTGGGAATGAATGGTACCGCCGTCAAGCATTTCGTGCTCTGAATCAAGCTGCAGGTATGATGCTTTATTTTAGCTGCTTATTTACCTGCAGCACATGTACTTTGGTTAATATGTCGAAGTGATTTGTTTCTATCCTTCATTCTTTTAGGTAGATGTATTGGCCATAAATTTGATTATGGAGACACAATTTTGATTGGTATGTCATTCATTCCATTTGTTTGATCTCTCGATCTTTCATATTTTATTGATTTCACTACTTCAGTGCATGCAATGTGTAGTTATTGATTCTCGATCACCATGCTGTTTGTACAGATGAGTGATATCGAGAAGAAAGAGATCGTGTGTATATTTCTAAATGGCTTCGGAATTCAATTCGGAATTGCGGTACCTTCTAGGAGACAATGGATGGATTGACAAGGTTCTTTCAAAATGCTGAGGTATGTAGTTATTACTCACCTGATTTTCTAAATGTGGACAGGCTATTTAAACAGAATGGTAATCACTTCAGGAACAAATAAAAATCAAAGCTCAAGATGTATCCCCTAAGGACGGGTTGGATGCTTTTGTACTCCCATCTCATGGCGATAAAAGAAAGCTGCCATGGCCAGAATCAAATTTCTCAAACCAAACAGAACTGCAAGATGTTAAGAGTGAGTGCCACAGTAGAAAGGCTTCAAAAATTGGTGGTGCGCAGGAGCAGACCATATGAAATTGTCCGATACATCATCAGAGACATGGCATATCTCTTCAAAACATTTTGGTTCGGTAAGGAAACAAATCTCCCTAGTACCAGAAAATCTTCCAATAGCATGCCAACTCCCTTCCTCGTACAAAGTTCAATACAATTTAGAAGTTTAAGAAGATAATGGGACAACTTACGAAGTAAATATAAACGTTATTGACTTGGAAGAGTGTGATACTAAGCCATGGTAATTTAATAGCCATTCAGTCATATTTTGCTTTAATATGTTATCATAATCCAATTCTCATTTAGCCTTTCTATAATTTTCAGGTATGCAAAATTAACTATCTTTAATCCTTCAGAACACATAACACAGCAGTCTACTGTTGTCGAAGCAACTTATGCAGCTGTGCCAATTGCTAGTCCCGGCAATTGTTCTGAGGCAAATGCCTCTACAGTGAGCAATGAAGAAGATACAATTTTACAACAACAACAAAGTTTTTCAATTCCAATTAAATTAAGATAGGATAGAGTTAAAAGTTCAATAGCTGCTTTCTAATCACTTAAGTACAGATCTTTAATTAGTTCTTTTTATTATCTTTTTCTCAATTGCGTTCTTTCTCTATCTCTCATCATATTATTATTTTAACTTAGTTTTTGCCAATTTTAGATCTACCAATTTCACTTTCAGCTGCCAACAGAAACATTTCTTGTGTGTCCACATCAGCAGTAGCAAAAGTCATTTGGAGCATGAATCTTGGACTAACAGAAGTGTAAATTCCCACTTCCAGAAAAGGAGAAAGTTAAGCTCCCCTACAAGCTGCTGTACCTACACAGAGCATTCTTGTTCTCCAAGCAAACCTTTCTTCCATGGTAGTTGTGATGTGAGATCTGAGAACTGATGGAATGTGTTGCAAGAGTATGAAAATGTCCAGATGTGAAAATATTAAGGTTGAAAGAAACAACAAACTTGTAGAGTTTCCACCAAGGGAGTCTACACAGGAAAAGCTTTTCATTTGTTGTGCTAGATGCAAAACAGCACTTGGATTACAAGAGGATGGCTTTCTTGTTTCATGTTCATCGTCTTTATCCTCAAATTTTTTCTTGACATATCTTTGGAGACATGGACCATCAGCAGACTTCTTGCCAGGAAAAGATTTTTCAGCATCACCACCCTTGAAGATAAAAGTGATGGCCTGCAATGTATCTTCACTGAACAAGATGATCCTTGGCAACATGAGGAATGAAGATTCTGCTCATAATTCTGGTGTCTGGTCTGAAATGGATGGATGTGTGTACAAGGCAGTAACATGTCATACTTGCTCTTGTAAAAATGGATGTGTCACGACCCTCAGAGCACAAGTTGTTGCAACTGATTCATCAAACCAACAATTTTGTGACAAGGTACTTGGCATATTCTGGTGCATCTTGTAATTGAGTACTATCTCTACATTAACTTACTCTATCTGTTCAAATGAAGGTGCTTTTGTTCGATGATCTTCTGTATATCAAGCATGGACCATCGAAGGATCAGGTATGACTTCTTTATGTTCAGGTTTATATCCATCCAGTCAGATTACTGGAAGTCTAAGCTGATAAAATACGTTTGGAATTCTATTAAAAGCTTAATGGTGCTGTCTGTTTCCATGTAAGGTTGCAAGTGCTCCCATAATAACTGTTAAACCCATATCGCCACCGCCAGTGATTGATCTCGAGTCCTTTGCATACAAATCACTGGAAGGATCCTGTGACAGTGAACGCAAGATCTAAGGTCAGCCACCAGTTGCCACTGTTTTCTATCCCACCACCGTTAATTAACGATTCGGCCAGGAGGTGTCTGATTTGGGTACAAGCCGAAGCCGAGTCCTCCCTATCCAGTTTAAATATATATGTTAAGTACGATGACGATATAAATCTACCAGTGTTCGTGGGAAAGATGATCTTGTTTGTAAATCTCTTATAAATATATAGTGGTAGTTTCTTTTCTTTTCTTTTTAGAAATTTTTATCTTTTTTATAATCTAGACTATAAATATGTACACATAAACCTGTAAAAAAAAAGAAAAATCAGATGAATATAGCAAATTTGGCGTATCACTAACTTTAGTAATATAAGTAATGTAATTTTTGATGAAATCTTACTTCAGGTTAGACTGTATGGGTTAAGTTTTATCTGAGTTAAAGTCTCGTTATATAGTTGACCTATTGGTTCGGCTATATTTCATCTAATTTTATATATTTACTAATTTTATATTGATTTGATCTATTAGCCTAATTTATTTGATATAATATAGAGTTTATCGGTTTATTATGTTTATTTTGTTGATAATATTTTACTATTTTAGTTAGATATGATATATTAGATTATATTATTTTACTATAGGTCTAATCTATTAGATTATTTTAAGTAATTAAAATCTTAATAAGTATTTAGCGTTTCATCGGAGTTTTAACCGATAGATTATGCAAGTTTTTATTTTTATCTGTATCAAATTATTATCTGATATATTTTTTATATATCACGTTTAATTCGTTATTAATTATACATAATATTATTAGTAGCTATAATCTTATTATGTTTTAATTTAATTTGATCAAGATCGTATATATAATAAACTAAAAAGTTAATAGATTAAGTTCGTATCAACTAATATTAATCTCTATATATTAATCTCTATTGGCTGCACGCTATTTTAAAACTCAATCAGACATTTGATAATTCGAGTATATATTGGTGGTCAATTAGATCAGTATAATTTTTTATATCATCTTTGTCAATTCTAAGACAGATTGATTGATATGTCTTCGAAATTTTTAGTAGTAGATATTTTAGGACTTCGTGCGTACGGCGTGAACATTGGACGGTTTCCGCGTCGACACCTTTTTACAGTTTTGCTGATCTTCATTTTCTAGTTTATATTTTATTTCATCTTATTTCTACAAGGTAAAACTTGTAGAAGGCTAACAATATGGGTAGTGGAACAATCCCGAATCTACAGACAATGCTGAATTTTTAATTTTTGGTTGTTTATGTGATCAGCTTAGGTTACCTGGCACAACCAAATCCAAGAATGGCTCAACATAATATAAAGGATTCGTAAGATGGGACTGAACATCTGTTCTATTCTATAAAAGAACTGATATGTCAAGTGTACACCCCGAGACACACTTTACATGAGAATCGGATGGCAATTGTTATGGGCATTCTCTTTCTTCCCCCATTTTGTAAGGAAATATGGAATGGCTCTACTGTGGCAATCTCTACATAGAAGAGATTAGCATGCTTTTTTTGAGTTGAAGGGCTTATGTAAAATATAAGTTGCCGGTAGTATACTATGGTATATGACGTAAATGCAAATTTGTATTTTCTATGGATAGATATTAGTATAAAGTGCAAGGCAGCTGGAGAAATTGTTCTGGCTGCCACTCTTACCATGGCTTATAAAAGTTGTATGCTGGACGAACCGTGCAGGTCATGGGTCATGACTGCATAATGACCAAAAATGAATGGCCACTACTAGAAGACTGAAAAACAAAATGGACATAGCTCCCGGCGAGGATCGAACTCGCGACCTTTCGCTTACGAAGCGAACGCACTACCACTATGCTACGGAAGCAGCTTACGTAATTCGTGGTAAACGAAATCCCTTCAAATATACGGCCAAAAAGCTCCCTAAATTTGGGCATCTGTCAAGAAATTTTGGAGGCAGATGCAAATCCAAACAAAATCCTTAACTGGCACGGGGAAATTCAGAAGAAGCTGCGCATATTGCAAGTCTCAGGTTACAGTGCAGTAACAAGATAGTAGTTTCATCATGTTGAAAACTTGAAACAGTAAAAGGAAAAATATGGTAAATTGGATCCCTTTAGAAGCTTTGGTTTTAGGTTCACAGATTATGTCTGCCTTAGAGAATTTGCCAAAATTAAAATATTCTATATTTTTTAAAGGCGGAATTAGTTGTAGAGCATTGAAAGTTTCTGTTTTTAATTTTATAGCATCGAAAATTCCTGATTCACTTTAATAGCACCAAAACTTATCTCTGGTACTCATTTTAGCATTCGCAGCATTGTACATTAGCAGCTGTACTTATACTGATGATGAGAAAACATGAAAGATATACTACCAGAATTCATTATCCGATGATTGAATATTCAGATCAATTTTCTGGACTATCAAAACATATAGTTTGATCAATCTGATAGCACGTCATCCATAGGCTCACAGTCACAGGCATACAGAAGTACAGAACTTCAAGCTAGTCTTTCATCCAAAAACACATTGAAGTCCAAATTTCAAATAGAACACAACGTAAACAGCTAGAGAAAGCACTAGTTCAAAGAACTTGTTTCAGCATAGCATGATACTATCATGGATTTGAAGAGGTGGCAAAGCTATCTCAGACGAGTCAAAGATACTCATTATTGAATTACTACCATCCCAAACATAAAATACACAGCCACAAAACTAACAAACAGATCACTTGTTATTACTAACTGATCCGTTAGATAGGACTATTTGCTACCAAACAATCGCTAACATAGCACACAAACAGGTCACTTCTTATTACTAACCGATCTGTTATAGATAACACTATTTGCTATCTAACAATTTGTAACATAGAGACGGAACTTGTATTTCAGTTAGATAGCAGTAGTAGCTAGTAACTGGAGCAGGATTTTTCAGATCAGATGCTCAGATTGTAAGTTTTCAGTCAAATTTTGGATGTTTTGGGTTTACAATATCATGTTTTGAAATTTTTTGTTAAATTTTACAAGTTTTTATCCTAGGAGTATTTTTTTATTAGAACAAAATTATACAGGGCTAATGGATACTACATGATAAATCATAGAATTTAACTAAAAGTCAATGCTATACAAATTATAGAACTATACTATAAAATCAGTGATAATTCTCTCTAATAAAATTGGCTTATGTCATCCTTCTTTCAGCCTGGCGAAAAAACTGGTGATGATACAAATCTGTAGCCCTAACGAAATTTAATGACGCTGGAATAGAATCGAGATGAAAATTTGCATGAAAAGAACAAATTAGTAGAATTAATTCTCTCGTGTGGTCTCCATGCATCACACTAAATATAATAGGGACTAATTCTCTATATATATCTCAATAAATCTATTAACCATTTTATCATTAATCAATCAAAATCTATTTAGACGATTAGATCTAGTTTCAACAACAACATTTGTTTTGTGCTGACAAATTGCAGTGACATGGGCACCTGTAATTGGTAGGGGACTGAAATACTGAATCCACAACCGCAGTCTAAGAATACTAAATTCACAACTGCGTTCTGAGAATACTGAATCCACACACATACACAATAGGACAAGGATACCGGAATAAACCAATTCTTATTCAACACAATCCCGCATATGGTGGCCAGTATTGATAGAGATAGGCGGCATTGCTTATGGAGGGGTGCTAACATTAACTCTAGTAAGAGGTATTTGGTACTATGGGACCGTGTCTGTCAGCCAACGAACAAATGTGGATTGGGTTTCATCAATTTGAAGATACAAAATGAAGCTCTCTTGATGAAAAATATACATAAGCTCTATAATAAAATGAACTTGCCTTGGGTAAAGATAATTTGGAATAAGTATTGATCCTTTTGGTGGAGGCATGTTTTTCAGTTCATAGACATTTACAAAGGTATTGTAAAATAAAAAGTTGGAAATGATGTTTGTTAGATCAGTTGCTTTTCCTAGGGCTTTCTGATTTGTAGCAAACAGAAAGGATTCTATACAGAAAAACCCGGGCAAGGGTCCAGAACAGATGTTCACTCTACCACTTTCACCACATTCATACCAGAGTACTTACACATGTGTCAATTGGATTCCTCGGTGGATATGCAGCAAGAACATTATCAATGCAATTATATTTGAGGTACTGTTGTTTACTGCTAGCAAAAGTTTTACATGCTGAACTACATCTCAAACCAGCTTCCACATTATCCACAGTGGATATGGAAGAGTTAGTGTGTATCAAAAGTCAAGGATTTCGGATGGCGTCGATTAAGTAATAGGCTAAATATTGTCCTCCCCGAAGAAATAATCTCACATATATTGAGAGAAACACATGCATATTTCCTTGTTATGCTGAAACCACGTAAATATATTTTAGGACAACTTTAATATTCTTCAAAGAAATGATCTCACATGCGTTCTATGTGATAATGCCATTTTTTAATAAAAACTTTGATGAATTATATTTTTTAAACCATGTATTATTTTAAACATCTATTCGGAATCATACTCCACTCAAAATATATAAAAAAAGTTCAATATTTAATACATTCAAGTACTCAAATTATAGAATTAAGTAAGCTCCATAATACTTCATATAGATTGTCCACTGTATAATTACTTCTGATGCTATGAATAGTTAATTTTACTATAGAGCTTAGTAATTTTTATTATTTGAGTTAATCTTAAAATATTAAACTTATTTTGAGTGGAGTACAATAGTTGAAACGGATCTTAAAAATAATACATCTGCCAAATGTTAAAAAAAAACAGACTAGCGGGAGTTGATGGTTGTGTGATTAGTGTAACCCATAAGCGTTCTTGTTACGGAGGCACGGGCAGAGCGGATGGACGCTGTCATTTTTGGTAAGTCGGAGGAGCAACAGGTTAGGACTTGTTGGTGCATCTACGTTATACAGTAGGGATACAGGGAAAAGTAGCGACCATACCACCAATGACACGTGGGCCCGAGAACTGTCATCACGTCCGTGAAATTTGCGAGAAATACCAAAACGACCCCTCCAAGAAGCACAGGGGAAAGCACACCGCGGATGCCTCACTCCGCGGCTAGAGAAATCCAGAACCCACCCGCAGTACCAATGACATGTGGGCCCCGCACAAACCCAGACCGCCCCACTCAGGACACAGCAACCGCGAGCTAGAGTAACACACCGCGTTGGAGAGGAAGGCAGTAGCCGTGTCGCGCGCCGCGCGGCCAATGGGAGGCGAGCGCACGGATCGGTGACGTGGCGAAAAAAAATTCAGATCCCGCGCAAACTCGCCCCCGCCCCCCGCCTTTAAAGGCCGCACCCTTCTCCTCCTATTCATGCCATTCGCATTGCATCCCACACGAACAGTTCGCAATCAATTCCCCACCGCTTCGTTTCGCCGATCAGCGTGAGGTATCCATGGTTCGCTCGGAATCTAATTCAAATCTCCGCGAGATTTTGTGTTGCTCTAGTGTATCTAGGTGTGGGGTGGTGTTCTGATCGTTTTTGGTTGGGTGTTGTTCTCGTAGGTGTCTCGAGATGAAGGCTAGGTCGAGGTCCAGCAATGGCGACTCCAGGTGAGGATCTGTTCCGTTTCTGTGGTTTTTGTTTGTGGTTTGCGCTTGTGCTCGCGGTGGTTTCGATTCGTTTTGGTTGGGTTTTGAAATGGGGATTCGTTGTTGTTGTTTGTGAAGGCTCTCGGTGAGGAAGACCAAGGCGGAGAAGGACCCGAACAAGCCCAAGAGGCCACCCAGCGCGTTCTTCGTGTTCATGTGAGTCTCGGATTCGTGTGTTTTTCGTGCTGCTTCTCTGTGTTTCGCGTTGATTTGCGGCGTGCGTTCTGATTGATTCGGTATGTTTGGTTCTCTGCAGGGAGCAATTCAGGAAGGACTACAAGGAGAAGCACCCCAATGTCAAGCAGGTTTCAGTGGTAAGCGCAGTTTTCCTCCGCTGCGTCTCGTCGTTTCGAACGGTTTCATCGATTTGCCTGCGGCAATGTGTGTTCTGATCTGGTTGGTTTTGGTGGAATCGCAGATTGGCAAGGCTGGTGGTGACAAGTGGAAGTCCATGTCTGATGCTGTGAGTTCCTCACTTCCCCTGCCCCCGTTTCGAACAGTTCCATGTGCGTTTGGTTCGATTTGAGTTGCTATTCAGTGCTCTGATGCCGTGTCTCGCTCTAGATCCGTTTAGTCTCGTGTTGCCAGTGTTGTCCATGTCCCAGTACTGCTCGTTCAACTTAGAACATGTGAGGATTTTGTTCAAATGCTTTCAAATTTGTTCTCTCGTAGGGGTTTAAATTCAACTGAGGGGGTTATGTTATAGCTGCGGCTGTTACTCAAGTTGGTCAACCCGTAGATTTGTTCATATCTATATTATATCTTTGTTGCAATGCTACTGCACTAGATCTGTAAATTGTCGTTCTGCCTTGTTTGGTTAGTCCGAGTGTTCGCTCAGAATGCTTACTGGTTACTCGAATTCGAGTATATTTGTCTTCGTATTTACTCATCGGTGATGTTGAGCTTGTATTGGTTGTGACTGCTTAGTGTTCGGATCGATCTTGTGCTTGCTTGGCTCTTACATTTTGGGTGTTGAAACGATGCAGGACAAAGATCCTTTCGTGGCCAAGGCAGAGAAGCTCAAGACTGAGTACACCAAGAAGATCGACGCCTACAACAACAAGCAGGCAAATCCCCTCTCCCTTCAACTTTGCACCTGCAAAACCGCATTCAGCTTCAAAATTGTCATAATCCATTGTACTGATCTGTGCGCTTTGTTTGCGTTTCGTGTTGCAGGCAGGAGGCCCGGCAACCTCAGGCGACTCTGACAAGTCCAAGTCCGAGGTGAACGATGAGGACGAGGGCAGCGTAAGATCTCCCATCTTACAACGCCGTCTTGCCATAACTCATTGTCTCCTGGTTGTGACCTCAATGATGTACTTATCTCCGAAACTGTTTGCGTGCAGGGTGATGAGTGATGGATCTCCGCCTCCAGTGCTGCAAGTAGTAGGGGTGGGAGTCTCGCTCGGTCTAACCAAAGTGGACGTTGATGTTGCTGCTCCTTGCTAGTGCCGGGATGCTGCCGTTAGCTTTAGTAGTCTTGGTTCTCCTGTAGCGTAGCGTAGTTCTCGTGGTGTCGTCCTCTCTTGCTCTCTTCGGCACTTGGTCACCACCATCTTGTCATCGCTATCTGTCTGTCTCGTCTGTCTTGACTGTCTGTATCTACACCAATTTCTAGTATCTGTCGCTGTTTTAAATCTCAGATCTCAGTAGATGGTGCTATCTGTTAGTTGCTGAAGATGAAAAAGGAAATACAATCTCTTGCTTCTGATTTTGCTGCCTCCGGGTTTGTCAGTTCGTTTACTTGCTCTGCATTGTTCCACATTTTGATGCCATGCTTCTAAATGTTTGTGAATGGCCGTTCGTTGTGACTGAGCGGTTGATGGATATGGCTCAGCGCAACAACGCTTGAGGACTCGTGATGCACCTAACCTGATTTTAACCGCTCGATTTTATGATGTGAAGTGAGGTGAAGCTTTGTCTTGTTTAGCAGCAATTGTTGGAACCATCTAAATATATGGTTAGGAAGTTGCGATCTGTTTGGGTATCTGCCTGCTTTCCTTGGGTTGATCTAGTACAGTAGTTTGTTGGATTTGAAGCTGGCATGCGCTATCTATTGTACACGTTCTGCCAGAATTGGATCCGTATGGTTTGGTAGAAAAGGAAGGTTCTTTTTCCTCATCGTTTTGTTCGTATCGGCTATTCTTGGTTCAGTTCAGTAGTGATATGATGCAAGGTCACTGTAGAGTACTAATTCAATGTTGTAGTGTTCAAGAAGAAATAGGAGTAAAATCGCCAAGCATGCAGTGTTCTCTCTATTTTGTTTGAATAGGGGAACTATGGTTTTAGAAGTTCAAACTCAATTTTGATGCATCGAGGTACTTTCCTAATACTGTGTTGCTTGACTGGTCCATGTAATTTGAACTCATATTTCTTGATGCTTACTCAGATGTACACCCCTAATCTCTTGGCAGTAAATTATTTCCCTATGCATGCTGCACTCTGCCTGTCGTATCGCCTCTTATGACAGCAGTCTGGTGGATCAGTCAACAATGACGATCTGCGTAAGATTCATAAAACACGTGATCTTAAACCATTTTTTCCCAAAATCCTGATCACTACTACTTTTTAGCTTTACCTACATTCATGCAAGGTTAAATTCATGAAGATATCAAAGTAAAATTTATGTAGATATCGTTGGAAAGTTCATAATATAAGGATTCAGAGTTTGAATCATACATGGCTTCACAATGTATGTATGTCAGAATTTGCAAGAAATATTCAGGAGAGCGGTGGATTTACTCTTGTGTAGCATGCAGCAGACAAAGGTCATCGACATCGATCTTTCCTATAATCATACGTTCTCTTAACATTCTTTTTAATTTTGTACATGCCATCTTTGTGTACTCCGTAGTTTGATCCAGATTCATTGTGCATTGTTGTTGAATTACTCAAATGCTTGGCGAATTACTGGTTTTGTACAGGTGCGAGACTATGAATTTGTTTGTACTACACATGAGTGAATTGCTGTTTGGTTCAATTTTTTTGATTTATCTAAGAGGTCTTTCGCAGACATATCTTGTATGAGTTCAAATATATTTTCAGCACTAGAACTCTGTTTTTGCATTGAAATCTGTAACATGACCCCTTGAGGATCATATGTTGATTTTTACCTTGCAGAATATTGCTTGGAGCAGTTGTTTGCTATTAGATGGTGACATATCCTCTGTATTTCAAGCTTCCTATCTTCTCGAGAAATAGAAAAAAAAACCCTATAATATTAGGCTCAGCAAGCTTGGATTCAAGTTTCGGTGCAGTAGATGGTGATTATTTTTGAAGATGTCGTATATAATTGGTGGGTTAACGTGAGAAGTTTTTTTTTGGGGGTTCTATTTGTCAGGAAGGGTCAATGTGATATTCTAACAGCATGCAGCATATTTTCGTTGCGCATATGCATGAAGTTGACTGTAGGAAGTATTGTGAAGTTATTAAAATGCTGTGAGGCGTATATGAGTGTATTTGTGTCTCTACATCTAACAACATTATGAACAACTAGCTGTAAAAGATTTCAAGGGCAACACTGCTTCATTCTTATTTATTTTTTTATAATAAAATAAATAAGATGCTGATTATAAAACATTTTAATTTTTTATATCAAATTTCTTTAAGTTTAATTAAGTTTACAGAAAATAACATAGACATCAAATTAATTTTATTAAATCTAATATTAAATATATTTTAATATTATGTTTGTTTTGTTTTTAAAATAAACTCAATCAAACTTAAAATTTTGATTAAAGAAATTAAAACATGTTACAATATAAAATAAAGGGAGTGGAGGGGTATATTTGTTCTGTATCTAGAAAAAGGGTACTCCCACCTGATGTTAAAAGAGCCACTTACATCATGCACAAGCTCAGGATTAGACTAGCACGTGATCCCACTTCTTAAAAAATAATATTGTGCATTTTTTTCTCCAAAAACAGCTCCTCTCATCGTGCGCCTCCCACTTGATGCCTTGTTAACACGATTTTGCACGCACGGCGTGCTCACGTTACCGATCAAAACATAAGAGAGAAACCAGGGACGGAAAGGCAAGTAAACCGCTGGATCTTCTTTCTATATATATAAAAAAGCTTTAAAAAACAAACCCATCAGCCATTGTATGGATACCATTCATAAATAGTACTTTCTTCGGTTTTCTTAAATTACTTTTAGACTTCATTAAATTTACTTCCCAAAACTTCAAGTTTAACTCGCTTGACCATGAGGTTACTTCTAATGTTATTAAAAGAGTTATTGTACTTCTCTCGTCGTGTGTTATAACTTCTATTAAAAATTAGATAAAATAATGATAACGCCTACCTGAAAACATTATGACTCCATCTGAACTTCTGAAAATGATTCATTGATGAGCAATATTAGAGTAGAGTACCTCTGCTTTTAGATGGTTAAAATGTGTGATTATTTAAAAAATATCAATTTACTTATAAAGCTACCCTATAACTTCATTTGTAGCTATCTATGTGAATATTATATTGTTATTTGTTGAGTTACTTCTAGGTATTATTTACTTCAATTTATTGTTCTTTCTATGACTTAGGGATTGACTTGACTTAGTTAGGACCAAAGGCCTCGGTGCAATACTAATAGGAATACACGGATTAAATATAATTCAAATTAGTTATTTAAGCATTATCCTTTGTTGCTGTTAATAATCTTAGTAGCCTCTTATTTAGTTAATCACGTTAGCCCCTAGCATACTGCGTAATCATGAACCTATGTGGCTATGTATAGGCCACATCATTGTCCAAGGAGAGGTTGGACATAACTAAAAATAAAAATAGAGTAGCAGTGGTTCGAAAGTATAAGAAGATAAGGCACCGTCTGAATGTGGTTGCTGGTGCATTATTATTATTTTTTAAAATTTTTATTTTTTAATTTTGAAACTAAATTACATAGAAATGTATTTTTAAAATTAAACCCTTTTGTCATGTCCACTCCTGATGGTATAGCAGTATTTTTTATCTACGTTAGAAGGTCTAGCATGATGAAATTATTTAGATCTAAAGGCGTGGCATAGTTTTGAAATTAAAAAATAAAAAGATTTAAAAAAATAAAAAAAAATCGTTGCTAGCTAGGTTGTTTCTCTACTTTATCTCGTTTACTATGCTAAAAAAAATTCTACATAGCCTCCACTAAATAACACTATCTAAATCTATTCATCCAGATTGGATATAAGGTAATCTAAACTAAAATTTAACGATAAAATATGGTTCAAACTATAATTTAATCTTTTATTAATTATTGAATTTGAAGAAATTGCTTTTAAAACCCACTTTCCGAATTTTAGATTTTAATTTTAGAAATTTTTTCGGCACCTTCATTGAATCGTTTGCCATCTTTCTTTCCATAACTGCTAAGAATTATTCATAAAATATAATTTAGTATTCATAGTTAGCTTCATATTTTATGCCAAACTATGCCAAGCACACTGATACTGCATCCCTCCTGCAAAGTCAAATACCGGTTTCTGACCCCTATTAGTAGCGTACAGAAGTATCGGTAAATAATTTTTGGTCGTGTTAGCAGTCTTTATTGAAGTTTTTCATGGTAACGCAAGTTGGTTTAATTTAAAGCAGTTCACGTCTTCACGGCAAGTAGTATAAGTTTTGGACCAAACGGTCGATTCGAGAGGACGACACTAACATACTAGATCGAAAATGATAGGATACATCAGGGTTTCAAAAACCATTTGCCTATCAAAAACTTCTCGCTAGCAGTTTAGTCGGTTACTGTGATTACCGCTCAATAACCGAGGAAAACATGTGAAATTCAGAGAAATTTTATACTTTACTTTTTTTTAGCTTGGGTGATTTACTGAGCAGTTCTCGATGTGAATCGGCTTGAGATAGCCAGTAAAGTTCCTAATTTTTATAACCGCATTCTAGGTTAATCATAACTTGCTAATTATTTATTTTTGCTTTTAAGAATTGTTAACAAATACAAATACTAAATTGAGATTTTTTTCTTATTACATGGAAGATTGCACCTACTCATACATACCATTATACACGCATGTCTCACTCACGCATCCACATTGTTAAGCTCAGAGAGATGGAGGTAACTGGCAATTCTTTGATCTTAGGAAACTGAAACTTCAATATGATTACACGTTGAAATGTATTAGTCTAAACTTTAAAACTAGTACTTATGAAAAACGCGTTACTGAGACTTCAAGCCAGATAAAAAAAATTATACATACCCATTCCGATTTCTCAAATTATTAAATTAAGAAGAACATAATAAGAAGAAAAGTAGTAGAGTTGAATATATCTTTGGAAATATCGACAACATTAATCTATTTCGATCCTAAGTGATTAAATACAAAGTGCTCGTATATAAAAAGTATAACACTATTCAATCACGAATACTTAATGTTTTATGTTTTTGATAAATCTGATTGAACTTTTAAAAATTTAACCACCAAAACTTCTAAGAAAAAAAGGTATTTGTAGATTTGCATTAAAATTCTTTCATAATCTCATAAACTTATGTATTTTTTAAACTTATTTGAATATATAGTTGTGTTGTCGAAGCCGTACCTGGAAGACCGAAAAGAGTCAACATTACGTATTTTTAAATAATTGAAGGAAAGAGTACAAATAGCCTGAATGCATCGGTTAGTTACGTGCTTCTATATTTGATTTCCCTGTCAATTTCTAAGCAAGCATGTCTTCAGAAAATTTCTGAGCAAGCACACAAATCCTAGCTGGCCTCTGCTCAACAGTGCACTGTGCGATTATGAGCACATTAGCTCACGGAAAGGAAGAAAGGGATCAATTTTCATGGATCGATCAGCTGCTTTCGCCTACATCATCGTCAGCGTCCTCCTCCTACCGCCGCCGCCATGTGCATCCGACGACCGGCTTGTCCCCGGTAAGCCGCTAACCTCCGATGCTACCGTCGTTTCCGACGGCGGCGCCTTCGCCATGGGCTTCTTCTCCCCCTCCAACTCCACCCCGGACAAGATCTACCTCGGCATATGGTACAACGACATCCCGGGGCGCACCGTCGTGTGGGTCGCCAAGCAAGAAACCCCTGTCACAAACGGTACAACGCTGTCCCTGACCAACTCCTCCAACCTCGTCTTGTCCGACGCCGACGGCCGCGCTGTGTGGACGACCAACATCACCGACGCAGCGAGCCCAGCAACGGCGGCTGGATCATCCACCGCAGTGCTCAAGAACGACGGCAACCTCGTCGTCCGGTCACCGAACGGCACCATCTTGTGGCAGAGCTTCGAGCACCCGACCGACTCGTTCCTGCCCGGGATGAAGCTCGGGATGATGTACAAGACTCGCGCCGTAGATCGGTTGGTGTCGTGGAGGGGCCCCGATGATCCGTCGCCGGGGAGCTTCTCGTATGGCGGCGACACGGACACGTTCCTCCAGATCTTTCTCAGGAACGGGACGCGGCCGGTGATGAGGGACGGGCCGTGGACGGGGCAAATGGTGGACAGCCAGTATCAGACGAACAACACCGCCATCAACTACCTCGCCATCCTCAACCGCGACGACGAGATATACATCGAGTTCACCGTCTCCGACGGCTCGCCGCACACCAGGTACGTGCTCACCTACGCCGGCAAGTACCAGCTGCAGAGGTGGAACATCACCTCGTCGGCGTGGGAGGTACTCGAGGAGTGGCCTACCGGGTGCAACCGCTACGGCTCCTGCGGCCCAAACGGCTACTGCGACAACACGGCGGCGGCGGGGGATGTCGTCCCGACGTGCAAGTGCCTCCCCGGCTTCGAGCCGACGGGCTCGGCGGAGTGGGAGAGCGGCCAGTTCATGCGTGGCTGCCGGCGGACGGAGGCGGTGCAGTGCGGCGACGGTTTCTTGGGCGTGCCGGGGATGAAGCCGCCGGACAGGTTCGTGCTCGTCCCGAACAGGACGTCCGACGCGTGCGCCGCCGAGTGCAGCAGCAACTGCTCCTGCGTGGCGTACGCGTATGCCAACCTGAACAGCAGCAGGTCCAAGGGCGACATGACGAGGTGCTTGGTGTGGTCAGGGGAGCTGATTGACACGGGGAAAGTTGGTCAGGGGAGCAGCGACAGCGATATGCTCTACCTCAGGCTTGCAGGCCTTGATACTGGTAAATTAACACAGTTTTTTTTTCGGGGAAAATTAACACACGGTTAATTTTATATTTCAGTGCATCAATTGTTACTATGGGGCATTTTGGTTTAATACCCTATCCAATTTTAACAAAATTTGGCATTATTAAATTTTGGTTACATAGAGTTTATTTGATTCAGTGCCAAATCTTACCAACCAGACAAACATATAGGTAATGCCAAAATATTGGCAAGACAAAATTTCCTACGGAATGTTTGGTTAGCTAACTACTAAATTTTGGGCAGGGTACCAAACCAAAATGGTCCTTTCTCCGTGTTTTTACTTTTACTTGAGCTCTTAGCCATAATTTTCAATATATACACACGACGTATTGTTGCTATTTTTCTAACTTCCATGTTGACTTTATTTAGTTAAACTTTTAAAACTTTAACCCTTAAAATATTTAGTTTAAAAACATAAAAATATTGGTAGATTTTTTATAACTACTTTTACAATATTATAATCTTGTTAGATATTATTGTTATATTAATAGAGATCAAAGTTGCACAACAAATATCCAATATCATATATTTAAATTATATATTTACAAAAATCATTAAATTGTAATTTATGAAGGTGTTTTTAACAAATTACTAACAAATATACTAACATAATTTTCACATTTAAAATCCTGATAATTTTGAATCTATTAATGATTTAATACTTCAATGTACAATTGCACGTCTTGTACAACGTCGTCTGTTTCAGAATGGAGGTAGTATTTACAATTTACTATTGGGATCATAAAACTTTGCACCATATTTGCACTATTGCACAGGTGGAAGGACGAAGAGCAATGTAGTAAAGATTGTGCTGCCAGTGTTAGCTAGTATTCTGACTGTCCTATGCATTTCCTTTGCATGGTTAAAAATCAAAGGTACATTATTTTTTCTTAGAAGCCAATGTTATACTTGTCATAAAAATGAGTGATGTCTATTAATTTTGTGAGCAGGAAAGAGAAGAAATCGGGAAAAGCACAGGGAGCTAATTTTGGATGTAACGGGTACATCTGATGAGTCTGGGGAAGGAAACCTTGTCCAGGATTTTGAATTCCTATCCGTAAAATTTGAGGATATTACTCTAGCAACTCACAACTTCTCAGACGCGTATAAGATTGGGGAGGGAGGTTTTGGCAAAGTTTACAAGGTGATTCGTACTTCCTCTTGTTTATTGATTTGTTTTGTTCAGTAATTTATTTTGTATGGCATGTACTGAAATCTTAATTTCTTCTCAAAATTTGTAAGGCAATGCTAGGTGGTCAGGAAGTTGCTGTTAAGAGGTTAAGTAGGGATTCTCAGCAAGGAACAGAGGAGTTTAGGAATGAAGTTATTCTTATTGCGAAATTGCAGCACAGAAATTTGGTTCGCCTTCTTGGTTGTTGTGTCGAGAGGGATGAAAAGCTGCTAATTTACGAGTATTTGCCAAACAAAAGCTTAGATGCTATTATTTTCGGTATGTTCTCTTGACGCATCATACACCACAAGCTCAGGAACTCAACAATAGATTGCTTACATTTACTGTCTTGTCCATAGACACTTCAAGTTCAAGAAAACTGAAACTAGACTGGACAACACGGTTTAATATAATCAAAGGGGTGGCAAGAGGACTTCTTTATCTGCACCAAGACTCAAGATTAACCATAATTCACAGAGATCTCAAAGCCAGCAACGTTTTGCTGGATGCAGAGATGAGACCCAAGATAGCAGACTTTGGTATGGCGAGAATCTTTTGTGATAATCAACAAAATGCAAATACCCGGCGTGTTGTTGGAACATAGTGAGTAGTCATTTGAATTATTTACTGAAATTAAGTTTGATTTAGTTAAAAATCCTCTTTAGTAACCCCTGCAAATGAAATGGTCAAACAGTGGCTACATGGCTCCTGAGTATGCAATGGAAGGTATCTTCTCTACAAAATCAGATGTTTACAGCTTTGGTGTATTACTATTGGAAGTTGTAACCGGCATTAGGAGAAGTTCCACTAGTAACATCATGGACTTCCCAAACCTCATTATCTATGTGAGTTTGTCTCTCTGAAATTTTAGTTTAGATTAAAACTTTTTGTTTTGAAAATTTTGAGTTACACAATCCAAATGATGAATTTGATTGTTTCAGGCATGGAGCATGTGGAAGGAAGGGAAGACCAATGATTTGGCAGACTCATCGATTATTGATAGTTGCTTACCAGATGAAGTTTTTCTGTGCATCCATGTAGCACTGTTATGTGTTCAAGAAAACCCAAATGACAGGCCACTTATGTCATCTACTGTGTTCATTCTAGAGAATGGGATCAGTACTGCACTTCCAGCCCCAAGTCGCCCCGCCTACTTTGCATATAGGAGTGATGAACTGGAGCAATCAAGAGAAAATATCCAAAACTCAATGAACACTTTTACACTAACAAATATAGAGGGGCGGTAGGATGATTCATTAACTTGAGATGTAACAATCACTGTCCAAAGAAAAATATCTACATTCAACTTATGTATGATATGTGGTTTGGAAGTCAAATTACTGCTTTTCTCTCTTATTCCCTTTTTTAGGTCTTGCTGGTTATTCTAGTATCACAACAAACTAAACAGCACATGACAAGTTCAAAAATGTTGCCAAAAGAGCTTAAATATAACTCAACGTTAAATCTTAAATTATGAAACATTTTAATGGCACATGGGCAACCGAAGAGCGCATTAGCAGGGTTTGACCGAGGATGTTATTCAGATGAACGAGAAGTACGTTGACTGATGCGAAGGATGCGTGTCCATTCCTTTCATGCCTTCTCATTCATTTAACCACAATTACTAATGTACAATCGTGCCGGGCTGGAAGTAACTATGGCAGGTCAACTGAGGGTGTGGTCTTTTGCTGTTCTGGATTGAAGCTGTGAAAGGTTGTGTTCATCAGGGTGCGGGTGAGTTAGATCAAGCCGGTCCGCAAGTGCCATGTTTGATTGTTTGGTGGCATCACACTTGTTGGGTGGACATTCCAGCAGCCAACTTCTGCGATCTATACAAACTGGTCTGATCTGATGATGGATGGTATGTAAATTTCAGAATGAGGTATAATACATAGTGGCAGCTGGCTGTGTTTAATTTAAATCCATTATCTAACAAATACATAGTGGCAGCGGCTGAGAGGGTTATTATATTATAGGAAGCTCAATATTATTTACGAAATGTGTGCATAGATGGATCTGCTCAATCTAGTTCCATGGATCTCTATGTCAGCGACTGTTTATTTGTTAGGTGGCAATGGTTTGTCAGCAACAAGCCATCTCCCAGCTGGCGTTGATTCAATGTAAACCTAGGCTGCTGCCATTGGGTATCCATTAACCATAGTCAAATCCATTTCTGCATTATTTAAGGAGGGTAGGGGTTAAAGAAGAATTGTTCATTTGAGTTTTTGTATGGGGTAATTTCCATTTTACCCACTTTTGTTCATACCTATATGAGTAAAAATTTGGTACCAAAAGTTTTAAGGTCACATTCACATATTCACATTAGGAAAAGTTATACAATTTGACTAAATTTTGTTAAGATGATTTATTATATAGAAGAACTAATTTATACGAGGGCAATATGTGGGGCTAACATATATCTCTAAATTGGACAATACTTATTTTATTTACGTATCGGTTAGTTAATTTTAAAATAGATATGGATAAATTTAGGTATAAATATAGGTTATACATATCCTCTCTCAAGTAACAGTTCTACGAGAACCAACCTTTCGTATATATAGTAGCAAGTAGTAATGATAGCGCGTACATGACTCAAATAAATAGACCGCATTTTCACACAACTCAACTATTGAAAGCATGAAATGTTTGGTGGGGACGATCTGGCTGTTCTCACTACATAGAAAAACGGACTGTGATGTGTTTGATCATATGAAAGGATTGAACACACAAGTTCTTGGGAGTTTGTCATGAACTCATGATTTACAAAAGAGAAAATTCTTCGTATGCCGAGTAGCTAGATTAAAGAAAGCTACAACACAATAGTATGCCGGAGCAGGGATCCCATCGATCCTCCAAGAGCTGAAGGCCATGTTTTCCCCTTCCCGGAGCTAAAACACAAGGAATGAGTCGCATCAAAGAGCCCAATATATATGCTTTGAAGATACTTTGAATGACTAGAGACTTGAAAACGCTTCAAAGACCTGAGAACTTGAAGATGCTTTGAAGGCGTGAAGATTTGTAGATGGTTAAAAGAGGAGCTTGAGAAGCACATGGCTGCAATGCACAAGCGGAGAAACAACTCGAAGGGCTTCATGGTGTTAGTGAATATTTCGAGTTGATGATTGGGACTACGCATGAGGGGTGTCGCGTGGAGACATCTCAGTTTTGTGACCCTAACTTAGTGTAGTATGTACAGTATTACCCTTAAATTGTGTTCTCGTATATTTGTAACTTTATAATATACTGCTTGGCCCTATATGAAAGGACCTGATGAATAGTATTGGGCACAAAGCTTTTTGCACATCATCTAGAGTGATCCAGCCTTCAAATTTCCAGCGTTCTCCATACACTCAGGAAAGAGGGAAGCATTAGCTCTCCTTTCGATCCCACCTTTCTGTTCGTTACTCATTGTGACAACACAGTACAATGCCATTTGAAATTTCAGAGCTCTATTACGATTCACGAAAGAGTCAGAAGAGATATGTTTTCATGAAAGAGAAATGTCAGGTAGCTAGATTAGAGTTATAAAAAAAAGGTAGATAGATTAGAAGAAAAAACATAGCAGTTCAATTAATGCCATCTTGAAAACTGCTAGATATAAAGGATAGAGATCGTATTTTTAATACTCTCCATGTCCAAAAATATATGTATTCTTAGGAGTTTAAGAGAAATTAATTTAAGGTTGAAATAAAACTACTTTTATTCCCCTTGTTGAATTCCTCTGATTGGGATGTGAAGTGAAAAAATTAACTAAGGGGTGATTGGGAGAAGAAAATAGTACTTCAAAAATACTTATATTAATAGATAAATTTTAATCACTAAAAATATTTATTTTTATACGGAGAGTGTTGCATATGCAATATCCGCAGCTTCCTACTACTACTTCAGAAAAATCTCTCCTAAGGAAAAAAAGGAGTATGTCACACATATAAGTATGGAAGGGTGATTATATTTAGAGTAAATATATATAGGATAGACTCATATTATATACATAATCAGAGGGGTGAATGATCGCGAAAAACCTTAAAAAAATTGTCTACACAAAATTTTATAGAAAAAACTATAAAAATTTAATCATCTGGACTTCTGGATCTCGAGATATTAACAATCAAAATTAATTAAACTTTAATTAATTAATAATGAGAGATATAAAAAAAATTAACAGATCAATATAAAAAAACAACCTAGCTAAAATTTAGATAAAAAATCAATGCAAAACACAGATGAAATAAGTTAATCTAAAATCAATCACTACACATTAAAAAAAGAGATTAATTACGACACTAATCTTTTATAAACTTCAGCTTTATTTCTAAAAATGTTTACATGATCCACACAAAAACTCATATATAAAACACTACTATCTTACCCTCTATTTATAGAAAAAAATTAAAAAAAATCAAAAGAAAAAGTCCTAAATACTCTTAAAATTTTGTAACCACTATTCTATTTATTCTTAACCGTTGAATTCAAAACTGACGCTCCAATTTGCGCTACGTCAACGGTTACACCGAAGACCATCAAATTCAATTTGTTTCGACAAAGAATCCTGCTCGAACACTATTCTATCAGTTATGACACATCACCTTCGGATCTCCTACGTACGCCCGCGTGTGCTATGTCTTCAGTTTGGTCCCACCTGTTAGCCGTAGCACCATTGTGCATCCGTGCTCACTGACAGGTCTAGCCCATCTATCACCCACTACGTCATTGCACGCCCTCGCCCTCGCGTCCGTACTCATTGACAACCCTAGCCCATCTGTCATTCGCTGTGCCACCATGCGCTTTTGCCCATGCTTACTGACATAGTTGGCCTGTCTATCAGCCGCTCCCCTATCATGCGCGCACCCGCGCTGTTGGATCCTTTTTTTATCGTCGGTTCTGTCTGTTTTAGCCCACACCAGCCTATTTACGCACCTATCCAACTCATGTTTAGTTGGGCTGCATATGTAATGTTCATTCGGCCTGCTCGCAATTTTAGCCCGTGCTATAGTAAATTTTAAAAATTAATTTCTCAATTTTCATCCAAAATTCATTCAAAATTTTTCAGCAAATTTTCCTTTATTTCCCACATTTAATAACTGCATACAGATAAAAAAAATTGTCTGATTTTTATAACATCATCTATATCAATGCACACACTCATCATATTTTTTATAAATAATTTTAATATAAATTAATTAAACAATGCCAATTTTAATATAAAGATTACTAATTTTAATATAAATTATTTTTACCAATTTAAATATAAACCAATTTCTATCGTTTTTATTTAACAGCATATGCAATAAATGCATTGCTTGGATTTTTCTACCATAAACATTTATGTGCCATTTAGGCTGCCTTTGAGCCAGCGAATGTTGCTTTAAAAATATATTAATCTATTATTGAAGTTTAAAATAATTATTACTTAAGCATGCGTTAATATCTTATCTCGTATCTTTTACTTTTCTCTTTTTTACTCTACTCAACCACACCTTTTAACAACCACAATCTTTGACGTGGGGAGCTAAAATATCAGCTTCAAGATTGCCTCAGACAAGAACAAGGGCATTTCTAAATGTGTCTTTTGGAATATAGGATTGTTAAAGAAGTTTTTCGGAAACTAAACAAGCTTATAAAAAACCCTATGACTTAAAAAGGGCATTTCTCGTAGTGAATATGAAATCTTTAGTGTTTCTCTACTTACGTTGAAATTCATGATTTGTACCCATCTTGTGATAACTTTCAGGAGTTGCCCTTACTTGAATGGTGCTTTAGTTTTTGAAACAGTTAAGTGCTAACCATTAATTTATTTTATAATATATCATCAATAACTATGAACTAAACATCACATGAAAACACTTTCAAATATGATACCAATGGCACAACTCTTGTGGCACCAATAATCAATCAAAAGTTGCAAATATTAACATTTTCCATCTTAATTAGGACGATTTATATGGACGTTTCAATCCTTGATTGCTTTAATTTTAACTTTCTGCCTCCATCTTCCCCGTCTCCCTCTCTACAGTACAAAACTATGCCAAGAACACGGTAATATTGCGCCCCTCCTGCAAAAATGAATCCACATTTCGGACCCTACCAGGTGCGAAACAATAGTCAAACTATTTTTTTGGTCTTTTATAAATCTTTTTCGCCGGGCCTTTTGACAATCTTGATTGATGCTTTCATGACAAGGACGCAAGATGGTTTGGCAAAAATGTTTTGGACCAATAGCCATTTCGAGAGAACGACAGTAACAGACATAGAAAATGATACGTTTTATACTATAAAATATTTTGAAGTTAAACTTTTATAAGTTTTACTAAGTTTATAGGAAAATTGAGCAATTATTATAACACCAAATTAGTGTAATTAAATTTAACATTTGATAGTATGTTTGTTTGATAATTTGTAAATTTAGTCAAACTTAAAAACGTTGGTTTATTATAATACGAAACAGAGATAGTAGAATACATGGACTTAATCTTCAAATTTGTAAATTGTTATATTATTAAAAAAATTAAAATTGAGACTCCAAGCTTGATCGCAACATGAAATTCAAAGAAAATAATATTCCATACCGTATTTATTAATTATGATTACACATTGATCATAAATTGCTAACTACTACGTTCCAAAATAAGTTTATTTTTAACCCATTCTACATGTACTAATATAATGATAAAAGACTAAAACGATCTCCATTTTTACAAATTATAATGCAATTATCCTATACTTTTACAAATTCCAATATAATTATCTTCCACTTTAACGAACTCCAATGCAATAATTATCTAAAATATGAACTCTTTTTAGGACAAACAAGATGAGAGAAAAACAAACTTAATTTAGGATAAACAACTATTACTGTGACCCCAAACCTGATATAACTTGATATTTGTTAATTTGATTTTTGGAATAACTAAACTAAGAAAACAGAACATATATAACAAGAAAAGTATTAGAGTGGATTCTAATTTTGCACTTTTTATTTTTAAGTATCAGCATAATTAAATTATTTTATCTTAAATACTATATAAGTTTAAATTATGTCCTAAATATACCTATGTAAGTCAAGTAAATTTACCCTATTACTCCCCATACAAACCTTTGTGGGCCACATCACCCCACCAACTCTCGAGACATACACTGTGTTTATACATCCTTAATCCCATCAACTCCTATTCTATTAACATCAAAATTTAGTAAATCTCATAGATAAGATTGAAGAGTCAATCGATTTATAGAAAGAGTTCGATTAATACAGTAAAGAGTCAATCGAATTAATAAGGATAAATTCGGTTCGATCAAATATGAAAGAGATAATATCAGATTTGAGGAGAAATTGTAAAAGACATGCCAGGGTGTTTGTATCTTTAAAAAATATATCTTATAAGATAAATAAATTTAGTTAATTTTTTAACTTGTTAAAGAGAGTTTTATTTTCTATTTAAAAAATAACGTTCGGAGTTTATTTGTAAATATGTTGGACTTGTGTAATCCTATGGTATAAATATAGACCTACTAAAGCTTTGTAAATTATCCACGTAGATCAATAAAATCACGGCACATCACTGTTTATCTAAGTGGGTTTTGGCTCTTAATGCGAGGCTGCATCGGTTAAGTCTAATTTTCAATAAAAGAGTAAGTACTGCCATTATCTTGTTGTATCTGCTCTATCTAAAACTGTATTGGTTATGTCTGATCTCTTAGTCTAATTGAATATATCATATCACGTTCGCGTGAATTCTATTAGCTTATCGAGCTTCTTCTATCGTGATCGGTCTTGTGTTATATAGGTTATGTCCGACCTACTAGACTACTGGTAGTAAATTGAGTCGTAAGTCGATAGGTCTTTACATAACGTTTTATCGGAGTAGCTAACCGATGAGTTATCTCTACACTGAGCTTCACGCCTAGTGTATCGGCTTTTTAACCGATATACATATATCTTGCCCAGTGATTAATCCACTATTAATTGATTTGGTTCTATTAGATTTGGTATCGAGATTTAGCGGGTTTTATTCCTCCCATCGGCTCAGCTAGTCGATGAGTTTACTTATATGACTGTATCGGACTCACATTCGATAGTAACCGATGGGTTCACCCATTTCTTCCGTCGGTACGTTCAATCTATCTTCCGTCGTCTTGGTGCCATTAGTCTCAGCCTTATATTGGCTCGGTTCAGTACGATCTATTAAGACTGGCTCTAATAGTACTATCATGGTGGTGCTGGGTTTTATATCTTTGAAAGACCGGGTCTCGCTTTGTATTGTCTATCGCATATTCTATTTGAACTGTCATTGGCTATACAACTGATGAATCTTTTATTTTATTTCTCGCTATTTGTCTATATCGTTATCGGCTTTTTAGCCATTGTATGAGCTCTACTGCCCTTATCAGCAATCAACCGATAGTAGGAGTGCATTAGACTTATAGCCAATGACTATCTTAATCCTATCAACACATCCAGCCGATAATAGGAGTCTATATTAGCCTATCAGCCGATTAGCTCTATGATCTAACTCCATCTGTTTTTCTTATCAATTAGAGGTCAGATTAACTGGCACACTCGCAAATCCAATAATTCAAAGACTCAAAGAGCCAAAGGACCTGCACTAGAGCTAAATAGATCTCTTAGGACTTCACTTCACGTGTTCAGGTGCGATCGTATTGGATATCCATCGGCTAACTTGCTCGTCCTCTTGGTGCCTCTCTCTGTTTGGTCCGATCTCCCCGTGGTTCTCGAAGCTGAAGTAACTTAACTGTAGCTGACTAGATATTTCAGGGCTTCACGTATTTAGGTGTGATCGTATCGAACCTCTGTTGGTTGACTCACTAGCTCTCTCGATGTCTCTCTTTGCCTGGTCTTATCTCCCCACATGTGAACAAATTGTCACCCTAATCCTTAATTCTTCAAAACACTTCTAAGTAGCTATAATTTTTGATGAATGGAGTACTTGAAAACAATGTTTGAGAAAAAGATAAAGATATCACACCGTTTGATCATACAGTGGATTTAGATTATAACATTAAAAATTAAAAATTGGTCGATATATTTATATATAAAATACAAACAAATATTTATGGAAATAAAAACAATATATAGCATATAGAACACAAAGAATAGTTATATATATTAAGTCCAATTCTTAATAAAATAAAAATTACACGAGAAAATTCACCGGTTACACGAAAATAGTATACCCACGTTAGCTATTGACTACTACTTAGTGCATTTGATTTTACCAGCAATTTCTAAGCAGCACAGAAGTCCAGGCTGATCAACGGGACTAGTAGGCTACGATTATGAGCACAGTGGCTCACGAGAAGGACGAAGGATTTCGATGGATCGGTCAGCTGCTGCTGTCACCAACATCATCAGCGTCCTCCTCCTGCCGCCGCCATGTGCACCCGACGATCGACTTGTCCCCGGTAAGCCGCTAACCTCTGATGCCACCGTCGTCTCCGACGGCGGCGCCTTGGCCCTGGGCTTCTTCTCCCCCTCAAACTCTACTCCGGCCAAGCTGTACCTCGGCATATGGTACAACGACATCCCTGTGCGCACCGTGGTTGAGTTGCCAACCAAGAAACTCCGGTCACAAACTGTGCACCGACGTTGTCCCCGGCCAACTCCTACAACCTTGTCTTGTCCGACGCCGACAGCCGCGTTCGCTGGACGACCAACATCACCGATGCAGCGAGTCTAACACCTGGCTCCGCCGCGGTGCTTCTGAACACCGGCAGCCTAGTCATCCGGTCCCCGAACGGCACCACCTTATGTCAGAGCTTCGAGCACCCGACCGACTCGTTCCTCCCTGGCATGAATACTTCGTTTTCTAAGAGTTCAGTTTTATATATTTTTATCAGTAATTGGTATAAAGATTATACCAAGACAGTCATATTTTAAACCAACAATATATAGTTAGGTTTTATAGCTATTAAAAATATATTTTATGACAAAACAACGGTCAAATGTATTTTTATCAGTAGTATTTTTTTTGAAAAAAACTATATAAATAATGAAACTTGGCACAGGTGAAAGACGAAGGGCAATGCAGTTAAGATGGTGCTTCCAGTGTTAGTAAGTACTAGTATTGTGGCACTGTTATGCGTTTATTTTGTGTGGATAAAAATGAAAGGTATATTTGGTGTAATTTTCTCTTGTAAACGTATGTTATACTTAAAAAAATGATGACTATAAGATTGATCTTCTTTAGCATGCAAGAAAAGAAATTGGGAAAAGCACAGGAAGCAAATTTTATACGGCATGAGTGCGTCTGTAGAGGTTGGGGAAGGGAATCCTATCTAGGGTCTTGAATTACCATTTGTAAGATTTGAGGATATTGTTGTAGCAACTATTAATTTTTCCGAAGCACATAAGATTGGGCAGGGGGTTTTTGGCAAAGTCTACAAGGTAATTCCTTCTTCCTCTTATCTGTTCTAGATTCTTCAATAATTCATTTTGTATGACATGCTCAAATCTATTTTTTTTCTCTCACAATTTTCAAGAGAATTCTGGGGGTCAGGAAGTAGCTGTTAAGAGGTTAAGTAGGAATTCTCAACAAGGAACGGAGGAATTCAGGAATGAAGTTATTCTTATTACGAAATTGCAGCATAGAAGTTTGGTTCGCATTCTTGGTTATTGTGTTGAGGGAGATGAAAAGCTGCTAATTTATGAGTATTTGCCTAACAAAAGCTTAGATGCTACCCTTTTCGGTATGTTCTGGTGACGCATCATGCATAAGTTCTTAAAGCATCTAGACAACAGACTACTTAATTACATTTGTTTTTATGTACAGATGGTTCGAGAAAATTGTTGCTAGACTGGGCAGCGCGGTTTAATGTAATCAAAGGAGTGGCAAGGGGTCTTCTTTATCGACAACAAGACTCTAGATTAACCATAATTCACAGAGACCTAGAAGCTGGCAATGTTTTGCTCGATGCAGATATCAAACCCAAGATAGCAGTTTTTGGTATGGCAAGAATCTTTGGTGATAATCAACAGAATGCCAATACCCGTCGTGTTGTTGGAACATAGTGAGTAGTCATTTGAATTACTTGCTTAAATTTATTTTAATTAAGTTAAAATCCTCTCTAGCAACTCTTGAATGTGAAATGATAACAACGGCTATATGGCTCCTGAGCATGCAATGGAAGGTATCTTCTCTACCAAATCATATGTCTATAGCTTTGATGTATTACTATCGAAAGATATAACTGGTACGAGGAGAAGCTCCGTTAACATCATGGGCTTTTCAAACCATATAGTCTGAAGTTTATATAGATTAAGATTTTTTTTACTTTGGTTTCGAACCTATCAAAAGGTATCGTATTTTCTATTATAACAAATAATACGAGATGGCACAAACTAACACTACAAATTATGGTATTTTCCGGTATCTTCTTCTAAAATAACTTTTAAATTAAAATTATAAAATTTTGATTTTTTGAAAGGTTCAGCAGGACCAAGATGGCCCAGGATCTTGAAATTTTTTGAGTTCTACAACTCAAATGATACTTTCGTTTGTTTCAGTCATGGAACATGTGGAAGGACGGGAAGACCAAGGATTTGGCAGACTCATCGATTGTGGATAGTTGCTTACAAGGTGAAGTTTTGCCTTGCATCCATGTAGCTTTTTTGTGTGTTCAAGAAAACCCAGACGACAGGCTGCTTATGCCTTCTATCGTGTTCATCCTGAAGAAAGGGAGTAGTACTACACCTTCAGCCCCAAGTTGTCCTAGTTACTTTGCACAGAGAAGTTATGGAACAGTGCAATTAAGAGATAATATTCAAAACTCAATGAATACTTTACTCTTAACAAATATAGAGGGGAGATAGGACAATTCATTAACTTGAGATGTACGGAGAAATAATCAGTGTCCAAAGAAAAAATATCTACATTCAGCTTATTTGATGTGTGGTTTGGAAGTCAATTTGTTGCTTATCCCCTACTCTGTTTTTGGTCTTGCTGATTATCTGTAATATCGCAAAACACTGACACACGACATGTAAATATAATATTGCCCAAAGAGCTTGCTATACGATAAGCAGGTGATGGATGAGATCCTAGGCGAATGGCATGTGCCACACGACTGGCAGGCTGATGAGCATCCGGGAACTTCGCAAGTCCATTCTACCAGTTTGCAGCACACTCCCAACTGCCAGGGCTCAAGTGAGCGCACACGATGATGACTAGTACAGCAATGTTGCAACCAGGACGCCCTGAGCAAAACCACACAGGATATATGATTATAGAAAGCATAAGATGACACCATAACGTTCCATCAGCACGCTAACTAATCAGGTAACATGATGAAACAAATCACGTCTCCCATAACAACACTCCCGCTTCGAGAGTTTAAGTTAGTGACAGACAAAAGAAGGTATCGATACAATAAACCAAGATGGGAATAAGGGGTAAAATTACACACAATCAATCCACCTAGTACAACAAAAAAATTTTCCTTCGCCACAAACTTGAACCAACGACAAAATTGTGTTTTGTTGCTCCCTTTAACATCTTCACCCTACGTGGGCTATCAAATTGCACTACAATCTGTCTACGGCTAGATTTTCTTCATCGGTGCATTTCATACCTTTTTACTCCTCGACTTCTTATAAGCTTCCCTGTAAGAAGATAATTACACCATATAGGATAGCAAAGAAACAAATCCAGGCATGAAAGATAAAAGAGTATTGTGCTATCTCACCATTCTCGTCTCACCATCCAGTTCCTTTTCCTTTTCCCTCCTTGGTCAGTATCCAGCTTCTTTTCTTTGGTCCCTGATGCTCTCTTGGGAACAGATTTTTTAATTTTAGCAGACACAGGCTGCTTTTTCTCACTTGTAGGCTCTTCTTGCTTGTTGTGTGTTTCTTTTTTATCTCCCTTCATTTTAGCATTGCCAGGGCCATTTCGTTTCTTCTCAACCTTCTTATGGTTCTTTTCAGGCCTATCACGTGTCTGTTGTTTGTCCTCAGTCACACCAGCAAGGGTGCTTGTCTCTTCATTCGTCTTCTTCACATCTTTATGTTTTTTTGAATGAATAGGCTGTTTTTGAGGATTGTCGCTGCTAGGATCAGTCTCCTCAATTGCTTCTTCAGGCACTTTAGATGACTCAGATGTCATTGGGATTGTATTGCTCAACTTTTTCAGCTGTGACAGGAAGTACCATAATCAGATGTTTATGTCCATATCAAGCAAAGAAAATTAAACTGTTCATCATAGGGTTGAATACATTCAACACACCCTAATAAATGAAATAGGAACCAGATCAAACTATTCGCAAATAATAGATATATATTTCACCCTGAAGGTTAGCATTGGTGTTACCTTCGCAACAAAAAATCCATCCATGTTGTTCACATGAGGATAAAATCTCCTTGTTTTATCTAAAGAAGTATGGAACCGATGCTCTCGGAACCGGACGAATCTGTAGGATAAACAGAAAATAATAAGACAAAAGTGTAATACAGTCTTCATGAGGAGAGACAGATTTACAGTACCCTGGACGCCCAAAATCTAATCCACAAGGCACAAGCTTTACGTTTCTCTTTTTAAGGGCATAGTCGATAACTGCCTCATTCTGCAAGAATGGGGCGAAGTTTAAGTAACTAAACTGAATATCATTAAGCTATGGCAACTCAAAGGCCAATTAACTTACCTCGGGAATCATCAACGAACAGGTTGAGTAAACAACATAACCACCAGTTTTGGAGTTGGCATCAACCAAATCAATAGCAGCTAACAGCAATTGCTGTAAAACAACTCAGGTTAGTTAAATAGTGATACACCAATTTCAAGGTGTTTGAGGTTCTTAACCAGTATAGAAATAACAACATGATTTTAAAAATTGACCGAACAAAAAATAGAGCTTAAAGAACAAAATTATTATTGAACACAATCACATAGCCACCAATTAAAGAATAAGCAAACAGAACCCATAAAGGTTAAGCAAATAGAACATAGCAACTCTGGGGTTCATATGCTATTTCCATGTAAGAGTCAGCACAACTGCACAATCTAAATTGCTTCGAATGACCCTTGAAACTGACTCAAGAACATGAGGGTGAGCTGGTAATGTTTTGAGCAAATTACTTGATAAAGAATCAAAATTAGAATAATGTGAGTGGAATGCGGTTCTTTTCCTCAAGAACAGAAGGGTGGCATTTAGAATTGTGTGAAACTGTAAGCAGATTCAATTTAAAAAAAGACCTGGCAATACAAGAATGCACCTTTTGTACAAAAGCACAGTCTCTGATATCCTCAATGCCCTTCGACGTTTTAATTTGTGGATCCTTCCAGATGGTCTGCAGAAAAAGTAAATATCTGTTAAATAAATGAGAAAATATATTGGGACCATGAGCTTAAACGAATTAGATGATGCTTACCCCTGTGCCTGTGCAGGGGGCATCCAAAAGAACTCGGTCAACCGAATTATTCCCAAGAACTTTGGGTAGCTGAAATAAGAAGTATGTTATCACAAAATAGATTTCCAATGAGAATATGATACACCCAATTTAAGCAACTAAAAAAATCAGGACTTAACATTTATTTTCTGCATGATTAAAATGTACCAGAAACTATTAGCCAGAGATTATAGAAACATTACTTATAAACATGTTTTCATTTCTGTTATCATTTTGTACAAATCATTATACTGCAATTGCTACATTGTACTTGACAAATACCACAAATCAAGATTGTTTATTAATGCATAAAATTAGTTGATTATGTTTTGGTCATCAGATAGTCCATGAAATGCAACCACCATGTTAACAGGATTTACTGTTTGCTCACCTCTTTACCATCATAATTACAAACTATGGTATTGGTAACACCCATGCGATGTATGTTGCCCAGAAGTCCATGCAACCTTTTCTCATTGAACTCATTTGCATAAATTATTCCTGTGCATGACAAATGAGAAAACATGCATTCAATTGCCAGGCTAGTGCACAAACAAAATTACTCCAACAGGAGCAAAATGTACTAAAAACACAGGCACAGAACACTGACCAGTATTCTTCATAAGAGCTCCAATATATGTAGTCTTGCCACCAGGGGCAGCCCTGGAACCAAGAAAAAACAATCAGTTTCTGACGAGAGATGAGGACATGAATTCCACAAGTTCGAAATGACTAATTCAATCAAATATTATCATCAAATTTAGAAGAAAAGAAGTGGTATGCTAAGATAGCATAACTAGGTTACATGCATGGGATAAAAGAATCACAGGTTCATTGCAAAAAAAAGAGGATCACATGTTTGAATCATAAAATAAATGAACAATTGCCAAGGTAAACATCTTACGCCATATCAACAATTCTCTCCTTCTCCTGAGGAGCAAGAGCCATCACAGGTAAGAAAGAACTTGCACCTTGTTTCTATAGTCACATTTTAAATGCCAATGTTAATGGAAGGAGAGCAAATGAAATAATCTTTTCACACAGTGATAGGGGAGAAGGTACCATATAATGCCCAGCCATATATTCAACAGTGGCACCAGCTGAAATGGTGGAGTCATATACAACGAAACCAACCTGCCATTTTTAATATCAGGAGAGTTGTTTGAGATTCTGGACTTATTACCTGAGTCAAGGAGAAAGATTGAAACAAAATCATACCTTTGACCACTTCCCTATCGGATCCAGATTAAATCCTCTTGGTATAAGAGCAGCAGCAAGATCCCTTCTCCGAGTCTGCCAACATCGCGAACAAAACAGGTAAGATGAACCATGTATTGGTCCATGTCACCACATACACATACCAGGAGATTGATCTGAAATATAGTTACCTTTAATGTATTTGTCCGTAAGCACTCAGGCGGTCTTTTTTCAAAAGATTCAAGCAGCTCAACAAGCTCAACAGCTGGGAACATCTGCACAGTAAAAACATTTAGTGTTAACTAGGATAGCAGGAAAACGATGATCACATTTTCCAATAGCATGTCAGACAATAATTTCTAATTGCAATCTGATGCAGTTGGAGAAACAAACAGCTCAACAGAAAGAAATAAGAACACCAAGCTCACCTCAATAAATGCTTCAGCAAGAAAATCATTGTATCCATAGTATGACATAATATCAGTCTTGAGCTGATTGACATAATCTTTTCGTGGGACATCCTTTTGCCTTAGCTTACTGAAGTTTGAGAGTACCCGGACAACTAGAAGGGAAGACCAAATGACAGAAACAAAAGTCAGAAAGAAACCGTTCATATGATGCCTATGCACCGTTTGCGTCACAATGCAAATGGCCACAGTTATAAAGATTGAATTTGACCTCAGAGTTTACACAAGCAAACGGCTAGATCTTGTTAGCTTGTGTCAAATCCCAAGGGAATTTCCTCTGTTTTACCTAAAGAATTTATGAACTTAGGTAATACAAAATGTATAGATGAACGCACTTTCTGATATCCTCCTTTTAAGATTTGGCAGGTTTGGTGGTCTAAGTGCCTCTTCCTCCAACTCCTGAAGAGTACACAAACTATGATATAAGTGCACATCACTTACGAAACCTTCAGAGATAAATGAAACTGAATACAGAAAGGACCAGAACAGAAGGCAGAAGAATCAACCTCATTTGTGGGCAATCGGAATTCATCAGATTCTGATCTAATATTGAGTTTGAGTTCCTCCTCGGCCTCTTCTTCTGCCTTGTCTTTCGCTTCATCAATAGCTCGCGACTTCGCCTCAAAGTCATCAGATTCATCTGACTCCACTCCAGAGTCGTCTCCTCCGGCTACAAAACCCAATATAGTGAATCAATAGGTATTGCCGAGATATACAATCCAGCATTGCATTCCGATTCTCGATTAATACACTAGCTCGCGTGAATTCTACTACAATAGAATGAAAGCAGTGCACTATTGAAGCTAATTTAATTCAACTTTACCACTTTCGTCGTCACTACTTCCGGCGAGGAAGTCGTCAGCGAGGGGGTCATCGTCGCCATCCTCATCGTCTTCCTCGTCGCCACTGTCTCCTCCCTCCAAGGAGGCGTCGTCCGAGTCGGAGAGCTCCTCGGCGCCGGAGTCCGAGGGGGCGTCGAGGTCTGAGCCCGACTCCAACTCCTCCTGGAGCTGCTCCTGCTGCTGCTCCAGCTCGGAGTCGTCGGAGGACGACTCGAGCAGCTCCTGCTTCTTCTTCGGCGTCCTCTTCGCCACCTTCGGGGAGGCCTTCCCCTTCTTCGCCGCGGCGGCCAGTTGCCGAACCGCCGCCGGCTGCTGCTGCTTCCTCCGTGGCGCGCCCTTCTTCGGCGCCATCGGAGACCGTCGCCGCGTGGGAGGGAGGCTTGCCGGCGAACGGGGAGAGAGCCGAGAAAAAAACGTAAAACCCTAGCCGAGAGAGGGGAGGAGAGGAGAGGAGAGAAGAGAGAGCCGTCCCTTTTAATTCTGGGCCCTCAGCGAGGACGCCCCCGCTTGCTGATGGGCCGGGCCGTCCGAGCCCAGCTCGCAGAGTCTAATTGGTTAATTGGGCCCTGGGCCGTAGAATTGAGTGTTCGTTGGTTTCTCTCCTCTCCTGCTCTTCCTAAAACCCTCGACGAGACGAGCGAAGGGGGAGTTTGCATCTGCTGCTGCAACCCCGGCGGCGGGCGGTGGCGGCGAGATGACGGCCGAGAAGTGGGCGGCGAAGAAGGCGCAAGCCCTGCGAGACGTGGAGGAGAGGTTCAACCAGCAGGCTGCGAGCATTGTCGAGGGTTACGGCCTGCCTGAGCACGTCAGGATGGATCTCCAGGAGCACCACCGCAACGAGTACAAGGTGCCCGACGATCTCCGGCTCAAGTTCATAAATTCCGTTTCTGATGGGAGTTTCGGGGTACTCGATGATCACGAGGAGGAAGAGCAACTCGAGGGCTGGCTCGGGAGGAATCCGACAAGTTCTGGAGGAGAGATACAGGAATCTAATTGTTTGTGTCCATGAGAAAGACGGCATACCCGAGTACATCCAGGAATACTACCGCCATGAACACATCGTACCTGACGATCTCCACCTCAAGTTCATAAACGACGTTGAGGCGAATTACGGCATACTTGATCACGAAGAGGAGCTCAAGATCAAAGCCTGGGAGGAATTACAGAAGATTCGGGTTGACGCGATGGCTGACAAGCGTGCAACGAAGAAGTTGCAGGCCCTTCAACATTTGGAGGAGAGGTTCAAGCGACCGGTTGCGAAGAGGCTTGACAGAGAGGATATACCTAGTGAGGACATCAGACTGTACCTACAAGAGTATTACCAGAAGGTGCATGACCATCGCCGGTTGAAGTACATAATTCATGTCGAGGAAAATTGGGGGATTCTTGATCATGACAAGGTTCTCGAGCTCCGGACTTGGGAGTCTGGCGGCGAAGAAGGTGCAGGCCCTAAAAAGAATGGAGGATGGATATATGCAAGAAATTATCGATGCTCTTTGTGGATACGGCCTATCTGAGAACTCCAAGCTGGACTTAGAGGAGTCTTACCGCAAGGAGTACAATGTACCTGACGATTTTCAGTTGCAGTTCATAAATCAGATCGAGGGGAAATTCAGGATGCTTGACCACCGAGGGGAACTCAAGATCCAGATTAGGGGGGAGCCAGATGATTATAGTCCGGAGAAATTCAACAAGGTTCACATTTGGGAGGATTACGGGAAGTTCAGGATGCCTATGACGAAAAATTCCCTCGTCACTGTAAGTATCATGCTCTCAATTGGCACTATGATCTGGCAAACCTCAATGGTCATCCCCCAATTGAAAAGCCTGATTTGGAAACTCCTGCAGCAATCAGTTAATAATGCTATGTAATTGAAATACATTTCCGTCTCTATGTTAGCAATTGTTTATTAAAACGACCAAGCATTTCGCTGGATCTGTACACATAATTACAAGAGAAAGTAAAAAAGAAAGACTAGCTGACACCCTGCATCTAGCAAATAGTGCTATCTGTTTGTGGCTTCTTATGTTTGGATGGCCGCAATTGTTTAAAGGGTATTTGTGACTAATCTGAGATAGCTTGCTGCCTCTTCAAATCTGTGATAATGTTATGTTATGCTGAAACAAGTTCGTTTTTGTTCTAATGGTTCAAGTCTATTGGAAATTTAGACTTCAATGTGTTTTTGCAGAAAATCAAAAGAGTAGCTTGTAGTGCTATATGCTCTGAGACTGTTAATGACACGATATCACCATCAGATTGATGAAACTATATATTTTGTTGATAGTGCAGAAAATTAATCTGAATATCCTCTTTTTTATTTGTTGTTGTTGCTGCATTAATCTGTGCAAGGCGAAAGCAACATTTGCAGCTTCCTACTTGTCTCAGAAAACTGAAAACGTAGTTCTTGCTGATGACTGAATCAGAGTTCAGACAAACCCCTTCAGGAAAAACACACACAAAAAAAAAACGGCTGCATAACGAACATTAAGTATCAAAGGGCGGCTAGCGCTGCTAACCCTGTAGTTAGATCTGCACAAACATTCTTTAGATTATCTGTCATAAGCTAGAAATAGGTGTCACTTAAGAACCGCTCACTCATAACTTGGGGAGCTGAAATGTCAACCCCAAGATAATCTCAGACACTCAGTTTAAGGATTTAATAAGCTGCAGGTTCCACAGGGCTTCCAAGTTCCAAATTTATTTTGACGTTCTTTTTATCATCTGCTTTCGTAATTGAAACCTTAAACTAATGCTCGATTGTTGCTTTCTGTTTTGTCTGAACTGACATGTTCATCATTAATCTATTTCGTTCCGTTGCCGGCTTGCCGCGTGATGTACCAGTGCTTTTCTGTAGCTAGTTTGCTAGTCAAACAGAATACTATAATCTCCATTGCTTGCAGACCAAGAAGGCTCAAAGCAAATTCTTGGCCAATTAAGTAGAAGCTTCATTAGTATCTCTGACCAACTGGCTAGTAAGCGATTATAAGCACATCCTTTCTGAATTCGGCTCACAACTGAAGAGGAAAAAAGGTTTTGATGGATCGGTCAGCTGCTGCTTTCGCCTACATCGCCGGTGTTCTCCTGCTCCTTATCCTGCCGCCGCCATGTGCATCCAACGACCGGCTTGTCCCCGGCAAGCCGCTCTCCCCTGGTGTCACCGTCGTCTCGGACGGCGGCGCCTTCGCGTTGGGCTTCTTCTCCCCCTCAAACTCCACTCAGGAGAAGATGTACCTCGGCATATGGTACAACGACGTCCCAGGGCGCACCATGGTGTGGGTCGCCGACCGAGAAACCCCGGTCACAAACACAACTTCCTCGGCGCCGACGCTGTCCCTGACCAACTCCCCCAACCTTGTATTGTCCGACGCCGACGGCCGAGTTCGGTGGACGACCAACATCACCGACAGTGCAGCGGGCGCCGGCTCCACCGCGGTGCTCAAGAACGACGGCAACCTCGTCATCCGGTCACCGAACGGCACCACCCTGTGGCAGAGCTTCGAGCACCCGACCGACACGTTCCTCCCCGGCATGAAGATACGGATCATGTACAGGACGCGTGCCGGCGAGCGCTTGGTGTCGTGGAGGGGCCCCGACGACCCGTCGCCGGGGAGCTTCTCGTACAGCGGCGACCCGGACACGTTCCTCCAGCTGTTCGTCCGGAACGGGACGAGGCCGGTGTCGAGGGACGGGCCGTGGACGGGCTACATGGTGTCGAGCCAGTACCAGGCGAACACCAGCGCCATCATCTACTTAGCCGTCGTCAACAACGAGGAGGAGATATACATAACGTTCAGCGTCTCCGACGGCTCGCCGCACACCAGATACGTGCTGACCTACACCGGCAAATACCAGCTCCAGAGCTGGAACAACACCTCGTCAGCGTGGGCCGTGCTCGGGGAATGGCCGACATGGGACTGCAACTGCTACGGCTACTGCGGCCCGAACGGCTACTGCGACAACACGGCGAAGGCGCCTGTCGTCCCGACGTGCAGATGCCTCACCGGCTTCAAGCCGGCGAGCACAGAGGAGTGGAACAGCGGCCGGTTCTCGAGGGGGTGCCGGCGAAAGGAGGCGGTGCAGTGCGGCGACCGTTTCTTGGCCGTGCGGGGGATGAAGTCGCCGGACAAGTTCGTGCTCGTCCCGAACAGGACGTTCGACGCGTGCGCCGCAGAGTGCAGCAGCAACTGCTCCTGCGTGGCGTACGCCTACGCCAACCTGAGCAGCAGCAGATCCAAGGGCGACATAACGAGGTGCTTGGTGTGGTCGGGGGAGCTGATTGACACGGAGAAGGTAGGTGAATGGCTTGGCAGTGACACGATCTACCTCAGGCTTGCCGGCCTTGACGCGGGTAAGCACTATTTAAGTTTGTGTTTATCTCTCTATGCATCAATTACTGTTTACTATTTGAGTGATTTTAGGTCTCTTACAGATACCAAGAGATACCACCTTTTTAGTTTGAAGTTCAATACATTTTAGTACCTCAAGTACCAAAATTACAATAAAAAATATGGTACATTTTTAAGACCTGTAAAATTTCTCTGACAATTTACTACTCCCTATGTAAAAAATATTACATTTACTACTTGGATTGTAAAACTTTGCACCATTTTGTTCTGTTGCACAGGTCAAAGGACGAAGATCAATACCGTCAAGATTGTATTGCCAGTGTTAAGCAGTATTCTGATTGTCCTATGCATTTCCTTCGCATGGCTAAAAATCAATGGTACATTCATTTTTTTTTGTTGTTTTCTTAGAAGCCTATGGTATACTCATCAGAAAACTGATGCTGGCCACATTTGATTCTGTGAACAGTCAAGAAAAGAAATCGGGAGAAACACAGGAAGCTAATTTTGGATGGTGCGAGTACATTCGAAGAGATCGGGGAAGGGAACTCTTTCCAAGATCTTGAATTGCCATTTGTACGA
The DNA here is from genome assembly GCA_030770085.1 of Oryza coarctata. Classification (NCBI taxonomy): domain Eukaryota; kingdom Viridiplantae; phylum Streptophyta; class Magnoliopsida; order Poales; family Poaceae; genus Oryza; species Oryza coarctata. Next base: position 15,181,560 of record CM061479.1, on the reverse strand, counting down.
TTTGAGGACATTGCTCTAGCAACTCACAACTTCTCGGAAGCATATAAGATTGGTCAGGGTGGTTTTGGCAAAGTCTACAAGGTAATTCATTTAGTATATCTTCTTATTTATTCTAGTTTGTTAAGTAATTCATTTTGTATGAAGCATGCTCAAATCTAAATTTCTTCTCAAATTTTTTAAGGCAATGCTAGGTGGTCAGGAAGTTGCTGTCAAGAGATTAAGTAGGGATTCTCGGCAAGGAACAGAGGAATTCAGGAATGAAGTTATTCTTATTGCGAAATTGCAGCATAGAAATTTGGTTCGTCTTCTTGGTTGTTGTGTTGAGGGAGATGAAAAACTGCTAATTTATGAGTATTTGACCAACAAAGGCTTAGATGCTACCCTTTTTGGTATGTTCCTGTGATATATGATGCATAAGCAACTCAGGAATAGATTGATTACATTTTGCTTTTGTCTTGCCTATAGATGGTTCAAGAAAAATGAAACTGAACTGGACAACACGGTTTAATATAATCAAAGGAGTGGCAAGAGGACTTCTTTATCTGCACCAAGACTCGAGATTAACCATAATTCACAGAGATCTCAAAGCCGGCAATGTTTTGCTAGATGCAGAGATGAAACCCAAGATAGCAGATTTTGGTATGGCAAGAATTTTTGGTGATAATCAGCAGAATGCAAATACCCGTCGTGTTGTTGGGACATAGTGAGTAGTCATTTGAATTATTTACTTAAAGTTTGATTGATTTCCTCCTCACTAACTCCTGCAAATGAAATGGTCAAACAGTGGCTATATGGCTCCTGAGTATGCAATGGAAGGTGTCTTCTCTACTAAATCCGATGTCTATAGCTTTGGTGTGTTAGTATTGGAAGTTATAACCGGTATAAGGAGAAGCTCCACTAGTAACATTATGGATTTTGCAAACCTCAAAGTCTATGTAAGTATATGCCTTTTCTGAAATTTTTAGTTTAGATTAAAACTAGAGGATTTTGAAAAAATTTCAGTTCTACAACCCAAATGATGCTTTTGGTTCTTTCAGTCATGGAACATGTGGAAGGAAGGGAATACCAAGGATTTGGCAGACTCATCATTTATGGATAGTTGCTTACTAGATGAAGTTTTGCTTTGTATCCATGTAGCACTGTTGTGTGTTCAAGAAAACCCAGATGACAGGCCACTTATGTCATCTGTTGTGTTCATCCTAGAGAATGGGAGCAGTACTGCACTTCCATTCCCAAGTTGCCCTGGCAGTTTTGCACAAAGGAGTTCTGAAATAGAGCAATTAAGACATAATACTCAAAACTCGGTGAATACTTTTACCCTAACAAATATAGAGGGGAGATAGGATAATTCTTTGATTTTAGATGCAATTGTCACTGTCCAAAGAAAAATGTTGACAGTTGATGCATGATTTGTGGTTTGGAACTTGGAAGTCAATTTGTTGGTATTCTTTTTTCCTGCCTAGATCCTTTGTTTGAGTCTATTTATTTCTCTTAGGGGACCATTGCAGGCTAATGATAAATTTTGTAGCAAACCGTACTTGGGGTGGCGATAATTTTCTTGAGCGCGACTGGACTCACGGTTTTCTGAAAAAGTTGCAGCAGATGGCAGCAGGAAGGTTCCGCTTGGGAATCAAACCTTCATTTATCTTGATCAAAGTATGGTGACTAGAAGCACGATTTCATGCTTTGGATTTTTGTTGTTTCATTATTCTGTGCAAGGCCAAAGCAACTTCCTACTTGTAACAGAAAACTGAAAATGTAGTTTTTGCTCATGACTGAATCAGAGTTCAGAGAAAACACCTTCAGAAAATAAACGCTCCATTATAACGAATATAAGTATAAAAGGGCGACTAACCCTTATCTAGATCTGCACAAACATTCGTTAGATTATCTGTCATTAGGTAGGAATGACAGTGCCATTTAACAACCGCGCACGCAGACGTTCGTGGGGAGATGAATTGTCAAACTCCGCGATAGTCTCATACAGTCGGTTTAAGGCTGGATTTAAGCTGGTTTCACTGTATGAAATTAATATTTTATAATAAATAATTCATTTTATAAATAACTTATTTAATAAAAATTGGTTTAAAACTACATGTGGATGTTGGTGTGAGTACGTATGATTAATTTGGATCAGAATGTTTGTTTTGTCTACAGATATTTAAGGTCAGTCTTAATTACCGACAATAATTAGAATTGTGCTCAGGAAGAGCCGAGATTTAACACGGTCAGAATATGACAAGGTTGGACAGAATCCTTGAACGATAGGATTGAGACTACGCTTAGAAGGTACCGAATTCTAGAATGATTAATGTTATCAATTAACGAGGTTGGACACAAGTTGGCACATAATAAATAGATATTATGTGAGAAGATGTTTGCAATAAGCTTTACAAAGTGTGCGTAAGTGTTAGAAAAATCACAAAAAAAATTAGATAAAAAGAAAGAAAAATTGATTAAAAAATTAGAGGAGAAAATACCCTACTATAGTACTCGAGATACTATAGCATGTAGCCATGCATGCATGTGGGACAACAGTGGTAACCATATATTAGAGTCAAGATTTTGGAAAGAAAAAAAATCAATTTAGAAACTTATAATAGATTTAGAATAAAAGGAGTTGAGTCTACATAAGTGCTTTATATGCACTTTATAAATATATCTTAATGTGATAAAATTATATTCATCTTTTAAGAGTTTTATTAAATTATATTTTGGTTGTACCAACGAAAAGAGAGTGACCATCATCAACATATTAGCCCATCAATTCAACCTCCTCTAATGGTGGTTTTTATGTTTTGACCTTTACCTATATTGAAATTTAGTCATGACTAACCGATTTTTGACTAAATCGTATATTTTTAATGGAGTTGATTTTTCTTATTTGATATTTGGTAAAAAGTTTCTAAACATTATGTTATACCTAATGAGATTATTGCCGTCAATACAACTAAATTTGAAAATAATTGTAAAGCTCATAATTTTATTCTTGATAGAGTTTCTTATTCTGATTTCGATCGTATTTCTCATGTTGAAACTGCACATGAGGCATGAAAGACTCTATGTGATTTATATCAAGAGTCTTCTAATATCAAGTAACTATATGAAGATATTTTTCAAAACGATTATATAAAATTTGCGATCAAATTTTGAAGAATCTCTTGATGATTATTATGCTCATTTTTAACCAAAGTTTTGAGTGATCTTTGTTATTTTGATAATTCTTATAATACTAATTATACTCAATCTAAAGCTGCTCGACATCTTTTAGTTTTAATATGTCTATTTGGGAAATGAAAGTTACATCCATATAAGAATTTGTCAATATGAGCACTTTAACTTTAGAATTTTTTACACCAAACTTAAGACATATGAGATGAATATTAATTTAAGAAAATTTGATTTTAAATCTTTTGCTTCTGTGTCTTCTTCTGGATTTTTAGTCAATGTTTATTTATTGTTTTTTTGGTTATTTTTAATGTCATGTCTGATGATCAACCTGAGCAAATCTGGAAGAAGGACTTGGTTTTATTAACTAGCAGATTCTCTCGAGCTTTATATAATGTGAGAAACAAGAAATGAGATGGCTAGTGCATTGCTTTGGATGTTATGAGTTTAATCATAATCATTTTAATTATCCTAACTTCAATAAATCAATCAAAGAAGAGGATGAAGATAAGAAGAACAAGAATCAAGACAAAAGGAAGAAATACAGGCAAAAACTTATACGTTAGCTACTAGAAGCTTTTGAAAGCGATGGAGAGTTGAAGATTAAAGAAGGAGAGAGTATTGTCAAAGGTAACCATTTAACATGTTTAGCTCTTATAGCTCATAGTAGATATAGTTCTGATATTGATGAATCTGATAGTGATAATGAAAAAATTAGTCTTAGTTATAATAAATTAGAACATACTGCTTTTTAACTTGCTGATAAATTTAATGTATGTTCCAAAAGACTTAAAAGGCATAATCACACTGTTGATATTTTAAATATTGAAGTTGCTAGATTAAAATATTTGATTTCTAATAATGATTATTACAAATCTTGTGAAGTTTTATCTTCTAAAATTTCTGCTTTAAAAAATGTTAATACTGACAATTGTTTAAGATTGGAATCTAATGTTGATAAAATGAAATGTTTGAGTCTTCTTTTGTTCTTAGATTTGCTTTCTACACTAGTACTGTTGATGATTTGTTTTTAACAAAAAGCTTTTAAAAAAATATCATGTTACTTTTTATGCAAGTTCCATATTTAATCTTTTGAGTGTTAAAAGGTTAAAACAACAAAATATACTTTGGTTTTTAAAAACTGCTTAACATGTTTTTCTAAAGAGATGATTTTGGAAAATACTTTAGGTCGTGTTGAGCATACACAAGATATAACGAAAAGTCATGAGGCACTTTCTAATTTAAATTGTTGCAAATAAAAAAGTTTTGATTGATTGTAAAATTGTGCCAATTTGATGATAGAAGTTTGTTACTTGACATTTTCTTTACAAATATTTTTAGATGGTAAAAAGAAACTTAACATGATTTTGGATCAATCAAAACAGTCGAGGAATATGTTTTGATGCACAATTGAGGAATAGGTTCTTGTAGGGTTGCCAGCAAAAGGAGACGGTGCAGGGCGACGGCCATTTCTTGGCCGTGCGAGGGATGAAGTCACTAGACAAGTTTGTGCTTGTCCCGAATAAGTTGTTCGATGTGGAGTGGAGGCGCATGGTTGTGTGGTGTTTGGCTAGGAACAACCGCGCGGGGTAATGGTTTGGCGGTGAAGGATTGGTCATAGCTCATGGCCCGCATGGGGGCACCATAGGGCCTAGCAATGGGACAGGACAGCAGTTGGTCAATCACCTCTTGACGGTGAACGTGAGACGTGGGGGATAAAACAACGTGGCAATGGGGCAAGTGAAGTTGATGGATGGAAACGATAGCTTGCAGCACGGGAAGCTACAACGCTAGAGTGGTTCGAGAGGGCTGACCTGAGTGAGTGACATGTGCGGTGAGACGATAGGGCAGGTGGGACAATGTTGAATGGTGGAAGCCAATGACTAGCGGTGTACGAGAAGAGGAAAAATTGTGTGACTTAATCTGGCCGGTGCGGCTTGGACGAGTGAGGTGGGGCTATGGCCATGGATAGCCAAAATGGGTTGGCAACCACATGGTGAGTGCAGTGGGGTGGTGAGGCTTGGTCGGTGGTGACCATAGCAAGGGCGGCGGCAGCTAGCGTGGTAAGGCAGCTCGATAGTATGTCCATCCAAGCAAGGCTAGGCTTGGCCAATAGCTCAGTGGCTCGCACGTCGGCTGGACAGGCTGCCTGGCTTGGCCAGCTGTTAGGCTTTTTGGGCTGTCTATTTGGTTGTCCTGTCTAGAGGGAAAAGAAAGAAGGCAGTGAGGGAGAACAAACTTGGTGAGGCTAGCCTGGCTTGGGTTAGGTTTTTTGGCCCAAAGGTTTCAAGAAAGTAATTTTATATATTTGAAAATATTCTTTTTAAAAAAAGAAAAATATTTTATAAGTATAAATAATTATTACTTAGGGCTTTGGCTTCACACTTATTTGATTTTTAGCACTAGCAAAACAAAACAAGGACTAATAAGATTAAGTATGATGTAGTTTTGGAAAAAAAATTTGATGGTTCCAAATTTTAGTTTTCAAATTTTGTTTCAAAATTTTGAGGATGTTACCATGGATGAGCCCTAGTACGAGGAGGAAGAAGACGACTAAGTGAAGAAGAAGTAGAGCACCTTAGGCTTTCTATATTGCACATGGGCTGAAGATTTCAGCCTAATTTTAGAATGCTTGGCTGGGTTAGACGGTTAGGTCGTTGCACTGCTACGGCCCAATACTTTTGCATATTGGGCTAGCATTTTTGATTTTGTACCTTGTCCCTAGTATCATGAATTTTTTATATATTTTTATTAAAATATTTATAAAAATATATTTTTTTGAAAATTTATAAATCTATACTCAACACCCTCTAGGAAGTTTTTTTTTAAAAAAGTCCTCCCAAAAAGCATGACATCTAACGTGGCAAATGTCCATTGGTCCTCATTGACAATAGGCCAACGAAAGCTTGGAAAATTTGCAAGTGGCCCCCTTATCACTCAAGCTGAGAGCGTTTTTCTAGTGTTAGGGGGCACTTGCAAAATGGCGTGATAGGGCACACGAGAGAGAGGGGCCTACCATTTTTGCTGGCCCCCTTGCCGCTCGAGACGAGGGTTTTTTTCCTATCCCAAGGGGCTACTGTGTTGTTATCGTCGGAGGAGGAGTCGTGCGCCCATCTAGAGGTGACATGTCCAAATCAACCCATGGTTGGTGACATATGCGGCAATATAGCTTGGAACCCCGTGAGAAAAATAATTGAGCAATGCAATCTGAAATTTCATAAATTGAATGAAAATATGTATTGTAAACCTAAAAACCCTTCTGAGCCAAAGTAGGGAGCATGTGGTCCTTGTGTCAATGTCTCCACTACGGAGGAACCAAGGTACGGCTTAGCAAAAATTTTAAAGAGTATACTTTATGAAAATCAATATTGCAAGGTAAGAAGGAAATATTGTATTTGAGCAGTGGATAGTCGAAATTACCTATGGACTGCGTTGCTCGAGGGTGGACTCCTATTGCAGCCATCACTACGGGAGAAACCACATCGGTGGCACGACTGGTGAGAGCATCAAGGACAATGCGTATTGTGTTGTGCATCCTACCAAAGGTAATCCTCTGCTCATCCTCTATCAGCATAATCCCGACCTCTAACCGTCGGCACACTGCCTCAAGCTCACTGTTAACCTACCACACAACATCGACATGTTTGAAATGACATGTCATATGTAAAAGGTATAGCACATTTAAAGTGAGATACGGAAGATTGATTGACTCATGGCGTAGAAGAAATCATGGTCGTGGTGTCTACGGTATGCATCTCGCACACCAATGACATGTGGCTATGGAGGACTAGGAGTGAACGTCACATAAGTGCGGGTGTAAGGCTGGTACCAACTGAAGTATGCTAGGTACAACTCCTCTGTGGGCGATGCGTCTCAATGACTTCTTCTGTCATTAGCAACCTATCATCGATGTACTTCTAGAGACAAAAAAATCCATAAAGTGTTGGCTACCTGTCCACGCCGATTATATCTAGTTATAAACATATTGTTAGAATATGTAGTAAGTATACAATCATACGTTCGATTTTGTATCGATACTTATTGTTGAATGTTGGCCAGCACAGTCGGCATGACTGGTACAGAGTACCACTGGCGCAGATCAAACTATCGTAACATGCGCTGTGGATAGTGCGGCTCAATAAAGATGTTAGGCTAGGCTGTCAACTAGTAAGCTTGATCACGTGTGCATAGAGTCAAGAGTATAAGTGGTGCACAAGCTTGTAGTGTAGGGCCATACGGCTCTTAGATGACGTTGTTCGGCTGCAGCCGATTTGCAAGTAGGCCATTTTCGCTGTAGAGCACGAGAAAGTGTCAGTTAGTCATTTTTTTAGGTACGAACACTAAATCAACATATTACATACATGACAATGACACCACACTACCCCCATCGTGGGAAAGTCCTCGGATGACCTTTGTGAGTACATGTTGTTATTGTAGGCAGTGTGGTCCACCATTGGTCAACCGATAGCAAACCTCTCAGGCGCCTAGAGCTACATAAGTAGTAGATAGCCAATGATCAACGAATCTAGGTTGGTCTTCATGCACATGTCACAAAGATCCTGTTACATCATTGTGAGGATAGTGAATCCCTAGCTTGACCAAGGTACGCTCTCATACTCAGCATCGACAATCATCCATGCATATTGGATATACCCTTTGTCCATAGCATGGCCTACTGGGCTGGTAAACATCACCCAGCCAAAGAGCTATAGCAGGTACGCCTCAAAACTCCATCGTACCAAGTAGTCATCAGCCTTATGATGGAGTTGATCAGTCTGCATAGGGAGAAGTTTATTTACATAATTAATTCATTAGTCTTAAGTACATACATAGCATCATAGTAACTACTTTACCTATAGTGTAATTAAGTAGCTATGCCTGGGTAGTGCCGCCCGTGGTGTAGTGAGGAAGTGTGTCTAGAGCTGTAAAACTAGGTAAGCGATGAACGTAAGTGAACCGCTCCTAGATGTCATCACGCCATCCCTAAAGTCCATCAATTGGACCTACTGCGTTCCCTGCAATGGAAAGATCCGGAAGGTATGAGGCGTCTTGAAGCGTAGGGGCCATCTCCTCACATGACAAGTGGAACGTGTGAGTCTTTGGCCTCGAGTGGTCCAGAAGTGCTACAAGAAGAGATTGGTTTATGAACCACCACTTTATTGTGTCCTTCTTGTGTGCTACAGTCTCAATTAGCCTGCACAACAAAACGAGGCTAGCCTCATGTAACCTTAAAAATGGCAATGTATGTATTATTTGTCACGAATTATATTTAAAGGTATGACAAACAACATGAATATCTCTTACCTAGCATAGAAGCAAGAATCCACAATTAGTAGGTGTCGTGAAGGGCATGGACGGAGGGTGGTCAGCACAGCTTTCTTGACTGCTAAGAGATTGGAGCGGTATGACCAATTAAAGCCACAGTCCAGTAACTTTGGTGTCTAATACACCATACTTACATTAAAAAAGAAAGTTAGCATAATTATTAAAAATAAAAAACAAAATATACGGTTCATACAATTGATGACAATTTTTTGTTAGAGAAAATAAACAATGTTTACCATTAATACAAGGTCCAAAGTAAATAAAATTATGATATATATGGTTCATACAACTTAGAAGAAAAATGTTCACGACTCTCTAAACTACAATAACTTAAGTTACACATTCACTCTTACAATAATACATAGACTTGCACTACACAACTAAACCATCAAGTTAGCCTTGAAGTAGTGCCTTCTCCCGTGGGACATCTTCCATTGGCCCCCTAATCTTGATGGAGGAGCTTCTGTTGCACTTAAAAACCTCTACATCTTTTTTACACTTCTTGTAAGTATGCTCGTCCTACTCGTACTTACTATAACATTTGAACCTTCCACCTGTTTCGGACACATCTATGTTGTTACGAATCCATATAGTCTTGTTACTGCTTACCTTGTCCCTCACTTTTGTTGGGTCTGGAATGTAAAAAACCTAAGGGGATAGTTTTCTTCTTAAAATAAAATGACACAAAATAATGGTTTAGTATTTCACACTCCGAACTCGTGGCAACAAAATAAGAACATGACTTGTGGTACAATCTTGGATTTTAGCATAAGCACGAGCATGTCCCGTCGTCCTTCAAAACACATTCTAGCACAACTCTCTTACGGTAGATTTCATGCTTGGTCTTATCAATACACAAGATTTTGAATCTATGTTATTATATATCTTGAGGTATAACTCTATGCTCTTAGACCTTTTATGTTTTTTCTAAGTACTTCGTTATCACTATGCCGAAGAAAATAATATTATCTTCCATAGAGGGCCCAGTTACTTTGTATCAATCTCTAAAAATACTTACATATGTCATATATGATAAACTCAACAATGGCGACAAGCAGGTGCCCTCTTACACCATGCATCACCTAATTGTAGGCCTTAGCTAAATTGGTGGTCGTTATGCTAAATCTAGTGTTACCATCGCCATGCAATAATACACATTTCTCATTAAGTTTATTCTCAATTCAATGTGAAAATTTTCTAATCATCGATGCCAACCTTCCCATAGCATGGTCATCACTAAGAGTAGTCGTAGAGTTTTTGAGTCACCTATAGATGCTTGCTTTCTAGACTGTCCATCTGTTTATTTCGTTGCTAGCTCATCTAACATCCTACAACACTCATTGATTTTTTTCATTGATTCTGAACATAGAATCTCTTGAAAAGATCTATAAGGTGTTTGTTACTAAACTGCTTGTAGACCATATGACGCATGCATCATTTGACGTGAATATTTGGCCACTCTTATTCATACCCTTTCTCCACATTGTCATCCATCAAATACTCAATAGTCCGTAAAAGGTTGGTGTGATGGTCATGTATAAGGCATACACCCGACCTCATACGTACAACTATATTCTTCACTCGTTTTAAAAATTAATATCAGTTTTCAGTGTTCTCACTTTCAACGAAAGGAAAAGTTATGGGTAACAACTTATTGTTCCCATCACCTCCAATTATTATCAATATTTTTCCTCTATATTTTCCCGTTAGGAATATCTCGTCGATACATAGTATGGGATGACAATGCACAAATACGTGAATGAACATATTTAATGTGAAGAATGCTCATTGAAGCAAGCATGGTCAAATAATAGGAATGATTTGAGGTCGTAACAACTCCTCAAATTCCTCCTAAGAATGCAAGTTAGATGATGATGCAAATTATCATATAAAGTTTTAAATGTACCAAATATCATCTCCACAATCTTTTATTTCATCTTTCATATCATCGTATAGGTAATTGTATATATGAATTTATCCTCAATGTGCCTCATAATTGACCTTGATTCGTACCCTTGGTTGTGCACAATATCGGAGTTCATCTCTATTGCAACAAATACATATGTCATGTTTCTATGGTATTTTTTGATCTCTTGTAAGTGATAATTATGCTCAGTAATAATTGACACTTTCTATTAATTCTTTCATTTATCCTTAAATGCATATACCCTCCATATATATTCATAAGTTGAGTTCACACACTTTACTTCGTACACCGACTTGCTCGACTTCACAAACCAGAATTCCCTCCAAAGTGATATCATCTAGCACTTAACTGCCTCCGTCAATTCCTCCTTATATGCATACTTAGCCTCTAAATAATCATGTTCTCCTTCTACTCCATAGAATGTGATGCCCCTTAGAGATAACATATCTAGAGATGTCTCATTGGACCATTGTCAAAGAATTATATTATTGTTCTCCTCGTTCGACAATTCATCATTCTCTACATACTCGTTGTTATAATTTTTCCTATCAATTAGCTCAACGATAGTTTTATTTCTTTCTCCCCCATCTACCAATCCTCTAGTCTCACTATCTCTTCCTCCTCCTCCTTCTACTTTTTGGTGCTTTAACTTGTTTCACTCCACTGTTTCAGTATCACATCTCATCATACTTAGACTATATTTTTCTTGCACGACTATTGAAACAGTATTGTCTTTCTCATACACTGACACAAGAATGCTAAGTGGCCAATCTTTTTGCAATGTATTCTTCACGTACCATCTCCAAGTGGTAGCGGAGTCCACCGTTATCAATCTTAAAAAACCCTTTGATTGTCTGCCTTATTTTGAACCTTGCTGGCCAGTCTAGCACTGCATCCCTTTCACTCTCTGAAAAATAATAGCTATGTTATGTGAGAAATGCAAATAGGCATTCCTTGTATTGTTCTTCGAACTTGTGATTTGTTGGTTGAACATACTGAAAATGGCAGCATCCAAGCTTTTGTTAGGCAAGTACTCGTAAATTAGCCATTTCTCATGTCCCTCAACGCAACAACAGAGAAGTCGAACCAAATTTCGGTGTTGTAGTTTGGCAATCAGAGTGACTTCATTTCTGAACTCCACTATTCCTTGATCAGAGTCTCTACTTAGCCTTTTCACAGCAACCTCTTTACCACCTTGTAACATCCCCTTTTGAGAAATAGCAGGGTGACATGTTGATGCACAGAAACAGATAATTAGATTTTTATGGTCCTTGAAGAGGTATAATGTTTTCTAGACTTTGTAGTGCTAATTTGTGGTACCGAATCCTGCTCAAGGACCCTAAAAAACCTTAGAAAAATATCACCGGAAGTTACCTTATAAACTTTGCCAAAACCACCTCCAACCATGAATGATTTGGAGAAGTTATGTGTTGCGGCCACAATATCATCAAATTTTACAAATGAAAATTCATGGCCATGGGTGGTGCTGGCTTCCTCAAGGGCAGGAGCTGTCAGTACTCCCTGAACTTGTGCTTTCTTGAGTTTTTTAACATTTCTTTTCTTGCCTGCCACAAAAGCTTATGGCATTTTTTAACACCATGGAATAGTATACAGTAGAGAAGCACTGAAAGGAGGGGAAAAAGGGTTTTGTTCTTACCGTTGAACACGCAGAACCATGGTAAGGAAATGCAGGTGACAATCAACATGCTCGCTAAAACTGGCACTGCAATTTTCACTACGTTTCTCTGTTTCCTTTTACCTGCACAGAGACATAGTGTCGAGTATTCATTTCAATTTCATCCGTGTGTGTATCATCAATCCAATATTTCAATCTGAAGCATCTTGCATATGATAGTTTCTCCTAATATCATGCAATGCAGGTGGATTATGTTTGCATTTGGCACATAACCAGAAGTGTGATGCTTTAGGCCTGTACCTGAACCTGGCATGCCTGCCACTCTGAGGTAGAGGGTTTCACGGCTGTCGCCGCCGGCACCGACGATGCCCCAGGCCCGACCAGGACCCAACCTGACCATGTCGCCGGGCTCGCCGGCCCACACCAAGCACCTCGTCACGTCGCCCCTTAACCGGGCGCCGCTGTTCACGGCAGCGTAAGCGTACGCCACGCAGTTGCAGTCACCGCCGCACTCCGCCGCGCGTGAACCTGTCTGGCACCTTCATGCCCGGCAGCGCCACGAAGTGGCCATCGCCAGCGGTGCCGCATCGCAGCGCCTCCTTCTGCCGGCACCCCTGCGAGAAACGGCCGCTGCTCCACTCCTCCGTGCTCGCCGGCTCGAACCCGTCCAGGCACTTGCACGTCGGGACGGCGCTCGTGTCGTCGCAGAAGCCGCCCGGGCCGCAGTGGCCGTAGCTGAAGCAATCCCGGCCTGTAGACATGAGTATCATCCATTCGGATGCTTCCTTGTTCCAGCCAAGGAGCTCTAGCTTGCCGGCGTCGCTCAACAGCAAACGGTAAACACCATGGAGATTTCGTCGTCGGTGTCGACAGGTGTCAGGTAGACCGCTGTTCTGGCGTTGGCCTGGAACTGGATCGACGCCACCGTGTACCCCGTCCAGACGCTGGCGCGCCACGCTGGGTGCCAACCGTTCCATATAAAGAACTGGAGGGACGTGTCTGAATCGCCGCCGTAGGAGAAGCTGCCCGGCGAGGGATCATCGGGGCTCTGCCATGAAACGAGCCGATCGGCGGCGAGCGCCCGGTAGCTAAGCCTCACTTTCATGCCCGGGAGAAGCGTGTCCGTCGGGTGGCTAAAGCTCTGCCACAACATGGTGCCATTATGCGATCGAACGATGAGTTTGCCCGTGTTCATAAGCACGGCCGTCGACGGTAACGAGGAGGAGGAGCTCGCTACGGCGGTGAGGTTCGTGGTCCAAACAACTTGTCCGCTGGCATCGGACAAGACAAGGTCTGATGTGTTAGTCAGAGCAAGAGAAGGAACTGCTGGTGACAAGGAATTAGAGCTGCCATTAACGATGATCGGAGTTGCCCGGTAGGCAATCCAAAGCACGGTGCGCCGGGGGATGTTGTTGTACCATTTGCCGAGGTACAGCTTTGTCGGGGTTGAGTTAGAGGGGGAGAAGAAGCCCAAGGCGAATTCGCCGCCATCAGAAATGACACCGGCGCCCGGAGAAAGTGGCTTGCCGGAGACAAGCCGGTCGTCGGAGGCGCACAAGGCCGGCAACAAGAGAAGGAAGGCGACAATGCAGGTGGAAGCAGATGTACAATCCATATGTGGCCTTAAGGAGAAGAGAGAGAGCTAGGTTGCCTAGAGATTGCTCACATATATATTGCCATTTCTTTAGCCACGCTGCCCGCGCATACAGGAGCAGTAAGAACTGAAGCTGTCGAGCTGCAGCTTCAGTTCTTGCAAGTAATAATGCAGATGTTTAGGATTTACAGCAGACTAGAAACAGTGTTTCATAAGTCAGAAATGCATCGGAGGATTGACACTCCTGAAGCCAAATGTCTGAATAGTAGTATGTTTGATACAGTCGTTGCCTACTTCTGGAATTGGTTTTAATTATTAGTTCAGCTTAGAAGGAACGGCCTGTAAAGGGAATGAAAGGACGGACTAGTCTTTACAAGATTATATTTGTCACATGAACTCGTCAGTAATCTTATCTAGAGAAGTTCACCATTCGTCCTATCAATTTCTTACTGTAATTCAAGGGGGGAAAATGCTTGTCTACACGACTACACATCATTGATCATTTCATCATTTGACCCAAAAGAGATAGCAGTTTCCTTCACAGTTGCTGAATCCTGTCGCTAAAGAAACACACATGGAAGGTTCACCCGGAGACTAAAGTCTAAAGGGAGCTAAGAGAAATTATGAGACGATTTCACATAAAAAAAAGCTCAACGGTTCTCAAACAGTTCTGAAAATGATTGGATGAAACATGCAAGCTGAGAGCTGAGTCTGAGAGACTCAAACTAAAGTTGTACCTGTGAAGCCTGGAGCTTTGAGATACAGCGTCTCACCACCAACTATGCCCCAAGGCACCCAATCCGGGCCAGCTTTCTGTGTGTCGAGCGGCTCTCCATGCCACACCAAGCACCTCGTCGCATCCCTCTTTGCACTGCTACTGCCGTTGCCGCCCAAGTTGGCGTACGCGTACGCCGTGCAGGAGCAGTCGCCGGCGCACACCGCCATGCACTCGTGGAAGGTCTTGTCCCTGACGCGCGAGAACTTGTCCGGCAACTGCACGCCCTGCAGCTCCATGGCAGGGCAGCTCCTCCGTTCGCCGGCATCCTCGCGAGAACTGCCCGCTGTTCCACTCCTCCTTGCTCCTCGGCTCAAACCCATAATGAAGGCGCTCTGACAAGGCGAGACTAGAGACTGGAGGCAAGGGGCAAGCTTATTTGTGACGAGTTTTGTAATGATCTTCGCCACCCCGAGGACTAGGCTAATGGGCCTATAGTCATGTACTGAAGAGGCTGATGTCTTGTTCAGAATAAGGATAATGTTGGCCGTGTTGGGCAAGTCAACGTGCGCGAAGCGGTGTTCGATACATTGGTGAATGGCCGCTATGACGTCATCCTTAACGGTGTCCCAGCATGTCTTGAAGAAAGCCCCAATAAACCCATCCGGTCCCTGCGATTTTTTCCAAGGCATGGCCATGACTATTTCATGTATCTCCTCTGCCTTGAAAGGTTCCTGGAGAAGTCCTAGGTCCACCCTTATGTATTGCAAGAAATCCCAGTTCAAGGATGAAGTCCTTTGTTTCTTACTTCTCGGATGGTTGGAGAAGTAGTAAAAAAGAATACGCTCTTTTTCCACATGGGATGAGGCCGTCGACGTGCCCATCACGAGATGTTGGATATGATTTCGGTGTCGGAGCCCGTTTGCTCGGAGGTAGAAGAGCTTGGTGTTGGCGTCTCCCTCCTTGATGTGTGTCAGGCATGAGCGTTGTTGCATCCTTGTGTTCTCTAAAGCTGCAAGGCCAAGGCAACTCGCTTTTAGTCGACAACGAATATCAACCTCATCCGAAGTGAGAATTCTGCCCTTCTGGGCTTTATCGAGATGAAGGATCACCTCTCCGGCCATGGCCAATTGGAGGCATGTGTCTCCAATCTTCTCCCGGCTCCATTGCCTCAGACGCTTCGCAGTACGACGTCGCTTGATATGGAGGCTTTTGAGGGCGTCGCTGGCTGTTACTAGCTTGTCCCAAGCGAGCTTGACCACATCCGCAAAACCTTCCGTCCTGAGCCAGAATGATTCGAAGCGAAAGAAGTTTGATGTAAAGGGCTAAGAGTCACCGACGAGTAGGAGCGGGCAATAATCGGAGGCATCAGAGGATAAGGCACGGAGGAGGCAGGATGTGAATAATAGGTCCCAGTCTCTTGTGCAGAAGAGGCGGTCGATGTGTGTGACGTAAATTTGTGCCCTTTCAGCTCCAGCTCTTTCAACTCGAGGTCATCAATGGCTGCTCGGAAGGATCCCATGAGGCACCGATTGAGGATTGAGGTGGTTGTTGTTTTTGTCCTCTACTCTGTAAATGAGATTGAAGTCCCTAGGGATGAGCCCAATTAGATTTTGCACAAGTTGCCTGAGTTCCTGGAGGAGCTCGATCATGTTGTCGTCGGCTTGGGGAACATATACCTCGGTGATATACCACATCGTCCTTCATCGTGATCGTGGCCGAGATTGCATTTTGGGAGCGCAACTGGTTACCTAGGGAGAAGGAATCCACGACTCCGGCTAGAAGGATGCCGCCTCTTGTGCCATCTGCAGGGAGGAAGAAGAAATTATTGTGAAATTTTGCACCAAGTGTCTATCACAACTGTGACAATTGTAGATGGTGGAAGCACTACACTCAATCTAAGGTCCTTAATGATTACGTGTTGACTCAATGGATGAAAAAATCCTATCGGTGACGTTTATATATATAGCAACCTTAGGATAAGATTTGTTAAGATTTGTTAGAAGGAAAGCTATCAAATCCTATTTTTTAAGTACCTTTTTGTTAAGATTTGTTAGAAGGAACACTATCAAATCATACCTTATCATCTCAAGGATATAAAGGTTAATCTAAGATTACATTCTTTAATATCCAGTATTCTATCCTTTAACACTCTCCTCAATCTCAATCATAACTTTACCAAGTTGAGATTGTATTTAAAATTTTCCAGGTGTTGAGCTAACAAAGCCTTTGTGAAGTCATCTGTCACTTGATCACCTGAAGAAATAAACTCAATATTCAACAATTTTTATGATACTCTTTCTCTAACAAAATGTAGTCTATTCCTAGCATAAAACACTGGATTAGCTGATAAGTATTTTGCACCAAAATTATCATACCATAACTTTACAAATATGGAATTCTCGAAGAAGAGCTTGTATCCATATTATTTCAGTTGTTACATTAGCTAGTGCCTTATACTCAGATTCAGTACTAGACCTTGATACTATACACTGTTTTTGAGCACTCCATGATACGAGATTAGAGCCTAAAAAGACTGCAAAGCCTCCTGTAGACCTTCTATCATCCATGCTACCTACCCAATCTGTATTTGAAAAGTCACTTACTAACGTTGATGAGGACTTGTGAATCTTGAGACCCAGCTTAGTACATTGTTTTAGCTATCTCAAAATTCTTTTCACCGTTGCCCAATGCACAGTTGTTGATGCATGTAAAAACTGACATACTTTATTTATTGAATAGGCTATGTCTGTGTTAAGTATTGTAAAGCACTAATAATACTTCTATCATTTGAACTTAATAGAGAATCTTCATGTAAAGACAATTTTTCACTTGTGCTTAATAGGGCAGCTACAGATTTACAATGACATTCCTATCTTTTTAAGAAGATCAGAAGCATACTTATCTTGTGTCAGTACTATACCATTACATACCTTGGACACCTCAATGCCAAGAAAATAATGAAGTTGCCCAAGATCCTTCAGTGCAAATTCTCTTTGGAGATCCTAAAAAAGAGCATCAATAGTTTTTCCTGTGGAACCGACTACTATGATGTCATCAACATACATAAGAACAAATATGATTGCATTTCTTTCATTATAAAAGAACAGTGAAGTATCTGCTTTTGAGGCATGAAAACCAAGTGAAAGGAGTTTTCTACTTAGCCGAGAATAACAAGCTCTAGGTGTCTGCTTTAGCCCATATAATGCTTTGTAGTTTGCAAACATACCTTAATTTGGATGTGTCTTCAAAACCTGGTGATTGTTGTATGTAAACTTCTTCTTCAAAATGACTATGAAGAAATACATTCTGTACATCAAGTTGGCAAAGACTCCACCATCGAGAGACGGCAATAGAAAGAACAATATGAATAGGGGTAGCTTTAAAAACAGGACTGAAAGTGTCTTTATAATCAATTCCATATCTTTGTTTGAACCCTTTTGCCACTAAACGAGCTTTGTATATGTCTAAACTCTCATTTGCCTTACGCTTGATTTTGTAGACCCATTTACACCCTATAATGTTCATTCCTTTCTGTGGTGGAACAAGGTGCCATGTCTTATTTTTCATCAGGGCATTGTATTCTGTCTCCATTGCTTGCTTCCAATTTAGATCAGCTAGTGCATCATCAACACTATATGGTTCACCAGTTGTTGTTAGAAAATTATATTTAATAGTACCATCGGTATACACCTTTTTTCTTTTCTGATGCCACTTTGTAGCCGAGTTCTTGGATGAGCTAGCATTTGATGTTTGGTGGCCGGCACAAGCGATGCAGAAGATATAGAATGTATTTGCGCAGATGATTTAGATTTGGAGGACAGCTATGTCCGATCGCGATCACCTGACACGTCAACATTATCACCCATCGCTGTTGTGAGTATGCCATCTCATGCCTGACGCGAACAATCTGCTTTGTCACTGTCACTTGACACAGTCCTGGATGTGGTCACCTGACACTAGTGTTCTACCTTACTGTTTTCGCTGTCACATGTACTAGGTATTGATTCCAAGGAAGATATCCTATCACTAGTGACTACTATCGGACACTAATCAACCTCGTGTCCAGGGCCATTGCACGTGCTGTGTTCCAGCCGTTTATTTGTTGTAATTTTTGCACCAACTGTTCCTAACTTTTCTTCCACAACTAAATTATTAGGGTTAGCAGGAATATTAGTAAATTGATTAACTATATATTCGTCCCTAGTGTTTAACAAAGTTGGATGAAGGAGATTGATTTTAGAACGAAGGCGAGCACTTGTCTTAGGGTGGAGTTGAGAAAAACGAAAAACTTTTTCGTCAAAAACAACATCACGAGATATATAAACATGCCTAGAAGCTATATCAAGACATTTAAATCCTTTATGAAGGTGATTGTATCCTAGGAAAACACAACGTTTGGATCGGTATTCAAGTTTGTGAGAATTATATGGGTGCAAATTTGGCCAACAAACACATCCAAAAACACGAAGAGTATCATGCTCCGGTTTTTGTTGAAACATGCGTTCTAGAGGAGTGGAGTTTTGGATAACTAGACTTCGAACACGATTTATCAAATAAGAAGCTGTGATAAAGGCTTCATCCCAGAATTTTAAAGGCATAAAAGCATGAGATAGTAAGGACAAACCCACTTCTACTATGTGACAATGTTTTCGTTTTGCTACCCTATTTTGCTGATGTGCATGGGACAGGACACTAGATGGGTGATTCTTATTTTATCAAAGAGGGAGTTAAATCTTTGATATTCTCCTCCCCAGTCGGTTTGCATTCCAAGAATTTTTTGATCAAAGAGTCTCTCAACCAAAGCCTAAAATTCTTGAAATTTGTGAAAACTTCATACTTATACTTCAAGAGATAGATCCAAGTAAATTTACTCTAATTATCAATAAAACTCACATAGTATTTATTTCTACCAACTGATTCTGGTGCAGGCCCCTAGACATCAGAGAACATAAGTTGTAAAGGAAAAGTGGACACACTTGAGGATTTTGAATAAGACAATTGATGACTCTTAGCTTGCTAACATGCATCACAAACCGACTTACTAGATGATTCATCTAGGCAAGATAAGTTATTGTTACTGACAACTTGTTTAACAATAGATAAAGAGGGATGACCTAAACGACTGTGCCACCATGACAGGGGAATCCTAGCAACATCATAAGCCTGATTTATTGAATTTGAAGGGAGAGGATAAAGCCCCTTGTGACATTTTCCTCTAAGAATTGTATTCTTCGTTACCTGATCCTTGATAAAAAGAAGTTTGGATGAAATTCCAGGAATGCAGAATTATCAGAGGCTAATTTATGAATGGAAACAAGATTCTTTGTTGCTTGGGGAACATAAAGAATATTTTTAAGATGAATATCACGATTTGGGGTACAAACAGTAGTATGATCAATATGACTAATATTCATACCTACACTACTTGCTGTGTGGATCTGATCTCCTCCATTGTACTTATTATGAAGTGTCAACTTCTCCAATTTCCTAGTGATATGGTTGGTAGTACTAGTGTCAGTATACCAGTTGGTGTCAACTGTGTATAAACTGGTCGCTGCTGCCACCAAATTTGAATCCAGGACATAATCATCTTCAAATCTATGCCAACATCGATCAGCAGTGTGTCCTTTCTTGTAACATACCTGACAGAGTGGATGATCAACATTCTTTGGAGAGGATGCACAGTTGTTGAAGTTGTAATTGCTTCGACCACCTCCCCTCTGTGGTGTACTGTGGCCACGACCACGGGACGAGGAACCATGCCCACGCCCGCGCTGATCGCCTTGACCACCGTGAGTGCATCCTCCATTATGTACTCCACCGCTACCATGGCTGGCTACATTAACAAATCCGGATCCAAAAGTATGATTCCCCTCCATATGTGAGGTCCATCCAAGTTTCAAAATTGAGAAACTATGAATACAGCTCCCCCATTGAGATCAGTTCTACCCTGGCGATAAGGGCAGTGACCAATGGCGTGAATTCTTCTCCAAGGCCAATAATGATGTACTCGATCAGTTCTTCATCATCCAGTCGTCGTTCGGCTACCGCCATCTCATCGCCAAGAGACTTCATCTTGGCAAAGTAATCCGCAACCGATGCATTGCCTTTCTTGGTGTTGGCAAGAGCAATGCGAAATTTTACGGTGCAAGCACGAGTTTGCGCTACAAACGCTTCTTCAATAGCCTTCCATGCCGCTGCTGCTGTATCACATGTGGCGACATGAATCATCACCTCCTTGAAAAGCGATGAAAGATGGTAGCTAAGGACCTGCTGATCCGCTGCCTCCCATTCTTCATAGGCCGGATTCGACCTTCTTTCTTTCTTGCCATCAATGTTGATGGCAAGTTCTTTTGGAGGTACCTTGTTGTCTCTCATGAGATGTCCTTGAAGATGAGCATCTCGGATGGTTGCCCTAACTTGTGCCTTCCATAGGGCGTGATTGAACTTGGTGAGTTTCTCCGATACTAGATGACCGGACAGAGGATTAGCCACTGCGAAGAAAGAACTCACCATGACAAGTTCGTTAGAGATTGGATCTAACTTGGGAGAGAAGTTCTGCGCACGTCCGTCGCTTCTCTGCCTAGTGACCTTGGCAACTCCTACGGAGATGATTCAGTGATCCTAAAGAGATGATCTTCAGCTTTGGGAGAAGTTTGCGCACGCTCGAAGCTTCTCCGTCCAACGACCTCGGCTTGCCGACGTCAACCGAAGAGCACCCAGAGATCTACTGTATGAGGCTCTGATACCATGTGACAATTGTAGATCGTGGAAGCACCAGGCCCAATCTAGGGTCCTTGATGATTGCGTGTTGATTCAATGGATGAAAAAACCCCATCCATGACATTTACATATATAGCAACCTTGAGATAACGTTTGTTAAGGTTTGTTACAAGGAAAGCTATCATCTCAAGAATATAAAGATTAATCTAAGATTACATGGATTCTATCCTTTAACAACAACAACCTCATCAATGGCCGCAAGCTTTGTCTCCTGCAAGAACAATAGTAGCCCGGCCCTCTTGCACCATGAGCTTTAGAGCGTGCCAGCGAGCCGGGTTGTTTAGCCCCCGAACGTTCCAATTGAGGATACGAAAAGTACGCTGCGACATTGACGAGCCGAAGAGCAACAGGACAAGCAGGAAAATGAAGAGCACAAGGAAAAAAGCTAAAGGAGTCTGCAATTTCGACGACACGGCAGCTAGGCCGGCAGTGGCGAGTACAGGCGAACACGAAGTCATGACGATAGACAGCAACAGCCGTAGCAGTCTCGGTTGATACATAAATGGCATACTTGAAGATGTCTAGATACTTGCTGAAGGTCGGCTTCGACGGCTGCTGTGCTGGCTCAATAATACCCAACCTGCAGCAGGAGGCGTGGATGGAGAAACAAAACCGAAAAATGAGTCATGCATCCCGCAGGGGGCGTCGGGACCAGCTGGAGCAGGGGGAAACTCAAACAGCATTGGGTCACAAAAGTGGGATGACACGGGAATTGTTCACCCATTAATTTGATCTAGGAATAATATTAAGCCCAATTTATTTGTCACAGAATTGAGATGACATGAGAATTCATGGTTTGGTCCGTTCTAATTGCTCCAGAACTGTGTATTTGATCCAGTGATGAAATTTGACAATTGCACTACATTAGACTTATTTACTAGGTCTCTTCGCACTGAATGTAGTATAAGATACAAAGATGAAGATGAACATTTACATAAGCACAAAATGAACATTGCAAACCACCTGAGTTTATCTCACAATCATAGGTTCAGACCACAACATAAGTTTAAAGTACAAACATGACTTCATACCACCATCATAAGTTCTAACAATAAATTTATATCACATGGTCATACCAACCGTAAGTTTGTACCACAACATAACTTCAGACCACTACCTAGGTTCATACCACAGCCAAAATGACAGACCACATAAAGGGCGAGATAGAAGATGGGAGGAAGAAAAATGGAGGGAGAAGGCAGTGCCTAGTTGAGAGAGAGGAAGCACCAGCCAAACAAGTTCAGTAGCAAAGCCCTGAAGCTAACAAACCAAGGTAGCAGTAATTCTAGGAATCCCCTCCCCAAGTTAGCACCAAGTTCCTTGACAAGAGGAGATCAGAGATCAGGAAGCAAAATATTGGTAGGGAGCCCAAACACCACCCAACCATGAGGGAGAGAAGAGGATGTTACCTAGAGGAGCTGATTAGTGAGCTGATCAAGGTTGGAGTGTTGGCGAGGAGCACATGAGTGCAAGAACAAGCACCGAGATGCTGGTCACTTCATCACTGACAACAAGCGCCTGACATGGCCAGCTTCAGCAGCGGCTAGCAGCAAGGTGCAAGCCACACTTCTAGGTACTATGGCGGTGGTGGCGCTCCGAGGGTGGCTAGAGCGGCGAAGGCGACGGGAAAACGACCTCACCCAGGGGAGGTCGTCCTTGCGGCGGCGGTAGGGAAGAGGCCCGCGCACGGGTCCATTTGACCTGGTGCGGTGGTGGCTGCTTAGTCTAGGAGGGAGGCGGCTACGGGACTCCGGTGGGCGATCGGAGCGGCTGAGGGCGGTGAGGGCCCGGAGGATAGCGTCGTGTCCCAAAAAAATTGGCGGACATGCAGCTGTGGAGGTGGAGTTCACGCCGTCTCTGACTCGGCTGAGCGTGGCGGTGAACTTGTCCGGGTGGCTGAAGGCGGCGGCGCTGCGGCAGAGAAAGCGCTAGAATCGGTTCCAACCGGCGTCTGGGCGGCCGAAGGGGCAGCGGCGTGGCACTCGTGCGAGAACTTGGCCAGGTGCGGCAGCGTCCTGCCGCCGGAAGCATCCGGTGCAATGCAGAGACGGATTCTTGGCGGAGCCGAACCTGAAGCTGCCGGACTGGTACCTGCACGTGGGCAACCGGAGCTACGATGAGTGCGCGGCGGAGTGCCGCCGGAACTGCTCCTGTGTGGCGTACGCCTACGCCAACCTGACCGGCAGCTCCAAGAGGGATTCGACGAGGTGTTTGGTGTGGGGTGGCGACTTGGTCGACATGGAGAAGGTGATCGGAACACGAGGAGACTTTTGTTTGGACATGGATCCTCTGCGTTGCTGCTCCTGCAGTAGCAACCATTGATATTTGGCCCCGGTCGACATGTTAGTCACTGCCACTGCAGGGGCAGTATTACAAAGAATTCCGATCGCATTTGTTAGGATTCTGCTTGTTGTCTTATCTGAAAATTGTTAACCACTCACTGGCAAAAAAATAACTCTTTAAAAAATGATCACAGTTTCATATATATGCTTGTAAAAGTTTTTCAAACACTAATTAGCTTGATGCAAATTAATCAAGGTTCTTACTTTGCAGGTAGGAGGCCAAGGACAAGTGCGCTGAGATTTTCACTTCCAATAGTTTTAGCAAGTATTCTTATACCCATATGCATTTTGATATGTTGCTCCCAAGATCAAAGGCACGTGTGTTTGTGTGTGTATATATATATATATTGCGTTTAGTTTAATCAGTTCTAAGCATAATTTGTTACATGTTCAATGCATTGATATTCGCCTTTTTTTTCGTGAGTGAAGAAATGATCAAGAAAAAACTATGGGGAGAATAACAAGAGGTGAGCCTTGCGAGTTTTGAGCATATCTGATGAACTTGGGAAGGAAATCCCTGCCAAAGACCTTGAGTTTCCATTTGTTGAATATGACAAGGTCCTCTTTGCGACAAACAACTTTTCTGGAGCATCTTTGACTGGAAAAGGAGGTTTTGGCAATGTTTACAAGGTAGCTCATCCATATGCTGATCTAGATAATTCTATTGAAAGAAAAAAAAACAGAGCCCTGCTGACCATCCTAAACTTTCATACAAAAAGCACCCAAAGTTTACAGTGTGAAGTAATTTTTTGAAAAAATAAATACATTCAAAAATTCAACCTGTAACTGGATTCAGTGATGAGATGTTTGTTTTATATTTCTGAAGGGAGTGCTAGATGGCCGGGAAGTTGCAGTCAAAAGACTTAGCTGGTGTTCTGAACAAGGAATAGTGGAGTTCAGAAATGAGGTAGTCCTAATTGCCAAACTACAGCACAGAAACCTTGTTCGGCTTGTCGGTCGCAGCATCGAAGGAGATGAAAAGTTGCTGATTTACGAGTATATGCCCAACAAGAGCTTGGATGCTTCTCTTTTCAGTATGTTATACTAGCACACCACAAGTTGTTTTATTTCCATACAAAATAAAGGATTGATGTTTAATCAACAGTGTTGCTTATTTGCAGAGGGTAAAAGAAAATCAGTGTTGGACTGGTCCACACGGTTCAAGATCGTCAAAGGGGTTGCCTGAGGACTTCGTTACCTCCATCAAGATTCAAGATTAACAATTATCCATAGAGATCTCAAGGCAAGCAACATCTTGCTAGATGCAGAGATGAACCCAAGGATATCAGATTTTGGTATGGCAAGGATCTTCTGTAATAACCAGTAAAAGGAAGTCAGTAAACGAGTTGTCGGTATATAGTGAGTATTGTTCAAACCATTTGCTCTTATTAGTTATTTTTAATTCTATGTGTGGACTCGTTTTGAAGTGGCATGGTCCAATCAGTCGCTATATGGCTCCTAAATATGCTATGGGGGTATCTTTTCAATGAAGTCTGATGTCTATAGCTTCGGCGTGTTGCTTCTAGAGATAGTAAGCGGTTCTAAGATAAGCTCAACTGATCTCATTGAGGACTCCCCAAATCTTTCAGTCTATGTAAGCATTCCAATTTATGTATTTGTAATCACTTATATAAAGATTCAAAGAGAAGGAGCTTATACACCTGAATTATCAATATGATGGATGCAGGCATTGAATCTATGGAATGAAGGGAAGGCAGGGGCTATGATAGACTCAACTATCACTGCAAATTGCTCATTGGATGAAATCATGCTTTGCATCCATGAGGCACTATTGTGTGTTCAGGAAAATCTCAATGACAGGCCACTCATGTCAGACGTTGTGCTTATATTGGAGAAAGGAAGCAAGTCACTTCCAGCCCCAAATAGACCGGCTTATTTTGCACAAAATAACAATGAAGTAGAGCAAGGAAGAAACGGTGGTCATGGCACTGATCAGAACTCTATCAACGCAGTGACTCTTACAGATCTGGGGGGACGATGAGAAACAATCTTGTTGCAAAGTGCTAATTAAGAGGTGGTCAACTAGCTGGGCTCATTCGGGTGGACTCTATTCAAGAATTTGATAGTACAAGGCACTTCTATTATTTTTTCATGTGAAGAATGGCAAGAATGTTCAGCGTGTAAAATGACGATAAGATATTACTTCTATTCATTAATCCACTTTTTTTAACACCTCAACTTCAAGAAAGAGATTTAATCAATATTTGAAAACACGAACTTTAGTAGCTGGTAGTTTGAATGTTTGAGCCTCTCATCAACTATTTGTTAGCTTATCAACCACGACCAAAATTTAAAATTTTAAACTTAATTTTAAAGTTGATTTTAAACTATCTATTTCGTAGCATTGATGTTTAAACTGTTAGTAGCACTGATATAAATTCTTTACACGCGACTTATTTTTAGTTGCTTAGTTTATTTTTCTACAGCTTAGCTTATCTCGAATGATCATAGCGTACTTTATTTCTGCCACAGCACGAGTAGAGTACATTTTCAAATTTCAAGTCAATCTAATGGTTTCTCGCGCAGAAAAAGAAAACGGTCAACTGAGTGGTTGGCTCGTACTATTTGGGTCCAGCCCTGCAAGGCCTAAATGGGCTAGATTCAAAATTGAGCCTTGGTTAGAATCTGGTTGGGTCTAGCTACGGCCTATCAGACTGACTACCCTGTCAGTCTGTCTCAGTCGTAACACGCCACCCAACGCGTCTCGAGTCGACACTACGATCTACGGGCCTCGCCAAGTTGTTTTTTTTCCCCTAAACATTGATCACCTAGAAAGTAGTAAAAACTACTCCTCTGCTAAGGCCATCGATCAGATGGGCCGATGGGTGATGCTTGCTCAATCGATCGCCACCGCCCACCGCTGTAAGATGATGATAACCTGGCATGTCATCACCTATCACCTATCACACGTCTTCGCTTGTTCGATCGATCGTAACGTCGCCGGCATATATAGCAGCCACAGCCATGGAGCGGAGGACGCGCTAGCTACATTTAGATCCTATTTACGAGGGCTTTCTGTCTGTTACAGCTTCTTTTAGAAATCTACAGAACTCTCAAACAATCTGGATTCTCGTAGTCTCGAGCTCTCGCCTAAACGCAGTCGGCAACACAGCGCCGATCGGCGAGACGCTGATCGATGCATGCATGGTGGCATGCTGCTCGCCGTGCCTGTACGCGCGCGCGAGCGATCCGTCGTTCAGGACCACGCATGGAGATGGATCGTGGTGCTCCATCGATGGAGCCGGCAAGAGCATAGGAAGTCGTGCTCGATCGATCTCTCTCCCTTCGAACAGACACGGGTTTTTTCCCCCCTGAATGACGAACCTAAAAAAGGAGGGGGGAAAAATCGATATATGCATCTGCGATTGCTGCTTCATCATCAGCTCGCGTCGTGATCTTTTCGTGCCCCAGAGTCTCACGGAGTGCTCTGCGACAGCACAACGGATACATGTGACGAAAGCATGCATAGTTCCAGGAAGCATCTGTTTTGACGTGCGCCAGACAGAATCATTCAGTTCACTGGTACTACTGTGTTTTTCAGATAAAGCAACGTGCACACATTACATTAAGTGCGGCATCTGTACTCCCCTTCCTTCTCATTGGGTCTGGCAAAATCCGAGTTTTAATTTGATGCCCGGACTAGCTAAACCCGTCGACAAATCAGTCAATCAGACTTCTTAGTCTGTCACCAAACTTCCTACGTGAAAATTTTGTACTTACAACCCGAGTTTCGAAGCTCTAGTCCTTCCGGACAACGCATGCAATGTTCGTCTCCAACCTCTACAGCCCATTTTGTACTACTAGAGCATGTCCCACTAGTTTAATTACCCACTGAAAGTTCACTTTACAGCAATCAGCGGCTAAAACACCACTCGATTGTCTCGTGCAACCTTTTCCGTCCAAATATAAACGTGCAAACATAATTTCTCTTTTTAGATGGGGATATTATATTTATAAGATCATCTTTTATTATTCGTGCCACGCTTTTAAAATTCAAAAATACACAACTGCACACAGTATCCAAACCGGCTGTGGCAGCACATGGTTTACCCGCACACACAATCAACCGCATGTCCAGTAGCACACACGCGCCTCACGTGCTCTTCCAAACACTACCAGTAGCCCGTATCAGGAAAAAAAAAGAAAAAAGATAAAGAGAGAAACCCACCGAAAAGTCTACCCACCCGCACCGCATCACCACGCCTCTCAACACGCAAACCCAACGCCTCCCTCCCTCCACCCGCACAGAAAAAGGGGGCAAAAGGCCACCGAAATTAAAAGGGAAAAAAAATAAAGAGGGAAACGCATCGCCCCGCCGCCGGAAATGGGAAAGCAGCAGCCGCCGCCACCGGCGATGTCGGCGCCTCCTCCTCCTCCTCCTCCGCGGAAGCGGAAGAAGAAGGGCCGCCCCTCCCTCCTCGACCTCCAGAAGCGGAGCCTCCGCCTCGAGAAACTGCAGGAGCCTCCGCCGAAGCCGCCGCAGACGCAGCCGCAGCCGCAGCCCCCGCGCCGCTCGACGCGGAGGAACCCCAGCCTCGACTCCGACGAAGACGACGCGGAGGGGACGCCGGGAGGCCGCCGCGAGAAGAAGCTCCGCCTCGTCATGGGTCTCCCCGACGGATCGGCCAAGGTGGGCATCATCATCCCCCCTCCTCTAAACACCCACCCCGATCTGAGGTCTCCCGCGCCAATTTGGCCGAATTCGCGCGGAATTTGCCTAATTGGGCGGCCGTGAGGCGTTCGCCGCCCCGGGCGCGTACGGATCTGCGCAGCCGCCCGCCGCCCGAGGAATTTTCTTTGCTATTTTGGGCATGAAAAGGGTGCCTTTATTTATTTATCTTTGTGCCGACGAGGCGCAGTGGTCAACTCGGCTCAACGGTGAGTGAACTCTCCCAATCATTTGGGTGGATAAACCAAAACCCTCGCATCTCCCGCATCGCCTTGCCTGCCGCGACAATAATTGGCGCATTTTTTAAAAAATGGCTCAGTTCGAAGCTTTTAAAGTCGTGCCCTTTTTTTTCCGGGGGGGGGGGGGGAGCGATTTGTCTTTTTCTCGCGCCAGATTTTGCTACATTTCGCGGCATCGCTAGATCTGTACTTGGTAACTGGCGCTGGTAAACGAAAGCCCCACTTTTTCTGGTGCTTTTTTTTATCTCCTCCATTGTTTTCGATTCTTAATATGATATTTTTATGGATGTTTTAATTTTTCTTTTATCTTTTGCTGTTGCTGCCGCAGGGAGAAAAGACCAGGAAAGCGACGGATGGGCGTGAAGGTGGGTGTTCCTTGCTACGTTGCATCTATTCTTCTAGATTTCTTGGAACGAAAAACACCTGGGCGAATGTGTATAAAAGATGTCATTTTTAATTCTTTTAGTGCCTGAAGCATTCCAGTTTTTTTCTGGTTTAATTAATGCTCGTGCCTCTGATCGTCGCTGTGCTCGTGGGTTGATTTGTTCACTCGCCAGAGCCGTCAGATTCCGGGCCCACGACGCCTTTGCCAGACAAAAAGTTGTTACTCTTCGTCCTTGCTAGGCTGCAGAAGTGAGTTGCTGTGCTCTCTACTTGCTCTTCTTCGGATTGTTCACCGCTGCATGACCCCCCCTAATCTAAGGTGGCTTTCCTGGTTTCTTGCAGGAAGGACACATATGGGGTATTCTCCGAGCCTGTTGATCCCGAAGAGGTTTGTGTTTAAAGATGATAATATTGCAAATATTTTGTTTGTTTTATTTGTTTTGTTTCTTCGGTGTTAATTGATTTGCCTCTGAATGCGTATCCATGGCCAGCTGCCCGATTACCATGATATTATCAAGCATCCAATGGATTTTTTGACAATTCGGAAGAAGCTCGATAAAGAGGCTTATGCCAACTTGGAGCAATTTGAGGTCAGTGTTATATTTTCTTTTTAGAATGATTGTTGTTGACCTTTTCTGTGCTGTTTGGATTTCCCTTCCAACAGTTAGGTGTGTGGTAGGCAATTATCTCTTTGTCTGTTACCGTTGGGTTTGAATGCTGAGTCTTTAACTTGGTTATCTCCGTTTGCTGGATCAGCTAGTTTAGTCTCCTCTGCTACATGTGTTTCCCAATGCCAGTGTTTTTCTTTTGTTTCTTTCAGCTTCCTTAAAGATATGTTCTTCCATGTCCAGAAATTCATTAGTTAAGTTTTTGCATCTCCCGCCATGGTCATTTAGAAAAAAAATAGTATTTTATACTGGTGCAGTAATGCATTATGCTTTTTAGGAGCAGATATTCACTCCCTTGGACTCTTACTCAAAAGTGCTAGAAACATTTAATACGAATAGTATAATAGAAACCTTCGAGTTTGCTCCCAGGTACTTTCCCTGACAATGTTCCAACTGTACAACATTTTGCGGTTCCGCCTTATCTCCCTAGGGTAATATTGAATAATCTCAACAATTCAAGGACTAGTACAATGAAATATAAGTACATTTTATCTTGTAAAATACACTTAACAAGTTTGTTCCAAAAGGTACTTGTGTAGCTGCCAGGAGTTACTGCTATTGATTGCATTAAAGGAATTTTAACAGAAAAATATGAACAAAATTCAGAGTGACTTATCCCATTCAGTTTTGTTGGTTTACTCTATTTGGGTGTTTGACCGACGAAAACCCATATATTTTGAAATGAGAAAGAGGAAGGATATCTGTACCTTTGTTTGGCGCTTGAGTTACCCTTCTTTATGCTGGAGTTCATGCAGTGCCATTGACTTCTGGATGTGGCATTTCTGTCAGCCAGTTGTGGTAGGCTAGCAGAGAATGAATTGTCTAGCATTCATGGGTGGTGTTTTTCTCAAAGATTATCTTTGGTTTCTATTTTATACTTAGCTTGCTGGATTTAAATTGTACCGAGCCAAAGTCCTCTGCCCCGTTAATATGCATGGAGGAAACTCTTGAATACTGAGATATCACATGCCACTGTACGTTTGATTTTACTGTACTTGTGGCTTCTGGCTAAATCAAAGGATTTGTGGGTCATTTGGCTATGAAAGGTGCTTGCATGATATCATCTAAGGTAGTTGGTACTTGGTAGTATCTACAATAAGACGAAATTTGTGAATGCTTTTTTTCTTTTATGAAATTTGCTCTGTAAAACATCGGAAATCTGCTTATGCATGTATGTTTATGTTTGCATTACATATTCAAGTCACACTCAAGAAATCACAAGAACTTAATATGAAAATGCTGCTAAGTGGTAACACATTAACTGTTATAAAGTATGCTGGACCTCATGCTGGAATTATGTGTAGTTTGAAAGATGAGGTAGACAATTGTAAAATGGGAATATATGAACCTCCTATAGTTACGATGCTAGGAAGGTTTCTGTGATTTCTGCCACAGCTTCTATCTAATGAAATTTACTTGCCTGCTACTAGCTCCTACCATTTTAGACTTATCTGATCTACTTATGCATGGCAGACATCATAGATTTGTATTTTCACGGAGTGTTTGACTTTCTTTTACTTTAAATATCACCAGCATCATTCTTTTAATTAGTTTTATGCCATGCCCTTCTGTTTTAAAACATTGCCTCAGCTGCACACACCACAAACAATTTGATTCGTTGTATCACTCTTGAGTACTGCATGTGCTACTGTTGAGTCCATGTTGCAGGCTGCACTAGTTGTAACTGTGTAAAGTTAACGTTGTGGCCACTATTTCTTAGTTAGCTAGAAGGCTGTTATGGATACAATATGTTTGAAAAAAAATGTTATGCATTCCTAAGGCTCATCCTGATGTGAATACTTTTTTGTTTTTTGTTATTTTCATCTTTCTGCAGCATACTATTCCTTCTGTGGACTAGAATGCTACTAGTGTTTTCTTAAGCTCATATGAAATGACCTGAATTTTGATTTACAGGATGATGTATTCTTGTTGACTTCAAATGCGATGTGCTACAATTCACCAGATACAATATACTATCGACAGGTAAAAAATCATGCCTACATGTTTTGACTTTATGTAACTATGAAGTATGCTGCATATGTGATATTTGTGTGCCATGTATTATAGGCACGGGCTATCCAAGAGCTTGCCAAGAAGGACTTTGAGAACCTTAGGCAAGATAGTGATGCAAGTGAGCCAGAACCAGAACCGGAACCTAAACCAGATCCAGAACCAAAGCCACAACCTCGGAGGGGCAGGCCTCCAAATAAGAACAACATCAAACAGAAAGTTGGGAGGCCACCAGCAGAACGCACTACTGCAGACTTTTCTGGAGCAACACTCGCTGGTGTTGGAAATAGTGGAAATCGTACATACCCAGTATTTGATCTGCAACGGCAAGTAATGGATAGATCCCTTATTGCAGATGTACTGAGAGCTTCTTTTGCCAATCGGAATAATGACAACAATTGGCCTAACGAGCGCAAATTAGAAAGAATTGAAGATTACTCAGGTTTTCTTTATTTTCTTTTATCAATTTTTTTGTCTTTTGTATGGGTCAACACTCAGTGGGAAATTGCTGAATATTTTGACAAATGTATGCCTTCTCCTGACCACTTTCAATGCTATTCCTTTGTTCCAGGGTCCATGGGTAAATGGTCAGCAAAAAGCGGAAAAAAACCAGTTCTGATAGAAGAAAGTAGCCGAAGCACATATTGTCAGCCTCAACCATCCAGTTCAATATATGAGCTGCCGGTGTCGTCCTCATACAACGAGACGAGGAAGCTGCTAGTTCCAGTTGAGTGTCCAAAATACAAGTCTTGTCTATAAGTGCTTCACCATATATGTTTATACAACCAGCCTTTTGTATTAACGTTAGTCAACAGCAAGACATTATCACTGACACTTTAACTCTTTTTTTTTGTCAGGTTGGCGTTCAGTTGCAGCAGTCCTATGCCCGCAGCTTGGCACGTTTTGCTGCGCAGCTAGGTCCTGTCGCTTGGGAAATTGCATCAAAACGAATTGAATGTGCCATTCCCCCTGGAACAAAGTTTGGCCGTGGGTGGGTAGGAGATGGTGAAGCACCAAACGCATTTCAGCCACTTGTTACATCTTCAACAGCCTTGATACCCCCAAGTAGTACAAAAACATCAAGTGAGCAGGCAACTCATAATGGTCCAGCCAGCGGAAGCCATTCAGCAGGACCTCAGCCATCTTCCGCACCATATGCTTCTTCTACCATCAATGCTCAGAGGGTCGATTGTCAGGCATTACCAAGCCAGCAACATGGATCAATACCACAGATTTCAGCAGAAAGAGGCGAACATGGTGTTGAGGCGAAGGGCAACCGTAATCTTCAGGAACGACCAGCCATTCAACATACTGTTAATGGCTTCAGTGCTGTTTCAGGTACTAACCCAGACTCGTAACTAGAAAAGTTTGTCTGTTCTTATATATCTCCTAATACTAATTTGCCCCTCTTTTTTTCGTTTCAAGGATCAACCATGTTCCCTTCTGCACAGATGGTAGGGAACCGGATGCAGACACATACAGCTGATTAACTAGCAGTAGAGACCTGAGATCAACATAGTGAATTTAACATTTGGGTGCAGAGCTCCAGTAAATTGTTCATCATGGGCACCAAGCAACAAGGGCCTGACTCAGCACCAACTTCCAAAGCCCCAGCGTCGAGGATTCGCAGTTCTCAAAAGTCTCTTGAGCCTCATTGATCAACCGCACCGTGAATTGGCATTGCATTCCCGAAAATCTGTTGTGTGCTTGATTAGAAACTTAGGATAGCATCCAGAGATGTGTAGGGGAGGTGTATTCGGTAGTGTGTAGTGACAGCGGTGAGTTGCAGTTGGTAATTCAACAATTCTGAAGTGTAGAAACCACAGGGGAACTTTCTGTATAGATTATCCAGTGTTATGATTGGTTGACGTAATCTGTTCTCCATTTGGTAGAATTAGATAGCTCACATATATAGGTTTAGATCACTGGACTTGTATAGATCCATCCTTTCTGTATAGAATTAAAGTCTTAGTCTTATTATATAATACACTTCTATATGTATCAGAGTGGGTCTAGACATCTCTGGTGCGCTAGCATTCTCTCACTGGTGAGCCAATGCTTTTTTTCATCGTAGATCTTTTCTTCCGGTATTTCTCTGTTTTCTCATCTCGGCTCTCATCCTTCCCGTCTCCTCCGTAGATGTCCTTTTCCTCCTTGTCTTCTTCGTTGATGGTCCTCTTCTCCTCCACCGTCCTCTTATTTCCTTTTCACCACATGATAAGGAGATGGCTTTCATCTATCTCCTTATCTCGTTTAGATCCGTTTTAGCTTTTAAGTTACTTCAGCGCACCTTTCTTTCTTTCAACATTGGCGCAACTCTGCACTCGTAGTCTCTATCAGTTGGACCCATCCGTCCTCCATTGGTTGGACCCATTCGTCCTCCATCTGCTGGAACTCTCTCTTGGTTTTCGTTTATTTGAAATTTCTCCACTCGCGTCCGAGCCACTCCGACGTGTCCATAGACATGAATTTCTGCTTCTCAGACATGAACCTCCTTCTTCGCGTCCGCAACTTCTCTGATTTTTTATATCCGCCTCACTCCGTTGCGTCTATGGGTCCACGGATGTGAAACCTCCCTTCACGAACGCGAACCTTCTCATACCCGTGACCCACCTACTCTCTCACACTTGTGACCTACCTACTCTGTTACTCAATCATCGCTCAACTACTCCGCCACCTACTCCCATCGGCTAACCACTCTCATCGGCCAACGATTCTCCTTATCGGTTCACTACCCTCATCGGATTATCGCGCCCCGCTACTCTCTCGTCATAACCACCAAGTCGTCTCTTAGTTTGGCACTCTTCCAGTCGTCGGATCCCTTCCGACCATCAGCGCTCCTGACCATAACTCGGGCATCACTTTGCCGATGTTCTCACCACCTTACGTCGCCATCAACGTGAAATCTCACGTTCTATCTCTTTTGACCTTAATGTCAACTATTTTAAGTGGGTATTATTCTTTAAATCCTTATGTGAAAAGTTCGGCCTTCGCTCCCACATCGATGGCTCCGGTCTACCTTGACCCAATGATCCCCAGTAGGACATCGCCGAGTGCTGCGTGCGCAGCTGGCTGCTTGGCTCGGTCGATGACTCCGTCCTCGACCTTGTAATGGACAACACCGACCCCACCACTCGGGATCTCTGAGAAGCCATCGAGCGGATCTCCCATGCCAACAAACAGTCACGCGCCATCTTCCTCCTCAATGAATTCCACTCCATGATATAAGGAGACTCATTTGTCTCCTCATATTGCCAAAACCTAAAGGTCAAGGTCGCCGCCCTCCATAATGTCGGTCACCCTGTAACCGACTCACAACTCGTCATTGCACTCCTGCGAGAACTTAACCCCCTCTTCTCAAACACCGCTGATGGCATTGTCAACTCCACACCTCTTTTCATGTTCGCCCAGGTCCACGACATGCTAGTTCTCAAAGAACTATGTCTGGCCAACGACGAGAAGATTGTCGCCTACACCACTCTTCTCACCGCAGCTGATCATGGCTGCTCCAATCACATCGGCTGCCGACCACCGTGTGCTGCTACCACCTCTCGCAGCTCTAGTAGCCACGGCTTTAGCCATGGCAACAAAGCCCGTGCCGGTGACAACGGCAACGACAAAGGCTCCTATCGGCTCACCAACCCCTATCGGCCCCTCACCCTCTATCGGCTTAGGCTGACCTCGTTCAGCCCTTTCCCCGAACATACAGTCGTCGATCCCGAGCCGATACACGCCTCTCCCTTTCTGTCCCTACCCCACCACTGACGCTCCTATTGGCTCATGCGAACTCTACTGCCTCTTCCTCCTCTCATATGATCACCCGATCACAAACCGAGTCACTCCATCCCACCAAACGCTACGGGCTCTCCGCAATCCATTGTTCTATCTCACCCATCCCGGTGACTCATCGTTCCGCCTTGGCCGATCCTCAATGGCGCGCGGTTATGGCCGATGAGTACGAGACACTTATGGATAACGAGACCTAGCGCCTCGTCCCTCGTCCTCCCGGTGTCAACGTTGTGACCAGTAAGTGTATCTTTAAACACAAGTTCCACTCCGATGGATCGTTTGCTCGTCACAAGACATGCTAGATAGTTCGTGGTTTCTCCTAACGTCCTGATGTTGACTACGACGAGACCTTTAGTCTCGTCGTCAAGCCCACAAACATTCGGGTTGTTCTCACTCTCGCTGCCTCGCATTCTTGGCTGATCCATCAGCTCGACGTGAAGAATGCCTTTCTTCACGGTCATCTGATAGAAACGGTCTACTGCTAGCAGCCTCCAGGCTTCATCGACCCATCTCATCTCGACGATGTCTGTCTCCTTCAGCGATCTCTCTATGGCCTCAAACAGGCCCCTCGGGCTTGGTACCAGCACTTTACTGCCTATCTTCGGCACATCGGCTTTGTGGCCTTCGTCTCCAATACGTCCCTCTTCGTCCTTCACACCAGAAACACCACCGTCTACCTTTTCCTCTACATCGATGACATCGTTCTTACGGCGTCCTCGATGACCACCCTATAGCACATCATGGCCTGACTCCACTTAGAGTTTGTCATGACCGATCTAGGTCCTCTCCATCACTTTCTTAGCATCTCTGTCACACGCTCTCCTCATGGGTTGTTTCTCTCCCAGCGCTAGTATGCCATCGATCTTCTCCAACGTATGGGCATGACCGAATGTCACTCCACCGCCACTCCCATCGACGCTCGTGCCAAGCTCTCCGTCACCGATGGCTCTCTCATCGTCGACCCCTCCCAGTACCGGAGTCTTGCTGGTGCCCTCCGGTACCTCACACTCACACGGCCCAATCTCACTTATACCGTCCAGCAAGTGTGTCTCTTTATACATGCTTCGCACGAATCTCACCTCGTGCTACTCAAGCGTATCCTTCGCTACATAAAGGGCACACCATCCATCGGCTTACATCTCAGCTCCGGTCCCATCGACTCTCTCACCGCGTATTCTGACGCGAACTAGGCGGGTTGCCCTGACTCCCGACACTCCACCTTCGGCTACTGCGTCTTCCTCGATGACATTCTAGTCTCTTGGTCCTCCAAGTGCCAAACTACCGTGTCTCAGTCTAGCACCGAAGCCGAGTATCACGCCGTTGTCCACGCCATCGCCAAGTGTTGCTGGCTTCGCCAGCTACTATAGGAGCTCTGTACACCTATCACTTCTACGACCGTCGTCTAATACGACAACGTTAGCGCCGTCTACATGACCGCCAACTCGATCAATTATCGATGGACAAAGCATATAGAGATTGACATTCACTTCGTACGTGACAATGTTACGCTAGGACAAGTTTGGATACTCTATGTATCGTCGACGCACCAGTCCGTTAACATTATGACTAAAGGCCTACCCACGCTTTTGTTCACCAGTTTTCGCTCCAGTCTTTACGTCCGTTCCCCTCCCGCTACGACTGCAGGGGGTGTTAGACCACTAGACTTATATATATATATAGATTCGATCCTCTATATAGAGTTAGAGTCTCAGTCTCACTGTATACATACTTCTACAAATAGACTAGACTGGTAAGGTGAAGTTCATCACAAACTGTCAAATACAAATGAGATGCAGTTTTTGGTCATTTCACACTGCTGATTTTACAAATTAACTACTGTACCAGCAACTGCAGAGAGATACAAGAAGGCCCGGAGGCCTTCCGGCTAGCTGGTTGGGTTCGAGCCTCGCTCCCCCTTTATGAGTCCCGATATGAGAGTACGTTCTCCGCCTGCTTGCGCTCCTCCTGCTTCTCCCGCCAGATGAGGGCGGCGGCGAGCAGGAGGACGACGGCGCCGGCGACCCGCCCGGGCGCGAAGGCGTCGTAGAGGACGACGAAGCGGCGGAAGACGCCGTACATGAGGACGGAGAAGGCGACGCACTCGCAGAAGACCGCCACCTTCAGCAAGATGCTCGTGCTGGACGACACGTGCTCCAAGATTCCCTCGCCGCGCCACTCTGCCTCCTCCTCCGCCGCTGCCGCGGCCACTACTGCGTCCATCTTCAACTTGCTGATCCTCGAAGAATCACCGATGAATTATTCTTTCTTGTCTGGTAGAGAGATTGAGCTGTGCTCGTCGTAACCGCGTCCCTTATATGCAGGCGGCGACGGGCGAGACATACTCTAATTCGGACTAGTTCCGATCCGTAATTGGCCGAAAATTTTAAATTAGTCAAATTAATCGATACTCGAACTCCGTGATAGGCGGCGCCACGGCCATGCCCGATGACACCAGCAGCCGGCGATGCCACTCCGCCGCGGCGCCGCCCCAACGTACTCGTCGTCCTTCGCCACCGCGGCCACCACTGCGTCCATCATCAACGTACTACTCATCCTCGACGAATCGCTGATGAGCTATAACAGCGATCCACTCGTTTCTTTCTTCGTTTCCCGGTAGAGATGGGATAGAGATTGATCGATGGTTGCATGGGAACATTGCGCTATGCAGGCGGCGACGAGACATACTCTAATTCAGCCGGTATTTGTCTATCACGCATACACCCGAGTTTTCATCGACAATTAAATTAGTACTCAAATATTTAACTTTAAAACAAGATTCAGTAAAATTTTAAAATTTCAACAACCAATTTTATATTAAGACAAGTTTATACAAGATCTACTCCTCCATCCTTAGAAATAACGTATTTCTCATCTAGACTAGATTTCTATCTATTATCTTAAAAAAATTAAATTCTTTGTAGTATGGAAGTAGCAGCAAGGTTTTTTTACGTATGAAGAGGCAGTGGTAAGTTTAACATATTATAATACTCCCTCCGCCCCCGTTATAAAGCATGCACGGATGTTAAAATTCAAACTTCATAAATTTTTTAATAACAAATTGGTCTAACAATAGATAGGTTTAGGAAACAAATATGATATTGGTAAATTCGTATTTTGGGTGTGGTGCTGGTTCCACTATGAACAATTATACATTTTGAGATAAGTTTACAATTAACACTGAAGACCGTGCCAAATCAAACCGCACCTTATAATTTGAGATTAAGGGAGTAATACCTTCTGAGACAAATCTATCTACTATATTATCTCTTTTGTTTTTTTAAACTAAGTAATCAATAAATTATTAATGATTAAATTTTAAAAGTTTAAATGAATCTTATTGTAAATGCTAAATATTTATGATCAGAGAGAGAGTACAGTTCAATCCCGTAAAAAATGAAATTAGTCATTAATTGATACTCAATTGTGCTGTGGGCTTGTGGCGTTGTGCTCCAACGTACGGCCCAGTATTACAACCACAAATTCTCTCGATCGACTTCCTTTCCCTTGTTCCCCTAACTCAAAAAAAACCCAAAAAATTACACAAACAAAACCTACGCGGCGGAGGCGATGGAGACGCAGGCGGCAGCGGGGAAGACATGGACGGCGGTGGAGGATTCCCGGAGTTCAGAAGGGCGGTGAGGGACAAGGTGGTTAGTTATGAAATACTCCTACGTTAAAAAGGAATCGTTATAAAATGATGCGTTAGGTTCTGGTTTTTCTTGTTTCTGAATGTAGCCGGTGCGTTTTTTGCATACAGATGCAGAACACCAAACGAAAAGTGCAGATACAATCGTACTTTTTTAGCGTGTTCGGCGCTTTCTTTCTGGCTAATGTTATTACAAAACAAAACGTTGTACGATGAATCATTCATACATAACCACACATTTAGCCAAGTTCATATCCAACGTTTGGATATATAGGAAAAATATGTAGCGAAAACTCCATATGTAGTGAAAACTTAGAAATAATCGTCGGATACAGAATAGACGTTTAAGATTTATCCATGTTTGACATGATAAATTTTATAGAAAACACTCTCCACTCCCCCTCCGATCTCTCTCTCTTCGATGATTGTATCCCAAGTTTGTGCGACGTGAACAAATCTCAGATAGGATATATAGACAAAGGAGGAAAAAAAAAGCAGCCACTGCAAGAGAACTCCGAAGAGATTTCCTGGGCTATAGTGAATCTGTCAGAACATTGAGGCCTTAACGTTGCCCATCATCAGACTTACTTAACCTACAGTACTGCCTGCTTTTTTAATTAGAAACTTTGCAACTTTCCCTTTGTGAATATATGTAATGTGCTTATTGTACTCTCAAACTGCATTTAACTGCATGCACAGTTCTTTTGCTTATTTTAGTATTAGCCACGCTATAGCTGTTCCCTACATGTCAAGGTGAAAAAAAATCATATGTACAATTGCTTCTACAGATTTCCATGTATACTATTTCTGATATCCATCCTTCCTCGGTTTTTTTCATTGTGTGATCTATTTTTCAGTACGATTTAGACATAAAGTGGCCATCGTACGACTAGCAGCAGATGCATGGTTGCATGGCGATTACAGTTCGGATGTGTGTAAAGCTAGCTTTATTTTATTTTATTTGTTTTTATTAAAAATGCTAATCTTAAAACTTTTTTTGTTAGTAGTGCTTTTAAACCTCAATTTTAGATTTTGAAAATTTTCGACTGTATAAAAAAACTCATTTCTATCCAAAATTTTTAAATTTTATTTTTGACTCGACCGTCCGTTAAATCCCCTAAATTATAGTTTAATTTAACTTTCCCCTCGTCTGTCTACGCTTACGCTTACGGGTCAAACCGCTCGGTATATACACGTTGAATTTAATCAATTGCGGACGAAACTGACGAAAGCTAGGATTTAATCATATACGGACGAACACAAGTCAGCGCCACATCCTGTCATGACGAATGTGAAAGAGCATCGAGTTGCTGATATTCACGAAGTGACAGGAGCAACTACAAAACCGAGCTCCAATCTTCCGCTCTGCCACTGCCTTCCCCGCTTTAGCTCAAGCCGCCATGGCACCCTTATGATCTTTTCACCTAGCCACCTCATCTCTTCCCACCTTTCTCCACCACAGCATCAAGCACCTAGGAGGTAGCCAACACAACCTCACCACTTCCACTACACTAGACCGCCTCAACCGCCCCTGCTCCCCACTTGGGATTTCCATCGAGCAGTTGGTGTGCGCACGTAGCTCCGAGCCCTTATTCGGCCTCCACTGCTGCATCTCTCGACAACCATCCTCTATAGCATCACTGCCTATAAGCACCACTTCCCTTCCAACCTTCCTAACCCCTCTACCAAGATATTTCCCTTGTTCCCATCCTTGTGCACTGCCCAACTTCTCAATGTGCCACTTCCTCTCCCTCCCTTCCGGCCACCGTGACCAAGCCAACCAGAGCCCGTCTACTACCGGCCGACCACAAGGCCAGCTTCTAAATCACTAGGTAGACATCCCTCCACACTCGCCATCTCTAGAACACCACCGCACCACCATTCCTCCTTCCACCTCGAGCCCAAGGCCATTGTCGTTCCTAGCCTTCTGGCCTCCGTGTGCGTGCGTTGCCGTTTCCACTGGTCGCCAGAGCGTGTCCGCTCGCTGTCCTCCCTTGGCCTCCTGCCCCGTTGCCCCTACTCCGCCTCTCCTCCCTAGCCAGCCGTCGCCTCCTTCGCGTTGCTGCCTATGCCTCCTTTTTTTTGCCACCACACCATCACATACCATCACCGGTCCTACCCCCTACTGCTGTATTGCCATCCCTACTCATCCTTGTGTAGTAGGAGACAGAGATGGAATAAAAAAAGAAAGGGAGAAGAAAAAATTAGAAAGGGAGAAGGAATAGAAAGAGAAAAAAAGAGAAGAAAATAAGAAAAGGAAAAGAAAAGATAGACCCATCTATTCAATTTTCATAATTTTTTAAAATTAAAATCTATCAAATTGTACTATTATTTAATAATAATATTTTCTTTTTAGGGTTTATTTAGATTTCTTTCGTTCCGCGTATAGTTCGACGATGTAAATTTCTCGAATGTGGAATATGAAGAGTTTCATGTCGATTAAGACAAGTCACTTCTTCGATCATATTGTGCTAGTTTATAAAATTAAATATTTATTAAGTATATAATTAGGCACACATGAAGAATGATGATCGCAACCAATCTATTTCACTAACCTATATGTTGTATTATATCATTTTCTTTAACAATTGATTGTCCTAACCGTTGTGATCTATGTTTTATCATCTAATTCACGTACCACTTGTAGTATAATACTATTAAAAATATATGTAAAAAATTATTTTTAAAATATTTTTTTAGTTGGTGTCCATGGTGAGTATGTGTATAGGATATATATTCCCCACTTGGACAACACAGTTGTGAATAGTCATTGCAATCGTTTGCAAGGGTTCAAAGGTTGTCTACTTTCTTTTAAGTCTGGATGATATCTTTCATTAGTCCCAGCATTGCTGTTTACTTCGAGCCATATATGGGTTTCATATAACCATGTCTTGTGTTTCCGTACAATCTTAAGTGTTGAATGTTTG
The DNA here is from genome assembly GCA_030770085.1 of Oryza coarctata. NCBI lineage: Eukaryota > Viridiplantae > Streptophyta > Magnoliopsida > Poales > Poaceae > Oryza > Oryza coarctata. The sequence goes on along the minus strand of CM061479.1, from coordinate 15,139,714 downwards.
TTAAAGTTGGACCGAGTAGCTCTGAATGCTGAATTATTTCTTTCTATATAGTTAACATCCACTAAGCAATAATTGCTAAAAAAAATGTTAAGCCACATCATCCACATATTTCAGTTCGTTGAATCAATGTGTCCCTCAAACATCGACTGTTAGATTACTAGCCTATAAAATGACTAACGAGGCCCAAATTAAAGGTTAAGCCTAGGCGGACTCCCAACTTGCTTTCTCATTGGTCTACTCGCAAATCTTGATCTCAAAATTAGTTTGCCATGAGTTGTACAACTGTTCTTAACTTGATATTCTGCTGCAATGCACGGGGTTGCATGCATATAGTATCTACTATATAGATAATCAAATTATTGATCATAATAAATATATTACAGATAATCAAATAGATACCATGTATTGTATTGTTTGTCGGTGGATTATCTAGAATGGTGTGAAAATTTTATGCAGAAGCCCTTAAGGCAGACGAAGGATAGTCTGCAACTGCAAGAACGCTACCGATCGAGCATGCAGAAGAGGAGCCTCTGAATATGAAAAGTGATAGATATATACCTGACAGCAGGCAGCAATAAAAAACCACAGATTAAACGGGAGAAAGCAGAAATCGCTCGAGGTCAACTCGCACTTTCGCCCTGATCTTCTTGGCCCGCCTGCCTGCGCTCACTCTCATCAGTCACGGCGACTTTAAGAGCCATCACTACGCTGAGCCAGGCCCCAAATCAAGAGCAACACCATGTCACCATTGTTTTCGCACAAGAGAACACCAGTCAGGCATATGAGCAATCCAGGCAAGAAGCACATCGCCTTAAACGCGATGTCCGACTTGGACCAGGCGAGCTGCAAGGCCGTGGATGAGTCTGGGAAATTTCCGACGCGATCATGTTGACGTGGCCCACGTCAAACCCCGACGACGCCAGCAGCCTCGGCCGCCACTCCGGCGGCATCGCTCCCACCGCGAACGCCGCCTCGATCTCATCGTCGATGCTGCTGATATTTGCTTCTCCGGCCGGCTGCGTGCAAGGAGGAAGAGAAGAACGAACAAAGCCACCAAGTACTCCGATGATGAGCTCGGCACGGCGCGAGACTTGTTCGATTAAGCCTCTGCCCGATTGTTTCAGCTCTAAACAACAAATTTCGTATTTATGTTCGGTTAAGATTTTGCTAGATAGACATACGATGGTTGGTTGTAGCGTATGCACTTCAGCTGTGCCAGTGTTCCACTTCCTTGGTGTGCTTGCGCAATGGCTTTATCATTGATGAACGAAATAATCAGTGGCTTTATCAGGCTCAATATTGATTAGAGAAAGGCTATGTGCATAACTGCATACGCGCACATTTTTTTTTCATCGTACTACTAAATTCTCCCGCTATTTCTTCTCCCCAGAAAGAATCTCCCTCTGAATTCTGTAACGTGCGTACCAGGAAGCGTCAGAAAAAAAATTAGCGAATATCTGCGTAATCGACGGCACCGTAGGGTTGGATCCACTCGGCGAGGAGCCCCTTCTTCCTCCGTGGGTTGCAGCCCATGTCGCGGCACAGCTGATCGCTGTACCAGATGTTGACGGCGCCGAGGCATGACCTCCTGAAGTGCTCCGGCCCGCCGCTCCTCCTCATGTACCTCCCCCACTCCTCCACGCTCTCCTCCATCCGCCGCACGCCCGGCAGCCGGAACGCGCCGTCGAGGAGCCGCGCCACCCACTTGGCCATCATCTCGCACGCGTAGATGTTCGTCAGGCTCTCCGCGTACCCGATCACCGCCATCTGTGGGATCCGCGGGTGCACACACTCCCTGTACAACGGGACGGTGGTGTCTGGCGAGCCGGCGACGAGCTCCTTCACCCGGTGCGACGTGAACATGTCCCTCAGCTTCTCGTCTCCGCGGAAGCCCGTGGCGAGGATGACCAGCTCGGCCGGGACGCGCTCGCCGCTGCCGCCGTCCAGCATCAGGCCATCGTCGCAGAAGGTGAAAGATTTCGCCGACTTCTTGATGACGACGCTGCCTTCCTTCACCATGTCGTAGAATCTCTCCGGCAGCATGCCGATCAGGCACGACGAGAACGACCTCGCCAGGCCGTACGCCGGTGCCATCCCATGTTCCTGCATCGGTATCTCCTTCTTGTAGTACGCTTCTGTCAGCTTTGATATCAACCACCCCTGCACAAACACCATCAGTGTTCAGGATAACATGTCCTATTTGGTCGAGATGCTCGCCGGCGGCGGGCGTACCAGGGGTGCGAGCAATGTGGCGAGAAGGTTCGACGCGACGCCGGCGCCGGGCTTCTGGACCATCAGCTCGGCGAAGCGGTTCATGTAGAGGTAGCCGATGTTTACCTTGCCCCAGACATTCGTGTGGTGCAGTAGCCACCGTGGGCTCCTGCAGATCATCGTGCACGGCTGCTCGATCCCTGAAAGACACGACACCAACTTGAACATCCTGGTTCATCGAGCAGAAAACAATGTCTCAGCTGACGTACCGTTGGCTTCGGCGCACTCGGCGGCGATGTCGAAGGCGGACTTGCCGGAGCCGACGACGGCCACGCCTTTGCCCTTGACCAACTCGGCGGCAGCCGCGTCGTCCATGTCGGAGAACTCCATGGAGTGGATCACCCGTCCGCGGAACACGTCGGGGCCTTCGCCCGGCGGGAACGCCGGGATGTTCGGCACGCCGCTGAACCTCCCGATGCACAGGATGAGGAAGTCGAACTCGTACATCTGGCAAGCGAGAGTCAGCCACAGCCATGGGAGGTTCTGGTTTCTTCGGGCTGAGCTACTCCACATACCTTCGTGATGCCGGAGTCATCGTGCCGCACTGTGAGGCGCCACGCGCCGGAGCCGTCGCCGAACGCATCACCGTTGCCATTCCACAGCTCCCACCCGGAGGCCTCCGTGTCGTCGGCCGCGCCGACGTACTCTGCGGCGAGGACCTTGGACCGGAACCTGACGCGCTCCTCGACGCCGAAGCGGCGTGCGTAGGCTGCGAGGTAGTCGACGACCTGGTCGTGGCGCGGGTACCAGTCGACGGAGTCCGGCCATGGGAAGTCGGAGAAGCGGTAGGCGACGTGCGGCGACTGGAGCCTGGTGGAGGCGAGCGTGCGCGTCCACTGGCCCCCGACGGACGCGCCGGCCTCGAACACCACCGGCCGGAAGCCCCTGGCCAGGAGGTGCTTGCACGCGGCCACGCCGCTCGTGCCGGCGCCGACGATCGCCACCCGCTTCGTCCTGTGATCCATGCAACCTGGTGTCTGTCACAGTAGACTCACAGTGTCATCTCATCGATGTCTGCACTGCACTTAAAGAAAACGTGGGACTTTGGTTTAGTTATTGGTGGTTGCTAAGTCACGTGAGCCACTTTTTAAACACGAAATCAATTGCTGCGTTTTGATTTAGATACGCAGTATCGCAGCTTGATTTCGACATTGGCTGCTGTGGCATGTGGAGTGTGGGCGCTGGTACTGTGTTCTTTTATTTTCTATTATTTTTATATATATAGAGAGAGAAGAGCTAGTTGCACTTGAGTATCTTGTACTAATATAATGTCAGGGAGCTTGTGTTTACTTAGCTGGCAGGGTGTTTAATTTATTCCTGTTTGAAACAGATTGTTTTGAGGAAAGTTTCAGACTTTCAGTGCCAGCCATGTACCCTTCGTTTGCTTGGAACTAAAGCTTTGGAAAAGGTAAGAGAGCACGTTGGAATTCGTCTCTGTTTTGATGCCAAAATGGCAAAACCTACGACTGTCAATTAAACAAAGGTTCAATGGGTTTTGAAAGATACCCATGTAGTTAGTCGTATTATGGGTCATGTATGACGTTATAAATTGTAAAACATTTATAGACGTGCATGACTATCTGAGCAGTTCGAACAGAGACAAGCAAACATGCATTCCAGGCAAAGGAATTAAACCTAATGACATGGCCACGAATCAACCTTGCGATGAAAAAGAGCTCAAAGCGACCGAAACAATTTACTAACTTTTCAAACAAAATATCCAACACATACGTGAGCACTTCCTAGTGATGAGAAAGAGGTGTGGTGACAGGAGCGACAAAGAAGTAGAGTGGTAATGGTTAGCAAGTCGGTTAATAAAAGTTATAAAAACAGAACCCTAATGAGCCAAGGTTTAAATTTTAAAATCCTAATGACAACAATGAGGAGGTATCATATGCTGATCTAACACTATCAAAACAAATAAGGTGTATCGCCAAGAACGATGAAGCATCCCTAATAGAACCGCGTGTATCGTTACCAGTCTTAGAAATTCCAAGCTACCACCTACAGTAACAAAACACTAATCATTATAAAAATAAACGAATATATTATATTTTGTTACATGATGTATATACCCTTAGCAGCAACTTTTAAAAAAACTACAATAGCGAAACATGGCTGCCATGCCAATCCGCATGTAATGATTTGGGTTTAGAAACGAAACCAAATTCTTCAAAATCTTTCATCTCAACTTAGGGAGGGAGAAGAAAAAATAATAAAATAGAGAGGGTAAGTACTTTTGTACTCACAAGTCATCGAAAATGTGAGTGTGCAAGCTATAAAGAAAAGATATGTTTATTTCGTAAATCTTTTGTTTGAAAACATTTCACAATCTCTAAATGTGAGTTACATAGTTCATTTGAAAAGGAACTCACCGTCTTAATCCGATACGAGTTGTTTGTAACAAATTAAACATAAGATCAAAGTTTTAATTTCATTAATAGTTCTTTTCATTTTTTATCTCTTCAATAAACCTCAATTCTTAAGCCATGCATACGATCTTTATCTCGCTTCATTCGGAGTTAAACCAACATCTTTATTTTTATTGGCTCCTTCTCGAAACCACCCAAGTTTTAGTTGCCACTCCCTCTTAGAGGCTTACTCCATAATGCCCTCATGACATCTCGGGTGACATAGAACCGTTTCCGACCACTAAGTTTATCTGTTAGTCATCAAAACCGACTCTGGTAATGGTTCTCATTTTCTGAAATTTTTTCTGTAAAAAACTAGCAAACAAAACTACGCTAGAAGAATCAACTACATTCTTAATTAACTATGGGTACGACTATTTGAATAGATTAAACTATACAGAGTCTGTGCGCTTTATTCACATGACATGAAACTAACACTGAATACCTGTCAGTACTAGAAGTTCGCGACAAGGCATTTCTAAATCTAACCCATGAATAGCACATGTCGTATAGTTGGGTCAAATTTTTTAAACCGAGTATTAAGCAAGTCTCATGTCTTTATCTACTTAGGGCACACTAAGGATGTCTCATACTCTTAACTAATCGCCTTAAAAGAGAATAGAATAGCATCCATCCCAGGCAGTAAAGACACACAATCCCATCTCCTATTTTCATTGTTTCACAACTATTCACATATAAAATTTTTATGTGATAACTAATTACTTAGCCATTGGCATCTCATAAAAACTCGTGTGATCATACGGTAACATGATTAGATATAATTCTTCAAGTAATCGATCCTTACATATGATTATCAAACCAAGCCACACAAGTGAGATTCCGCATCATGAGTTTTTGCACATATTTTCTCTTTTCAAACCCACCAAAATCACGAGTCAGGTTTTCGCAAAAGGTCTTATAACCCAATTTTTCTATAATGATAAACAACAATATAAGATGGGGCAGTGGTATTCCCGCTCAAAAAGTGAGAACTTACGAGCATTGTTATGGTAGAGTTATAAGGATAGAATTTAATAATAACCTATGAAAAATAATACAACTAATAGCTTAGTCCGTTAGTTGTGCATAAACTAATGCTAATCAATTTAACTGTATATGCTAAGCATGTAATTTTGCAAATAATTACATTTTATAAATTAGGATCAATATAATAAAGGATGACTTGCCTTTCTCTTAGTCGATAGGAAATTCTTCAGAATCGGCATCTGATAAATTTTCGGCGGCGAACTACACGTGAAACCAGAGAGATCCTAACAAAACCCTAAAAAACAATAAAAAACACTAAATAAATAATAGTGCCATTGGATAGATCTTATTTTAAAAAAAGAGTTACAGTTGAAAAGATATGAATTTTAGAAGATTATTTGAATTTTTAAAATTTTTAGAAAAGAATAAATCAGTAGAAAATTAGGAAAAATATTCTCCTAGAATATTCTCTAGAGTAAGACCCACATATCAGAGAAAGATTATTTTAGAGAGATAAAGTGGATATTGAGAAGTCGATGGGCTAGAATGGGTCTCGGCCTACGGGGCTTGACCGGCAGCCTGATATGGGGTTAAGAAAGCAGGGCCCACATATCGGTGGGGAGGAGAGAGGAGTGGAAGTTGATCCGTATGTCAGGGAGGTGAGGAGGGGCACGTGGCCTCACCCCATTGGCCAAGGTATGACCCACATGTTAGAGGCACCGGTGGTTCTTCTTCTATCTCCCTCATTCTTTCCTCCTCTCCGCTCTCCCTTCTCTAGCATGGGATGAAGGTGCAGCGATAGGTCCTAGTTGCTGGTGGTGATGCTAGCGATGGGGAAGGCGGCACTTGGCGATAGGCAGAGGACGATGGCTAGGCGGTAAAGAAGAAGGCGTAGGCAGTGGCACGGAGAAGGCGTAGGGTGGTGGCGCGGAGGAGGCAATGCCCGACTAGGGGAGAAATAGCACAGGGCAGTGAAGACATATCGAGTGGCGAGGAGTTTTGCAGGGAAGGCAGATAAGGCATGGTAGCTTATATAGGCATGGTCGTTGGGTGGCGACAAGGTGGCGAGGCACAGAGGTTGTTGGCGAGGTTCATGGTGATACGAAGCATAGGACGCCTGGTGACGGTAGGGCAATGATGTACACTATATTGCACCATTGCACGTGGAAGCGTTGTGCAGAGTGGTGGCGGGCAAGCAAGTGCCGCTGCTTGTCGCAGTGCAACGCTGCTCAGTGCGCGATGTGACTGGTTCAGCATGGTGCAGGGGTGCGGGACTCGTGACGGAACTTGAAGGGAGGTAGAGCCGAAGAATAGGATGTAGTGACGGAGTGAGGGACAGGGTGGTGACCAATGGGATTCACGCGTAGAGCAGTGGAAATAGGCAGGATTTGCGGCGGTAGGTCCGTGTTTGGCATGACGTGGCGTGGTAGGGTCATGGCACACGTGCGCAAGTGGTGGCCAACTTGGTATCCTACCGAGCGTGCGATGTGTGTGCGGGCACGTCAACAGGTTTGCGGCACACGGAAACAGGGCGAGGGCATATAGTGACGAGCGTTAGCGTGTTAGCTAGTGGTTTAGCATTTTGCCGAACAACATGCATACGCGCTGGTGTGATGCAAGAAGAGGACAAGCGTACGGGCACGTGCGGCAAAGCGACGGTGGCTGATAAGCGGGCCCGAGCAAAGGGTGAGTGGTGAGTGAGTACTAGGGTGTGGTAGTGCAGGCGGCCATATGTGAGGGGGAAGATGGGCCGACGGGCATAGCTCAAGGAAAAAGGAGAGGACGGTGGCCTTGAGTCACCCTCGTGTGTAGACTAGGAGGGGGAAAAAAAGAAGAGAGATGGGAGAGGAGCTAAGCCGGCGAGACGATTAGGCCACGTGGAGGAGAGGAGGTTGAGGGAGTGAAGAAAGAAAGGGAGAGAGAATGGGTTGGGAAGGAAGCGGCCCGAATGAACATACGATTTTTCACTTTTGTCACGGATTTTTAGGATTGAATTTTTAAGAAAATTTTTAAATGGGTTTGAATTTAAATTTAGGATTTTCTTGGAGAGTTTATCGGATGGACTTAACTAGATTTTATTTAAAAGGATTCTGAAGTGGAGTTGATGTTCAGATTGGATTTAAATTTGATTGTTGGACTTAAAGAAATTTAGAAAAAAATTTCAAAGGAGAGGTTAATTTAAAAGTCGAAACCCAATATTAGTTTTTAAAACTATAATTTTTATTAAAAATAACTTTTAATGACTATGTTAAAACAAAATGTTACATGAGAGGTGGCAGAGAGTAGGATGGTGCAAACAAGCATGCCATGTGAAGGAATTAAAGCTGACAACATGGCTACAACTCAACCTTTGCAGAAAGAAGATCTCGAGGTGACCGAGCAGCAAATGTAAGCTAGACAATTTAGTGTTCGAATAAAATATCCAATGTTTGCATAAACATCTCAAGCGATAAGAAAGAGAAGCGGCTAGAGGGTGAGCCAAGACGTTGCAAAGGAGTAGGACGGCAATCCTAAAACAATAAGTCAAGTATTTAACAAATTTTAAAGATAGCCATGTGTAGAAAAGGCATAGATAATATGTGAAATTGTACAGTATTATTAAGGACTATTTTGTAATAAATGAGATGTATTTGTTAGTGTAGTAGCAGGAGTGTGTGGTATGCTCATGTTAAAGAGTATAGATCTATATTTTGATTTTTTTTTATGTTGGATTGTACTAATACAGGAGTAATCTGGTCATGGTCCACACACTCACCCGACTAAATTGTCGTCAAAGCCGCAGTTAAGTACTAGTAATCGACAAGGGAAAGTAGGCAGCGCCGCAGCCATGCAAGCGATCTAAGCCATCCATCCAGACGCGTAGTGCGCGTGCGCTCGACACGTACGCGCTTCTCCGCGACTAGCCGCCCCCACCCACCGCCGCGCGCGCTCGGCGCCTCCTGCCGCAAGCAACTGAAATCCCGAATCAGCCACACGATACAGCGCGCGTTCGTGTGTATCACCGGCGTGCGGTGCGGAGCGCGGACACGTCCGCCGGCGCCGAGCCGCGACGGCCGCCGCCGGCCAAACAAAGGCGGCGCTGAAGCGATGGCCTCTCCTTCTCTCGGTGGTCGACTAGTTTTTATTTTTATTAACACGAAAACAACGGCTGTATTTTGATTTAAGATACAAAGTATCGCAGCTTGATTTTGACATTGGCTGCTTCTTACATGTGGAGCGTGGACTCTAGCTGATAGTCACATAGTTCCGGGTGGTTGTGATCGAGAACGAGAAATGTGATACGCTACTTGTGAAATTTCTTTTATAAGATGAAGATGAAAATATTCTCGTGTTCTTAGAAGTAGATGACATTTTCGGGTGTTCTTAGAATGTAGATGACATTTTCGGGTTAAGGAATGTTGATATCAACGCCCTTTTTATAATTATGCTTTTTCTTTTCTATTATATTTAAGTGAGAGCGAGAGAGAAGAGTTAGTTGCACTTGACTTGAGTATCTTGTGCTAATATAATGTCAGGGAGCTCATGTTTACTTAGCTAGTAGGGTATTTAGTTTATTCCTGTTTGAAACTGAGATTGTTTTGAGGAAAGTTTCAGACTTTCATTGTCAGCCATGTTCCCTTTGTTTGCTTGGAACTAAAGGTTTGGAAGAGTCAAGAGCACGTTGGAATTTGTCTCTGAAATGTGCGAAAGTCCTTTCCCCGGATGACCGGCGTTTTGTTTGAATTCCAGACAACCGGAAGGAAGCAGAAGAAAGAGGACAGGCAAGGCACGTAATCTCTTGTGTTATCAACTGTTCTACTTTTCCTTTCTTAGATTGAGTGGTTCAACGGCTGACCTTAATCTGTGATGAATGGGCCAACGCTGCCGTTCACATGGGCCGTAGCCCGTCGTAGTACTCAGATCTTCCAGGCAGTGGCTGTGACACTGGCAAGCCCAAGGCTCCAGTGAAGTGAAGGGGCCGAAGAAAAGAGAACGTTTGCAACAACTGTATTGGACCAAGATTTCCATGGGGCTTAGCCGCAAGCCACTCCTTGCTCAGCCTGTCTCTGTCAGTCTCAGGGCCCGTTCATTTTGGCACACTGGATGGGTTAAATCCCTCTTTTATGTGTAAGCATATTTTTAACTGTTAAACAATATATTTTTAATAAAAATTTGATATGTAAAAATTTCTTTTAAAAATTAAATAAATTTATTTTTAAAATTTATAATAGATAATACTTAACTGATGTATCGTTCCACCACGTCTTTAGCTCAGCCTCGACAGCCAGATTGAACGGGACCTCAACCGCCGGATTGAACGGGGCCTTAGTCCACTCCCTTCCATTGCTCAGTTGCTTTACCCAGCTCAGCTCTCTCCCCTTCTGCATCATTTTTTTTAGAACCGACAGTGTAGGTCTCCTGGTTGCTTCCCTCCTCCCATGTCCCATTGCTGAGCGTTGTGATGGACTGATGGAGATGATGCTTCAAGCTGCAGTACTAATTCCTTTCTTTTGCTGTGGTCTGATGCGAGTTGGGGGGAGGGGGGGTACAAAAGAAATTTCTTGCCACCTCTATCATGTAGCCTTCATCTTTTAAGCATAAGCGAAAATTTAAATTTTAAAACATAGCAGGTGTTTTATTGGTTAAGTTTGCTACAACTAACACCAAAAATTATCGGCCATAAGCGTGACATGTTTAGAAAAAAATAAGTCAATGAATTATGAGCCCAAAATACATGAATGTATGACAAGACTAAATTATGATAGTAAAACAAACGCCTAACAACTATGAATACAGTGTGGCATGGCAAAGTGAAATAAGCAACAAACAATCCTAATTGTAGAGTTGATTTTAGGGTTTCATCGTAGTTTAAATTCTTATATTTAATTTTAAATCGCTAAGAACACACATTTATAAAAATTTTACTTATAAATTATTTTTTAATCGTTAATAAGTTGTTTCGCTTATAATAAGCGGATCGTTTGGTCATGCCTTGTGAGCTTGAGTCATCCTGTAGTTATTGTGAAGAGAGTAGAATCCTCTCGCGATCTACCTACACCCTTCGTCAAAAAATAAAAAGATATCCTAACTTCACATTTGGACATAATCAGTGTCTGCAAAATGCAAACCAGGGGTCGAATAAGTAGCACCTAGGGCACATTAACACTCTAGAGCATCGTGATGTGCAAGTATGCGTAGTGTGGCTCCAACTACCTTGAGCTAGCACCCTCATGCTGCCCAATTGGCACCCGCCGAATAACTTGAGCTAGCTAGCTTGAGCTAAACAAACCGAGCTTGCCGGCCATAGGTTGATAGCTTGGGTTGCCTGGCCCAAGCTAGGCACCCTCGAGATGGCCATTAAAGCCAACTATCCCGGAGAGGCAAACCTGATATGATGATCTCAAGCTCATACACTCTCCTAGTAGGTGAGGGTGTGAGATCTTAGGAGCCGTATGTATCCAACTATCATAACCATTATATTCAATGTGATATGTTGGTACGTTTTGTTTGGTGTTGACCGTATACGCCTACGCTAGTCAAAGCCGCAAGATTATCTATCCTAGCGATAGGCGATGTTGGATAAGACTCATATCGCTCGCATGATCAATAGATGGCCATTCTATAGTTAACCTACTTTCTATAGTCTAAATTTTTACCTATCTACGTGGAGTGGCTAGCCAATAGATCCATTACGGTTGGCAACGACATGAGGAAGTCACTTGTTGGGTGATGAGCGCCAGAGCTTTGATAGTGATTAGACTAGCCATATCTAACTCTTATTCACCGAGGCTCATAGGTCACCTCTTTGTACATAAGAAGAGAATTGTAACTAAGAGAGATAAAATCAGAAAAATTGAAAGAAAACTACTGTAGCACATAAAGAGAAAGCAAAAACACGTAAGGTATTACATCTCTGAGTGATCCGAACCTATCTAAATCCTCGAAGTCTACTCCATTAAAATCTTTGCATGTGATATCAACCCTGAACTAAACACAAAAGTGGGCCTCTACTTTCGGTGTAACCGACAGCTAGCAAAATTTTCTTTTGGGACGAAGGCTGTAGCTCCCATCCATTTGAGAACATGGATCTCTTGATATTTCAGTTCTAATTTTTGTTATGATTTGTCTGATTTTTTTATCCCCTAGAATGATCATATTTGGGTTATGATCTAGACTCAAATCGAATTGCTTACTCATAACCCATTTTGCAACGTAATTTGGTGTTAAGTTTGAAATTATCGAATTTCCTCAGACTGAATACCCACCCCTTACTATCAAAACTGGCTCAAACTTCGAGGTGGCAAAATATAGATGAATCAATGTAGAAATTGCAATCTTAAGGAGGTCAATGTAGAATAATATTTTAATGGGCTGACCGATCCTGCCACCGCCAAGTCGCACGCCCGACGGATCAATTAAGCGGCTATTTGGTTGGATGACACAATTTATCAAACTTGTGGCTAGGCTGATTGACCAAGCTATGCTAATGTTTGGTTCATTGCCACGCTTAAGACATGTCACGTTTCTATCTCCTATCCCCACATGTCATACCCAAAACTCTTGCCATAATTTACCATACTTGTGGCTAATAATTTTTGTGCCCCGGAAACTATGACAAGTCACAAAATATTTGGCATATTGGAGCATCCAACCAAACACGCTGTCTTTCTATTCTCTGTCCGTACAGCTTCCATTGGCGATGCCTCCACCACGTACGGCCCAATTTATAAACAAACTCGAGCCGTTATGTGGAACGGGCCGTGTGTTGTCGGCCCATCTACTGGCTCTTAACGGGTAAGCGTATTACGGTCCTGATTTGCTGTCACCTGCAGACTGCGAGTGCATGCACGAGCACGACATGGCGAGGACCAGAATCGTTTCGTATGACATGGGCTAAGTGATGATGGGCTGTGTACAGTCGGCCCATCTGCACGATAAACTCTCGGCCCACCTGCACTGCATCCGATGTTTCCGTTTCCCTCTGAAACAGTTACTCTCGGCTCACCTGTGGGCACGATAAAACAATTCCTTATCCTTGCTCCCGATCTCATCTGTCTCATCTTTCTTTAAATATTTCGTGCTTGCTTATAGAATATATAAATAAATATATGTTAAATATTATAGAAGTGATAGATATTGGTTAAAATATAATAAAAATAATGAGAGAAATGATACTTTGCATTCTTATATGTTAAAATTTATAACGTAATAAACTATGATATAGCATGCTTACATGTTAATCTTTACAATATAAGTAGTAAACATATTAATGTCCATTCTCTTTTTCCCTTTGTCAATCAATTTCATTCAATAGCAGTATTTTTTTACTACACAGCATTAGTAATATATTTACTTTAGGATAAAATGATGGTCGTAGTAATTTTTCCATGAGGTGAAAGTTTTACCATACGTGCACATCAGATCATAGAACTTTACTGGAGTAAAATGATTACAGACTGATTCAAACGCAACTGCACTGAATAGAAAAAAAAATTACAAACTAGCGAGCAATCAACGCCGGCGATGGCCACACGCGCTGAAGCTCCCTATCGTCAACACTACGCTAGAGTGCCTCCCTTTGGACTCCATCTTTTCCCCAAAGCACATTATAGCACCACCCCTCCACCTACCGTATTTCTCTCATGCCTGATCCGTAAGAGATGAGGCAATGTTTGGTAGGGATAGGGTGCGACACAGCTTGCTGACAGCGGTGATGACTCTTGCTCCACTGCTGCATGAGGTCCAAGGCTTGACTGGATTGGCGATGATGCCACTGACCTGAGCAGAAGCGAAGTCATGGTGGCACGGTGGTCAATGTCAACCTCAGCCCTTCTTCTACACCAAGGAGCAGTTGACGCTCGGACGGCTGGACACCTCGACGCCCTTCTTCACTACTGGTGAGCTGGATCCATCATGACCATCCTCACTGCCTTCGGATAGAGCTACACCGATGCTCTCGACATGTGTGTAGTAGGAGGAAGTTAGATCGAAAAAAATGGGAATGGGAGAAATAGGGAGCAATGGTGGTCCGTTAGAGCAGAGTAAAACAATTACCACTTTGTTTACGGTGGATACATGATGGGAACTAGCATGCATTTAGGCTTGACATCAGACTCTCCGTTTAATCTATACATCTTGTTGTGAGTTGTATCTCGAGTTTTTTTATAAAAAAATTTGAATTGAAAGTTTCAAAATTTGTATAGTTTTTTTTCAAGTTTTGAATTGAAGGTTTTAAGTTAAGTTGAAAAACTTAAAACTTTCTACTAGAAGTTTTGGAATTTGAGTTAAATTTTTTTCAAATTTTGGTTATTTTTTTAAAATTTGACTGTAAAGTACTAACTGCGTATTTAGTGCCAGTTCACAATCTCTTTTAGTCACGGTTGTGTAACCGATACGAGTAATACATGACTAAAAATACTCCTGGTTTGGTAGTAAAAACTTATGTTTAACCAAGTGTTTTTTCTATTTATTTTGATATAGCGATTGTTTACTTATTGTTGTACTGCTTTATATATACATATATATATTATACATATACATACATGCATATATATGTATGTAAGTATATACATATATGATTAACAACTTGATACATAATAAATCGAATGAGTTATTCTTAAATAGTCTTATATAATCCATTAGGAGGAGTTTCTTCTTTAGGGACGATGGCGTCGTCCGTGGATGGACGCGTGGTAGCATTGATAGTGGAGATGATAACAACGGTGGCATTGAGGGCGGCATCATCGGTGAGAATGTAGGCACATGCCATGGAGGACGGCGTTGCCGATGGAAAGGCGGGCATACGACAACGTAGTTGCGGATGGTGTCGATGTAGAGGATGACGACGTGAAGAGGCAATAAGAATATAATCTAGGGACTTAGATCGAAGAAAATGAGAAAATAGTTTATATATACCATCCTTGGTTATATATAACAAATGTTACTAAAGATTTTTTTTGCATGGCCAAAATATTTTTATTCTTTGGTATTAATAACTAGAACTAAAAATGCATTTTATAAGTAACAGTTAGTAAGAACAACCGGTACTAAATTTTTAAATTGCAAGATAAATAAATTTAAGGAAAAAAAGAAAACTAGGATAATTAATTTTAAAAACTTTGAGGGTAAAAACCTTTTTGTTCTATTTTTTCTTTGTTTTCTTTTTAACCTTTTTTCATATGTTTCCTGAATTTTTTTCTATTATAAAATATTCTTATTAGATTACCTCTATTTTTATCATTAAGACATACTCTTATTTTCTTAAAAAAATTATTATTTCTCATCTATTTTTATATATTTTTTGAGTGGATGAGGTATATATATAGTTAACCTTTTAAAACCGTTAAATGAGTGAAATCAGTAAATAAAACTTCCACATAGCACATCTCTACTTTCTTATCCTAAGAATATTTATTATTGGTTAAAAACATTAACTCATACTAATAAATACATAATTATACCAATTATTGTTTTTAGCCAATAATAATATATTCAACAAAACTAGTATCAGTTGTTAACACTTTATCAACCGATCTTTAGTAATAATTGGTGTCGTCAACCGATACTAATGATCATACTGCTGTTGAGAATACGTGACTATTAGAAGTGATAGTTAAAAAAATATTAATATCGGTTGATGTTGGTGTTACTAAAGTACATTGGCTTCGAGTGTTTAGATCCGGTAATAAATATCATATTTAGTGATGGTTTTTCTATCGGCTGGTATATTTTTATTTTAAGTTATTGATTAAAGACTATTTTTAAGTAGTTTTTAGTAGAAAGTTTACTCGTTTTTTTAATTTTGAGGTGGAACTTTTCGTTGAAAAATTGATGTACTATAAGTCTATACATATAGATGTAAATTTACGCACATAGCTGATCCATCCGCCATGTCGCTCGGGAGGCCACGGCTAACTCGTCGAGCACGCGCGACGTGATGCCACGTTCCCGCGTCCAACGCCTCTCGAATTAGCGCATAAAACAGATGCCATGGGCCTTACGGATGGTAAATAGCAATCTTGATATAACAGAACAGATAACACATGGTATGGTTTCTCGGCAAATTATCTAAATATGGCGTGAAAAGTTTAAACAAAAGAGCAAATTGTCTAGCCCCTTAGACAGATTAATCAGGAGAAAGCATTAAGTTTGTGGAGGACAGTTCGCGCGAGCTCCCTGATCACCTTGGCCCGCCTGCGCTTGTACTCATCAAACACGGCGAATATGAAGGTCAACCCTACGAACAACAGGCCCCAAATCAAGAGCCCCGCCATCACACCCTCTTGGCGGTTGCGGAAGACGACGGCGAGCACGAACATGAACAGTCCACCCAAGAGACCGCACGCCTTGAGCACGCTGTTCTCCTTGGACCACGAGGTGCCCCCCGAGATCCAGTGAGTCCTTTCGATGGCCGCCGCGATCAGGTCGACGTCGTTCACATCCAGCCACCCCGACGCCAGTAGCCTCGGCCGCCACTCCGGCGGCATTGCTCCTGCCGCGAACGCCGCCTCGATCTCCTCCTCCTCGAACTCGATGAAGTTGCTGCAGCTCATCCTGCCGCCGCCGAATCGCCGGGATATTCCGTACAACTTTCAGTTGCGAGGATTGATGCCTCCCCCACGGGGGGCCAGTATATAAACAAACTCGGGCGTGCCCGAAACCGAGTCGAACGGGCTAAAGTGGTCGGCCCATCTAGAGTCTTAGCGGGGTAAGTAATGTGCAAATTCATTACGATCCTGATTCGTCGTCACCTGCACACTGCGAGTGCGTGGGCACGACACGGCCGGCGAGGACCAGAAAACTCTCGCCACCGCGCGGCTGTCTGCTCTTCGGCCGTGCCGCCGCGCGCGTCCACGTCCACGTCCGCATCCGCGGCTGCGCTCGCTAGCTGTTCGGTACAATGCCACTGATGAGTTCGTGTCAAGCTTAACAGGGCGCGTACTGTTCTTCGTGGCCGGGTGCGTTCGAACGATGTCGTTTGCCAAGAGATACGTGCTGCGGCTGTTCATCTCGCTCAAGTACGTCGTCGTGGTGACTGCGTCCTCAGTGGAGAAGCCGCTGCGGGACGGGCTCGAGTGCGGCCGCATCTGCAACGTCAATGCCGCCGCGGCCGTCGGAGAGGTGCTCGCCATGCGCCTCAAGGTGGACGGCCTGGTCGCGCGAGCCCATACACGCCGTTGCCGCCAAGGAGGTCGAGGAGAAGGGTTCAAGAATCGCACCAAGGTCTGGGCCACCCTCAATGAGCTGCACGACCATAATGTCAACCTTCGCCTTGACGACGACGGATCATGGCTCCACTTCAGCCTCGGTTAGTTAAACACCGTGTTAAAATGAACATATCTAGCCTGCACCGCCCAATATTCAAAAGATTGCAGAAATGTTTTTAGCTAAACTCAGTTAAACTACACAAAAAAAAGTTTACTGAAGAAAAATATAGCAATGAAAATATATACTCCCTCCGGTATTTTTATGTTTGGCTCCGCTGACTTTTTGAACTTATTTTTAACAGTTTATCTTATTAAAAAATTATATAATTATTATTTATTTTGTTATGTTTTGTTTTATTATCAATAGAATTTTAATCATAACTTATATTTATATATATTAAATAAATTATTGAATATGCTAATCTAGGACAACTAAATACTACCAAATGCAAGTGTTTTCAATGTCTGAATCTTCAACTAATTTTGTCCGGAGGCAGTATAAGTTTTATTTCTAGTATGGTGAGTTGTTGAGTGCTTCTCTCGGAGAAAAGGCGGCTGTCTTTTTTTTGGAAGGGTCCACCCAAGCTGGTGTGTGATTTAGAACTAGCAGTCAAGGCTGAAAAAAAGTAAGGAGAAGAAAAACTGTACGGAGGGACGGCAACACTGTTACTCGTCACTGCCTACGCATCTAAGGCAACAATCTCACCTCGCGGTATTTTTTCTTCCTCCCATGCTCCAAAAGCCCATCTCGTTGGTTATTCGATTGATTAGTTGATGAACTGTGTTGACTCGTAGTGAAAAAAACGGTTGTCCACCATGAAGAAGAGCCTGTGATCGCTTCCGAGCATGCATGCAGTCATATTCATGAGGAGAGGTGCTCGAAGCCGATCGAGTGGAACGTGCTAAGTGGTCATGGGCCGTGTGCTTTCGGCCCATCTGATTGCTCTTAACGGGGAAAAGCATATTACGATCTTGATTCGTCGTCACCAGACAAACAGACGGCAAAACTCTCCGCACGCACGGCGCGCCACCGCCACCGCGGCGCCGCCGTACTCCTCGTCCTGCTGCCCTCTCTCGCGGCACCCTTCGGCTTTGCTGCCTCGGTACGCCCCAGTTCCACCGTTTGACTCGCGGCCGTGTGCTCTTCGGGCGAGCTGATCGCGCCCGTCCGCGTCCGGCGGCTGCGCTCGCGAGCTGTTCGTCGGAATGCCTATGAGGTGTTCGCTTCGGGCTTAATAAGGCGTGGTGCTGTTCTTCGTGGCCGGGTGCGTTCGAAAAGATGTCGCTCGCGAAGCGGTACGTGCTGCGGCTCTTCATCTCGCTCAAGTACGTGACGGCGAACGTGGTGGACCGCCAGAGCGGGCGCGTGGTGGTGACCGCGTCCTCAGTGGAGAAGCCGCTGCGGGACGGGCTCGAGTGCGGCCGCACCTGCAACGCCAAGGCCGCCGCGGCCGTCGGGGAGGTGCTCGCCATGCGCCTCAAGGTGGACGGCCTGGCGCGCGAGCCCATCCACGCCGCCGCCGCCACGGAGGTCGAGAAGAAGGGGTTCAAGAACCGCACCAAGGTCTGGGCCATCCTCAACGCGCTGCGCGATCACGGCGTCAACCTCCGCCTCGACGACGACGGCGACCATAGGCCGCATGTCTGACAAGTACCACCTCGTTCCGTCAACTCGTTTCTTTGTACTCTTCGCTATCTTGTACCTCTCTTTCTGGCCTTTGAGTTCTCACTTCCTAGCTACAGTTTATCTCTACGATTGTGCTACAACAAAGTTAAAACATGTAGTAGCTTTATTGAAGCTGTTCTATCAGTGTTAAACACCAGGTTATAATGAACATATATCTATTGCGCCTTCTCTCATTTCTATGTTGAATGCTTTATATCAATTAAATCCTACTGTTTGTGGAGTTCAAAAAACAATGGATACAGGATTCAGAGGCATGAAAATCTTGAATTAAAGTTTTGGTTTACTTACCAGATAGCAAAAACAATTGGACCACAGATAATAAAGTTTATAGAAGTAATGTTGCAATGAAAATGCATTTTTGAATAGGCTAGAGCAACTTTTCTTTATAGTCTCACTCATATGGTGAATGACTGAGTGCTTCTAGTTTATGATAGGCTTCCATCTGATACAAAGCACTATCCAGCAGAGCCTTCTTACTCCCATTGACAGCTTCCCTTGACTGAAGCTCACACCTGACAGCAACCATCTCTCGCTCCAGGTTCTGGATCTTCAGCATATCCCTGACCTTCTCAAGGTCCGTGATCTTCTCCTGGATCAAATATAAGCTCTGATGATTTGATTGAACTCCTGATGGTACTGAATCCCAGGACATATGATCTTGTAATGGTGGAGCTGATGGTGCAGTTTGTGTCCCCTTAGCATTTGAACTGCTCCCTAGAACCATTATCAGTTTCTGCAAGCAAGTATAGCTGCCAGTTCAGTTATCTGGAAATCATAGTGGTTCAGTTCTGGAAACCATAGTGAAAGTGCCTAGGTCAATTTTAGGTTCTGTCGATCTGACAGATTTTAGAGTGGTGTATTGTAATCCTATAGAATTGTAAGTTCATCTTTTATGATGTTTGATCTGTGTTATGAAAAGTTCACCCTACACATACCTTTCTTTTCATTCCCAACATAAACAAAACAAATTCAGTTTGAAAACCAAGAACATGCATACTGCCCTTCATTCTGCAGTTCTGCAGTAGTAGAGATTTGAGAAACCTTACCTGCTTGCTGTTCTGAACTGGTGGAGCGGGGTACACAATTTTGACGTCTTTCGTTATCCTCCTCTTAAGCCAGTGGCAAAACTTCGTTGGATCCACATTCCCTATCACTGCCACAGACCCTGTATCAACATCTGCAACTGAACTTCCGACTCCTTCATGGAAAAAATCCAGTAGAAATTTCACAAAGCATGTCGATCAAAACAACTTTCAGAAAAAATAAACTGAAGAACTGAAGAAGAGCCAGGAAGGCTATACCGCTGACGCTTCCGATGCAAAAAATTGCCTGTTCGATCTTCTTGATGCAACCCATGCAGCGGCACTGCATGTCTATTTGGAGCCTGAATTACTTCACTCCTCCATCCTGTGAATAATCAAAGATATCTTGTCACCTCTGAATCTTTGATGGATACAACGGAATGCATTCATGGTCACGGCTGAAGGAGAACAAGGGATAATCTGCTCACTGTCTCCATGGCTGAGTTCATAGGTAATCCAGTTTCTAGCAGATTACGGTCTTAGGTGTGCGCGTTAGGAGGAGGCCAAGAGAGTTTAAGTACATTTTTCAAGTCATTAACTAGTTAATGAGCAGCATTTCATATTTTCATTGGTCCACGGCCAATTAATTGGATGGAACAAAGTTCTATGCAAAATGCAATGCAGTGAATGAGAAGAGCCACTGTTACCCGTTCACACCAGTCACTATTCCAGTCTTTGAAGCATACACTATTGTTATTTATTTTTATGTGTCCAAGAAAGCATACACTGTTATTCATTTTTATTTGTTTAGAGAAAATAGGTAGGAGCAATTTTTTTTGAGAAAGTATTGTTCATTTATTGGGACTCAAAATCAAAATAAAACACTATTATGCCTACGCATTTCTTGTGACCCAAGGCCCAAACAGATCTCGCAGCAAGATTTTTTTATTTATATATTTTTTAATAAAAAGTATTTATAAAATATATTTTTGTTTGAGGAATTTATACTCTATACTCTAAGGCTCTCTTTAAAAAACGTTCTTTCAGATAGCGTTTAATTCGGCATAGCAAATGTCTGGTAGTTTCCGTTAATGATGGAAAGATGAGAGGCTAGAAAATGCTCTGAGGCAAGAAACTGCAAATAAAATAACACGGTAGTGAGGAAGAGGTGCCGTCCAATGCTTGGACTTTTTTTTTTCTACCGGCTGTAGGTGGGTCTGGAGGAGGACATATTATGCCTATGCATTTCTTGTGGCCCAGTGCCCAAATACATCTCGCAGCTATCCATCGTGCTATCAATTCGGCCCAGCGGAAGATGCAGTGCCTAAAATGACATGGCACCCAACCGTGGTGAAAAAACCGCAAGCCAAAATGTCTCGCCGGCGGCAGCAGGGCTCCGGCTCCGACGGCGAGGACGACAGCTTCCTCTACCGCTACCCGCTCCCCTCCGCCGCTGCTCCCAGCGCCTCGGCGCCCTCCTCCCATGGAGGCAAGCCCGGGAGGGGCGGCGGCTCGGGCGGCCTCGCGCCGTCCAAGTCGACGGTGTACGTGTCCAACCTCGACTACGCGCTCACCAACTCAGACCTACACACCCTCTTCTCCCGCTTCGGCCGCGTCGCCCGCGTCACCGTCCTCAAGGACCGCGAGTCCCGCCGCAGCCGGGGCGTGGCCTTCGTCCTCTTCGTCCGCCGGGAGGACGCCGCCGCGGCGGCGGCCGAGATGCACGGCAAGGTCCTCAACGGCCGCACCCTCTCCGCCTCCATCGCGGAGGACAACGGCCGCGCCGCCGAGTTCATCCGCCGCCGCGTCTACCGCGACAAGTCCCGCTGCTATGAGTGCGGCGAGGAGGGCCATCTCTCCTACGAGTGCCCTCGCAACCAGCTCGGACCCCGCGAGAGGCCGCCGCCGTCTAAGAAGTCGCGGCGCGGCGGCGATGGTGGCGGCGGCAGCGGAGGTCGCGGGGCTTCCTGGCAGTCTGACGATGAGGATAGCGCCATGGCGTTCGAGGACGACAGGTGGGCATCGGTGGTGGATACGAGAGGGGAGGAGGAGAAGGCAGCTGGGAATGAGGAGGGGAAGTCGCTGAAGAAGGAGAAGAGGAAAGGCTACTTCAGCGACGAGAGTGATGAGGATGAGGATTGAGTTTCAGTGTATGGTTCTAGCGTTCTTGTGTTATGTGAGATTGTAGCTTCTGTATCCTAGGTTTCCTCCAATTTCATGAGTTAATTGATGAATAATTTCTTGCAGTAAACTTATTGTCATCTGCATTGCCATGTTTCTATGCTTGCTAAGTTATTAGCTTTGAGCAATAGCATTGCTTTGATTAGTTGGCATGCTGAGAGGAACTTGCTCATTGAAAAGAACGAGATATTCGTTTTGTTCTTGATATAACTTATGCTGTTCATCATTGATCTGCTAACCAACATGCTTACATTGTTCTGTCTAGGATATATGAATAGAAAGTATAGATCAACGAGTGGTTGCTGATGACCTGATTTCTTGTTTTCGTTTGTTAAGAATTCTTTTTTTTGCTAGTAGCTTGTTGGAAATATCTGGTGTGCATACCCACAGCAACCTTATTTAGTCTTCTTATATATGTGCGATGCTAATCCTTTTCTTCCTTCAGATTGAGCCCTTATATTATGCTACCGAACATGTGTTGCAAAGTTCATTGTGTGACACAGAAAAGCAGCTTATGTGTAATGCTTGGTTATCACTTTGTTAGTTAGCATAGATGTACAAACCATCTTGTTCCTAAAATGGATTCACATGTGAATGCAGCCTTTTTTAGTTTGCCTCTGCTTGAGAAAAAGAAACCAAATCTATATCCAGCAATTCTATTATTTCAACAATTGCTGAAACAAATTTTGTTCTGATACCATTGTGTTTACATTGTTCATTTGACTTTTCTAGTAGAATAGAGGAGTTTCCCTTTTATTCATAGATATAGAGCTAAGCACTTGCATCTGTACCTAACTATACCATATTGAAGCTGTTGAAGTCTCTCTCTTCAAAATTTTAGATGAGACAGATAGCAGGGAATGTCTTTAGAGTTCAAACATCTAATATGTTCAAGAAAAACCATGATGGACGTGGATTGACTGAAATATTTGCTGAAGCCAACTACATCAGGTGCCTAATAAGACAATTGGGCATCATGTCGTCATTCCTTTCTTGAATGAGATCAAGTTCCATTATTTCATCATTGTCTTCTGGTCAACACAGAGTGTCCTATCAGTATTATCTTCAGAGAGCAAATTGAGGTGGTGGTCTATCTATCTAATTTATACAACATAAACAAAATGTAAGATCTTGTACCATTCGAGCTTCAAGGTATGCAGCATACAAACTCTTTGGCATGTGACAATTATCATGCCATTGTTAGTTTGCTTTGTCTACCTTCTCCATTTTTCTTATAAGGAAGTGATCTCACGAATGGAAAGTGGAAGATGGTAAACAAGTTTATCATGGTGCTAGTGCCAGTACCAGGGTTTTCTAGATTGTCTGTCCTGGAACTTTTCATCCTTCTATTTCCATCCTTGAGATGCATTTAATTGTACCTGAATGCCAATGCTACACTTAGAATCAAGATAATAAAACAGGTCTGCATTTTCTAATGACTTGTGGTCCATACTATTTTTTTATATCTAAATTGTGAAGACAAATGTATGTTGTCAAGGACAACGAATTGGAACTTCGTTGCGTTGAAGGGGACCAGGATATTTATAACATCCATTCTTAGATCACTGGCCATAAAATTTGGTGAGCAAGTCTGTTCTCATGGGCGACAGGTATTAAATGTGCTTTAGATACCCTGCTCTGGAAAGTTATCTACATTATTTGACCTAACTGATAGATTCTGTAGATGACAATTTCTGGACAGTATTTTAGTGAGAGAACATAGGTCTTATCTCTATTTTGGCTGTTGTCATCAGCTACAAGCCTACAACAACAGTAAAACCAAATGGTTCCATACTTATCCTGTCTATGGTTCTAAAAGTTACTCCTGATAAAAAGCACATACTTACCCATCAGTGTGAACTTAGATTTGTTGCTGTCAAGCGCATTTTAGACATAATAATGGAATTTTCGTGTCCAAGGCAGCAACAGTCTCTCCAAAAAGAACACATCATCATGTTGTACGAGTGCACCATACATTTTATAGTTTTCTAATGGACAAACAAATTGAACAAAGGAAGTACCTATCCTCTAATATCTATAACTAATTAAGACCAATTGCTGTGTCAAATTGTATTTTCAGAGAAGAAGGCTGAAGAACTGAAATCCTTGCTGCTTTTGTGGGCAAAAGAGGGGGAAGAGGTCCTTGCTGCTGGTCACTCAGGCAAGGGGCAAGTGCTGTAATATCCTCTAAAGGGACTATTACAGGTGATCAATCAGAAACCATCAAGGATTATTGCACATAAGCACAACAATAACCAAAAGATATTTGGGGCCAACCTGGTTTAGATATATCTCACCCTATGATCTCAATCAAATTACAGTGCCTTTGAGAGTTTCAGGTCCATCAGTGAGAGAATTTACAAATCAATGCATGGTTTCTTTTGTATATGCTACTTTTCAAAACTATATTCCCATTGTCAAGTACTCCAGTGTAATCAGCAGTTCCTAACCTCAGAAAGACAACAACAAGTTAAAGACTAATCCAGCTAACAGGAGAGCTGCATCCGATTGTGGTACTTGGTACCTTGCACAGGCTGCCAACCATTTCTGGGTTTCCCTGGGGTAAAACCAAGCGCCACTTCTTGATTGATCTATGAAGACACCCCACAAGCTAGTGAGGCTTATGGTGTCTTCATGACAAGCCAGTGTGACCAATAGGGACCCTTGCTGTTGGACTAGCTACTAGATGAACTGAAATCTTGATTGTTTGGATATCTTCTTGTTTATAAACATGAAAACATTCATGTAAATCTGCATCACATGTCATCAAGACCCACTCTGAATCATCATCCAAATACTTCACAATCAAGGAATTCATGTCTACTATACTCAGACGTTTTGATATCTCCTGCTTCAGTTCTTGAAAGTCACACTCAGGCTTCAATCTAAACCTCACCTTCTCTGAGCCAAAAGTGGCCTTTACTCTCATACCTTCATCTGCAGTCTGCTTGGGGGATGATGGACTTTGAGACATATGCTGTCCAACAATTGCCTTTTCAGCAACATCCTGTAAGAGATCTATTGTTGCTTCCTGACCTGAGAAATGTTGATTTATTGAAGCAGCTTCTGTTTGCAGAGTCTGTACAGGGCTATGTTGTGGAAGACATCCTGACTTCACCAGCTCAGCTCCAACCTGTGGTGCATGTTTTGTTGCTCCTCCGCTGCAGGAGGGTCTTGAATCGGAACTTTGGCTGCATGATGAGTGTGAGAGTGAATTCGATGGAATGTTGCTGTTTAATCTGTGGTGTTGGTGCTTCTCAAAGTGTAGATTGCTCTGGTTAGCCGGAGGAACTGTGACGCTTCCTGACACATTATTTTCAGATGATACAGAGGTGTTTGTGAGATCCTTGTACAGGGTGTTAAGCTGGAAAGCTGTCTCTGCTCCATGAACTGAATCAATGATTTGCTGAAGTTTCCTTAGAGAGTGGTCTACTTTCTTTATCTTCCGTGACGGCCAGCGGTTTATGCCATGCTGCCTGCATATTCTTTTCAGGGTGGTTGGGCACACTGTGAGAGAAAAAGATGTGGTGAGTATATGTTCAGCCAATTGGAAAACAGTTTCTTTTCCCTTCTATTTGCATTTTTAGCATAAGATCAAACACATATAAAGCATTTTTATTAAAAAAAGAATAAGAGCAAGCCACGGAGTATATGCACATGATGAGCAGCTCTCTTTTTTCCGCTGGAAGGAATAGCGTTGCCTATTACCCATGGAACTCCCAAACCAACTATTCTATTTCTAGAAAGCAACATGGTATACCAACTTGAGGGGCTTGTTTCTGGACTGTTGTGTGTTAGTACAAATTTCTTGTCTTTATATTTGAAGTTGAGATCACTATTTTGCAGATTTCAACAATCCTTTTTTTTTGTTCATTTCATGTTCATTTCATGAAGTTGCTGTCTAGCTGTAAGTAATAATTGCACAAGGGACTAATCAATTCTAGTCTATACATAGCTGCTCAAACAACTAAAATTGTACAGTAGATTTGCTAACTCATTCTCCTTTCGTTCATGCTATTTACATGAATCAGCCTAGAGTGACTAATATATCAATTTTGCCTTCTTTTCCCTTCGTGAATAGCAAGAATCACAAAAAAAAAAGGTAGTAACAGTGCTCATATTCTGACTACAAGGTGCATGTGAAGGTTGATTTTTTTTTGGAAGAATGTTTTCTTATTGAGTAATTTAGCATGCTGGCTCCATAGCTTGGGTTGTTAATAGTTTAATGGCTGATGGTATCTACTGAAATAGCAAAGTATACATAGCTGAATCTTGCATTTATCTGATAAGTTAATGCCACTCGCCTCCAAGGCTCTTTGCTGCATCCTTCAGGCTCCCAGCGAAGTACTGCCGAAGGACTTGCAAGCTCACGGTCTTCTCCGTCTTTGTACGCCTTTTTACTTTGCTACCTTCTTTGCTTGTTTGATCACCAGCTTGAGATGAACCCTGCCCTCCATGTGATATCATTCCATGAGTACGTAATTCAGCTAAATCTGATCCTTTCTGTGAAGTCCCT
This sequence comes from Oryza coarctata, assembly GCA_030770085.1. NCBI lineage: Eukaryota > Viridiplantae > Streptophyta > Magnoliopsida > Poales > Poaceae > Oryza > Oryza coarctata. Next base: position 15,113,453 of record CM061479.1, on the reverse strand, counting down.
ACTAAAGTTGTCCAAGATGCTTCCTCTCTATGCTCTGTTGTGTTGTCTCCAAAGGACAATTCCTCAACTTTGTTCTTGTCCCGAGGACTAAATGAGTTCAGCTCATTCATTTCTCGCATGGCCTCATCCTCCATCTCCTTGTCAGTAACAACACGTAGAGTCTGACAAACACTTCTCATGGCGCTTGACAATGAGTCCAACACTGCTTTCTGCTCCTTGAGTACTTCACAGTCGGTTGGCAGAAAGAATTCTAGCACAAAGTCAGCAATCCCTGTGCGTGTGCACCGTAATCGGATTGCCACTGCACCCCTTAAATTGAAGATCTTAGCATGGTGAGACAATGGGTACTCCAGTTTAGGGGAGGATCCAATATCTGGTAGGAAGCATGGCTGGTTTGTGGTGAAGGCTTTTCCAGCAACCCCCTGCCCCTGCAGCAGGTGATGTTCGGAGCAGGCCTCATGAAAGCCTTGCATCCGGGGTTCATTCACATAGCATGCTTCATCAATGGTTGAGATGCAGTACCTGTAGTTCTCATCAGAATGACGGCTGCCCCGTTTTCCTTGTTGAGCACATGTGAGCCAGGTCTGAGCTAATGGTAGCTTGTGAGTGATGCAGGCTGCTCTCAGGACTTCTAGTATCTCTGGCAAAGCATCTTTGTAGGAAGCACTGTTAAGCTGGTTGATAATTAACAAGAGTGACCATAAGTCACAAGTCACAAGAAGATATAAGCGTATTTTTATATCAAGATCTTTATCTACATTTACCTAGATTGGTATTTCCTCTTTTTTTTTGAAGAATGCAAATTTAACAGTAGTCCTCCAAGTCATTCCAATACAATGTGTTGACACCATATGCTATATATAGTTACTACATTGTTTTGTCCTAAATGAAATACTATATATTTGCCCCAACTCAAAAGCTGTGATGCAACATTCTCAAATTTATGTTTCTGCTTACCTTTGTTCGCGGAATGCTTGAAACTTCTGTGCTTGTCAGGTTAACTGCCTGCAAAGAGCATTACCATTAAGAAAATCCATAACTAAATATTCAATTATTTCCTACTGTAACTAGTAGCCATATCTTGGTGAAACCAGACGTGCTCTTTTTGTGCAATTAAGCTAATTTCATGGTCAGATACTAACAGCATGCTTTCTTTTTTGAACTTTTCAGGGTAAGTGATGCTCATACCTGGAGAGCACTGCAAATGGTATTGAGCTCAGAGGTGAAGTTGAGCTTCTGTTTGGTCATGATCAACTCGATGACACCTAAGCATGAATAGTTACCCCTCTCAAACACTGGCAGCCCCATCGTCCCATGGACATCCAAATACTGTGCATGGCTGACCCTGGGGTACTCAAAGCTGGTGAAGTAACGAACGTCTGGTGACCATTCAGGGAGCCTACCGATGAACACTCTACCTGGGAGCCCCGGTGAGGACCCTGAAGCAACATCTGCAGAGAACTGGTATTTCGTCGACACCTCCCTGAACTGTATGAGGCTATCGGAGCTCTGATCAAGAGTGAATGGCTGCCCACTTGTCGTCAACACCAGCTGCCCATCGTCACTCTTGACTGGTACCCATAGCTGGACAAGCACATCGGCGTCGCTCTGTGTCTCCCTGATGTAGGCAAGTGCCTGGTCAAACCGTTCCCGGACTGGGGTGCTTGCGCCGCTCGGCTGAATCCACCATGAATTTGCAGGTGTGGTGGTGGTAACAGCATCTGTCAAGAAGTTGGAGGGGGAAGCAAAGAAGTTGGATGAGCGTGAAGTGTTTGCTGCCACCTCAAGCCAGGCGTTGTCAGCTGAGAGCAGTTGCTCAAGGAGATCCAAGTCGACTGCCGCCGGCGCGCCTTCCGACGGAGTGCGTGCCAAAGAGATGCTGGGTTGGGGATCGCCCTCTTCCATGCAGGTAAGGTTTCCTTCAGAATCTGGTCACAGAATTTGACACCATAGTTACTGCATCAGTATTAAAGCCTACATGATGATACTTTTGGAAATGATAACAATAACGCCTGAGCATGCAAGTCATAATACTTCTCTCCTGTTCGGAATCAAGAAGTAAAGCTCGCTGCACATCTTGGGCATGGGGAGTATTGGATAGTGGGAGTCTTAGGGTGAATTTTGTGCTAGATTTGCCTGCGTTTGGATCGCAGGGTATGGATAATAGGAGAGAACAGATCTTTTTCTGCAGAAAGGAAGCAAAGAAAGAGACTGATGGAGTAGCTCACTGGTAATCGTATGCCTCCCTTCTCGTCATGAAAAGGTTCTGCTTTCTTCTTCCTAGCTCGGCGTTAGCCTCCAACATGTAGCTCTAGAAAAGGTTCAGTGCTCCACCATAACAACCCCCACCATTCATTCCAAGGGCATCTGATGAATCTTGCTGCTGTAGGATGGAAAGCAGAAATTGGCTATGCTTGGCCTGTCCTTGCTTTGGTTTTGCCTTTGCTTATGGGCCCACCACTGCAATTTTCTTTTCTTTATTTCTTAGAATCTTTCCCTCTCACTGAGGGACCCAGCACCACACAAGAATCCAGACATACCCACTTCCATATTAAAGTCAACTTGATGGTAATTATGTTGCTTGAGACGGATTCCATTGTATGAAATCCTCTCTTGCAATACCATGGGTAGTTGCAATGTGGGGACAAACTAGGGAGGGTCATTTTTGACAGAATTACAGAACTAATCACCTATTGCTGTCACTCTGTATTATCATAGTAAGATTTTGGATTTTATAAACTCATGTAGTTTATATAATACATGTTGGGCATTGCGCCACATAGAGGACTACTAAAATGCACGCCATAAGCCTAACCACATTGGTGATTGCATAGAGGGGATCAGGGGCGGTGTTCGAATTGGAGATTCCATCATTCATACTAGTTGTGTACTTGTGTAGAGTAGAGCCAAATAAAATTTGTTCTCATATATTGGGATGCCTTTAATGACTTAACATAGCAGGTCTTAAATCCTAATAAAAAAAGAGGATTGTGTTAGTTTTAGCAAAACAACATAAAAACTTATCTACTTTTATGAAGATGAAACCCAAAAAGTTGAGTATGCATTGAACAGAAAACCACAGTTTCCGTAACAACTATCTAAAAAGGCAGGAGTTGTAGTATCTTCCCACTACCTTGATATTGATCTATTTTTATTTTCAAGAAAACTACCTTGTCGTACACACATATACATGATTCTGTCTAGCCAAATTGCATAAACAGTAGATCTTTAGTAGCTGAAACTTGTGGGAAAAACATCTCTTGCAATGCATTTGAAGTTGCACTGTCAAGTGTCAAACTGTCATCTCATGTGCAATATATATCCAGACTTCAATTCAAATGTTTATGGAAAAAATGTTTTATACTACTCGTAAATAGAGATGAATAAGTTTCATTAATGAATTATGGAGCTGTTTATATCTGGCACCAAACTCGGAGCAAACGATTTTTAGCCATTGATGTTATGTTAGCAAAACAATTTTCTCTGGAGATCATGGAACTGCTTGCTTTTTTAAATATACACTGTGCTTATTCCTAGGATTGCATCTAGTAAAGCTGCATGTGTACGGCCTGTTTCTTGTCTACTTTGGATTGGTTAGTTTTTTAATTTAATCATCTTTTTATTATAAGATCTTCCTCTACTTTCCATTGTTGTTTACTCCTACTTGCGAATATTAAAAAGTAGGAGCCTGTTTCAAAGAAAGATGAATTAATTAGTTGCATAATGATGGGTTTTGGTGGACATACATGTGATCCCCAATACTAATTCCAATTTGAAAGGTTAATTGTGCTAGAGCAATAGTTTTTTCTTCCCACTGTTGTCCCAGTTTAGGAAGGACTTTACAGATGTCAGGATGTTAACTTGTTAACTTACTATATTTACAAGTTCAGTTTGCTTGATTCCCCACATGAGAACGTGTCTCTGCCCCTTGTTCAGGAAGGAAATCATTAGTATATTTCTTTGATTCATTATTCCGTGACATGTAAAGGAATCTTGACGCCTCTTGGCAATGCAACAAAGCCAACACCATACAACTGCTATAATCTATAAAGTTTGAACCTTTAATCCTACTTGTTACATATGAAATGCATTCAAATACCATTTCAATTGTTTTTTTCACAAAACTGATTATTTCAGAACTCAAGACTAGAGTAACCCAACTTTTTTTATTATTTCTATTAAACCATAACTGCATTAAAAATTGTATGATAGCATGGAAGAACACCCTTTACATTTTGTATTCTCACTGATCTAATCTGTTTTCTAGTGCTCACCATCTATTTGTTTGTTGCAGCATAGAGGGGGTGTACATTGATTGGATTAATTGGATGCTGAGGAGAAGACACTAGTTGGAGTGTGACATCAATGATAAAGTACAAGGCACCATGAATACTCATCTTTGAGTCATCTTGACATCATTCTTATGAAAAGAAATGCAGTGCCCACTTTTCTTTTCCTGCTTTCCCTTTTATTTATTGGTTCAGTCACTACCCTAGAGCCCACTGCAAATAAATATATTTGCTACTTGTCTCATATTTGACCAAAAGCTTGGGTTTTCTTTAGTGGCATGACAATACTACCATCTGCTCTCCTCCACCAGCTATGGAGGTCTTCTTAATTCCCGCCAATCAGATTCTGGTTTGGTTGTTAAATTCTCCTGTGAGTGGGCCCCAGCCCAAGGGCAACCTACTGTTTGGAACCCATGAGGAGTCACCACCACCATTGATCAAATAGGCATTGGGCATGTAAAACTAATATAGGGTTTCTGTTACTTAGCATAGTCACTGTGTAAAATGATTTGTGCTCTGCCATCTGTTGCATGCTTTTGCATGATTTGTCGACAGGGTGTATATCAATTCTGAATATATACCATTTTGTCAAGTAGTTTAATAACTCTGTCAGTATTGAGGAATTCTCACAGGACACTTTGCTCAGAATAGATGGGATCAGTTATTCAAGAAATGATCTGGTGTAATTGCATTGTTAATTGAGATATGCAACTATGTTGTGCGCAATCATGAAGGCTCAGAACCTTACGACTAAGCTAAAATCAAGATCTCCAAGTTGTACTTGAACTGCATTGGACTGTAGAAATTTGAATATTCCAAGTCAAGGGAGATGATTCTACATGAGTATATTTTCAGTTTTACTGTGTGTACCATAAGAAGTATCAGACGGAGCTATATAACTCATCAGATATGATGAACTCTGCAACAGCTACTGAAAGTAACTTTCTTCTTGACGTTTTCAGGGAAAACTGTATGAGTGGAATCTTGGTTTGACCTCCCTAATGGTGTTGATGTCTGCAGTCTAAGAATGATGTATATGACTGAAGCATCTGATGGCAATGCTGGGGAACCGAGCTCTCAACTTATTTGATCAAAGATTCAGAAAGTGACAAGGGAGAAACAGGTTAGAAATGTCCAAATAACTATAGTAGTTTCCATGTGTACTGTAATTGTCATAGCTCACATTTCTTTGGTACAGTATTACTGTTACTAGTTGGGCAGAAAGTCACACCTGATACAGATTGTAGCCTTGTGGTCTTTGTCGCTTAACTGTTCTCCTGATACTTTCTCCAGAAACAGCGAAGAAGGGTCCTGATATCTGCCGAATCTGATGATTGAGGTGCAATGGTTGATGATGCCACTTCTCCAGATCATTGGGCTAAGATATCCTTTTTTTCTGAGAGGGAAATTAAGTTGAGTTGTTGATCTGCAAGAACCAGTGATTGGTAGATACCGAGATACTGAAGGTCAAAAATAACTTTATTTCCACATAGATCTAGAGCACGCTATGATCCCTTCCCCTCTCAGGGAGTCTGGGTGTATATATACATATAATAATGTGCTGGTTAGGAGGGAGCATGCATGCATGTCCTGATGCTTATTTACGTCATAGGCTTCTTGTTAATTATGCCATAATGCCATAGTACTTGTCTATGTAAGCAACAATAATGAAGCATCTCAAGTGGTCAAATTGCCAGCATTTCTTTTTTTGCTGCGAGAATTCGTACTTTTGTACCCTGTGTAATTAAACAAGATGCAAGACGCTCTTACGGTATAGGCATCGTCTACGTCAGTGAAGAACACCAACCTTTTGAATATGCGTTCCTTTTGACATTTTTCTTTAAAGCAGTTGCAAAAATACTTCGCATTCTACTTATGCGTCCTTTGGATGCCTATTGTTGCTGTTAGCTCTTGGCCGGTCAGATTACAGCCAAAGAGTGATATACTCATCTGACAGCAGCAAGAAATAACAATTTTACAAATATTCTGGCTGAATCGGTGGTGAAAACATGACATAATGCAGGACTTGTGTGCCAAAATATTTCACGTTTGCACCGCTCTTGCTCCTGGTAACTAGTTAAAGATGAAACATGTCAATCACAACATAGGATTCATTTTGCAATCAGAAATAGCAGCATAGATGAACCATTAGTCCAGAGCGTTTTTGCTAAGGCCTGGAATGCACACTAAACAGTCAGTTAGTCAGTTACTCAGATCATTGTTACATCAGATTATCAGAACTCCTCCCTTCTTCACAACAAACTGGACACGACACGCACTGCTGTTATACTCTGATGCACTGAGAGAGCATCGGTTGGCAGACATAAACAGCTTATTGTCAAAAAGGCAACACATCCTAACCATGCTATAGCATTCAGGTTGTCAGCTGGGAAGACTTCCGAATGAACTTCTTGAACACTTGTTATGCCAAGACAACTGAAATTTCTGCTTCTCATCAGCAGGGTGGAAATGCCAGATGCCTAACAGAAGCAGGCTGTGTTGGTAATGATAGAGAATCGGTAGGCAAAAGCTTGTTCAGTACATTCAGAACTTTCATCTTCTGCAGCTCTTTCCCTGACAGAGGATATGAAAATAATAGTCAGTCCAAAGGACCATGCTTCCACAAACAGATTCATGATGACTGATAGCTGAAAAACTAGCATGGGAACTGAAGTACTGACAAACGTGCTCAAAGTTGCAACGGTCAGAGTTAAGAGTACCTTCTTCAATCAACAGCTTGACTGCTCTGTTCTCAAGCTCAATGGTATGCTTGCTTCGGCCAATAGATGATAAAGACCAAAGCACTGCAGTTTAGTAAAAGGGAACAACACATTAGATAGACATTGCAGCAAATTGTATTGAACTGAGATAAAACTTACTGTGAATATGTTCTTCCCGTCCTGATTGCTCATTATGTCTGACGAACGCCTGCAGCCTAATAAACCTCTCTTTCCAATCTTGATTGCTTGTTCTTTGTGAATCAGCCAGATAACATGCTGTAGTAGCTACAGCACCACGAGATGCTGTGCTAGTAGCCACAATATTACAAGATGGCAAATTAGCAGCTATAGAATTCTGAGGAACTGGAGTGGTAGAGACACCAGATTGCGAGGTGGAGGACTAGCAGACACTACAATACTTGGCTGAACAACAACCTTTCCTGGAGATTGCTTTCTGAGAGTATTTTGGGCCAGCAAAACTCCAGATGGAAAAGCAGGGGAGGAGGCAGCAGATGCAGCAGGAGATGCAACAACAGGAGCTAACTGAGTTTAAAGCGAACTATTCTGATGCTTCAAACTTTGTTCCTGATGTTTGTCCACAACAGTTTTCTTTGAGCTTAGAGAGCTGATGCTTTCTGCACTAGCAGAAGAGCTAACTTTGCTATGATCAGTTTCAAGCCTCCTGCGCACATATAAGATGGCCATTTGCCCCTGGGGGGCCATTAGGTTGTGGACGCTTGATGCCAACTATCTCAGCAGCTTTATCCATAGAAAAAGGAGAAGTCCTGGGCTGCTGATTACAAACATTCTTAGGTTCTTTAGGCAACTCTCTCATTGCTGCCTTTTTCTCTGAGATCGAGTGTGGATTGTCACCAGCAGGCATGGTGCCCCTGCAGCTCTGCAACCTGGTTTGAAATTTCCAATAATCAGTGATGGACTTACAAGTTAGTAGCATGCTTGATGTTAGCAACCAATACATCACTAACAAGTAACAGCGCCAAGGCATTTCTAGCATTCAAGTTCTGTAATTCTATTTCTGGCTTTAGCTTCGAGTTACAATCTGATGACGTGTTACATAATCCCTGGCTGTTGTGGTGTACTTATGCTTATGTTTCTTTCTAGAAAACACACCAAAATATAGAGTACAAAACTAAAAATAATACAACATCAGCAGGAAGCAAATGCTTCTTTAATCTACTTGGGCTAGGAATTCCAATCTATCAACCAAATAAACCTTGCAAACCAGTTGAAGTGAACTGATGAAATGGACTATTATAACAGTATAGCAAGCAGTGATTCAAGTAATCAAAAAATAACAGGGAAAATAAAGAATTAAAACTTGTAACAAAATTGCAGTGTACAGTTACATGGCTTCCATAACTTATACAATATTAAAATCCCATAAAAGCAATTGGCCCTGAGTAGTCACACCTTAGTACTGACCCTGGCTATCAGCAATTTCCCACTTTCAACTATCAGGACAACTATATTTTTTTATTCAAAAATTGTGGTTTTGGTTTGCCTTACTGAAAAAGGTCGCAGCTAGCATCATGATACATTTCCAAAAAGGGAAAAAAATCCTTCTTTGAAGATCAACACCTCTACCCTAGTGCACACGTCTACTCTAGATGATAGCATTTCCCCATCAAAATTAAGGAATGGTTGCTCAAGAACCACCCACTAGTCTTGTTGACACAACCGCGGGGGGGTTCGGATTAAACCAATGAAACCTTAGAACCCTAAATCAAAGCTACTGTTGCATAAGGCCAGATGGAGCGCCCCAAACCCACCTATAAAGACCGAAAAAGAAGACAAACCACATCCATTCCCTCTCACTCGAGGATCAATAACCTCAGAGCACCCTCACCGATCGACGGCATCCCAAGAACCCTAAGGGCACACTAGGCACATTCAAGCATTCAGCAATCCACACAAAGCAACCGCAAGGTCAGACGCGAGAGAGAGGAGAAGAGGTGAGATTCAGGCGGGTCACCTAACCTCCTGGTAACTAGCTAGCTAGAGCCAGCCCGTCCGTCCGTCAGAAGCGAGCTCGGAGGCTAGGGTTTGTCATTCACAAGAGACTGAGCCCTGAGCTGGGGAGAGCTGAGCACTGGGCAAAGCGAGAGTGAGCGAGCAGTGGAGTGTGTGGGTAGCTGGCTGCGTCAGGTGCAATTACCTGAGGCACTTGGGCCTGGAGCCTTGGGCTTGGAACAGGTAACGAGGCCCTGTGGGCTTGTGCCACTTGTAGCTATCTCATGGCCCAGCTGAACACTGCAGATCAGAGGGATTTTCTTCAAAAAAAAAAAGAAAGAAAGAAAACGAAATACTACCCCTCCATTTCAAATTACTTGCCATTCTAGCATTTATTTATTTTTGATAAAATTAATTATCGTTTCCATATTCTAAGGCATTTTTAGAGGTTTTTTCTTCCCTTCCTATCATCCATTAATACAACATACTAGTATACTTTTGATCATTTCTCACAAGAAATTTCAAGTTGCTTTTAGAATATTGATTATGATGTATTTAATGAGGAGGACACGTCTAGATTCGTAGTACTATGTGATCCAATATAAGATTACTATGTTTTTTAAGATCTTACCTATTTTCTTTAGTCATATGGGGAAATGATGGTTGCACATTTCAGAGAGGATCAGAAGAGATATTTATAAAATGTAAAGCATAGCCAATGAACTGTTGTTTGCTTAAAAGAAAGGAGTGGTCAATGAACTGACTTGAGAAATTCCAATGTGCTCTTACCTTTTCCAATCCTTTCACTCCAAGCAAACAAAGGGAACATACACGGCTTCCACTGGAAGTTTGAAATTCCCCTGAGAATAGATGACAAAACAATATGAATTGCAAGCAAAAAGAGATTGAACACCCTGATGAATTGTTGTTTAACCACAAGCTCCTTGCCATTAAGTTGACATAAGATACTCAGAATGCAGCTAACTTTACTCTATAAAAAGAATGAAAAAGAATATAAGCCTGTAGCCACCACAGTCCATGTTCCACATGTCACAGCAGCCAATGTTGAAATCGATCTGCGATACAGCGTATTAAACCAAGAATTTGTGCTATCGATAGTGATAATGGAGAACTAGTATGGATGAAAGCTGACCGTGCATTTGTGTGGGTGTTTCTATAATTAATCTAGTAATTTAAGAAATTACCCATCAAGTCTCTGAGAACTGCCTCCCGGGCAGTCAACGCGGGGGAGAAGGAGGGGAGGGAAGCGGCCGAGTAGATGCAGGGAAGGGAATCTGCTTAATTGCCATTGCCTATCAAAATCAGAGCTATTGAGTTGGATCCTCAACATTCAGACATTATCTGCCTAAACGGATATATAGAATCGACCTTCTAATATAGAATTAAGATTTTAATCTCACTATACATTATATATCTATATGATATCAGAGCAGGTCTAGACATCCCAGCGCGCTAGTATCTTCTCACCGACGAGCCGACACTTCCTTTCCGTCACAGACCTTCTTCCTCGGTATTCCTCCTCTGCCTTCTCGTCTCGGCTCTCTCCTCCCCGTCTCTTCCGCGGACGGCTTTCTCCTCCTCCATCGCCCTCTCGCCTCCCTTTTCCACCACGTGACAAGGCGACGGCCTCCATCCGCGTCCTCGTCTCGTTTTAGACCCACCTTAGCTCTTCTCTTGCTTTGACGCACCTTCTCCTCCTCCGACGTTGGCGCAACTCTGCGCTCGTTGTCTCCATCGGCTGAACCCATCCACCCTCCATCGGCTGGACTCATCCACCCTCTATCGGCTGGACTCATCCGCCCTCTATCGGCTGAAACTCTCTCGGTTCCTGCTTTTTTGACACGCTCACCTGCTCCCGGAGACGAAACTTCTCCACTCGCGTCTGAGCCACTTCGACGTGTCCACGGACACGAATTTCTACCTCCTAGACGCGAACCTCCTTTCTTCGCGTCCGCGCCTTCTCCGATTTTTCACGTCCACTCTACTCCGCTGCGTCCACGAGTCCATGGACGTGAAACTTTTCTTCACAGACGCGAACCTTCTCACGCCCGTGACCTACCTACTCTCTCCCACTCGTGACCTACCTATTCTGCCACCCACTCCTCACTCAACTACTCCGCTGCCTACTCCCATCGGCCAACCACTCTCCTCATCGGCCACCTACTCCCATCGGCCAACCACTCTTCTCATTGGCCTACTCCCATCGGCCACCTACTCTCCTATCGGCCACCTATTCCTCATCGGCCCCTACCCTCATCGACTTATTGCGCTCGTTACTCTCGTCATGACCACCGAGTCGGCTCTTAGTTCCGGCACTCTTTCAGTCGTCGGATCTCTTTTGGCCATTGGCACTCCTGATCATACCTCGGGCATCACTTCGCCGATCTTCTCACCACCTTATGCTGCCGTTAACATGAAATCTCATGTTTCAATCTCCCTTGACCTTAATACCAACTATTTCAAGTGGGTATTTTTTTTAAATCCCTATGTGAAAAGTTCGGCCTCTGTTCCCACATTGATGGCTCCGCTCTACCTCGACCCGATGATCCCCAGTAGGACATCACCGAGTGCTGCGTGTGTAGCTGACTGCTTGGCTCGGTCGATAACTCCGTCCTCGACCTTGCAATGGACGACACCGATCCCACCGCCCGAGATCTCTGAGTGGCTATCGAGCGGATCTTCCTCGCCAACAAACAGTCGTGTGCCATCTTCCTCCTAAATGAATTCCACTCCATGGTACAAGGAGACCCATCTGTCTCCTCATACTACCAACGCTTAAAGGTCAAGATTGTCGTCCTTCATGATATCGATCACCCTGTGGTCGACTCACAACTCGTCCTTGCACTTATGCGAGGACTTAACCCCCACTTCTCCAATACCACCAATAACATCACCAACTCCACACCTCTTCCCATATTCGCCCGGGCCCAAGACATGTTAGTTCTCAAAAAACTACACCTGGCCAACGACGAGAAGACTGTGGCCCACACCGCTCTCCTCGTCGCAGCTGATCATGGCTGCTCCAACCCCATCAGGTGCCAACCACCGTACGCTGCTATCACCTCTCGCGGCTTTGGTAGCAATGGCTTTAACCATGGCAACAAAGCCTGCGCCGGTGGCAATGGCAAAGGTAAGGGCAAAGGCAAGGGTAAGAATTAGAGCAGTTTGATATAATCGCGCCCTGCTCCAGTCCCTACCCCGTCTGCCAATCCCATGGGTCCGTAGCTTTGCTACAACTCCTCGGCACCCCAGCCCTAGCTACGTAGTACGATTGGCTGGCAACCAGGGGTTCTCGGCACCCATCCTCAAGCCCACCTGGCATCGGCTCCCACCCTACCGTCTCAGTCGATCTTACCGTCACCACTTACCCAGTCGGTTCCATTGTGGAACCAAGCTGGCCTCATCGCCGTCCTCAATCAAATGATGCTATAACCCCAGCACCCTTGGGTGTTATACTCTGGTGCGTCATCTCATATGGTATCATCAGCCGGTATACTACTCTCTCGCCATCTCTTCTCCTCCCCTTTCATCACTATCGGCAATGACCACTCTTGGAGGGCCTCTCGTTTTGTCTTGATCTTTTCATGTTCTACCTCATTGGAGGCCTAGGCCTCTCAACTCAAGCCTTAAGCAGCATGAGGCCCTCCTCTAGGCGGTCACACAGCGCCTGGCTCTAGCGCTCGAGGTCTACACTATCTTTCACGATCACCACCTTTAGCTGTGCCACAATAGCCTTCGTGGCATCGAGCACATTGGGGTAAATCCCTAAATCAGCTTAGTGCGAGGCATGGATCAAAATGGCATGATGGAGGGTCTCTTGAGCTCAGCAAACCCCATTTTGGCCATCGCCTTACTAAACACAGCGGTGTCGACTATGGTGTTTGGATTCCCTTCTATCACGGTGGTGATGTCTTCAACCACCATGGCCTCCACCTTGACTTTGGGGGTGGTTGGCATGTGCTCATCCTCCTCCTGCTCAGGCTCAAGCCCAAGTCCTGCTCGCAAGGCCTCTTCAATGACCTCCCTCTTTGGCTCGGTGGCCCGACCTTTGATCCAGTGGCAACGGTCTCCTCGATCATGCTAGAATAATAAGATACCGATATCAAAAAAAGGGAGAGAAGAGAGAAAGAAAAAAGGGAAGGCGATGCTTACATGGAGAATGACCCATTGAACTGCCAGTCTTTGGGACCTCGCGGCGCTGGCTTTGCTCTCTTTGCCAGTGGGGAGGTCAATCCACTCTACAACCACACTGAGACCCTTTTTGGGTCCCCGCCACCGCTAGCCTGCACACCTATCGAAGATGGCATAGGCCGCGGCAAAGGTGGGGGCAAGCTCGAGGGCACCAGTCTCTTTTTCCCCCTCTTTCAATCACTAGGACCGCTAGCCTCGGTCGGATCTAGGTCACCACCAACCCTTGTGTCGACCGCACCTCTCCACTAGGTCGTGCCCCTATGGTTGGTGGTAGTGAGCTACTTCATTTCTCCTCATCTTCTTGCGATGCCATGCGGCGTTGCGCTGGCATGTCGTCGTTGCGGATGCAAGTTCCTTCCAAAACAGGGCGAAAAGACTGATATCTATCCAAACAGACAGGTGACGTGTGACAAGACGGATATTGGCCCCATACCCATTGTAGCAGGGGGCCTCTTTGAACCACACCATGTCCTCCACCCTACGTGTCTAGTCGACTCACTGCACACTGGGCCCTATCGGGCGAGTGCGGTGCGCGTCGTTGCATAGTGGAGTGGGGCCCATGGAGTGTATGTCTGATTCGATTAGACTAATCATATATAAACTTTGTATGTATGACCCATAAGGTTTGGGTTATAAGAATTTCTCTATCTATTGTAGTACCCTCGAGAATATATAAGGGGAGGACTGTGGACAGAGATAAGAAGAGGAGGGAGCCACTTTAAAATAATTAGCCACTAAAATCCACATTTAAGAAAAACAAGAACATATAAGTAGGGTGTTACACCACTAAGCAACCTAAACCTATCTAACGAATCCATGTTTATCTTCCTCTTAACGATTGAGGATGCATTAACTCTATGATCTATTCAGGCAATTGAGCCCTACCCCTGGTCAGAACTCAAAAAAGAGTCTACGTATATCTCCGCTCCCAGTGCCTATCCACTAACAGTGGACGAACAAGAAGGTAGGGAAGGAGGTCTAAGAAAGGGTCATGATTGATGGGTCTATGGTGAGTGGGTGGTGTTGCAATAGGTATGTGCCCGATTTGTGGGCAGCAATTAGGCACAATTTTGGTAGAGGAACTGGGCCCGGGAAGAGGTGGGCGTGGGAGCCACATGGGTCGTTGGATTGCTCATAAATGATATGATTCATTTAGATTTGTCTATGAGTAAATGAGTAAAAGCTATTGGTGTACAGACTAATAGAATAGGGTGTGAAATAGATTATAAGTAATATATTCATATATCACAACTGATGACTAGATACTCGACCACACAAAATAGTTACCAAATCTCGGGAGCAACCGTTACTTAGTTGAAGTTAGTGCAATCATTGTTGAAGATGAAGAGGGGTGAGCAAACAATGAGAAGATACATGGACAAAGGGGAAAGGGGAAAGTATGGAAACAAATTCTTAATTTCACATTGCACTGTGGTGAACGAACAAATTGGTGTTAAAATTTGTGAAATTTGAATGATATTAGTAACTTATGTGATAACTGGGAGTATAGCTTACAATGTGCAATGGGCAATTTTACCTTTCACACACGCATCAGGTGACTATATTCAAGCACATGGCTAGCACATGCCCAACTATTGTGGGGCACTTGTGTGCCTGAACCTGGCACCGTTGTTACTATAGAACAGGGACCAATATAACATAGCAACTTTCGGTGTCATGGGTACATAGGTGCCGCGCTCACCTCCTATTCTTTCGGAGTGGACATGGTCACGGACAGAGCTAGAGCGAAATGAGGGATACCAAACTTTGTTTTGTGCATAACGGTATGTATAGTTCTAGAACAACATTGAACTGCTAAATAGTGACTTATTTTCTGAGAAAGTTTACCGATAGTCCGTATATCAGCGAATCTATCATCTTCTTACACGTCGACAACATAAAGAGTAAAACTAGCAGGTTATAGTTTTGCTAGTCTCACCGTATTGTCCACATTAAAATTATGAAATAAATCACTAAGACTAAAAAGCAACCAAACAAACAAACATTGTTTCATTGAAATGATTGCAAGTAGCCAATCAATAACATTATAAAAGCATTTTTTAAATATTTAGTTCTAACAAATTAGTATACATAGTTTTTTCTTAAAAAATATTATTGTAATACCCTATTATAAATTGCTACATTAGAGCAAGTTTTATAACAGAGGTGGCTAATATCTCTAATTTCACCCATATCATCTTCCCATCAATGTACAATATATCAACTTTAATACGTAAATTACAATACTATTTTATTTATTTTTTCTCACACTAATCTTTATGTTTTTTTGGAGCTTGTGTAGAAATTGACTTTTACGTGAAAGTTGGTTCATTCTCTCTTTCTTTACTTCTCTCCTTCATCCCCATCATCCACTACTACATGGCACTTGGGCAACACATGGGGCTTAGAGCAAGTATAAGCCCATAAACACTAGCATCAAAATGTCACATAGACTCAAATAATGAAATGAGAAGAGAGAAAGAAGAAACCACTTCTCATGTAAAAGGTAGCCACTACTCAAGCTGTAAGAGAAAAGGAGAGAGAGAAAGAGTAGAGGCAGACTAGTTGAAATTAGTGTATTATAGCTAGTATAGAGGTGATTTGTTGCATGTGTCATCTCTTATTTGGATAAAATTAGAGACGACGTCACCTTTCTTATAAGAGTAAGTTTTATAATAATGCTATCTCTAATTTTATCCATATAAGTAACTTATTAAATAATCTGTTACACTAATTTCAAACATTATTGGCCTAATCTACTCTTTCTCTTTCTTTTTTTAATTAGAGCTTCTATAGAGATTATTTCTGATGTCTCCTCCTCCCTATCTCCTCTATCTTATTATTTAAGCCTACGTAATTATAGTTTTTATAGTAATTGATCTAAAACTTGCTCTTATAATACTCTCAGAGCACGCCTAATTATTTTTAGTGTCGCGCGGCTTCAATTTGATTCACTCTCCCGAGATTACCCATGCAAAGTGCCATTAGTCTGCATGCAGGTGCCCTTCAATGCATTCTGCAAGCGCGCTCGTTCAATTTGCATGGATGCAAGTTTTGCCGCAGCCGAACGGATCAAATACATATGCACACGCGCTTAATTGGGGGCATAACCCTAACAAACTCTCCTTGGTCTTTGCATGAAAATTACGCGCACTCTAACTTGAGACAGAGGGAGTAGATTTTATAAAATTACTCTGATATAAATTATGGTTAACGTTATAAAATTTTGACCTAATGTTGTTTCTAAATTAAAGGTCCCTAAATTAAAGGTTGTAGATATTTATGACCGAAAGAGGCAATAGACATCAAATTAGCAAGTCCCCAAAATCCAAGAAATTTTCGTATAAAACTAACTCGGGTGTACTGTATACTCTTTTATAGAAGTTGTAAAAGAGTCGTCCTCAAAATACCTTTAGGATTGCTTTTGCAAAACGTGTTATAAACGCATGCGCTCAACACATGTGTACAGTCACCTCTAAAAATACACACACCTATTTTGATGAGCACATTTAAAAGCTGAATTGACATATACAAATTCTGTTTCAGGATTGACGGATATGTTTATAAAACCGGCTGAGCACTCAGTTTGCGAAAGTAGGAATTGGTGATAGCTGTGACCCAATTAATAACTACCTGAACATAATTGTTATCATCCTTTAGAAAGTACTTTTAATACTAAAATTTACACTTAGTATCTTAAGGTACGTAGTATTTAAAGGTAGAAAAATATAGTATCTTTCAGGTAAAATTACTCTAATAGAAAATGATAATTTTATCATTTTTAGGCCAAAATTTACACTTAAAATTTGATACCGAGATTTTATATTGAAAATTTTGTTACCTCCTAAAACTTTTTTGAGGATAATAAAATTATCGAATAAAAAATATATGGCCATACCAAACTAGAACCTCAAAAAAAAAACGAATGCTATATATGATCCATCGGACATGATCGAATTTGTAACCCAATCACTGTTAGGTCAACAATCGATCGATCATCTGCTCTGCTGCACGTACGTAGCTAGCACATATCCATCTTCGGTGGCAGCTGGGGTGCCGGATGAACCTTACTATGGCTGTTGCTCCTGCGAAACAAGGTCGAGTGACCAGCTAGAAGATGGCAAACCGGGACAATCGATATCGCGATTGCAATAGCGGCCACCACAAAGCAGAGGATCTTGCCTCGAGGCTCTGTTTGCGACTTGGCGAAGAGCAAGAACATGATGCCCAAGCATATGTTGAGCGCTACTATTTCGGCGATAATCTTGTCGCACTCCGCTCTCAACTCCTCGTCCACTCCCGGTATTAGGGGGCGGGCGAAACACTTGCTGCCGAGCCGCCATCTCTTCTCCTCCTCCAACTCCGCCGCGTCCGTGGTTTTCCGACGCTTCGACGGCATCATTATGCCATCTTGTGGGTGATCAGCCTTGGCCGAGCTGTCGTCGCCGTCGTCCCATTGGCTTCACCCATCGAATAACCCAATCTGCTTCGATCTCAATCCAAACGTGATGATCTCAGAATAAAAGCAAATACTACAAATATGCCTTGGGATCCTGGCCAAATGGAGACGAACCGGAGAGGAATACGGAGTGGATAGCGCGCGCTTTCTGTTTTCTATCTCGTCGCAGGCCGCGTGGGTCTTTGCTCACAACCGAACCGTGAACAACACTGGTTCTGGTTTTTTTTTCCCATTAAGCCATCGATTTCAACTGTACTCGATACTATACAAACATATTGATTGCTGAAATAAAGAAAAACTATTTGCCATATCAAACTAGTAGAACCTCAAACCACCAAGACAATAAGCGCTATGATCTAATTGGACATGATCGAATTTGTGTCTCAATTCTTGGTTAATTAGCTCGACGATCGATCGATCGATCGATCGATCTACTAAATGTAGACATGGTTAGATAGCACATGTCCATCTGCGAGGGCAGATGATGCGGTGCCTCGTGGACTCCAGCGCCGTTGTTACTGCGGATCATGGCAGTGTATTGAAGATGGAAGTCCGCTCTTGCGATCTGCCATCAGCTGCTTCTCCACCAGTTTCGGCCACGTCCGATCTCGTCGATGATCAGCCTTGGCCAAAACTTCGTTCGTCGTCGTCGCGTTGGCTTCGACTAGCCAAATAATGGGCCAAAAAAAGATTGCTAGTTTCAGCTTCAGTCACGTATATGTGCTTATTTGCAACACATAGACATGGCCTTATTACCGGTGTCCCCTATTGCGCGCGCGCGGGTGCCGCGACCGCGAGCGAACAGATTGGAGTGCGATCTGTTCTCGGTTACGTTTCCTTCCGTGATTAGGGACTTTTTTTTTTGACGTTTTCTTTTTTGCGATTATAAGACAGACCCCACACACAACACTATACTCCCACACTCACAAATATGTCTCCTAACACACGCTCAAAGATATGAAAACTAGTGGCATATCCATATCCCTGATATTACTGAAATCCTATCGAAACCTCACTTGTGTGTATAATATTCGTGATCATCAGGAATTAAACCGTACTGGATGAAACTATGCACCTATAACTCCACCATCACATCACTAATACTTCGCCAGGGACCCAATTAACATTAGTTAGCTTTCTAGAAAAAAAAATAGTGTTGACTGCACCTTGCCGATTAGTTAGCTTTCTTGTTGGTTGCGCCTTTCCGATTGATTGGTGGCGCTCCTAGCCTTTCATCTCTCTGTTCCACACTCCCTTCTAATTTCTCAAAAACACCATATCAATATCATATAGAAATTTCTATTGAAAAGCACAACTTCTGTTCAAGATTTTTTTCTTCATAAGTATCCACTTGACTTATCAATTTTTCTAAAAAAAACTAAGGGATTAAAAAACTATACTCGGAAATATTCTACATGAACAAAAATATATACCCAAAAACTTTATACATAATTTTAAAAAACTACTTAGAAAAATATTGTACATGAATAAATATTTACACTTATAAACTTTCATCATGATAAAAAAATACGCAGAAATTTTCTACTCAAATAAAATATCACTTACAAGAACGTTTTTACTCAAATAAAAAACTTTGTATATATACATCAAAAATTTGTGTGCACAAAGTTTTTTTTCGATAAAATTTTTTATCCGAATCCGTATCAGGTGTTCATGTGCCCCCTTCGTGTGCATGTTCGTTAAACAGGAATTTCTCTTATTACCCACACGTTGCTACATCCATGATGTATATTGTTTATTCATTCGCCGAACTATTGGCAAAAAAAATAAAAGTGAATAACAAATATTTGTAAAGTTGCAAATATTTGTTCCGACAGACAATATAAACGGAAGGACTGATCTGATAGACCATAGCATATCCCGACTTTAGCTTCTTTTTAAGATGATGGATAAATAATCCAGCATTTGCTTCATTCGAAGCTGCAGCTAATTATTATAAAGTCCTTCGTTGAACCAAGCTTAAATTCACGATCCAAAGGATGACAAGAAGAAAAAACACACTTGGCTTTATTTTTAGTAGAATTTAGAACACATAATGGAGCATTGATCTAGTTTATTATATCATCGAGCTGCACGATCCTAGATCGTACGATGTTTTAAATTGTTGAATGCTAGGATAGTATTGAATTCTCCCTCGTCTCTGCCTTGGAATTAATTGTGGATTGATGTCACATGGGTTTAGGACCGCATCAGTAAATCACTGTAGCCACTACTAAATGCTGATAAATTCAGAGCCAAAAGCCAAGCCGACAGTGTACGTACCACGCGCCGCTCACTGCACTGCTAGCTCCGGTCGATCGATATCGAATGGAGATCAAGAAGAGGGTGGCCATCGTCGGCGCCGGCGCCAGCGGGCTCGCCGCGTGCAAGCACGCGCTGGAGCGGGGCTTCCGCCCCGTCGTCTTCGAGGCCGACGCGGCAGGCGCCGTCGGCGGCGTGTGGACGCGCACTATCGCCTCGACGCGGCTCCAGACGCCTCGCCCCTACTTCGAGTTCTCCGACTTCCCGTGGCAGCCGGCCGTGGCGGATCTGTACCCGGACCACGACCAGGTGGCTGAGTACCTGCGGTCGTACGCGGAGCGCTTCGGCGTGCTGGGGTGCGTCCGCTTCGGCTGCCGTGTCTCCGGCATGGAGTACGCCGGCGCCGGCGAGGAGGAGGTCATGGCCTGGGAGCACTGGGCCGGCAACGGCGAGGCGTTCGGCAGCGGCCGCGGCGAGTGGCGGCTCACCGTACAGCATGGGAACAGCGTTGAGGTGAGCACCAATAATAAATACTGTAGCATTGTACTTTGTCGTGCTAGTATTTCTTTAGCCTGTCCTCTAATCATGGTTTGAAATGTCGCAATTTTCGAACCATTCCACCCGATTTTTTTCAAATCTTTGTGAACTTAGCCAAATTTGTTCAAAATTCAAATTTTATTCAAATTTCAACTATTCCGCAATTTCGGATATATTGGTCCCAAAAAAATTGCCTTTCCGAAATTGTTAACACTGCCTCTAATAATGGTTGGATTAATTTCTATTAAGGTAAACATGTGGTGTTATAATGCCGGTCAATGTTCCACTGTTCTGATTCCATTACCAACCAGCTGCATATCACGGATTTCGTGGTGCTGTGCATCGGACGGTTCAGCGGCGTCCCCAACGTGCCGAGATTCCCACCACACAAAGGGCAAGAGGCATTCGCCGGCACGGCGATCCACTCCATGGACTACTCCAACATGGGCGCCGCGAAGGCGGCTCAGCTCATCAAGGGCAAGCTCGTCACCGTCGTCGGCTACCAGAAGTCCGCCGTCGACATCGCCGCCGAGTGCGCCGACGCCAATGGTGCTCGAACGATCAACCTAGCTGTCGCAATCTTTTCCATGACCGAGCTCGATCGAGAGCAAGATGACCTTGTTTTTGCGCATGGGTGCAGGGGCGTCGCATCCGTGCACGATAGTGTTACGGACGAAGCGATGGATCGTGCCGGACTTGTACGCTTGGGGATTCCCAGTTCCAGTGTTCTACATCACCCGCTTCTCTCAGCTCCTACTTCACAAGCCAGGAGATGGCCTGATCCTTAGCCTTCTAGCCACCCTCTTATCACCACTGGTAATTGATGACTAAGGATCGTACTTAATTTGGCAGAGCATCCTGTTGTTTTACTGTTAATTATATGCAGCCATATTAACACATTTCGTCACATTTGTTTTGTGCTGTCGTGTTATTTAGAGGTGGTTGTTCTCCAAGTTTGTTGAGAGCTACTACAAATGGGCTCTTCCCATGGAGAAGCATGACATGGTTCCGGACGAGGATTTCTTGGAGGCTATGTGCTCATGCTCTGTTATGAAACTACCGGATAAGTTCTACGACAAGGTGGAAGAAGGAAGCATCGTTCTGAAGAAAGCGAAGAAATTCAGCTTCTGCAAGGAAGGCCTGATTGTGGAAGGCGATTCGTCTTCAGAGACTATAAAGAGCGACGTAGTGATCTTTGCGACAGGGTTCAATGGGGACCAAAAGATCAGGGAGATGTTCAAATCGCCATTGTTCAGAGACATTGTAGCTGGCTCACCTTCCAGCATAGTTCCACACTTCAGGTTTATAAATCTGTCATCATGTTCTTTGGCCATGTTCTTTTTTAACTTACGTAACCGGATTATAGCCACAACTTATATGCTCAACATTAGGACCTTTTATTTATTTATGTATAAAAGTAAATTCTTTTTGGACGAAGGTGTATTTATTAAGTTTATTTCTTAAAATAGTATAATGAAGTAGGTAATCGACAAATAATCTATCTTATTGTGAATATATATATATATAGTATAGTATACTACACCAATGCTACGGTATATTTAAAACGTGTTTAACATTAATAAAAATTTTATCGAGAGAGCAATTACCATCAAATATCTCTACTGAGCTGATTAATTAAAATTTTATTATAAGTTATGAGAATAATATAATTTATACTACCGTTTTAATTATTGCGCGCATGTATATTCATGTGATTGCAATTAATGATATATGGTTGTGTTTGTCACTTGTCAGGCAATGCATCCATCCCAGGATCCCACAGCTAGCGATCATCGGCTACGCTGAAAGCTGGTCGAACCTCTGCCTGTCCGAGCTTCTGTCCAAGTGGCTGGCACATTTTCTCCATGGAAGCTTTAGATTGCCAAGCATAAAGGAGATGGAGGAGGACATAAGTGAATGGGACAAATACATGAAACGGTATGCTCCCGGCCGTTTCCGTCGATCTTGCATTGGGCCAGTCAGCGTGTTGTGCAGTGATCGGATTTGCCAAGACATGGGCGTTCAGCGAAGGAGGAAGAAGTGGTTGCTGGCAGATTGGTTGGTACCTTACGGACCAGTAGATTACGCTGGTATCAACTTGAACAGCTGAAATGGTAACGGAATCTGAATCCTGAGAACTGGTGTCATCGGTGATCTCTATTTTTATAGGATTGATTTAGGCGGGAGAGGGAAAAGGCTTACCTTGTTTTTTTATATTTAGCATTCAGTATTAAGTTGCATGCACTAATCAGTTGATCTCTATTTTTCTATTTTTATATGATTGATTCATGTAGAATTAAGATATTAAATGATCTTAGAATTCAAAAATAAAATTTAACACTTATCTCTAATTAAAAAACTAAAAAACTGTGTTTTCACGATCTGAAAAAAACATTATTTTATTGCTAAATTGTAGTCATGCATATTGATCTATAATTTTATCAGAATAAATTAAATAAAATTTATAAATAAAAGAATCACATCAATCATCAAGATATTAACAAAATTAATAGAAATTAATTAAATCTTAATTTATTAATTATGTGTGATCCGAAAATAATTAGACAACTTAAATTTTTAATAGCTAGATTTTAAATAAAGAAAACAACCTAAATCTAAAAAAAATATTAAACATGCATAAAAGGAAAAAAAAAGATTGTGCCTCTCCAAATCACCTTGACACTGCCGGCCGAGGCTCCCCGGCGGTGGCCCGTGGCGTGGGGAGGAGGGGAATGACCAGCAGCGGCGAGCCAGCGGACTGCGCGTCCGCAAGCTGTTTCCGCCGGAGTTGTAGTAGAGGCGGCTGAGCAGAGGTGCCATTGCCTCCCCGACAAGCAGCATCAGCATGTCCGCCAGCACCAGCGCCCAACGTCGAACGCCGCGTCTCTTCTGCCCACACGTGGTGGATTCCGGCGCCTCGCGGCTTCCGCCATGGCTGGATTCCTGTCCTGGAATATCTGGGTGGAAAGAAAGCCATAGTCAATTAGACTCGTACATTAATTACTGTATGCTCCTCTTTTCATTAAATATTAGCGAACACAAAGCGTGCAGATTCAGTGAGACACGTCGGCGGCGTTCACTAGGTGTCTAGGTGCTCATTGCTCTTGACAACAAAACCGAGGGAATGTTGTATGGTAATTTATATATATAAGGTGAAAGCTAAGTGCTCAAGTGCTAAGTTATAGTTCTTTCGCCTTTTTTGAAATATAAGGTATCATTTGACTAGCTATGTGCATGCGGTCTTCCAAATTGCACTTTAATTCTCTCCTACGTTATTTTTTCTTGACAGTAAAATGATAATCATAATAAAATACATTCAAATATGAGTATAGTTGTACCATTTTTTAACAAAAATACAAACTAGTAGTATGATAATTGTCGATCAAACATTACAAAGTTTGAATGTGCCTCTGATTGGTTCGTGGAAAAATGAATGAAGTAACCCAAAAATTGTATAAATAAAATTCTTATATCTGAGTTATCCACGGTTTAAAAGTTAATATTGAAAAATAAAGTGCAATGAAAAACAACAAAACCAAACTCTAAATTAAGTTTCAAAAATCAAACCTCTATTTGTGGCTGATAACTAAGCTAGCAACTCAACAAGCAAATACTGAAAGTAATGCGTGTGACTAAAGAAGGGAAATGGAGGGAGAAACGTAGAAGGCGAGCTAGGGCTGGCCCCTGCATGGGTATATCATCCCTCTCAAAAATAATCAACTTTTTAACTAGAAATGTTTTTTTATGGACGAATTACCTCTTATCTGGAGCTGAATTTCCTCAGCGCGTGCCATAGATCACTGGCTGAAACTCTGTAGTAGCCGGATGGTCTGCTGCTTCCGGCTCTACTATTCCCTATCGCATCCATGAAAACATGATGAAGGGTTGACTTTAGATGCCCCGAACGGCTCTGTACAATTGACTTTGACGGAATCAACAGCCATAGCTGAACGACTCCGGAGTCCGGAGCCAGATATCGTGAAGGTGGCACCGTACCTTCTCTGCATCGGCCGTCGTATCCCTGTATGCACAAACACAATCGACTGGAGATGAACTGAAGATCTCTAAATGATGGAATTCTCTGTAGGTTAAAATAGAGTTGACCTGCGAAGGGTCAATTCAGTTGACTTCGATGCCACATGCATGACCATGACGAGTAGCTTAGGCCGGGCATGCCTGCCCCTGTTTGGATCTATCAGAAACATGTCACAGAGAAGCAGATAGGAGTACTACTGAATATTTGGAAACGTCCTGAAGAAATGCAAGTGCTGCTATGGTCATAGAGCAATGGAGTTAATGCCGGGGACAGCAAAAGACCAGCAAATCAAAGTTTCTCGTCGAATTCAGAGGCAAATGCTGGAGTATCACAAAATCTTCAGTGAAAAGAGTGTCAACGTAGAGAAATGCTCAGCAACCTGGAACAAGCCAAGGGAAAGGCTGTCAATCTAAAGATCAATGTTGATGGCGGAAGCTGTGTCAGCTGGTGCTGGTAACCCTGCCGCATGTCACTGAGCCGACCCAGGCAGAGACTATGGCATGTCAGCAGGCTTGAACAGCGGGGATGAACAGGGTTGAACTAGAAACTGACGCAAGCACCGTGAGAACTGCACTACTCACCTCGCAGCTCGACATGTCCCCTTTAGGAGTTCTCTTCCGTGAGATCAAGTTCCAAATGTACGTAAATTTCAGTGATGTTCCTGTTGTGTACACTCCCCGCTCCTGTAATAATGTTAGCCCACCATCTTGCCGGAGTAGGAGCCAGCCTAGCACCGGCCACCGGGTCGAGTGTTGATTTGGACTGAGGAAGTGCCATCTGATGTAGTGGATGAAAACGGAGCGGATAGTTTTTGATAGCTCCGAAGAAAAACGAAGAATACGGATACAAATCGGAGCAGATAATTTAAAAAAAATCTGAATACAAATATTTTTCCTCGGATATAAACAGAATATGGCATTACAGTTTTTGCCGGATAAAATATCTGCGACTGTTGCTATATATGGATATCCACAGAACATATTTGCTTCTTTTTAACCCTAATCCTCTAGCAAACATGGTATTTTATTATTAAATACTAATGCATACTATTAATATTATTTAAACTTATAGATGAATATTCAAATTAGACATGCATTAATATTGCTCTTTCAAGCACGTATTTACACTATTTATGTTATATGCTTTGAGCTAAATCAATATCATTTAGTCTATGATATAAATATTTATATCAAATTAGCTTATAAGTTTTATTTAGTGGTTTTCATATTATGAGGAATATTTGTTTTCTAATTTATGTCTGATCATTCTATCTTATTATTTAGAACAATTCATATTTATTTTCATATCTGAGGTAATCATAACCATTAGACCACTAAACTTCTATATATATATAGACCCGACTCCCTGTATAGAGTTGGGGTCTCAGTCTCACTGTATACTATACTTTCTGTATAGTATCAGAGCAGTTTTAGATATCTCCGACGCGCTAGCATCCTCTCGTCGGCGAGCCGACGCTTCCTTCCCATCATAAATTTTTCCCTTCGGTATTCCTTCTCTGTCTTCTTGTCTCGGCTCTCATCCTCCCCGTCTCCTCCACAGACGGCCTTCTCCTCTCCGTCTCCTCCGCAAACGGCCTTCTCTTCCTCCACCGTCTTCTCGCCCCCTTTCCACCACGTGACAAGGAGACGGCTTCTATCCGCCTTCTCGTCTCGTTCAGACCTGCCTTAGCTTTTTCATTGCTTCAGCGCACCTTTCCCTCTTCCGATGCCGGCGTAACTCTGCGCTCGCCGTCTCCATCTGCTAGACCCGTCCACCCTCCATCGGCTAGAACTCTCTCTCGATTCCCGCTTTTTCAACACACTCATCTGCTCCCGGACACGAAACTTCTCTACTCATGTCCGAGCCACTCCGACGTGTCCACGTGTCAACGGACACGAATTTCTGCTTCCCGGACGCAAACCTCCTTTCTTCATGTCCGTGACTTCTCCGATTTTTCGCGTCTGCCCTACTCCGTTGCATCCACGGGTCCACGGACGTGAAACCTCCCTTCACGGACGCGAACCTTCCCAAGCCCATGACCCACCTACTCTCTCACACTCGTGACCTACTTACTCTGCCACCCACTCCTCGCTCAACTACTCCACCACCTACTCCTATTGGCCAACCACTCTCATCGGGCCACCTACTCTCATCGGCCAACGACTGTCCTCATTGGCTCACTACCCTCATCAGCTTATCACGGCCCGCTACTCTCTCGTCATGACCACCGAGTTGGCTCTTAGTTTTGGCACTCTTCCAGTCGTCGGATCCCTTCCGACCATTGGCGCTCCTGACCATAACTCCGGCACCACTTCGTCGATGTTCTCACTACCTTAAGTCGCCGTCAACGTGAAATCTCACGTTCCCATCTCCCTTGACCTCAATGCCAACTATTCCAAGTGGGTATTCTTCTTTAAATCCTTATGTGAAAAGTTGAGCCTTCGCTCTCACATCGATGGCTCCACTCCACCTCAACCCGATGATCTCTAGTGGAACATCATCGAGTGCTGCGTGAGCAGCTAGCTGCTTGGCTCGATCGATGACTCCGTTTTTAACCTAGCAATGGACGACATCGACCCCACCGCCTGAAATCTCTAGGTGGCCATCGAGCGGATCTTCCATGCCAACAAACAGCCACGCGCCATCTTTCTCCTTAATGAATTTAACTCCATGGTACGAAGAGACTCATCTGTCTCCTTGTACTGCCACGCCTAAAGGTCAAGGCCACCGCCCTCCGTGATGTCGGTCACCCTGTGGCCAACTCATAACTCGTCATTGCCCTCCTGCGAGGACTTAACCCTCGCTTCTCAAACACCATCGATCACATCGCCAACTCCACACCTCTTCCCACGTTCGCCTAAGCCCACGACATGCTAGTTCTCAAAGAACTGCGTCTGGCCAACAACGAGAAGACCATGGCCCATACTGCTCTCCTCGCCACAACTGATCATGGCTGCTCCAATCCCATCGACTGCCAACCACCGTGCGCTGCTACCATCTCTCGCGGCTCTGGTAGCCACGGCTTTAGCCATGGCAACAAAGCCCGCGCCAATGGCAACGGCATAGGCAAGGGCAAAGGCAAGGACAAGAGCTAAAGCGGTCCGATACAACCGCGCCCCGCTCCCATCCCTACCCTGTCTACCAATCCCATGGGTCCGTGGCTTTGCTATAACCCCTGGACACCTCAGCCCCAACTACGCAGTCCCATCGGCTGGCAACCAGGTGTTCTCGGCGCCCATCCTTAGGTCCACCTAGCATCGGCTCCCATCCTACCACCCCAGCCGATCCTACCGTCACCACCCACCCAGTTGGTTCCCTTGTGGAATCAGGTTGGCCTCGTCGCCGCTCTCAATCAGATGACGCTCCAACCCTATCACCCTTGGGAGCTAGACTCTGGTGCATCATCTCATATGGCGTCATCGGACGGTATACTACTCTCTCGCCATCCCTCCTCCTCCCCTTTCATCACCATCAGCAATGGGCACTCTCTCCCTATCAAATGCCGTGGTGACTCTCTCCTATCTACACCCACAACCAATTTTCAACTTTGCAATGTTCTCATCGTTCCCTTCCTCATCCACAACCTACTATTTGTCCGCTAATTTACAAGAGATAATAATTGCTCAATGGAATTTGACGCTTCTAGTTCTCTGTGAAGGATATCCCGACCCGGCGCGAGATGCTTCGATGCAATAGTGGCGGCAACCTCTACACCATCTCCACTGCGCCGTCCACTCCCCACACCAGTCTCGCCATCTCCACCAACTTGTGGCATCTTCACCTTGGTCACCCTAGCTCCGACACTATCACCAACCTCCGTCGCAGCGCATCCATAGCGTGCAACCACAACAGCTCTACTGTCTGTCACTCTTGTCAACTTGACAAACACGTACGGCTGCCTTTCTTCCCCTCTATGTATTGTACCTCTCGACCTTTTGAATTAATTCACTGTGATGTGTAGACTTCTCTAGTTAAGAGTGTGTCCGGTTATCAGTACTATCTTGTAATACTCGATGATTATACACACTATTGCTGGACTTTTCCCCTAACAAGTAGGTCCGAGGTTGCCTCTCACCTCATCAACTTCACCACTTACGTCTCTACCCAATTCAACCTCTCCATTCAAGCCATACAGGTCGATAACGGTACGGAGTTTGTCAACTGTACCATCCAAGCTTTTCTTACCTCCCGTGGCACCCATCTCCGCCTTTCATGTCCCTACACCTCTCCCCAAAATGAAAGGCCGAACGTCTTTTTCGAACACTCAACAATATCAGTCGCACTATTCTTCTTCATGTCCATCTACCCGCACCCCACTGGACTAAAGCACTAACCACCGTGACCTACCTTCTCAATCGGCGCCCTTCCTTTTTCGTTCGCCACAACGTCCCCTACACCCTTTTGTACCACAAGACGGCCGATTACTCTCACCTACACGCCTTTGGGTGACTCTGCTATTCCAACCTCATCGCCACCGCCCCTCACAAACTTGCACCTCGTTCCACCGCCTGCATTTTTCTTGGATATCCCTCATCCCATAAGAGATACCGATGTCTCGATCTCTCCACCCGCTGGATCATCGTCTCCCGCCATGTCGTCTTTGACGAGTCCTTCTTCCCCTTCAGTTTACTTCATCCCGGACCCTCGTTTGGCGATCTCGACTTTCTTCTAACCAACACCATACCATCCCGGCACTCTTCACCAATCTCACCTCCACACTCCCTATCGGCCACTTCTAAGGACTTCTTGCTCGACTATCCCACTGCTCTCCGCTCCGAGGCCACTCACATCGGACCTCCATCGGCCCTACCACCCTCATCGGCTCTCCAACCTTCATCGGCTCAGGCTGATACTGTCTCACCCCCATCGACCACACCAACTCCATCGGCTACTCCGCCTCTATCGGTTCGTCAACACCCATCGGCTCATCAACCTCCATCGGCTCACCAACCCCTATTGGTCCCTCACCCTCCATCGGTTTGGGCTGACCTCGTTCAGCCCTTTCCCCGAACATACAGTCGCCGATCCTGAGCCAATACCACCCTCCCCCTTTCGTCCCTACCCCACCACTGACGCTCTCATCGGCTTATGCGAACTCTACTGCCTCCTCCTCCTCTCACATGATCACCCGATCACAAACCGGGTCACTCTGCCCTACCAAGCGCTATAGGCTCTCCGCAATCCATTGTACCATCTCACCCATCCCGATAACTCATCGTTCCGCCTTGGCCGATTCTCAGTGGCGCGCGGCTATGGCCGATGAGTACAAGGCACTTACAGATAACGAGACCTAGCGCCTCGTCCCTCGTCCTCTCGGTGCCAACGTTGTGACCGGTAAGTGGATCTTTAAACACAAGTTCCACTCTGATGGATCACTTGCTCGTCACAAGGCACGTTGGGTAGTTCGTGGTTTCTCCTAACGTCTCGGCGTTGACTACGACGAGACCTTCAAACCCGTCATCAAGCCCGCTACCATTCGGGTTGTTCTCACTCTCGCTGTCTCGCATTCTTGGCCGATCCATCAGCTTAACGTGAAGAATGCCTTTCTTCCCGGCCATTTGACGAAAACGGTCTACTGCCAGCAGCCTCTAGGCTTCGTCAACCCATCTCATCCCGACGACGTCTGCCTCCTTCAGCGCTCTCTCTATGGCTTCAAACAGGCCCCTCGGGCTTGGTACCAGCGCTTTGCTACCTATCTTCGGCACATCGGTTTTGTGATCTCCGTCTCCGATACGTCCCTCTTCGTCCTTCACACCAAAAACACC
Organism: Oryza coarctata; assembly: GCA_030770085.1. Taxonomy (NCBI): domain Eukaryota; kingdom Viridiplantae; phylum Streptophyta; class Magnoliopsida; order Poales; family Poaceae; genus Oryza; species Oryza coarctata. The sequence continues at coordinate 15,083,202 of CM061479.1, read as the reverse complement.
ACCGCCTACCTTCTCTACGTCGACCACCCTACAAAACATCATAGCCCGACTCCACTCAGAGTTTACCATGACCGATCTAGGTCCTCTCCATCACTTTCTTGGCATCTCTGTCACCCGTCCTCACGGGTTGTTTCTCTCCCAACACCAATATGTCATCGATCTTCTCCAGCGTGCGGGCATAGCCAAATGTCACTTTACCACCACTCCCATCGACACTCGCACCAAGCTCTCCACCACCGATGGCTCTCTCATCGCCGACCCCTCCTAGTACCGGAGTCTTGCTGGTGCCCTCTAGTATCTCACACTCATGCGGCCCGATCTCACCTATGCCGTCCAACAAGTGTGCCTCTTTATGCATGCTCCGCACGAACCTCACCTCGCGCTGCTCAAGTGTATCATTCGCTATGTAAAGGGCACACTATCCATCGGCCTACATATTAGCTCCGGCCCCATCGACTCTCTCACCATGTATTCTAACGCGAACTAGGCGGGTTGCCCCGACTCCCGATGCTCCACCTCCGGCTACTGCGTTTTCTTCGACGACACTCTAGTCTCTTGGTCCTCCAAGCGCCAAACTACCATGTCTCAGTCCAACGCCGAAGCCGAGTATCGTGCCATTGCCCACGTCGTCGTCGAGTGTTGCTGGCTTCGCTAGCTACTCTAGGAGCTCCGTATACCTATCACTTCTACGACCGTTATCTACTATAACAACGTCAGCGCCGTCTACATGACCGCCAACCCGATTTATTATCGACAGACGAAACATATAGAGATTAATATTCACTTTGTACGTGACAAGATCGCGCTAGGACAAGTTCGGGTGCTCTATGTACCGTCGACGTATCAGTTCATCAATATTATGACCAAAGGACTAACCGCGTCTAACCGCGCCTTTGTTTACCGGTTTTCGCTTTAGTCTAAGAGAGTTTTGACTTCCAAAAATTCTGTGAGAAGCTGCAGCTACCAGAAACTCTATCAAACATGTCAAAGTTTATGAAATTTGATATTTGATATCCTAAAAACGTGTTAAGTTTGAAAGACGCTTTTAAAAACTGATAATTCATCAACAGGACAACATAACCATTATTTTATTATTTTTAATCTAATTTAAAAAAAATCTTAATACATCTCGATAAAAATATATGTAGTGATGCTAGATTAAAAGTTACAATTTGAGTCGTCCCATGCTGCGTCGTGCCTCGCCGCCACCAGGTCCCGCGAGGACGAGCTCAACGAACCCCCTCCGAGCTGCCGCCGACCTTCTGCCCCGGCCACCGCCGCGCGCTCGCGCGAATGAGAGAACGAGAAGAGAAGAGAGAGAGGGGACAGGTGGGACATGCATGTGGGCCCTAGGCCATGGTGGACGTCAGCTTGACAGGTCAAGTTGTTGACCAGGGCCCACCTATCAGTTGGCCAGGCCATTCTCCTTAGGAAAATAAATCAGGAACTAAAATCTGACTCCAACCTTTGAAAAATCATAATTAATTCAAATAAGCTCAAAATTGAATGAAACTTGTTTCTAAAGTTTTGTAAATTCAGTCCCTACAACTTGGACCAGGAATAAAATTGTCACAAATATATTTTATGCACATTATACAAGAAAGCAAAATTGGTTAATTAAGGTCCATACCAAAAAGATTCCTTTAGCCAAGTTTTAGCCATAACAACAGTGGCCTTTATGCAAAAACCTGACAACACATGTCGTACCCATGAGGCATTGATGAACTTCAAGATTCAAATTATGTAAAAACACAGGTATTTGCCAAAATGCCTTCAGTCAAATATAAGATTAGATAATATGCCCTTATAATCCTGAAATTTACAAATGAATTCTCTATATGATCTTTGTTTTCCAAGAAACCAAATGTAAGTTCCTAATGAATGGATAATGCAATCACATAGACCAAGTGTATAGATGATTAAAATAGACAAGGCAATGCCTGAGAAAATTGATCAAATCGATTAAATAACCTCACCTAAAAATACAATCATAAATCAAGTGACCTAATCTAAAGAAACTTAATAAAATCATGAGCCATGCTTATACATACTCACACATACTAAGTCAAGATGCATAGTGTTCGTGTCGAGGTCCTCTCTCGCGCCCCGGCGCAAACACGCCGGATCGTCTGGGAGGTCTGCTTAGCTCCAGTGCAGGTCGATTGGCTTTTCTGTGTGACTTGAGGTACGCGCACCAGGGGTCGTGGGGTTCGATTGACTCCGACGCGTCGGTACGGGTGCGAGCGTGCCAGTCAATTTGACCCTGTAATTGACAAGCAAGTGAGACGAGCAGGTCCATCGGACGCTAGGCCGATACAGACACTCGCTATCGGCTAGCTGCCGATAAGATCGGGATGCTCTTCGATCGGCTAGGGAGCTAATGTGGACAGGTGTCGACAAGGGATCGACCATAGAGCCGATGGAGGAACCAGGATGTATTCAGGAGATAGCTAGGCACACAGGATCCCTCCGGATAGTCAAACAGTGATTCATCGGCTAGAAAAACCGATAAAGGCACATGCGGACTAGGCAAGGAATAGTATAAGAAGGCATGGGCTGCAAAGCCAATGCCGCTCCGGATATGACAGCATGAGACCCGTCACCCACCGTGACAGCGCTATTAACATCGAACCTCGAAGATCGAACCTAACCGAGATAGTATGAGGTTGGGGCCAGCGGCGATGATACGGAGGACGCCGGATCGGCTATGCCGTAGCAAGGATAGGAACGAACCCATCGGCTAGCTGAGCCAATGAGGGGACGCCTCTCTGAAGGCGGGTGCGTATCGGCTAGGAGACCGATACGCTCGACGTTAAGTGTCAAGGGACACCTCTGAAGGCTTATGCGTATCGGCCGAGGGGCCAATGCGCTGGGCGTGAAGCTCAGAGCATGGATAACTCATTGGCTAGCACTCCGATGATACGCCGTACAGAAGACTATAGGCCTGAAGCTCGATCTACCATCAGCAGTCCCGTAGGTCGAACCTAACCGATGCAGCACGAAATTGACGACGACAGAGGGAGCTTAACAGGCCAATAGGTCCCGTACGGATGTGATGCGATACGTCTGACTGACCTAAGAGGTCGAACCTAACCGATGCAGCCTCAGACAGAGCAAAACATATCGAGATGGTGGCGGGACTTACCCCTTCGCCGGAGATTGGACTTAACTGATGCAGCCCCACGTCGAGAGCCAGAACCCACCGGTAAGACCTAGATGAACTAGGGTGGCGATGCACCGAAATTGTATATTAATCAAGAGATATCTTACATGTTTCTAGAAGGTCTATATTTATACTCTGGATTTACAACCAGAGTGACCATCAGACATTATTTCCTAATAAGAACAAAGGAAAATATTCCTAAAGAAGTTAACTAACTAACTAAACCTTCCTAATAAGGTTACAATTTACAAAGATAGAACATCTTGACGTGGAGTCCACGGCTCTTCCGCAAACTCGGTTTTGTCTGAGTAATCTTTCAATTTAGAACCGAGTCTTCCTTCGCTACAACCCGATCGTCTTCTCCACTGTAGCAATCGGACCTTCTTTTACTCAAGCCGATCCTTTTCCTACCTTTCCTCGGGCTTCTCGGACCTGACCCCAATCGGATAATTCCTTGTCTTCAAGCCGATCCAATCTTCTACTAATCTGATCGGCTTCTCTAGAGTTCCGATCGACTTTGTCTCACGAGCTGACCAGTATCTCCATCGGCCGATGACTGAATCAAACTCTCTATCGGACCTCTCAGCCGATCGGCTTTAGCACCATCGGATCATCCAGATTTTGGCGTTAACACATAGCAAGATGAGAATAATGCATGAATTCACTACAAGGAGTTAATCAATGACTAAGTTAACAAAAGGAGTAAATCATGAGAACTAGTTAAATAACCCTAAGGCTAAATCACCAAAATAAATTGTTGTGATGTGTTGATAATCTTGTACGGGCTTAGACTTAACTTTCTCTTATCTTAGCTATGCCAAGCCCTCTAGGAGCCTTCAAATTTCAGGATTAGGTTAGTTAGCAAAGCCTTCTAGTTTCAAGAGCAATAAGGCGAAGCTAGCAACCACTTAGTTTTGTCCTAGAGCTATATATTGGTTTTGTGTGTTGATTGTTGTTGCATTTGCTTCTTCTTGTGTAATTAGGTCGTGCTGCTTTCGTGAGGATCACAGAGGTGCCACTTAAAGAAGAGAAGTCTAAAGCAAGGTTAAGTAAGTAGATCACCATGAGCAAGGCAAGCCATAACGACCTCCTCCTTCTATCATGTTAAACCTATATTGCAAAATATTTTGCTTTTAAATAAATTACATGATATGTTTAAATTACGTCCCTAAATACCGCTAAGCCCATTTTGATGTTGATTACCTTTACCTTGATAGCCATGGATATTCTAGCGTCCTTAGTTAAATTATTAACACATGCTTAGCAATACTTATTAAATATATATTACATGAAATATTCATGTTGGGAGATAGTCGTCAGGGTAGCAATGATCATTGGAAAGCGGATGGAGACATGTATTGCCATCTCGCAAAACACATGTAAAATTGTTTGCAAAAACCCAAAACTTAAGCTACAATGCAAGTGATTTAGACTAGGGTGGCTGGATGCTTTGGATGGATTCTGACAAAGACTAGTGTCAACCCTAGTCAGTTAAGAACCAGTTAGGAAATTAGGCAGGGAACGAATTGAGTATGACCGTATCTTCTTGCATAGGTATAGACCTAGAGGATTAGAGCTACCAAAAAAGATGATACCTTAGTCATTGTTGTTCAGAACCGTAGTAATGTAGGTCATGTCTGAGACATGATGAATTCACGTCAGGCGTTAGAACTAACACCAAAACTGGACTATATTTAAGACTTCTTCCCTTAGTATCCTAGGAACACCATAACTCTCCTCACTTCCAGTTCGAGAAGCTAGGTAGATGATAGGGGCACATAGTTTGTGGGACTGGTACCGCCACTCAAGGAAACCTAAATATTAGGCCGTAACAAATCTCATGGGTTATGACTAGACTCACGTGTTGGGCATATCGCGAAGTACAGATAAAACATACATCCACTGCAATATGAGTAAACCAATCTTTTCGAATAGCTATACTTGTGATTAAAGAAGCATTGAGACTTTTATTGACTTATAAAGTTTTAAATTTGATTTAGGACATGAGTTTGATAGAGGATTAGAGAATTACATAGGGAGAAGGGTGGGTTCCATTGGAGTAAATGAGGATAATTGATGGCTGATGGTAAACCGAACAAAGGGTGGTTTGAGGAGGTGGACACAACCCTCAGAGAATGACTAAACAAGTAAACTTAATGTGGTTTTCAATTAAAATGGTTAGGTCATAGGTTTGTGAAATGTTTATGAAAACTGACTTTACACAAATAAACTCTAGCCTTTTTGAACCCTATGTGCATCACTGTATGTTGGAGTGATGGCTTGCTCAGTCTTGCTCACATCAAAAATTCAGAAGATGAATGCTCTAGAGGAGAAAGCTTGGTGAAAAAAAAGGAAACTCTTGTTATGCTTGCTAGGATGATCAGAGAGTTGACTGAGAACTAGGTTGCGACCCAATTGACTGCCTATGGGTATTTCACTTGGCCTACTACTAATTCGGTTTTTGTTGTTGTTTATCTAATAGGACATGGGTTATTGGCCTTCTCAAAGGTACATAAGACCTTTTGAACTATGTTTTTTTATCTAGCTACGTATATGTGATCTAAGGATTGTTATAGTAAAACACATGTGATTTTTGGTCTCCAAAACCAGGGGCCGACGGTATATCAATAGCAGTATGAACGCAACTGCGATGTAGTACATGTGTACATGATATGATATAGGTGAGCCACCAGTATACATATACATGCTTGAAATTTCTTGTCAGTGAAAAATTCCCATTCCAATCTCTTAGCACAAAAGGAAAGCTCAGCTATCATTTTGTTACGATTGCCAGGAAACATAAAATTCCCACCAATCTAGTTTTCCTGAAACAAACTCATTCCTAAGGATTCGAAATATAAAATTCCCAATTCTTCGAAGCCAATCGCGTCTCAACTCCCGCAAATTCTCTGAATAGTACGACATGGAAACACTAGTAGCACCCAAAATACACGCGTTCCCAATTCTTCGAAGCCAATCGCATCTAAACCAAAGTAATCGCTCATAAAAGACCAAATGGAGCGCACACCTAGGTACGGGAAACCAAAGTAGGTCGCTCGGGAGGACAAGCGGGCCGATGTATCGCCGCCACGACAAGGAAAAATAGCAATGTGGAGGAAGCGGTGGTAGGTGGAAGCACTGACCGGCGAGCACGGAGGTCCAGCGCGACGATCGGGTGACGAAGCGGCCGCACTCATCGCCGCCGCCGCCAAAGCGACCCGCGTCGTAGGTAGTAGGAGCGTTCCTCCTCTTCCCAGGATGCGGCGGCCACGACGACGTACGGCGCCAGAGTGCAGCGGAATCCGAGGCCTCGACGGCGAATACGGAAGCAGCGGCAGGTGGGGGTACGCCGCCGCACGGACGGTCGCCGATGGATCATCGGAGAGGAATCGAGGCGGAGCTAGGGTTAGTGGCTGGGCGGGAGAAGAGAAAGGCGGCCAAAATTGAGAGAGTCGGGAGGACATGTGGGAACAGGCCAAGTCAAGTGAAAGAGGCTCACGTGATTTCTATTATTCGGCCTCCGCTAATTATAATAGGCTTCGTTCGTGGGCCTCCCGTAGAATTAGGTAGCATATTGGGCCTAATCTTTGTACATATTTCGGCTTGCTTTCGACCACATCGTCGCCGAGGCCCAAATGCGGCTTCCCTCAATCCCTCCTGCGGGGGTTGCGACGGCGACGAACGCCACGAGCGTAGCAGCGAGGCGGCCACACGAGCCCGTCCATGTCGGGCCAGCTCGCCGTCGCCAGCCGTGAACTCCAAGCATTCAGGCGGCCGGCTGTTCGCCTCTGCATCGAACCGTCCCGTCGGCCAGAGGGAGGATGTTGGCCGCTGCTCGTGGCTCGCCGACGTCGTAGCCAATGCAAAGACCACTGGCCATGTTGGCTCGGTTCAAGGCCTTTTCGGCCAATTCAGATTCTAGCCCACTGGGATACCCTCTTCATATGTGTGCAGAAGTTCAGGTTGTACCCCCATTCAGATGCTATGTTGATATTTGCCCAAATTCGAAAGAGACATCACCTCATTAAGCACTCCGAACTCATCCATCACCCATTTGCAAAAGGATCCCAGCTTCCCATTGAACACAGCACAAAATGCCAGAGACTGACAGGGCTAAAACCAACAAACAGTGAAGATGCCAAGCAAACAAGTGGTGGCTGTTTGGCCCCATCCAATCCCCTGAAAAAAAAGATCCACAACTTCAAAAAAAAAAATCTAATTTAACTTATCCAAAGAATCAAACAACAACTTCATATAACATCCACCCTCATCTTCTTCCTTCCCCCCTCCCGAGAACCTGGAGGCAGAGCAAGAAAATGGACAGGAAGAGGGTTGGCATCATCGGCGCCGGTGTAAGCGGCCTAGCAGCATGCAAACACACACTAGACAAGGGGTTTAACCCGGTAGTATTCGAAGCTGATGACACCATTGGAGGAGTCTGGGCACACACCTTGGAGTCAACAAGGCTCCAGGCACCAACCACAGCATTCAGGTTCTCAGACCTGGCATGGCCAGCAAGTGTGACAGAGAAGTACCCAAGCCATAGGAAGGTCATGGAGTACCTGAGGTCCTATGCATCCAAGTTTGATCTCCTCAAGTGCATCAGGTTCAATAGCCAGGTGCTTGGAGTTGAATACATTGGTGCAACTGAGGAAGAGATCATGGAGTGGGAGCACTGGTCTGGCAATGGTGAGGCATTTGGAGTTGGCAAGGATGGAGCGTGGCGCCTCACAGTGAAGGACTTGAAAGTTGGTAGCATTGAGGTATGTGCATTCCCCTTGGATATTTATGAAATTCACAATGGTACATAGGAATGGAGTATCAGGTGAGAGAAATTCTCTAGCTAGTAAAATAGAAAAAGCATCCATCCTGAACAAGAAGAACCTCAAGTCAGTAAATCTGCTTGAACAATACAGTGAATTTATTGTTTGAACCAACAATATAATGCATTTCACCTTATGTATGGAGCAAATTGTAGGCCATACTGAAACTTTGTATCATTGTATGTGTGATCTCCTGTCACAGGTTTTTCTAGTGGATTTTCTAATCGTGTGCATTGGAAGGCACAGTGGGAGCCCAAATATCCCAGAATTTCCGGCAAACAATGGCCTTGAGTTGTTCAAGGGGAAAATCTTGCACTCAATAGACTACTCATACATGGATAATGCAGCTGAATTTTTCAAAGGAAAGAATGTGACTATAGTAGGCTCTGGAAAATCTGCATTTGACATTGCTGCAGAGGTCGCCAAGGTCAATGGTGAGTCAAACAGAATCAATTCCTCACTAACTAGAAATATTCAGTCCAAATATCATATGGATAACACTTCTATTCCAAATGTAGGTGCAACCCACCCATGCACCATGATATATAGAACGAGGCACTGGCTGGTCCACAAATCTAGTATATGGGGAGTTGACCTCAGTTACTTCTATCTTAACCGCATTTCACAGCTACTAGTTCATAAACCCGGTGAAGGATTTCTATACTATGTTTTGGCCACTGCCCTCTCTCCATTGGTACATTAGCACTTCAATTTAAATGGAGTTTCTAAACTGCTTCATCTTTCGATCAGGCAATAAGCTTGAGCATCCAGAAAAACTGAAAATGTTTCTTTCCATATGCTGTTTCAGAGATGGGCAGTCTCAAAAGTAATTGAAACTTACTTCAAGCGAAGCATTCCTTTACAAAAGCACAGGATGGTTCCTGACTACAGCTTCTCCTTTGCTATGTCGTCTTGCTTGATTGCAATGCTACCAGAGGGGTTTTACGACAGGGTTGACGAAGGCAGCATTATTCTCAAGAAATCCAAGAGGTTCAGCTTCTCTGATGATGGAATCATCCTGGAAGATGGAAATCAACACATAAAGAGTGATGTTATAATTCTAGCAACAGGATTTAGGGGTGATCAGAAACTTAGAGACATCTTCACAGCAAACTGGTGTAAAGAGATAGTGGCAGGGTCATCAGATACAGCAGTTCCTCTATACAGGTACAAGATGGACATTTCTTTGGTTGGTTTGCATACTTTCAGAACAATAAACTAAAGTGAATAGACAGGGCTATAGGATAACATTACCTCGGCAAAATTAATGCATTGCTACTATGCATTAATTTTGCCGAGGTAATGTTATCCTATAGCCCTGTCTATTCTGGAAACAATGAGAAACAATAATGATACATTTGCATTATTGCATTATTTCATATATGCATCTTTGTGATGTATAGATATCAAAAGCATCTGTTCATTGCTTTTATTTTAAGAAAATGTCCATTAACTGTTGAAGCTATTAACAATTTTTTACACTCTAGACCAGTGTAATAGGTATCATTAGCATTGGTTTTGATAACAATGAGAGAGTAGTTAGCACAATTTGGGATAATGAAAAGTTAATAAACTTGATACATTAAGTTCAAGTTTTAGTGTTCACTGGTTAAAGTCTGTATGTCCGTTTCTCATTTAACAAAACAAATGAAATTTGCAGAGAATGCATACATCCTCGGATTCCTCAGTTAGCAATTGTTGGATACTCTGAGAGCCTTACCAACATATATGCCTCAGAAAGGATGGCCAATTGGGTAGCACATTTCCTGGCTGGTCGCTTCCAATTACCAGGCATAAGATGTATGGAAGAGAGTGTAATAAAGTGGGCAAAGTATAAGGATCTTTACAATGGAAATTATTTTCGCAGGTCCTGTATAAGCACCATTAACATTTGGTTTAATGATCTCTTGTGCCAAGACATTGGATGCAACCCTAAAAGGAAGAAAGGAATCCTGGCTGAATGGTTCCAGCCATATGGACCTGCTGATTATGCAGGTCTTTACTGAAGACTACATCTTTCCCACAAGCATATTCATAGGAACAGAAGACAAGACAAGAATTACTGCCTCCAGGGTCCAACTGATTAATTTAGGAAGTTCTATGTTCCAAGTTTGCTGTTATCGTAACAGCACAAAATAGATTCTACCATGCTCTGTACATAATTTTACTTTTGGAGAGAGAGTACAGGTCAACACAATGCTAAGAACAAAATATATTGAACTAGCAGGTTGAGTACAATGCACCGTTAATCACTTCCATTCTGTCTGTCTTTCTATTTAGCCCCTGCAGCTTGACATCAACATGTACTTGACTGTAATCTGCGTAGAACAGTTTACAGATATTAGTAAGAATCCTACCAATTGGTACGCCAAAGATGCAATTCTCACTGTATTTTTTACCAAAAGATATCAACATGCTTAACTAGATTGCACTAGAATGTTACAGGCCAAAGATCCTTATTCAGATCAAAGGTTGTCTCTGTCTCCTTAAAATTGAAACTAACTTGTCATATCTTTTTGTAAATGTATCTGTCATGAAGCGCTAAAAAATATACTAAGTGTAATCAGTGATAGGTAGGAATATTATTGTTTTTATTCATTTAAATGTATCTTCTTTTTTGCTATGAGAGATTTTTTTTTGCAGGGTACTAATGAGAAAGATATATCTCATTGTTTAATAAATGATATCACTGTATATCTCCCATATGAAAAGATGGCACTATCATGATACTCAATTTAGACTTAAATAAAGCCATATGTGTGTCAGTTCAAATTTAAATAAATTAACAACTTTTCATGTCTAGTTCAATTCTTAGACAGTATAAAAATAGTAGTAAATAATGAATTACTCAATATTAAACGAATCAATAAAAACATAACAACCAAGAATAAATTTTCACTAACTTGTATGTTGGTTCTTTCTGGTGCAAAAACCACCAAGGGCCTGTCCTCGAACCCAATCTGTAAAGTAAACAAGGTAAACCATATATGTCACAGTCAAACAGCCAGGTTATGATAAGCAGGAATCAATGTTTGCCCACAACAATTAAAGGTTTACATCCATTACATGGTTGCAAGTATATGAATGATTCTGAAGACAATCAACATAGGCAAACAATATATTTAACAAATCAGCACAGTAATTTTGTATTTCAAATTATTGAAATCAAGCTCAGTAAAACCTCTATGCATGTTGTAACAGTTTCTTTTTCAGCGGAAGCTAAACTCTGCTATTGATTCTATCCATTGTAATGCAGAAGATATAACCATACTTATCAAAGAAAACTCAAACTGTCACCTACAGTTCAGCAAATCATCAGAGGAAGTGAGAAAGAAAAACATACCTAAAAAATCCTGCACCCATGCGCAGACCCATGAAAAGAGCCAACCCAGCCCAAACCCCCACAAGGCCAAATACTTTTGGAGCATAGAGCAAAAATAAAGAGGATATTGCCCCAACAGTGATCTGTAGATAAAAGACACTAATTAATAACAGCACAAAGGAAAGAACGCAATGGCAAATTAAATAGTTGCAGCTTATTCAAGATCAAAATATCACAGATTTATTATCTATATACTATTCTTAAAAAAGTGTGTATACCATTGAGGAAGCCGAATATGAGAAGTCTGAGACACCAAAATGAAGTCCATCGAAGATAAAAGCTAGGGCATTAATTGGCTGACTGGCACTGACAAACTTCAACAACAAGAACAGAACGAGTAAAAATGATGTTGACAGAAAACTGAAAATCTTATCATAGTTTGACAAAACAAGGCACATACCAGAACACCACTCCCTACAATTTGTAAAACCATAGGATCTTTGGAGAACAGTTCTGCAAGTCTACTGAAAGAGGCAAACAGAAGAAGGGCTAAAGCTGCACCAACAAATACTCCTGTCTGGAAAACAGAGTTCAGCTGTTAGTTGCTTTGGTACAAGCTCAACGTATAGTATCCAACAATAGAAGACAATACCTGAGTAATTTAGTAAAGGTTGTTAGTTATTACCTTCAATACATAGTATGTGATCTCCTTAACCTTTTCATAGTCAAGCTTAGCAAATGAACTTGCAATCAATGCCTGCAATCAAGTATGTCTAAAATAAATAGAATGCACTGAGGCCCTGTTCAAGAGAAATTGAGATCATGCTTAAATGTCATATACCATGAGATGGTTGAGGAAACTCAACCATCCCAAGCTTCTCACAAAAGGGCGATTCCAGAGAGAGAGAGAAAGAGAGATCATGTTTCTAAGGATTAAGTCTGTACTGACTTAAGTGCACCCCTAGTTTAGCGTATTTTAGTTCAAAAACTTTTAAACCCATAAGATATTGCAGTTCTCATTGCGCAAGATAAGTCGCCGATGTTTGTGAAAAACATAGTGAACTGAGAAGCTTTCTTGACAATTTTCAAAGAAATACAATATTAATTACAAAAGAGAGTTGCACCTGGGCAGAAACAGCCAATGCATCCGAAAGTAGCGATACCGCCAGCCAAACCTGTAGACATATTTGATGAGCAGCCATAGCTATTGTGCCTTGCCTAGCAGCCATTGCAGTTGCAAGGGTCATTGTTATAAGAACTGAAAGAGTCCTCCCTAACAGCATGCCGCCTAGAAGAGTTTGAAAAGTATTCATAACTTGTATACAAAGGAAAGAGTTATGATATTAAGGTGTGAGTAAATAGTGAAATCCATGAATATAACATGTGCATCAAAAGCTTGGAACAATCGAAATTCATTTAAAAGTGAAAATAATAATCACATATGGACATACCACTCACCAGATTTTATGTACCCAACAAAATCTAGGTCTTCAATTTTTGGAGGCAGTAGAACTGCTCTTTTGCTTAAAGACCAGAGGAGCAGAAACATACCAAGATACCTAGGCATTTCAATAAAAAAGCAATAAAAAACAGTAAATTAATAATATGTAGAAAAAAATTTCTCAAAAAAATTAAATAAGATGGAAGTGGTGCACATTTCTTCAGCAATCAAAATAAATAGGATTGGTAAGCACGTTGATGGAAAACTTGAACAGCCTATTTCCTCTTGCTTTAAACAATAAACAAATTGGGACCCCAGAAAAGCAAAAACCAATTAAACAACACTAATAGACAAATATATTTTTTAGCTTGTCTCATTGGGTTACAAATTTATATTTTAGCTCATCTCATCTGTTTGTTTTAACCAATTTGAGAATTGCATCAAGATTAAACTTTTAAAATTAGTTTAGTTTGTGTTTCCTGCGATTGTGGCACTTCTGGATTGAATTATTTGAATATATTTAAATGCAACACGTACTGTGAAGCAATAGTTGCAAGAGCTGCTCCGTTTAATCCAAGGTTCAGCGAATACACAAAAAAGGGAAGTAGAACCACAGCTGAGATGTTGCCCAAGCCTGGAGATAAGCATAGATCCATTAGTGATTATATATGTCATGTTCAGTTGTCAGAAGACTCAGAACAAATGGCATTAAGAGAGAAAAATAATGATGATGATAAACTTTTTATGATGTACTGACAATGGGATAATATCTTCTAATCCAATCGATCTAGAAGTGATAGCAAATCATTGAATTTAGAAGGTGCTAAGTCTTACCACTGTAAAGTAGAGGTGTCTTTGTGTCTTTCAATCCACGGAAGATACCTTGAATAGCCAATGAAACCACTACAGCAGGAGCACCAAGTGCCCTTAAAGAAAGAAACAACTTTGCAGGATTATGCATGGTTGATGCCTACCGAAGAAACAAATGGGCATCAAGGGTTTAGTAAAATAGTGTTGCTAACAAAGGTGTGGCAGATATGCTAAAGTTTAGCAATAGCATCCATATGGGATAGCATCAATGCACTGATAAGACATTTGAGCATACATGTGGCACGCCCATAATGCTGAGGAGTATTTCGGACCCCAGAATCAAAGCTGAGGCCTCAATGACACCAATTGCAGCCGCCAAAAGTATAGCCGAAGATATGGAGGGAAGTTTTTTCCTTCCTCCAGCCTCACTAGATAGGTTTCCCTCTGTGTATCATCAGGTAAAGTTAGTTCTCAATTCTTAAATGTAATATGTTTCTTAAGCAAATAAGAGACAGTAAGCATCAGGTACCTGAAGTAAACTCTGAGGAATCATGTCTTGAAACATCTTCAGCCACGAACGAGGTTGTGATGCTTAAGAGTGGTATGTTAAACAGCTTTGATATAATGTTGAAGACTGATACACCCACGGCAGCTGAGGCCAGCTCCACAGGACCTATCGAATTTCAGACAAAGAACACCATAACATGTAAGGAACTAAACAGCACTGAATTCATCCTCTCAGACACTGCACTGCTGTGATTGAAGATGAGATAGCTACCTAAACGACCAATATATGCAGTCTCCAATAGCTGCGCCACAGGATCGATTGCTTGCCCAACTATGGCCGGTAAAGCCAGATTCGCTAGTTCCTTCCTGATTTCTCCAGGATGATCCCCACCTAAACTGCTGAGAGCGCAACAAACACACTAAACACGCATCACCCGAGCAGTCTCCATAGGCGAAACCTCGAGAATTTTAATCACAACAAGCACAGCGTTTACGACTTATACCGCACCGCAGCAGAACCCTTCGCGACATCGGAGGGAGATGCACGCGTCGGAAACGGCTGCTCGATGGCGGCATCCTCGCCGTAGAATTCCCCATCGCCGCCGGCCGAGCGAACCGCGTGCCCGTGCCTGGGGAGGAAGTGCCCGCCCGCGCCGGCCGAGACCGCCGCCCGTCTCGCGACGACGGGGGACAGCGAGAACCCCGGCAAGATGCCGCGACGGGACCAGCCGATCCCTCCGCCCACTCTCCTGCCGCTGCCGCGAAGGAGACCGGCACCCAGCGGCGCGGGCCGCTGCCGCACGACCCCCGTCCCCGCGGCGAACTCCATAGCCGCCTCGCGGTTCAACCGCCACGCCGCGCAGCGCAGAGTCGGGTCGGATCAGGCACGGAGGCGATCGTGAGCGCGGGCGCGGAGCACGATGACGACGAGGTGATGGTGGCGCGGAGCACGGGGAGGAGAATGGAGGGGAGCGAGAAGTGGCCGTTTTGCGTGGGGGCGCACGGGGTTTTGGTCACGCGCGGCGCGGGGTCGCGGCCACGAGGACGGCCGCGGGCTCGGTGGCCGGCGCGGCCCACGGCTTTGCATGGAAAAACAAAAAACAAAACCATTCTGGATCCTGCATTTTCTGCGTGAATCGTCCAGGCTTGCCTTGCTCTGGGCTGCCAACCAGCCTACTCAACTATTTGCCTAAAACCCATGTACAACAGTCCTCCTACGTCCACCCAATTCAATTCCACACGATCAAAATGAAGGGATGCACATTTATTCTCAGGTTACCAAATATTATTCATCAACAGACTGAAAGAAATTTAAAATTTTAGTAAATTTTGTTACCGTCTGGTATGGTCACCTCTCCCTGAACGTTGAGAGAAACATGGCACGTTCAACACAGGAGGCATGAAACAGTCTACCAGTACTCTTGCCTGAAACCCATGCACAACACTTCGCTCAACATCCCGAATTCCACAAGGTCAGTCGAACTGAACATCGACTTGAGTTCTCTGTCAGGTTACGAAAGATTGTTCAACAGAATGACCAAAGCACACAGCTTGTCTAGTAAAGTTACCAAACTGTAAAAACTAACAAGGCGCACAAGCTGTAGGAGCTGATGCAGTAAATGATCCATAAATCGAGGCGTCTCAGGCAAAGCCAGATTCCATTCTCTCTAAAAAAAGGGCTCCCAACAAAAAGATGAAAACCAAAATCATACAGCTACCTTTGCAAGAGTTCACAGTACAAATGTCTCCTGATCTACCTTCTAACACAAAAACATGTGTTCCCCTGGTGTCCAAACTTACACAACCAATCACCTACTGATTAAGTCCACACTTACACTGCCCAGATTACTCACAACATGAGACCACGAATTTAGTAGTCCAGGCAGTGAGAAAAATAAGAATGGGAATGCTCCTCAAGCATGATTGAGGATGCCTACACACAGCAAAATGACATGCAGACAGACAATCAGCTCCGTCCATCTCAACCATGTCGATGCCAGCATGAACGCCGATGAGTGAGCCGGCTGTGACATTGGAGACATTGCAGCAGCTGTGCATCACAGCAAACAAGGGGTCAATGACTACTTGACAAGCAAGGGTATTACTGATTGCAAACAAAACGGCAGCTATTTGTTACAGCTAAGCCACACTCACCATTGCATGTGGAGCTGGTGGTAAGATTGGTAAGGATGGTGAAAGATGTAGTATTGGTGTACCCTGCATAAGAGCATGTCGTGCTCTCACAAGATGATGCCGGTGACGTGGTTGTGTTCCCGAGGAATATATCTCCACATTTTGCAGCAGGGCAGAAAGATGAGCTAATTCCTTGTGTTGGTTGACAATCAAGCCTGAAGAATTCAGGATTTGTTGGTAGTTAAAAATTGGGTGACACATTGATTTGGCAATACTAGTAAGCATGAGCTTTAGTAGAATGAACACTCACTGCCAAGTGTAGGAGCTGCAGCCACACATGATGCAGTTGTTGGCAGTCATTATGTAACTTCCATTCGGAACAAGGAGGTTGCGGTCTACAGCTGTATTGCTAATGGCAGAGGAGCAGGCTGCACATATATGTATAATGTTAGTCCCAAATATTATTATGAGTGAATGTATAACAGTTGTATGAAAAACAATTGTATTTTTTAAAAATTTAAGTCCATTAAGGATCCAATTAGAAAGGATGTAGACAGTTAACAGTAGCATCAAAATAATTTGCAGTGGGCATTTTAGCTTGCACAGTTGCACATACTGACATTACCACGATTATGACAACAACAAATTAACTTGTGACTTGCGAATGAACTTCCTTTGTAATTTACATATGCCAAATGGGAAATGTTCTAAACTTCAGATCCAATATGCAGCAGGCATGTTTAACAGCCTATCAAGAAGACCAGAACTACGACCACTAGCAGTACTTCAGTGGGTATGTCACTATGAACTCATAAGTACATTGTTTTTCATTACAATACATTCAAGTTCCTACAGGCAAATACTCCTCAGTCAATCGGTCCCTCAATCGATTTCAAGTCAAGGGACAACTATGTGCTGCAACTTGTTACTAGTAGCTAGCAAAAGCTGCAACAGCAAACAATTTGGAGGACTGAATTAACTAGTGTCAATTTTACTGCATCTTTTTATGCCCATCCACAAGCACACGTTTTAAAGGCAATCAGGCAAATGATGTGAAAAGCAACTCCTGAACACTGTTGGGTGCAGGGTAAGACTAGTATAAAAATACACAAAGAGGGGGCAAAAAGGAGATAGAAGTCTGTATTCAGCCCACGGCTAAGCATCTCTATTATCTATCTCATCCAGCAGAAAGAAACTAAGAATTAAGAAAACGTTGTATAAATGTAGCTGCACATCGGCAGCAGCTATTGCAACATGTACTTGTTGGATGCGCCAATAAAGAGTTAAAAGGCGCACGCACACACACACAAAAAGCTCCCAAGACAAAAGGATGTGCAAAAAAGGTGGAGCTTCACTAGATATAGTATCTTGGAGGCAATAGCAGCAAGATTAGTTCAAGGAGGCAACTTTTAAAAGACATTTTTCTTTTCAAAAAGCTGTTTTTAGAAATTTTAGGTGAAGTAGTAGCTCCTTGTAGTACAAATCAAAAGAAGATAGAGATAAAAGGAGTCCTTTTTTGTCCTACCTCGGAGTGGCACATCAAGAACCTGGCCGGCGAGAAGGTTCTTGGCGTCGGTCATCTTGTTCAAGGCGAGAACGGTGGCCTCCGTGGTGGCGAAGTCCTGCGCGATGGTGGCCACCGAGGTCCCGGGCGGCACGACGTAGGTGTAGTGCACCACCGGCTGGCCGGCGACGGGGTCGCAGCTGCAGGGCACGGGGATCCAGAGCTCCTGGCCGACGGCAATCTTGTTTGGGTCGGAGACGTTGTTGGCGGCGGCGATGTCCTGGTAGGTAACGAGGCCCGCGAAGACACCCCGCGCGATGGCGTCGAGGGTGTCCCCGGCGCGGATGCGGTAGGTGGGGCGCTGGAAGGTGGCCCCGGCCCCGCCGGAGCAGAGGCACGGGAGGCGGATCCGCAACGGCGAGGGCGCCGGCGCCGACGGCAGCGTGGAGAGCGGCAGCCCGTTGGCCGCCAGCAGCGCGCGGTGGGAGCGGAGCTGGAAGAGCGCCCGCACCGCGGCGAGCGTGGTCGCGTTGGGCGGCGCGTACGCCACCAGCGCCTGGCACGTCGACGCCCGCGGCGCCGTCGCGTTGCACACGAACCGCGCCGCCCCCACCCCCGGCGACACCGCCGCCACGCAGACGAACACCACCAGCACCGAGACCAGCGGCCGCGGCGCCATTGCTGCTGCCGTTGCCGCACCGAAGAGCTTAGCTTAGCTAGTGTGAGGAGCGGAGAGAAGAGTGAGAGTGTGTTACTGTGTGGCGTTTGGATTTGTTTTGGGTTTAAATGCAAGGGAGGCGCAACGGCGCGGAGGCAGAGGAGAGGTGGAGGTGGGGCAGCGCGCGTGCGTGTTTGCAGAGCCCACCACCCGCCGAGCCGACCACTACCAGCGAGGTGGTGGGCGGTGGCCGCTGGTGGATGGCGTCCTCCATTGCTGCGCCTACGAAGTCAAAGAAAAGCCTTGACGCGGGATCACCACCGTCCATTTCCAATTGCACGGTGCTGATCTCGGTGTGGCCGCGGGTGCCCCGGGGGGGGGGAGAGAGAAGACAAGGGACGTGGGCTGTGCAGTGTAGCGGCCGCTCGTGGATCTTCTGCGCGGGGTTCTCGTCGTCGCGTCGTGTTGGCGCCGCGTGTACAGGGAGGCTCGCCGCGGAGGATGCGCATGCGCGTGGCGTGTAGCACTAGCGGGTGTTGGGTGTGGGAAAATTTTGGGGCGGGCGGGGTAGGACTCGCGCCCCGTGTGTGCCGCGGTGGCATCGCGTAACAAATATTTTGGTTTACTCATCAATCACATGATTTTCTATTCTATATGATAATTATTTTAATTCTGTAGACATCAAATGAATGATATTTCTGGTCCCTCCCGTACGTTGCACTGGCATCCTACTGTGCCGTGTCCGTTAAACTGTACGGAGGAAGTTGCCATTAGAGGCTGAGAGCGGCTGTCCTGGGTGGCGGTGTGTGTTTGCTAGCTAATTACAAGCTCAGAACATCATGGCTTTTTTTCCCATTATCGGTTGTGCATGACGCAGAGACACTTTCCAAGCTTCAAAACATATTTTGGTTTAAAAAATTATATATAAAAATTTCTCGTCTGATTTTTTTTAAAATAATTTTTTACTTGTAGAATTTCATTTAATTGTTTATAGCTATCATAAAATCAGATAATATAAAAAATCTGAAAATTTTATGAGAAAAGAACACCAACCAATATTACAGTAATGAATTAATTAAACACATTTTGGATTCAAATCAATTTATGCCCTCTAGTTAGCTTCAATAATACTCTTGGTACTTTAGATTGAAACCAAATCATTTGTGGTTATCAATTCAAAAGTCAGTCCTAAGATAAAGAAGAAACACTTAAAACTAAGGCCTGAGAAAGCTCACGGAAGCCAGACCTCCTACATAGAAAACTTAACACCTATGGATGAAGTCTTAACTTCCAAACCCATGTTTTTTTAATCAGTAGATAACTTTTTTATATGAAACCATAATTTAAACTCTAGCTGGTAGCTTCTCACTAAAAGACATTTACCATCATGCTAGTAGCACGTTCACTATTGCTACCAATTCACACCATTCTTTACCATATCACAACTCGAATTTATCTGATAGCAAACCAAAAATGTCGAACGCAACTTTACCCCACCAGTAGTACCATGGGCAGGTTTATTGTCAAGAGTAAACTTATGATTTTAGCACATATGACCTATTGGCCCGCTCAGTCTTTTTACACGTATATATATACTCCGCGCACGGTTTCGCCGCGGCAGTGCGCAACCCTAATCCCCAACTTGGTATTAGAGCGTTGCGGCGGAGAAAGTGATTTGGTATTACCACCGCTTGATCCCTCATCGTCTTTCTCGATCCCTCGCCGCTTCCACGCCTGTAAGCTTGCCGCTACTCGATCCAACCACACACGCACACCACTTCGTCGGTAGTACGGTCACTGCTGAGATCTCACTAAGCCCACCCCACCACCCTTTCGCCATCGACGCTACCCGTCGTCACTGTCGCTGAAGAGCATGGCTGAATCCATGGATTCTGTTACCCAAGCAGAGAAAATCAGCCTGCAACGCGAGGATGTCGTCACTGTCGTCGAGCTCGAAGTCGACTCCGCTCCCTAGAAGGCGACTGAGGATCGCAAAGTCACCCTCACAGCCTACGTGGGCAAGCATGCGGCTATGCACGTATAAGCTTTTGTCGTCCTCAACATCAAGATTCTCATACCCAAGCTTCTGGATCGAGCCGCTAACAACTACAGTCGGTGGCGCGCTCTCTTCCTCATCGTTTTGGGCAAATATTCCCTCTCCGACCGCTCGACGTAGGTGTAGATGGACTGCACAGTCCTGACCTAGATCTATAGCACCATCAGCACTGACCTCTAGCAGACGGTAATGCTCTGCAACCCCACTGCTCGAAAAGCCTGGTCCATCCTCGAGTCTGAGTTCCTCGGCCAGCGCGAGTTGCGTGCACTCCTGCTCTCCACCGAGTTCTGCACTGTCAAGCAAGACACGACCTCCATAATGGGCTTCTATCATCGCCTTGAGATGATGGCCAGCATACTCTCGGAGTTCGATGACCCTGTCGATGACCGAACCCTAGTGCTAACCCTCCTTCGGGGACTCAATGGTAAGTTCCGCCATATGGTCACCAATCTAAAGATGTAGCGGTCTTTCCCTACCTTCGACAAAATACATACCCTACTACTCCTTGAGGAGATCGATATCGATGACCTCACCGACGACGCCATGCCTTCTACCTTTGTCGCCTCTTATCAACACCCCCCTGGCAGGGCAACCGGGTGGTCTCCGGACAAGGCAACCAAGGGAGCTCCCGTCCTTCAAATCGACATCGTGGTCAGGTGGCAAACCCACCCCCTATCACGACGCCAACTCCTTCACCCCTAGGTCTCGTCCTGGCGGTCGTCCTCCTAGAGCTCCCTTCCTTAAACCCTAGGTCGGCACTATGCAGCTGTGGCCACACCCCTACGGTCTCGGCCGCACTCCAGGGGCACCTCCACGCCTATCCGTCTCGCCGTTCGAGCATCCAGCCACCTTCACCGCCTCACCCTACCCACTCAACTACACTGTTTTTCGGTGGACCAAGCTCCAGCCCACTGCCGGGTTTCTTTCCAGGCAGTGTGTCACCATCGCCGCCAGGCTCCGTGTGTGGGGGTCATCCCTTCTCACCACCTGGTTCCATCTGTAGTGCACCGATAGCCCCTCCGTCAGCGTTCGATCCCCTCTCAGCCTTCGGGACCGCTTCGCCTGCATCATCGACAACGCCACCAGGATCCTAGAACCCGATAGGCGGTCCCACATAGGATCAAACCTCACTCATCAACAACTTCAACACACTCTCCCTGACTCTGCCAGCTCCGTCGGTCTCCAACGAGTGGTTTGTTGACTCTGGCACCGGCTCACACATGGCCAACTCCGCCGGTATACTCACTTTATCTCATCGCCCTTCTCCTTCACACCCTTTATCCATTATCGTAGGAAACAAATCGCTTCTCCCTGTCACTGCCGTCAACTCATCCACCATTCCTACACCACAGTGATCCCTAGTCCTCTCCAATGTTCTCGTAGCTCCTAGTATTATCAAAAACTTAATATTTATTCGTCGTTTCACTATCGATAATAATTGCTCCATTAAATTTGATCCTTTTGGCCTCTCTATGAAAAATTTGCAGACTCGGCGCGTGATCGCCAAGTGCAATAGTACGGGGGACCTCTACCCGTTCCTTCCGTCTACTTCCATATCTTCGGCGCTCACTACCACCACATGCTCCACCACCTAGCATCGTCATCTTGGTCATTTTGGCTTCAATGCCTTATCTCAACTTATAAACACTAGAGCTATCTCATGTAATAAACGTACTTCTTATTGCATTTGTCATGCTTGTCAATTAGGGCATCACGTACGCCTTCCTTTCAGTCGATCCACTTCTCACGCACTTCATCCTTTTGACCTTATACACTACGATCTTTGGTCCTCACCTGTGGTCAGCACATCGGGGTACAAATACTACCGCATCATACTCGATGACTGCACTCATTACGCTTGGACTTTTCCCCTTCGTGCTAAATCCGATACATTTGACACATTATCCAACTTTTTTGCTTATGTACGCACTCACTTTAGAGTGCCCATTAAGCAAATCCAGTGCGACAATGGTCGCGAATTCGACTATTCCTTCACACGCACTTTCTTCCTCAACAACGGAGTCATGCTCCGTATGTCCTGTCCCTACACCTCTCAACAAAACGGTCGAGCTGAACGCACCTTTTACACTATCAACAACATCATGTGTTCTCTCCTCTTGCAGGCCAGCCTTTCACCTACGTACTGGGCTAACTCCCTACACACAACCACTTATCTTCTCAACCTTCATCCCGCTACAACCCTCGATGGCCTCACACTTTTCTTTGCTCTTCATCGTACTCACCCTTCTTACACTCATCTCCGTATATTCAGCTATACCTACTATCCCAACATCACATCCACTACTCCTCATAAGTTGTCTCTGCGCTCCTCCTTGTGTGTCTTCCTCGGCTACTCCCCTAACCTCAAGGGGTATCGCTATCTCAACCTCCATTCCAACAGGATCATCATCTCTCGGCATGTTGTCTTTGGTGAGTCCTTCTTTCCCATCTCCACCATGTCCACATTGTCCATCCCTCCCTCCACTCTTGATTTCTTAGGCAGTGACAACCACACCACCCTACCCATTTCACCTCCTATACTATCCTTCAGAAATGCCTTCCCCAATGCTATCCGGCCATCTTCACCTATTCCCACTACAAAGTCCACCTCACGCTGGGCTACTTCCCCTGCCCCTAGAGATACTTCACCTCATGTTGACATCCGTGACGCCACTAGGACCCTTACCGCTCTTGCTACGGACAACCCCAGTGGCTCTTGACACGTCATCGGCCGTACCACTGCCACCATTCCATAGCCCGTCATGCCCATATCCAGCATGCATGGCATGAGCACCCAGGCCAAGTCCAGTTTCATCCGCCTGTTGACCACCTCGACCTTAACATGGTAGCTCTCTCTCCGATCCCGAAATCTTTCAGATTGACCCTAACTGATCCAAACTGGCGTGCTACCATGCAGTCAGAGTATGATGCCATTCAGGCTAATAACACCTGGACACTGGTTCCTTGCCCTTCCGGCGTGAATGTCGTGATAAGTGGGTTTTTCGTCACAAGCTTTAGTCTGATGGCTCTCTTGTTCGCTACAAAGCGAGATGGGTTCTCAGGAGCTTTACTCAATGCTCAGAACTTGACTATGATGAGACCTTTAGTCCTGTTGTAAAGCCAGCCAGCATTCGTGTGGTACTCACCCTAGCTCTCACTCACTCATGGCCCATGCACCAACTTGATGTCAAGAACGCCTTTCTGTATGAGACACTGACAGAGACTGTTTACTGTGCCCAGCCTTCTGGGTTTGTTTACTCACACCCCAACTACGTCTGCCACATGAACCGTTCTCTATATGGGCTCAAACAGGCCCCCCGTGCATAGTACAGTTGCTTCGCTTCCCATATCACCTCTCTTGGGTTTGTGAAAGCCAAGTCTGACACTTCATTGTTCATCTACCGACGTGGCAATGACATGGCATTCCTACTTCTCTATGTTGATGGCATTGTTCTTATGGTCTCCTCAGAGCAGCTCTTCCAAGGGACTATTTTTGCCCTTCGGCGGGAGTTCTCTATGACCAACATGGGACTACTTCATCATTTTCTAGGCATCGCCGTTACTTGACAGGCCGATACTCTGATTCTGTCCTAGCGACAATATACCTTGGATATTCTGGATCGCACCAACATGTAGGACTGCAAGCCCTGCTCCACACCAGTGAACACTCGATCCAAGTTGTCCAAGCACGGAGATTCCATACCGGACCCTACTCACTTTCGGAGTATTACAGTTGCGCTCCAGTATCTCATATTTACATGGCCTGACATCGCATATGTTGTTCAACAGATATGTCTACATATGCATGATCCTCACGATCCCCACCTTGCTGCCATGAAGCAGATACTACAGTATCTCCAAGATACCCTAGATCATGGACTTCATCTCTCCCATGCTGCTCTGACCGACCTTACGGTGTACACTGATACTGACTAGGCTGGTTGTCCAGACACCTACAAATCCACCTTCGGATTCACGGTTTTCCTCGACGATAATCTCATCTCCTCCTAGTCATCCAAACACGAGCCCACCGTATCACGTTCTAGCACCAAAGCTGAATACCATGTGGTGACCAACAGAGCGCGAAAGCCTGCTGGCTCCGACAATTGCTCCACGAGCTACATTCTCCGATCCATCGTGCTACTGTCGTATATTACGACAACATTAGCGCCGTCTACCTCTCCTTCAACCCCATACAACATCAGCGAACTTAGCACGTTAAGATCGACTTACACTTCGTGCACGAGCGTATCGCCCTCAGCGAGGTCCATGTCCTCTACATTCCTATCTACTTGTAGTTCATCGACAACTTCACCAAAGTTCTACCGACTTCCGTCTTCACCGAGTTTAGGTCCAGTCTAAATATCCGTTGTACTTCTAGTTTTAACTAGGAGGACATGTCAAGAGTAAAGTTATGATTTTAACTCATGCGGCCCATCGGCCCGCTCTACCTTTTTACTATACACGCATATATACTCCGCGTACCGTTTCGCCGCGCGGTAGTAAGCAACGCTAATCTCCATACGTTGTACTTTTATGAACCAAAACAACCTTCAGTATTCTCTGTGTGGATGGTTTCATAAATGGTTTATTATCTGTTTATCACCTGCGAAAGCACTAGTGTCAGTAGCTTGGGGTCAGTGCGTGTCACTGGCGGATTCAAGGCCTGACAGCCCAGGGCAGCCGCCCAGACTCATCGACAGATGCCCCATTAAAATTTTACGTAAGTAGGAGGCTTAAAGATAGAGTTTTTATAGCATATATATTAGCTTTAGTTATGTTTGTCCAGGTTCTAAATTTTTTATAGATCCGTCATTGGTGTGTGTAAATGATTTCATAATTGGTTTTCTCAACCTCTTTATCACTGTGAAGCTCTAGTTTCAGTAGTTTGGGGTCAGTGTCATGACTTGTTCCAGCCTTCCAGTTTAACCAGGCCACATGCATTTCAGTTTCCTTGTTCATGCTCTAGGCATGACACTGGGTGTACTGAAAATTGTCGTCAAAACAAAAGTATACAGAAGCACGGCAAACTGCTTCTTTCGTGCATCTGTGTCAGCATGCAAAGGATCCGAGGCACACAGAGACGTTAACATTACCAAACTCCTAGACCAACAAGCACACATACTCCCAGGAACAGATTATCAACAGGCTGTAGGGCTACGGAAGAGAGAGATTCCTGGCCAAATGAACCGTCCAAATCTCAAGGTGAACAGCGCAATCAGCGGTAGTAAAACTCTCTTGTTTTCTTACCCTTTTTTTTATACTGCTCCTAGGACTAATGGTACACCTATCCAGCTCTCACACGGATGACAGCTCTCACCGGCGATCGATCACGCACACGAGAACTGGACCTGGACGGCTCCTTGAACGAGCCACTCTGCATGTGACGGATGCCGACGAGGCATCGGGATCTTGTCTTGGATGCCACAGCTCCACTGGATTTGGATGCAGCTCGTCAGGTCTTCAGGGTGCACCAGTTAACGGATTACTATTTCCTTCCTGCTGAGTCATTCATGAACACTTGAACAAGTTGAGCACTCGAGGGTGTTCCATATCTTTTTTTTTCATTCATTTTTGGTTTCAGATAAATAGTTTCTGGCTTCTATGATTGGCATTTGAAACTTGCTAGTCGACTGTTCATGATGCTCCTTTTGATTCTGTAAGGAAAAAAAAGCTGCTTCTCCATTTAGGCTCTTCTGCTTGTTGCCAGAGTTGGAATCCTAAGCTAGTGGCCAAATGGGGGCTGAATTGATGGAATTTCTAGTAATATTGGATTACAGGCAAGCAGCCGGCCAAGCATTTGTTCTCCGCCTGGCCTGACTGAACCATTTGTTCTTGGATTGTACAACGTATATGCTTATACATCACTTGACAATTTTACAGCATTCTCCTGCAGGGTTGAACATCATGTGAAGTCTGCTTGACGACAGGATACTATTGGCTCCTTTGTTTCCAACAAACATACAAAATCTTAGTGCCATGAGCCCATAACAAGTTTACAGTATTTCGTCATAAATTCAACACCAAGTACTGCCATAACAGAGAAAATAATTCAAGATGGCAGAAAGAAGACTTGGCCCAAAAAGATGATAAAAAAACGAATTAAGCTGCTGCACAAACACGTTTCCATGATATAAAAGCAGAGCATGCTGTTACAAACTCTAAGAAAATAACTGGCCGACGACGCTGGCGAGTGGAGACGCCAAAAAAATGAGGCCACCCTTATTGAGCTAGCGGCACTGCGGCAAGAGGTGTTGATGTACAGGTCCACCTCAAAATTCTATGTACACCAGCAACTGCAGGTCTAGCTACTTTCAGGGGTGAAATCCATCAATCGCTAGTTTGTTACCACACACAACATAAGTGTGCAAAGTCAAATCTACGTAACTTAGCTAATGTCTTCTACTCCAGCCAGATGCATAACTGAACTAATCCGAAAGGATTTCCTCCAGCTCAGAATCCTCTCTGGTGACCAATGAATCATCTTCAGCTTCCATGTCAATCATTTCTCCTCTCCCTGCAGGATCGTCTTCAGTATCAGATCGATCTGCCTCTTCATCAGTATAGATAGGATATGTTGGTCCACCAATAGGTTTAACTATTTCAGTGCTGCCAACAGTTTCTTGGTTACTTCTGGAATTTGATTCGACTACTGCCTTTATGTCAGCCTTTTCGCATATACAGGCAGCAGGGTTGGCATGAAATTCGCCTCTTCCTGGCATAATTTCCATGGGCTCTCCAATGAATCCTTTCTGTATTGTTTGTACCTGTGAGGAGAATGAATCCCATGATATATTTGCCCTATTCGCAAATAAGGGATAGAGCTGTTTAGCACTTGGCCTGATTGTTCTCTTGTGACCAAAATATCTCCTGCAGATAGCAGCAGTAAATGGTTAGAACTCAATGAACTTAAATAAATAAACAAAATCATAAGGAAAGAACTGATGCATCACCTTCGCCCAGCAAGAATTTTGGCCATGTTACCATTGTTGTTAGTAACAAAAGCATCACTTCCATCACAAACAATAAAATCAATTGCCGCCATGCGAGATGAGTGTGTCAAGAATGGAGTCAACTCCTCTTCTGTGGATAATGTTTCTTTCGTATGGAAATTGGGGAAGAGCAACTTGAGAGGTGCTAAAGTGTCTTCCCCTCCATATATCTCACCAGAAGCAACATATATATGGACATCACTTCTGTATCCTAATGCCCTCAACATCAATCCTACCTCCTCAGGGGTTAGTGGGCACCGGCCTTGCCTTCTTCCTTTTTCTGGGTCGTTTATCTGAAATGTAGAACACAAGTTGGTAACAGGAAACTTTAGCACACTATCTAAAGTATCTGCTGCATGATGTTGTTCATACATGCAAAGTTTTCCATCGCTTGCGAATGGAACCTAGTTCTCTTTTCTCCTTTTCTCCACCACCATAATAACACCCAGAAAATGCAAGCATGTCAGGTTCAAACCTGCCATCAGGATAGACAGTGTATGTTGATAAAAAAGATCACAATGATGCATGCTGCAAAAGCAAAAATGTACAGATTGAAATGTTAATTTAGTATCTACTTTTGTTTAATTAATCAATATCAAACTCTATGACTTTGCTGTTCCATTTTAATTTTAAGAAAGTTTAAAGAGGACAGGTTGGAGCTGAAAACCAGCTAAATTTTAGCAACAATAGCAGTATTTGGATCATGAGAAGTTGACACTTCATTGCACGGCGAAAAGAAGGGATCAAACAGGTTGAATTTTGAACAATAAGGAAATCTGCAGATTGATGACAGCTTCAGCAAAGCATACCTCAGGTGAAGAGCAATAAAATGTCTGCTCTTCTCTCGCATTCGTTTTGTTAGCTTTTCACCCAGTTCTTGTATTGGGTCAGTAAATTTCAAAGCATGATAGTTCACACGGCAACGCAGTTTTTGCAGGTCCTTCTCCAGCTTATTTGAGAGCCTGTAATCATATTTAGTCATGCGAATGACCTGAATAACCAGGGAGAAAGTAATATGAGCTATATGATTGAGGATTTTTCTGAACCTCAACTACAAAAAAGAACTACAAAGAGAAGCATAAAAAATACACAATGCATATATAAGTTATAAACACAGAGAATGAAAGCAATATCAACTTCCAACATAGACATTCAGTAATATCAAGGTTCAAAGAAATAAATCACCATTAGAGTATCTGAGTATCTGATCTAGAATGTTGAGACTTGAGAGGTTGTGGGTGGAAAGGAACAAAGGATAATTTCGCCTAAAATTAATAAAACCTAGTAACAAGGACTCCTACAAAGCCACAGGGTCCATGACTTACATGTTTCTTTAGGAGTGCAGGTAAGACAAGCTTCAAGTAACATCTTGGAGTACATTTACGAGGGACACGCATTTTATAAGGCTTCACAGCTTTACCCTCTTTTTCTGGGGGTTCTTTGATAATATTGACATCCTTTGCAAGAAATGAGATAAACCAGTCGATATCAAATATTTCAGAAAAGTTGCTGCAGCACAGATAGCAATCCGAAAACAGGTGAATCAGTTCAACTTAAATATGCAAGCTCTCAAAGAGGATTATGAATTAAAATTTGGAGGTGCTCTCTGGTTCCATACCTTGAATCTTTCCAGAAAGATCTTTGATCCAATTTGGGAACAACAAGTGTTGCATTTAAAATGCGTGCCGCAACAACAGCATCAACTATCTAGAAATAAGCAGATGCCATCATATATATAATATTTTCAAGATAGGGAAAAAAAAAGGTACTTAAGAGTTCCAAATTAATGTAGAACCATGGCATTACTACAATGTTATTTAGTTTCATTCATAAAATCGGGGAGCTAGCTACCAACTCCAAAGTCCTAAGTACTAGTAGCTTCAAAAACAAAGAAATTTAGTGTGGCTCAGCTTAATAGCAACTAAATTTGATGATCTTTGCTGCTTCTAGTTTGTTATTCTAATTCATCAGAACCTTGCCTAGTGTATACTGCATTTTATCAAAAGATAGAAGCTTCCCCAGTGCATAATAGTATATTTATACAAAAGAGAGAGATGCATCTCACCCCTGTTCTCTGCTGATTGAGACCTCCACTTGTAACAATAATCAAATATCGATCCTGCTGTGTGGTGACACCAGAATCTAAAAGACATTAGAAAGGCAAAACCTTTAGGCAGAGGATAGAATCAACACATTCCAATACAAAAGGAAACCTTGACTACTTTCCAAAATGTAACATGAAACGAGCAGTTACATGCAGTACAAAACATGTTCGATGTGTTATAAAAGTTTTAGCAGTCAATTACAGACTTAGTGCAGAGCGATGGCTCACCAAGGAATTTCCCGCTAGAGTTACTGCATCCATAAAAGTTGCTAGCGAGCTTTGAATCCCATAGGTCAATTGGTGCAACTCTTTCGTTCTTCTACATTTTGAGAACAAAACAACCAATTAATCAGTCATTTGTAATGAAAACTTTAAGATAACATTCCCTAAGAAGACACTCGATGCCCATCCTACCTCTTCACTATTGTTACTTGACTCAGTGACAAAAGCTATAGGCATGTATGATCCAAGTTAAGAAAATTTTGTGTAGAAGAAATCAATATCCAAACTTAAATTCTCCACAGATCAAACAAGAATATCTAAATTCTGAACAGCTCCGGTATTGACCGGACCGGGTTATAGAACAAGCACAAGTTCAAATTAAACTCATTTATCAACAATCCGTAACACAAACCAAAACCTAAGCCATTCTAAATTTCTAACCGGAATGCCGGAGAAGCCGCCGCTCGCCGGGACGTCCATTTCGCCGTCAGAGCTGTTCGGCTGTGGACTCACACACAAAGAGAGCGAGAGAGAAAAAAATTCAGACCAGGCTGCTTGGTCGGAATGAGAGGAGAGGGGGAGGGGAGCCAGAGTTCAGCTTCATACCGGGCGGCGACGGGAGCTGCTGCCGAGGGATCCACGGGAGGAGGAAGAGTATGTCAGCCGGAGGTGGTCAGTGAGCGGCGGCATGGAGAGGGAGGAGGAGAGGAGCGAGACGGCGAGGAAAAGCAGGAGAAGAGCCGCCGCTGGCAGCGCAATGCGGCGGGGGAGCTGGTGATGCTGGGCATGGTGGTGGCCCCGCCGCCGCCACTGGCCCATCGCCGGCGGCCGGAGAGCTCAAGGGAGGAGTGGGGCGACGGCGACGGGACGGGAGGGTCGCGTCGCGGCGGCCGCTGTGGCGCCGGCGACATAGATCAGGGGGCAGTGAGCGTCTACCGGGAACGGCCTACTTCTTATATGGGCCCATATTATGTGGGCCTAACGGAGGACGCATTACAGTTTCGGCCCATCTTATGTGGGCCTAACGGAGGACGCATTACAGTTTCGGCCCATATTAAGGTGGGCTGCAGCCTGCAGTGCAGTGAGAACATTGCTGGCTGCTTAAAACAACGCAGTGGATAAAGGTCAAAAGACATTTTAAGTTGTTGAAGACAGGGCATGCCGATAAACATCCCTCGAACAAACCTTAAACACCCATAAAAGAGAGAATTTTAGGTTACATGTTGTACCGCAACGATAAAAAAAACAATAGTCTAGACATAGTTGAGTTTGTGCAAACCACTCGTAGTGGAGCTATCAATTTTAGTCATGTAGCATGTGAAAGGACTCCAAGGATATTATACACAATATGATGCTCACAGTCATCACTAAAGTCCTCATCTTCATCATCTTCAAGGAAACCTCCAGATACACAGACTGAAGCTGTCGTTAAGTATGGCAAGTCCAGTATTATTGAACTCCCACATTCTATGTCACGAAGGCACATCGTCAGAAGATTTGGAGTACGGATCCAAAATTCATTGCCCATCGTACAGCTGACAATCAACAGATGCTTGATCGAAGTTGATGAGATCTCTGAGAACTGGATGCAAACCTCCAAAAGCTCTAGATATTACAAGGCAGGACACGCATTGTTCCATGGCCCAAAGTTACAATCATGCAATGTAAAATGTTTGAGCACCACCTTAGTCAGATATGAAGAAGCCAGCATGAGATTACCGACGTGATATTCCTCACGGTCAGAACATTCAAGCACAGGGACCTTGCGTTTGACAGCAAGATTGACCCACAAGACAGCACGGTAACTCCAGCGAGAACTGAGACGAAAAGAGCGCAAGGGAACGGTGTCGTCCAAGCGAGGCAAGGCGTGCAAGATGAACTTATAGAACTGGTCGGTGTTGTCAAAATCACGTACGGCGATGTTGAGGCAGGGGATAGAAGCCCAGAAGTGGCGCCACCTCCGTGACAGAACGCCTGTGCGGACGGTCTCCAGCGATGTCAAGAAAGACAGGACGTGGTGTATGAGTTCATCGGGGCAGTCAAACCCGTCTTTGCCTCTGGCACTGCCTGCCGACGTTCTTGCGGAATCGATGCCACGCGGACACGCATGTCGCTCGTGGGCGGCATTCCGTCGAGCACGTCGCCTGCATCAGTAGATGGCAATAACAGTGAGGAGAAATGGAAGAATCCCAGACCGAGGAGGAGACGGAATCGATCAACACGTCGGCGTACCCCCAAGTAGCAGGGAGCCCGCTCGTCCTCGGGATGGCCCGTCGTTCGCCGGCGCCGGAGGGCCTCAGAGAGCGGGCATAGTTTGATGCCCCGTCGTGGGTCACAAGGGGGAAGGTCACATATATACGGACCTCGGAACCTTCTTCTCGATCCCGTCGCGCGACTCCTCGTTTCCCCTTCCGCGCGCGACTCGATTCGTCGACCTCCGATCCGATCCGATCCTCTTCCGCCGTTCCGCCGCGCGCGACTCCCCGTTCCCCTTCCGCCGTTCCGCGTGGACCTCTTCGTTCCCGAGCACACACTTCAGTCCTCCCGCTGTTCGAAAAGTCCGCTTCATGACTTATCATCGAGTTTCAAAAAACATATGTAAACCATAAAAACTGATATAACGGATTTCAAATCTGACTGACGTGAAATATACGTGAAACTCCAATTAAAAAAACAAAAACATATATATCAGTAAAACATTCATCTTTTCTTTCACAAAAGAAGATATTTTTAATTATGAATGTATGATGTGAAATGTTCATTTTACTCTTATGTGAATCCCACATGTCATCCCTCTACTTCATCTCTCTTTGTTCCCATGCTAACATCAACCAGAAGTTCACCAATATTGTTGCTATCGACCATGCACGTATCTCCCCCATAGGTCTCGTCATCTTTGTCTTCCTATTCCTCTTCATTTCTTATGGTGACAAGTCGGTAGTACCCAACGAGCATGGTGGTGTGGGACATGAGACTGTGATCCTCATTCTCCATCGGTAGTTGGCTAACAAGCTCGAGCTCTCTAACTCATCGATAGAAAAGGTGGTAGCGCTGACTGGTGGTGGGTGGTCGATGAGAAGTTTCTTATCATGGGTGGCGATGTGTCAAGAAGAAGCTGGCCTAGGCCTTAGGTGGCGGTAGGTGGCTGACGAAATAGCAAAAACAGAAGCTTGTGGTCGGTGGAGCTCAGGGTGTTGTCGGTCGCCATCAACTATCTCTCAAGTGACATGGGTGGTGGCAACGTCACTGAGCTCAAGTGGCTGCCATGCATCCTTTCTCTAGTCTCTAGCAATATGGTGCAGTAGTGAATAGGGGGCTTGATGACGTCAAGATGGGTGGGAGGCTACAGTGGCACAGGAGTCAACGAGGTTAGCGGTGGCGGAGATTGAGGCTATAGCAACATGGGACTCAAGCTTGACAACGTGACGATGACTATGGAACTTGAGCTTAAGGTTATGAGAAGAGGCAGGCGGCGTCCAACCCCGATGAGCTCGTGAGGGAGCAGGGGTAGGAGCGGCTAGGAGCTCCTCTAGATCTAGTCACAGGCTCCTCAGTGATATCGATGCTGCTTCCTCAAGCTTACCAACTTCTTGCTGCCCTGATTCAACACCTCACCCATCACCTGCCACCTGATGGTCTCACCGCTACCGCCCTCTCGTGGGATGGTGCCACTACACCATCTCCCTTGCTAGCGAGGATGCCGTCTGTCTTTGTTAGGAGAGATGGAGAGAAAAGGGGAGAATAAGTAAAGGGGAGGAGGGTAAGGATGACATGTGGCCTTACTTTTATTTTTGTCACTTAGGTGTCTAGTACGAGTGAACCCGGGTCACTTACCATGTTAGCAAAACCAAAAGCATTACTTACTTTAGATATCAATTAACTTAATGATTTTGCGGTTTTGGGAAGTTTTTTAAGCTCGACGAGAAGATAAGAAACTTAAAGAAAACCTTTTTTCTCATACTGTTCAATGGTACATGCGGGCTTGGATGTGCCTAAGCTTGGGAGTGGGCTGTCTCGCGGGCCTTATCCACGCCTATCCTGTGATTGTCCGGCCGAACAGATATATGGGCTGCAGGTTTATTGGACCAGACTGAGCCTCTTCTTCCTCAACCAGTGCCTTGTCCTCCTCTCACAAGATCAGTCTCCTTCTCCCTGCTGCTGTTCTGAACATGAACCGAAGAACACAAGAAGTACGGCCGCTACAAGCTCGGCCATCAGCAACGTTAATTCGCGCCCGCTGCAACTGTTGTACCTGGTGGTCATCCGTTCGTGACCGTGTCTCCTTATGGAGTTCAGAGCTATAGTAGTGAGGCCTCCTCTGTTCTTTGCTGGAGATTTCGGTGTTTCCTTCTCGAGTTCTCATCATAAATTTGATTCATGCTATGCCGCCATGTACTGCAACTATGGACGGTGCGAGCATGCGACATGGGCTGATGACTGATATTTCCCTGTGAGATGTGCGCGGTTGATCGTTTTTCTCAGTGTTCCGCAACCATCCTGCACTTGTTCTTGCTGAGAATACTAATAATTCCACTATGTAAATTTGGTTGTTTGGTTTTGCTTTTGCACCTAGCTCTTGATGAAGGTACAAATAAAAAAAGGGAAAGGAGCATGGTTCTTCGGCCGTACTGCTACTGCACATCACTTGTTTGCTTTACAGTGTCTATGATTTTTAGATAGTTAAAAATCGTCAGTGCAAGTTGTCCAGAAATAAATGGTGGACAAGCATAGCAATCACAGGCCTCAAATTTGTAGCTTAATGGAGCGTGGCTACATGAGAAATTGAATCAAAGAAAAAAGATTTAATTTGGTGCTGTCACCAGCTTTTCTTTCTTTTTTTGGTTGTCTGGTTGCTTCTTTTGCTATTTTACAATGAGGATGAACAACTGGTTCTCAGAATGATTTTGTGTACTGTGTGTGTTTTTTAAGAAAATGGATTAAAGCTCGGCCTCTACATCCAAACGGATGTACACAGCCACAAAAGTTCTTGCCCCACTCTTGTTCTCCCAAAAAGCTACTACATACTACCAGCACACTACAGATTGCAATTAGTTTGCAAGATCAAAACAATTTGTTCTTTTTTGCACGAAAAATATGCAGATTTTGTAAGAACGGATTAATGCAATGATATGAGACACTTCTTCTAGAAATAACCTATGAGGCATTTCATTGCTCACCCGAAATCCATCCGAACGTAGACGAGAGGCTTCGGCTTCGGCTTCAGCTTCTCGGCGCGTTGGAGCGGCGACGTCGGCCTCCTGGCGCGCTGCTGCCGCGGCATGTACTCCATGCTTATCCCGCACGGTGCAGCGCAGATTCTGCTGATGTCCAGTATGGTGATGAAGCAATTGCCACATTATCGAACTTTAACCCGCAAATCCATTCCGGGATTTAGAATTCTGGTAGCGATCAATATATAATCAAACGAAGTACGTAGTAGATAACAATGATTCAAACCATGTGACATATTTCGGGATGTTTCTACGGCTTTCAAAGATCACAGGAAGACACAGCCGCACAGGCTTGTACCCTAACAGCCTAACTCATCACCTATCTAAGTCAAATCTCTCAATACAAACTGACATCTTGAAAAACAGTTGCACCAAAGCAATAAATACTTCATCAAGTTCCCCACATTTGATTTGGACAGTCTTAAGGCAATGACACCTAAATGGCAATATTTCCCCATATGAGAGAGGTGGAGCTTTTTCCTTACAATACCAACACTCTTTCTGCAATTAAAAAAAAGCAAATGTTTCATTTTGTTGTCTTAAGATATTAGACTAGAATAGAAACAATAGTGCTAAGCTCATCAATAACACATCCACTAAACTAGAATAGAAACAATAGTGGTAAGCTTATAAATAACACATCCATCACAAACACACGTTGGTTAGTTTCCTTTGCATGGTTTTAAGACAACAACTACGTACCTCACGAAGTTCCACACAGAGACCCTCTAACATTGGAGACTGCTTAAGTACACTACGTAGTGGATAAAGGTCAAAAGCCATGCACCAGTCACCAAGTAACAAACATTTTAAGTTGTTGAAGACTGGGCATGTCAGTAAGCACACCTCGAAAAATGCCTGTACACCCATAAAAAGGATAATTAAAACTTAATTTTAAGTTACATATAGTATCACAATGATTAAAAAAACAGTAGCAGTTTAGACATAAATAAACAACTTAAGATGAAACAGTCAAAAGGAGTTTGTGCAAACCTCTTGTAGTGGAGCTATCAACTTTAGGCTTCTAGCATGTGAAAGGACACCCATGATATTATTATTATACTCAATGTGATGCTCATCGCTGAATTCCTCATCTTCATAATCTTCAAGGGACCAACAAGTAACACTGATTGAAGCTGTTGTTAAGTATGGTAAGTCCTCCAGTATCAGTAAATTATTGCATTGTATGTCGTCAAGGCACATCGTCAGCAGATTTTAAGCACGGATCCAAAATTTATAGTCTGTCGTACATTTGGCCATCTGCAGATGCTTTAGTGAAGTTGACGAGATCTCTGGGAACAGGATGACAACTCCCAAAAGCTCCAGATTTTCTAGGGCAGGGCACGCATTGTTTAATGGCCCAACGTCCCTAGCATCTAATACAATATGTTTGAGCACCACCTTAGTCAGATATGGAGAAGCCAGCATGAGATTATCATCACTAAGATTGGACATAAATCCTTCATGCTCCCGGTACTCAAGCACAGGGACCTTGCGTTTGACAGCATGATTGACCCACGGAACAGAATGGTAATTTCAGCGAGAACGGAGACGAAAAGAGCGCAAGGGCACGCTGTCGTCCAAGAGAGGCAACGCGTGGACCATGAATTTGTCGAACTGACGAAGGTTGCTGTCAAAGTCAGCTACGTCGATGTTGAGGGAAGGCATAGAGGCCGAGAGGTTGCGCCACGGTCTCCAGCGCTGGCAAGAAAGACAGGACGTGGTGTATGAGTTCATCGGGGAGGCAGTCAAACCCGTCTTGTGCCTGCCGACGTTCTTGCGGACTTGATGCCAGGCGGACAAGCCATATCGCTCGTGGGCGGCATTCCGTCGAGCACGTCGCCTGCACGATCGAGCATCTCAGAGAAGGAATGGAAGAATCTCAGAGCATCTCAGAGAGGGGAGGTGACCGAACCAATCGATCGAGCTAGCGTAATCGAAAAAACGATCGGCGTGCCCAAAGAAGCAGGGAGGGCGATCGGCGTCGCGCCGTTCGCGGCGGTCGGGGAGGAGGGCGTCAGGGAGCGCGCACCCGTATACAAATCTGAGAACCTTATCCTCGTTCCCCTTCCCCGCGCGCGAGTCCACGTTCCTCTTCCGCGCGGCGCGAGGCTCGACTCCTCGACCTCGATCCCCTTCCGGCGTTCCGCGCGCGACTCCTCTCTCCTTCCCATTCCGCCGTTCCGGCGTTCCCCGTGGGCGGTGGGACACTTCGACTGCAGTCGCGCACTGCATGCCGGCCTTGATGGGCCTTAGGTTTTCTTGGGCCGCTTATTTGACTTGGCTTGGGAATGGGTTGCCTCGCAGGCCTAGTCTTCTCCTATCTGTGATTAGCATCTTTAAAAGCCTAGCTAAATGCTATTCTAGCCAGCTAGGCGAAAAAAAATTTGACTAGCCATATTTCTCATTCACTCTAATAGACAAATCATAATATCCAGTTCATATTTTTTTGGTGGACTCTAACAGTCAGTGAGTAGAGATAGAGGATGGCTAGTTAGTTAGCCCATTTAGCTAGTGAAGTGAAATGGCAATGGCAGCCAAGCTAAATGGCTAGTGTTTTTTTTACACTAGATAAAATCTTAGATTGTTAAAATGATAGCTAGTTTCTTGAAGAGGGTTGTTGGGAGTTAAAAATTGAGTTGATTAAAACATGAACTTTTTTACAATAAATAAAATCTAGTATATATTGAATATTCTAGTATGCTAGACTGCAATTCTTAAAATACGCCAGTGAACACTCGATCCAAGCTGTCTAATAACAAAAATTCTATACCGGACCTCACTCACTACAGGAGCATCGTAGATACGCTTCAGTATCTCACCTTTACACAGTCTAACATTGGCTCTATACTGTTTAACATATCTGTTTACACATACATCATTCTCGAGAGCCTCATTTTTTCGCCATGAAGCGAATACTGCGGTATCTCTGAGATACCCTGGATCATGCACTCCATCTTTCCCACACCGCTCCGATTGACCTCACGGTATACACTGATGTTGATTGGGTTGGTGGTCTCGACACTCGCAAATTCGCCTCCAAATACGTGGTATTTCTCGAAGACAATCTCATCTTTTGGTCATCCAAACGCCAGCTCACTGTATCACACTCCAGCGCCGAAACTGAGTACCGTGCGGTGGCAAACGGTGTCGTGAAAGCCTGCCGGTTACGACAGCTGCTCCAAGAGCTCCATTCTCTAGTTCGTCGTGCTATCGTCGTATATTACAACAACATCAGTGCCGTTTACCTCTCCACCAACCTCATATAACATCAGCAAACAGCATATCGAGATCGATCTATACTTCGTACGTGAGCGTGTCGCTCTCGACGAGGTCCAAGTTTTCCACATCCCCACCTCATCACAGTTCATCGACATCTTCACAAGGAACTGTCAACTCCTGTTTTCACCGAGTTTAGGTCTAGTCTAAATATCCGTTATACTTTTAGTTTTAACTACAGAAACGTGGTAGACTTAGACTGAATCTGGTCCGTACGGTCTGTCAGCCCATTTATAGAGCACATATATATACTCCTCCCGTTGCCCGTCGCTCGCGTTGTGCACTGCACAACCCTAATCACCTTTCTCCTGTTTCATTTTCAGGTAAAAAGTAAAAAGTGGCAATGCCAGTAGTTTTTTCAGGTAAAAAGCAGCAATAGCTCATATAGTTTTAGATACTGTTCTTCCTGAGAGGTGACTGGAGCTGTTTCGTTTTCTATGAATATATTTTTTAAACTTTTAAACAGTACGTTTTAAATATAAATAAATATATATAATTTTCTTTAAAAAAATAAATAAATACATTTTTCAAGTTTATCACATCGTTTTTCATGAAATTTTTAGATAGACAACTAAATTTTGTCTTTTATTATAAGTTGAGCTAGTACCTTTTTCGAGAATCATATACGTAATCAACTATTTTTCATCTAGTTCACTGAGTAATAGAAGAAAAAAATACAACGTAAGATCTAAAGTTTACAATGTAAGATATGTAATTTACGGATCAAAGGATCATGCACTTTTAGAAATAGACTAAAACCCGGCCTTTTAGAAAAATCTCTGGATCCATCGATCGCATCCGAGAGGGCGTTTATATGTGCGGCCATGGGCGAGAGGTGACGGGCGTCGTGGAGTGCGATTGTGGGGAGGCCGGTGCAGCACCCGCGACGTGGTGTCGGAGCGGTCGGCCGGCAAGACGGCGGTTGGTCAGCAGGGTGGTGCTGCCTGGCCTCGTGGGTGACCTGCAGCCGTGGTGGCGAACATGTTTGGACAGGTTTTGCGTTGCTTTCACAATTCCGTGGCACATAAAGGCTGGATATGAACCGAGCTGAAACTTTATGAACGTGTTGTTATGTACTCCTACTATAACGGAAGCAGTTTGGCGAGGTAATGCAGAGCACAGCAGAAAACGTCTCCATAACCAGATAGGACCGTTGGCCTCGAAAACATGACAGGATTAGCTACGCTGACAAACGTTGTATCGTCCATCCGAGAGAAGATGGATTAACTGATTATACAGGTAGCCATTAAAACGCCAGAGACCCAGAGTCATAACTCATACGGGCGCACAAACTTGCAAAACAGAATACAAAGTATCTCATTCCTAGGAGCTGAAGATGCTGCACATGTCGGGCAAGCAGCGAAGCACACTCTGATCTGGAACTCCAAGAGTCCAAGTTTCCAGCTCGTCCTCCGCGGCTTCGATCGTCGCACCCGATGTCTTCCACCCAGTCCGTGCCGCAGACGCCTCCTCCTCGTCGCCAAGAAAATCTTTGCACGAAGACAACGCAAAAACTCGCACCGTGGCTTCCAAAGGATGGACGCCATTATGCTGGCCGGGCCCTACTCCGGAACGCCGACCGTTTTGCCGGCTGCTGCTGCCGCCCGCCCGTGGCACGATCGAGACGCGAGGGAGCACGCTGGATTGGCCTGCAGGTGTGGTGGTGAGGTTGGCAGGTTGGTTGCGCGCATCGATCGCACGGCGTCTTCTCGGGTCGCCAAGCTGCCTGCCGTGCTACTGGGCTTCGTGCAAGGAAGGATTCGTACGATGTGGCATGACCCAACAACCCATGGCCTACAGCAAAATACGGAGTGTTCTTGTAACAATCTTCGGCCCATCAATCTTCAGGCCTTATCGAACCTTGTCTCTCCTTTTTTTCTCGCCCATTTTCCAAGGAAAGACACCTACGCGACGCGCCTGTGTAGTACCTGTGGACGACGTGCTAGCCAGCTGGTCGATCGTCCATCCATCTCCATGGGTGTGTGTTCCGCTGCTAGTTCAGAGCTGAACCATTCACGATCGAAGCTCGCCAGCGACTGCGTTTAGGCCAACTTATCACTAAGGTGATGAGTACGATATATATCGACCGAGTGCGTGCGTACCATATGACATGCGTCTGCAGCGTGAAGGCCGGGGCCTCATCCCGTCCAAGCGAGCGAACGACTCGTGTCGTCGCCGTGACGGCGCACGCCCGCAAACTGTTGGATTGGATCGGTATGTGGCCAGCTAGCTCTAGACCTGCTCTGCTCCCAACTCCTGCACCCTGCTTTTTTGCTCTCCATGCGCCAGCTGGTACGTACTTGTACTTGCCTACACACACTATATTCTTGTAGTGTTGGTTCATGCGAACCGATAGTGATGGAGTATCCACGGCTTTCCGCCCAAACCGAGATGAACCGGCAGTGATGCTAATGTTACTGTCGGTTCGTGTCACAGACCGGTAGTGATGTTGTTTTCGAATCGGTGGTGATAACCGTTTTCACTGGTAGTGACCGAGTGGCGCGCGGGAACCTACATGCACAGAATGTTTGATCCGGTACGTATCTTCGTACTTGTACTTAACTTGTAGTATTACTGAACTATACTACGGCCCATACATGTCGTGATCTCCATCGCCTTTAGTACGACCAACACAACATTTAACGCTACTCCTACGTGCTATCAGCAGCTATATTTGGACGGGATTATATATATATATATATTGCACTTGGTTGTTGCAGTTTGGTTATTGCAGCAGCAGCAGCTGCATGGCTGGCTCAAATTGAAGGCATGCACAGCAGCACTAGCAGCATGAACAAACAGCTGGCTCGCTAGCTACCTAGCCATGGCGCAAGCGCGTCTCCGGCCAGCCGGAGTACATCGATCGATCTGCACTCCGCAAGGGCAGGCCAGCCGGCGTCTTGCGAGCATTTCGTGCATGCATACATGCGCATTCATGTATACACTGTGCGCGCGCGTTGATTGGGAGCGAAACACAGAAGTGAGTCAATGATCAAGGATCTGTTCGGTTGGTGCCCTGAACAACATGCCTGATAAATTTGCATGCCTGAGAGGCACATGAGCGGTTGATGAATTTTGCCCAGTCAGGCAGCCTGAGACTTTAGCTGTTTGGTTGGCTACCGTGACCGGAGAGGACAAACTGCAATTAGGCTTTAGATAATCACAGCTAACTATGTGTTTGCGGCAAGAAACAGATGTTAGCACGATTGCATCGCCCTCCCACCAAAATCAATCTGCCGCAGCTTTCCAGGAACAAAATCATACGCGTCCGTCAAGAAGAGAAAAGGAAAGAAGAACATGAAGAAAGAAATTCCCAAATCCGCTTGCAAAGAAATCCCCGAATCCATTCATCCAGCAGAACCTTCCATTAGCTATTTCTCCCACCTGCATGATCAGCCCCTTCGCACAGCAGCAACATCCGGCTAGATGGCAACAAACGCTTCGCGCGCGGACGGCCAAATCCAGCGAGACAGCAGAGATGACGGGATCCGACGAGAAGGCAGCCTCGGCGGTGGCTTGGCGCGGCACTCTGGCGGGCGCCCGCCAGAGGAGGTTCCCCGCGGCGGCGGCGGCCTCATGAGCATCGACGCAGTACTGGTTGCAGCAACGCGGTGCAGCCTTTGTACGAGGAGGATTAGGACGATAAACGCAAACCGCTGCTGCGCCTGAAGGTCAGGCGACCCCTGACTCAGGCCAGTGCTGTGCCGGAGTGTATCAGGCAGGCCAGGCGAGGGAGAACCCATCTCGGGGTAGCAACCAAACAAGCCCAGGCCCATGCATGCACAGTGCATAGACCAGCCTAGTATATATAGATAATGAGGTATCACAGAGAACTGAGCTCTATACGTATATACTCTCGAAAAGTTGTGGACACATTCAGTTGGGTACGTAGACCGGCGGCCTGCACGCCCCAGTTACGTTGGTGCGTGCATGGCGATCGATCGGCCACGGCTGGCTACTCTAGCTAGCTGCTGCGAGCCTGCGACCGGTTAAGATGCTCTATAGGAGCGCGGCTTGTCGAATCCGCTAGGATCGGATCGGAGTAAGTAGGTCGAGGCCATGATTGATTGCCAGCGCCCCGATCGCTCGGGGGTCGTCGTCGCAGCAGCAGCGCCATGATTGCACGCAGAGAAGATAAGAGACGATACTACTACTACTCCTCGTAGAGACAAGAACTCAGGAATATGGCATGCCAGAGCTCGTCACAGACGGCTCACACTGCTCCTGTTTACTGCGCGCAGTGGAGTCGTAGCTGGTTGGCACGAAGTGAAATGAAAGTCCAGCAG
The DNA here is from genome assembly GCA_030770085.1 of Oryza coarctata. Taxonomy (NCBI): domain Eukaryota; kingdom Viridiplantae; phylum Streptophyta; class Magnoliopsida; order Poales; family Poaceae; genus Oryza; species Oryza coarctata. The sequence continues at coordinate 15,040,671 of CM061479.1, read as the reverse complement.
CAACGACGGTAAAGAACCTGGCGTCGCCGGGCGAATTGAAGGGAAATTTAAGTCAGCCAGCCCGACGCACACCATACTCATTTCACCGGCCGGTACACACACGTATAGTATATAGTACTGGTTCCTACTCCGTTTCAAAACAAGCATTTCTGCTTACTACTATCTTTTCTCAAAAAGATTTTATTTTTCTACACAAATCTACACATGTAGATTCATGATTAAAAATAAACTTTTTTTATATAGAGAATAGATTATAGACATCCCTTCCTATTTAGGTACATGCCTTGCTAGCTAGCTAGGAATACTTATATTTAAAACTAAGAGAGCAGTCACTACCATTTGACTGACTTAGTGTTAGCGTAAAAATTTGACGATGACCCTTATGTCACACTGAGAGATCTGTCTAACTTTAGATTAGGTGCTAGCTTAATTTGTTGAAGATATACCAGTCAATTTAATTCTGAAATTGATAAGAAACACGAACAAAAGTAAAAATCTTAAGCTAATCGGCCTAATAGTTGATACAAGCTACTTCCATTAGCCTATGTCCGATGAGATTGATAACACTTGCATACTAATGATAAGACAGATACAGACATAGGGAGACATATAAAATAACATAGGCGAGCAAACTTATTGGCTAGTTTAGCTGATGGAAGAGATAAAAACTACTAAATCATGGTGCTAGCCTTAGTAAAGACAACCTCAATAGATCGGACTAAACTAGTAGGACCAGATCGATTAATAGTAGATTAATCATTGAAACAGAATATGAATATCGACTGATGATCTAATATGTGTAAAGATATCTTATAATAAAAACATGTATATTAGCTAGATAGTCAATACATATTAAATTTAAAATTTAATTATAAAGATATTTTATCGGCTAGAACTCCGACGAAACGTTGAATAAAACCTATCAAATTAGTAGGATTTAACCTATTAGCAGCAATCCAATAGATCAGAATTAACTGAGATAGTATCGAATTGATGATAATAAGAAAATTCTACTTACCGATAGATCCTATACATGCATGATAGATACATTAGATCAAACTAAAAGATTGAAATGATATAGTATTAGACAATCAATATATCAAAATAAACTGGCAATTATATGGATCGAACTTGGTCAATCTAAAAGATCAAAACGATACAGCATTAGACGAGACCAGCCTAGCAGATACAACTATTGGATGATGGGACTTTCTACTTTATCGAAGATTGAAATGATGCAATCTCACGTCGAGAGATAGAACCTATCGGAAAAACATAGAGATCTGGGATTAGCGATATGTCGAGAGTATTATTATATTGAGCTGTGTGTTCTTCTTTTATAGTAAAATGATGTTTATATTTATACACTATAATTATATAAGTCCTATGCGGTTATAATATCCACGACAATCACGAAATAAAGAAACTAACAAACATTTCTAATTACGGTACAATCTTATTTAATTACAATATATATCTCTAAAGATAGTTTTTTTTAATCTTTCACAAACTGAGCTAGCTCAATTATTCATGAGCCAATTAATCCACCGAGACCTACAATTAAACCTGTCAACCAATCCATCAACTATTATCTTTAACCGATTTATTATTATCGGCTCTGATCAATCTATCATCATAGGTCTTTGTCAAATAACCATTAGCTTTCATTAAATATACCAAAACCGTCGTAACGATATGTTGATCTGTACTAATTTTTTTAATCGGTAACACCTCGCTGCATGACCGCGGGCAGGTTGGCGTCATGATCCATTTCGTACAATTAGTTAAGCGTGTGTTTAGCTCGTGCTCGCGTACCGGGCCGTCGCCTCGGCGTCGCACACGTACGTGTCACCTCCTTGGAGAGAGAGGCTGCATGCGTTTTAGCCGGGGCCGGGTCAACTGTGTACCATACATCTCCTCTTGTTGATCGAACACGTGTTCCTCTGACATAGTATATTCCGATCTGTATGCATGCATCCAGCTAGCGTGAAGTTGCTCTCCAAAGGTACTACGAAGTGTACTGCTCCGTGCTTCACGTGATATATATATGATGGTGCTTAATTCCCTTAATTAATTACTACTACGCAGTCGATCTAGTACGCGCTAGTAGTCGTCCTACATCAGCGATGGGAGCAGATAGTACCATACAGATTGAAGTGACACACGCACTATTTAGATATATATGTACTGCATCATATATAGCACACATGCAGCTAGACGCGCTAATAATAACCACTAGCACGTACATAAATACATAATACACTAGCTAGGGCAGCTACTGAAGTGGTACAGAGTACACACGGGCCATATATGCACGTAGGCTGCAGGGCGTACGTACAATCCAACGAGCACGACGGCGTTGGTCGATCTGCTCTTGTAAATCTGTCAATTGATTAACCAGATGATGAGTAATTGATCGTGCCGATGGCTAGCTAGCTAGAGGGCAGTCTGGGCGTGCATGGAGCGAGGAGCTGTAGCCGACGACGACCTGCTCGATCTCCCATCGCAGCTTGGGCGTCTCCGGATCGTCCTCCTGCACCGGCACGTACTCCTGCATACCCACAAGTCAATTACTGATCATCTTTGAACAAGCTCAGCTTTGGAACATTAGCTGCACACGCGTGCATGCGTAGGCTAGTGGATAGATCGAGCTAACTAGTGGATGAGATGAGTACGTGGACCGATCGACGCCGTGGTGTGCAGGGAATTGAACCAACGAGAGATCGATCGATCGACCGAGAGAAGAAAAGATCATGGATAGTCTCCTACGTACCTCGAGCTTGCGGACGAGGGAGGAGGCGTCGCGGGAGGAGACGAAGAGGTGGCGCTGCCCGGGGCGGATGAAGCCGTCGTCGACGGCCTTGTCGATGAAGGCGAGGAGGAAGTCGTAGTAGCCGTCGACGTTGAGGAGGCCGACGGGCTTGGCGTGGATGCCCAGCTGCGCCCACGCGATCACCTCCAGCAGCTCGTCCAGCGTCCCGTACCCTCCCGGGAGCGCCACGAACGCGTCCGACCGCCGCGCCATCTCCGCCTTCCTCTCGTGCATGCTCGCCACCGCCCTCACCTCCCCCACCGTATCCCCGGTTATCTCCTTCCCCATCAGCGTCGTAGGTATCACACTGCAATGCACATACATAAATCAGCATTCAATCAAACTGTTCTTGATCATTGATCGATCGACAGGCAACAAGCTCAAGGAGGAAGAAAGGACAGACCCAATGACGTGGCCGCCGCCCTTGTGCACGGCCTCGGCGACCTCCCCCATGAGACCCAGGCTGCCTCCTCCGTACACCAAATCCACCTTCCTCGCCACCTACCAAATCATCGTCATCCATGCAAATTAAAGCATGATGAAGTAGCTAGCTCACATGCATGATCAAACATCGTGCGAATCTTTGTCGATCGAGGAGAGGAGTCGATCGTCACCAGTTCTTTGCCGAGCTCGACGGCGGCGTCGCGGTAGCTGCTCCGCTTGCCGGAGCTGCTCCCGCAGAACACGCACACCCGCCGGAACCGGGACTGCTCCCCGCCGCCTCCGCCGTTCATGGCCGCCGCCGCCGCTTCCTCCATCGATCGATTCGATTCGATTGCCAGCACGTACTACGCTATAAGGCGCCCGAGGTGAGTTTGGAGATGTATGGAACAGCAAGCGCGGGCGGTGGAGTATAAAAGTCGCGATTTTTAGTGTGGGCCCCAGCTCTACTCTACTGCGACCTCACCTTCTTGATGAATCCACGCAGCAACTTCACTAATTAAAAAAAATCAATCTTGTCATTAGCGGCAGCAGATCGGATTCTACTTCTGTTATATATATATGTATGTATGTATGTACATGTCCAAACCATATTATACTCATGAACAAATGAGCACGAATTGAGTATATTTTTCTCAAAAAGTAGTACTACAAACACATATCATGTATGTTTTATAAACACCTTCCAGAGACTGACAAGAAAATATATTGACTATTTTGAAAGAGTAGCAAATTGTAGCTGCTGAGAGAACCTCTTGTCATAGTAAAATCCAGAGAAAAAAAATAATCCTCCAAAGAACAACTTTTTACAGCACAGGAGAAAACGTGGGGGAAATCAATTGACTATGGTGACCAAGCAGCCTTCCCAGACGTCTTTGCAGCTTGTCATCTTCTGGCCATTTGCGCCTTGATGCACCTGTCAGTGGACTAAACTATAATTAATTCAAATTAGCCGCAAAGATTTTGCATACGTCATGCCAATATGTTTGCCATATAAGCTATGATGCACTAAACTAATAACACTACGTACTGGGTGACACTCGTTTATTGGCGACTGATTTCACATGTGAGTTTTATGGGTCTATCCTGGTTATGGTCGATCACATTTTAATTTTTTATTACACAAAAAAAACACGTACTTTTATCAAACTCACATACACTCTTGAGCGTGTTTTCTAGCACCAACTCAAATAGACAGAACCAATAATAAATCTTTAACTTCACTAAAAACGAATTAAAAGTACATAAACGCATATGGTGTCAGAACTTAAACATTAGTTGATGGAATGGTGCATCTCGGCTTCACCACCATACCACCCACTTTTCTCCATATTTTAACTTTGTAATTAGAATTAGTGAATATTGGTAACACGGTAATAATTTCTTTTATTAGGAGTTTCGTACTAATCAATCTTAGCAGGGACGTTAAGGACGATTCTGGCCCGGTCCGAAATGACCTTTACAAAGTTTTATATTGATTATCTCTGTTTACAAGTCACCGGAAAATTCACAAAATGATGTTCTGACTAAGGGATCGATGCTCATTTGGCGAACATCCTCTTGATCAGTACAATTAAAATCTAGGACAAAAGAAAATATATTTGAAGCTGTTACTCTCTTCGATATCTTCAAATCAAATTGATTGCAGAGTACGACAATTTAAGCAGCGAAATTAAATTACTCTATTTTCGTAGAATGGCTGCATACAGTTGATATAAATATTAAATGAAACCTAGAATAAAAAGTCATAGTACCCTGATCCTACCATCCGATGCTTCTCGAGAAAAAAATGATCTTATCTAAGATCCCGATTATAACAACCCTAGTTCTGACTAAAGAATTGACGATGATTTAACGATCATTCTCTTAATCAATACTAAAATCTAGGACAAAAGAACACTATATTTGATGCTGTTGTTTCCTTCCATCTCTCTTGAAAGCAAATTGATTACTTACGGAGTACGACAATTATAACAGCGAGCTTAAATCCCTGGCCCTTTTGGTGAAGCATCTCCGGGCCGGACCTAATTAAATTTGGATGACAGGTTTAATTTGTGGCCTCATTAATTGCTTCATTTGCTCTCTTTTTGCCCGGACCCCCACCCGGCCTGTGTACCTACGTCCTGCCAGAATTGAAGCCTCGCTTCTCCCTGTACCGTACCGTACTGTACAGCTCCATACTCTACGTACACCTAGCTTGTCTTTGTTGCATATCTTTTACCGCTCTTTAGTGTCGCTGATTGCTGCCTTGTGTTATTAATACACACACAAATACGTACAGTAGTACTCACAAGCTGTCCGGTCAAGTAGCAGAGCTAATGGTAAGTAAGTACTCGTACTATACTACTGCTGAGTAATGTCTAATATAGGTATAGCTAGCTAGTATCCAGCATCTCAATTGTATGTATGACTGTATAGTAGTAGTGTCTAGTATACAGCATATGCATGTAAGGTTGTGTTGCTCATTTGCTGCAGTGTAGTGTAGCCTAGCAGCCGGGGCCAACATGCATGCAGATGTGGGGGCTAACTAATACAGTAACTAGAAAGCTTCATCGGGCTAGGTGATCACGCAGATCACACTGGTATAGATCAGCAAGTACAATATCCACTGTGTGCCATTTGCCAGCTCGCTGCTGCATGCAACGACCATGCCATGGTGCCAATTGCAAGCAGCTAGCCGAGCTAGCTTGGGGCAGGTACTAGTAGTAGTGCTCAGGATTTACAATCTCAACGAATTTCAAACATCTTGACCCGGTTCAAAATGTGCGTCTCGAATGGTTTTGTTCGAAATTTATCATCATTCAATCAAAATTTCATTAGATTAAGAAGCTACAAACAATTATTATAGAATTTACAGATCAAACGATCACGTATTACAAATCACAGTGTGACATGTAACGAGAAAAATAATTAGAACACCATATACAATGCTATCTATAATTGACGAAAAATTGTAGTTATTATTCTCATCAAATCTGTGGGATAATTTTGGCATACGGTTCACCTAGCATCGATCACTCACTGCATCATACTCACATCCTAATTTACTTTAGCGTAAGAACAAGGTACTCCAGTAGATGCGTATGTATGCACCATCGATCCCAGATCGGCAAGCAACAGGGGTTGACTAAATAACGCACGCTGTTTCATGGTAGCGACAAATATGCATAATATTAGGTTTTTATAGTGCTCTCTACTAAGTAGTATAATTAATCCTAATCCCTTTGTTTTTTTTATCCAATGGTCCAAAATAATTTATACTACCATCTAAATTAAATTAATGATAGTAGAAATATGAAATGGTATAATCGTCTACGGAAGTGAAAAGTTTTACGGCGGTTATAAATGAATCGCAAGCGCACCGGCCGGGAAGCTTGGAGTAGGGCGGCGTCCTGCACTCCGGCGCCGTGCTCACTGGCTTGGACTCCTGTTTTACCAAGTCAGCCACGTAATTTGATGACAGATGTTGCCCTTCTAGAAATATAAATTGAAAGAAAAGAAACAAAGAAATGCTTGGATCCCGAGGAGCAAACTAATTCATACATGATTATGTCGTGCACTTTTTGATGCTCTAGGTCACGGAGATTTCTTCATGTTTCAATTAAATTGCGATTGAATTAGCCAAAGACTCGACGGCTGGACGCAACGCCGTCGGAAGTGCGCTGCAACATTGCGAGACTTACGCCAGGACAAATGGCGGCGGCGGCCGGCGGGGAGCCGGGGAAGGATGTGGCACAGGGCGCCGTGTGCATGCGAGACTTACGCCGCCGAAGAAGGCTGTGATGCGTGAGGGGTTACATTTGATTAGTCACGCGAATCTATAGTGTGCAAAATCTAAAAAGAAAAACATATACTTTAAGTAAAGATATATAAGTAGCATTATGTTCTTATAAATTAATGGTCGAGATCGTTTTTACTGCTAGTAGAATACTTCATAAAGATGCTGGCATAATATATATCAACGATCAATCCCCCTTGACGTTATTGTGCCATCGAGGTAAGTTGCATCACCGCGTGGTTAATTGAGAGAGAGAGAGTAACAGGTAACGGATTAATCGATCGAACATGCATGGAAAGTCCGGCATGGCGACGGGCGAAAGGTGGAATGGATGCTGACTGCGTGAGCACTGGATCGGATTACTTGACGTGTCCAACTCGATCTCTGCTAGCTAGGTAGCTCCCGCCCAATCACCGGCCGGCAGCCTCGATGCCGCGTTCGTCGTCGGCGACGGCGACCGCGTGGGTTGCCTACGTACGTGTTGCCGTCGGAGGTAGATAACACGCGCGGGCAAGGGAACAGTACAGCTAGGCCGGCGATCCGACCGGGCGAGTGGATGAGTTAGGTCCAGATCGCGTACGTCCTGCCTTTTCCATGGAAAGCTGCTCGTCCGTCCGTGCATGCTGCTGCAGCGTCGTTACCTTTCCAGAGTCCAAACTACGTATGCGGTGTCGATCGATCGGAGCATGTGTTCTTTTTTTTCTTCTTCTTCTTCTTGTTCTGTTCCTTCGCTGTCGCTCTGCGTGTTTGCGGTGGCTGACTGCATGCCTATCTGCTACAACACTACGTCAATTTATCCCTATCCTTTGCGTTCTTCCTTGCCTCTCCTGTGACGTGAATATCTGATGTGATGTGATGCAGCTGCTGTTACTGCTCGCGACCTCTCCTCGGAGCGTACCCAAAACCAATTTGGGTTGATTTCAGCCCAGAGCCAATTTGGTTTTGCCACAGCTGGCCCTCCGGCCCCTTTTTTTTTGGGTGGGGGTTGGTGTTGGGATTCAAGGCCTGAATTGGTCTGCAAGCCCATTGGTGCTGCTCGTCTCAACAATCTTGGAGGCTTCACAAGTTTTTTTTTTTTTTGGAGCACTTCACAAGTTGTAGCTCATTTCAGAAATTCATCATCTTGTTCCTCTGATTCCAAAGATGCAACAGCATTTGTTACAGTATTTATGACCATCGTGCTACGGCTTCACGACTATTGGAAGTAAACCAGTAACCCATCTCAAAACAAAGAGGTTGGCTAGCAACCTTATACGACATTGTTAGCAGAAAAGGGAAAAAAGCCGAGGATGAAAGATCTAATAGAGTAGAGCTGATGCAATTACACTAATCACAGGCAGCTTTAGTGATCCAAAAAAAAAACAGAAACAGGCAAGGTCGATGGGAGGAGAAATAGAATAAACACGACACAAAAAAGGGGTTTATGAGTTAGACACCAGCTGTACAGAGATAAAAATGAATTATGGGCCCATCTGTTGCCTAATAAGCATGCTGCTACCAAATTTTAAATTTTAAAACTTAAATTTAAAATTATTTTTGAGATTTTTAATCGAAATATCTTTTCAGCATTAGCATTTAAATCGCTAAGAACACCACATTATTTTTTATGCTAATACATCGTTAGTTTATTTTCCATATTTGGCCAACCAATGAGACCCATGGGGAACAAAAAAAAATTCCAACAGTTAGTGAACTGCAGAACGGGGTCAGGGCGTCCACTTTTCTATCCAACAAGCTAATCAGATCTTCCCCCAGGTGAACCCTAGAGATATGGGAGGCTGCAGCCTTCCAAGGGAGAAGCATCAGGGATCAGATTTTGATCATCATCCCACATTGCATTGCCTTCATATGTACACTGGCATGCTAGCATCGCACTCTTCCAGCGACTTTCCCTTAATCTGGCAGCATGATCTCATTTGATTGTTTCACATGGATGAATACAACTTCATGAATCTTGGGACTCATGATCGGAACGTTTTACTGCTCCATGCTTACACCACGCATGTCGTTTATGCAGCTTACATCTTCCAACTATTAACTAGGATCTCCCAACCAACATGGAGTCTCTCCTGAGCTTACTCAGAAACTGTTGTCACTCGCCACTTCAGATTTCCTTCCCCTAACATCAATGTCTTGTGATTCAGCTATTTCCTTTCAAAATTGCGTTCCTGGGCCGTATGGCATGAGGAGTGTTGCTCCAATTCAAAAAACACGATCTAGCAAGTCTCCATTTTACCACACACAAGCTTTGCCACAGGTTTGTCTAGCAGCCCTGAGGAGAAGTTATTGCATGCAAGGTGCATCACTTGCCACGTGAATTGACACTGCCATGCATACTATAGTACTCATCCGAACCACTGCAGTCAGCTCCCTTCATGTAACATGGAAACCATGAAAGGAACTAGGAAACTCTGCCACTCTCTTGGGCAACATGAGCTTTCTCTTCTTCAGAGCGCAGGTGGAGATCCTTGTAGGTATTTGCAGAGTTGGCAGTGAAGTTCTCCATTGCTTCAAAAATATTCTTCAGACTTAGTTGCAAACTACCAGTTTCACCATGGGAACCTCCATCATATAAGGCCTGTGCTGATAAGGATACACCGCTCTGATTAGAAATGAGTACCAGCTTCTTGTTTTGTGCTTCGAGAGCCTTGCGCATTGACTGTTCATCCCTTTCCATCACCCTAAGGTCCTTGTCCATACCTTTATTAGCCATAAGACCCTGCCTTTGCTCTGATCTGTGCCTTTCCCAGAGGCCAAGGACATTAGATGCAAAGACCTGCATTGCCTCAACTACTTCCTTCTCAGATATCCTCCCCACACCGACTGCCCAATTGTTATATATGACAAAAATAGGTGGCGCACCTAGCCGTCCAGGAGAAAAAGGAGGCACACCATCATCAGTTACCTCAGGTTCATAAGTGACTCCTTTCCTCAACCAGTCATTTAAAGTACTAACGTAGCTTTTTTGAGCATTCACCCATGAGGCAAAACAGGCTATCCAATCCAAATGCTGAAGCTCTAGGCGCTTGATCAAGTCCATATGAGCTTCACCAAATTTTGCACCGTCTATCATGGAATCTATGTTTTTAGCTTGGGATAAGGCATGCAATTGGATCTGGTGGCATTCTAACATGGTGCTCCACATCCGCATCAACCTGAAGAATAAATTAGTCAGTTGAGAAATGATCCATAGCAAATATCGAAGAATACACAACCCAATGTAGACACAAATTTCCTTGGGACGACTACTAAAAATGGAATAGAATGCTAAGTAGAAATTCAACCACAGAAACAATAGGCAAATGGCAGCCAGTTCTTTTGACGTAAATAACCACAGGCAGATAAGTTATCATGGCAATCCAAATATCCCAAGATGCAAGTCCCAGCCCAATACACACAAACCAAGAAGGTGCTAAATTTAATAAAAAAAATAATGGCATTGGTTTTAGGGTACACCTCTATAAAATGGAAGCATACTATGATTACCCTTCCAATTTTACAGCTGGGGTATGCATTGGAAATGTATAATCCTTGATGGGGTATTTCATTAACAGACTTATGTTGCAGGACAAAGGGACTACACGTCTATATACATCAATCCAAATTTGTGTTACTTTTTTATTGGCAAAGTACAAAAGTTAGACTACATAACAAAACTACATGTAAAGTGATAGGCTCCATACCAGTTCACACTATTTACATCTATTGTGTATAGACCACGGCTAATACCTGAAAAATGCAATGCACCCCTAGACATGAGCTATCTGCAAACAGTCTCTACAGAAAATTCACCATAGCAGGGGTCCGATGAGAATACGAGATGGAATTAACTGATTACAGTTGCTAAAAATTTGTTTTGCCAAAAAGATTCAATCACTGAACAAAACCTTGAGCAGTTGAACAACTTTCCACTACACACAACTCATCCTTGAAATTTATGGTCATGGAACTAGCAATGTAAAAAGACAACAAAAGGTAAACGTCAATTAGCTATGCAGAAGCTAAACATCCAAATAACTGTAGCCAATAGGTTTAGAAAATTGTGAATCAAGAAAGCACAATACAGACAAAACAGATATTACTTTACTATGCATGCTAACATATGAAAGTCAAAGTTGTTACAAGAGATAATTACATACCCTTGGATCAGCTCACATGTTTGTGGCCATAACTCCTCATCCCTCATCTTACTGATCTTGGCTGAGATAGTGTTCACAACCTGAATGGCTATGCTTATCTTTGTTGATAGCTTCCTGATGGATCTTACAGTAGCCTCAAGCTTATCAGCTTCTGCACCTTTCTCATCTAATATTTTCAGCTCCTCACGTTGCCTATCATACAATGCCCGCATATTCTCCTCAGCCTGGAATACGCAAACAATACTTGAGTCCACCCAAACTAAAATTACAGAAATGAAAAAAAATGGGTAACATTTAGAAATCATGGACCAATCAGGAAATAAAAGCATTGTGCTGCGTGCCACAGTGAATCCCTAGGAACAATGAACTAGAAGTCAGAAACATAAAGCCAATAAGGAATGAAAATAAAGATTGATTCTTGTGGGGCACTTCATACAAAGGAAAACATGGTGGCATTGGCACCAGTCATTCAAATGAAGGCCAAGCATTCCTATAACAAATAGAAAAACTTGTAACTAAGTATTACAGTATCCCTACATAAAAAAGTATTAAAGAAGACATCCATTGCCTAAAATCCAAAAAATAAAATACAATTTTTCCTGTTAGCTACTTGATCCACTAAAGCATTGAAAAATCACCAACCAAGCAACTTTTATTCCTTTAAAAGAAGCTAGAAATTTAAAACTAGAATCAGCCAATATCATAGAGAATAGACAAATCCAGATATTCCATGAACTGGACTGGATTCTGCACTCTTAATCAGGATCTACAAACATGCAGGTGTAAAAAAGGAAAGATCACATCCTCAAAAGAATCGCATGAATCAAATCATTCCCAACAAATTCCATGTGCATATTGTATACCTTGACTTCCTCAAGAAGCTTTTTTTCCCACATGTACAGTTTCTGCAGTGTTGAGGAGAGATTGCCGCACCCCATTTCCTTGTCTTCTTCAAACCGCAGGAACTCTTCCTCCATCGTTGGTATCCCGCAAATCATCATTGCAGACACTATATTGGCAATTGGGTCAATTTGATTTCATATTCAAAAACCGAAAAAGAATAGCATATCAGATCTGGATTTACGAACCTTTGAAACCTGAACTCTTTGGGTAGTAAGGCATCTTCCCAACCTCAAGCATCTTGGACACCTCAATGGCAGATTTTGAGGCACGCTCAAATTGAGTCCTGATCTCCAGCATCACCTCAGCGTCATCAACATATGTCTTCTCCGATCCTATGGGTGGCAGCCCTGCGACATGCTGACGAGGCTCTGACCGTTGCACCTGTTCTCCCACAACACTCTTCTCCACTACATGGACATCATGCTCCTGGTTGCTCCCACTACTACTCGCTTCCAACAACTTGGATTCATGGGGCAGCTCATCCCCAGTGTTGCTCCTACCACCTTCCTCTTTTGCTGTCTTCCCTTTGCCACTGTACCCATTGGCTGCGTGCTTCTCATGACCATAAGCTTCCTTGACCACCTCCATATCCTCATCCTCCAAGTCTGGTATGCCCTCCTCCTCGCGCACATCCTTGGAACTTCTGCTGGGAGTGTATGACGGTTGAGCAGCAGTTGGCTGCTCATAGTAGCTCTCATAGGTTTCAAATGGGTTCAGGAAATCCCAAGTAGACACCCTCGGTGGAGATGGAGGTGGTGGTGGCGTAGCCTCCTCTCGGGAGGTAGATGGTATATCCACCGGAGGTGGAGGAGAAGCACCGCCATAGTAACCACCATATGCATACTGGTAAGAGCTCGAGCTCTGCGGCGGTGGATATGGATACCCACCGTAGCCACGTGGAGGTGCTTGAGGGTTGCCTTCCCCAGCGTAGTAGTGGACCCTCGCATCGGTGGCCCGCAGACTGTGCTCGTATGAGACAGACGGCGGTGGCGGCTGGCTGCGCGCATAGCTGATGTTGAAGAAGCTCTGGCCATAGCCGCCCATGCCGCCATAGGCTGGCTCGTAGCCGCCGCCACTGCTGCCATCGCCAACTCCCATGCCTCCATAGCCAGGTGGATAGCCGCCGCCGCTGGCTCCGCCCATACCCCCATAGCCTGCGTCATAGCCATCGTTGGCACCGCCTATGCCGCCGTAATCGGGGGCAGGGCTGTATGAATACCCGTATCCCGAACCAATAGTCGGAGGAGGGCCATAACCGGAGCCATATGGTGATGGTCCTCTCATCTGTGGCGGCGGAGGCATCGGTGACCCGGCGGAGCGGACGATCTCTGGGCGGCGCTGAACTGGCTCAGCCTCGTCGTCGGAGTGGAACTTGATGTGACCGCCGCCCTCAGAATCGGAGTCCTCGCCTGAGTGGAAGTGGATGTGGCCGTCATCAGGGGCGGCGATTCGTACCTGCTTGGCGACGGGCTGGCCGGCCGACGAGGAGGCGATTGCGGGGGTCGGGACGGGCGACGCGGTTGGGAGGTTGTCCCCCTTGCGCTGCGCGGGCAGGCGGAGCGTGGGCTCCGGCGGCGGCGGGGGCAGCGACTGGACGCCGCGGAGGAAGTCGTGCAGCACGGCCCCGACGGCGGCGAGCGAGTCGGCGTAGGCGCGGTGGGTGTCGGCGAGCGTGTAGCGGTGGCGGATGGCGAGGGCCAGAAGCTCTGATCGCTCCCGGCAGTGCCGCACCGCGTACTCCTCCTCCAGCTTCGACTGCCCGCAGCCCATCGAAGCAACCCAAGGGAAAAAAAAACAACAACTATTCCCACCTTTCCGTTTCCTCACAGCCGCCGGCGCAGCAGCAGCAACCGCATGGCGGCGGCGAATCTAGCAGAGGCCGCGCAGATCTGGCCTACGGGGAGAGCAGCAAGAGGAGGCGGAGGGGAGTGGAGGCGAGGAGCGCGAGAATCTTCTCCTTTTGGGGTGCGGTTGTGGGTGCCAGCGGGGAGAGGCTCGTCGCGATGCGCTCTCTGCTCCTTCCACTTCCACCCCGCGGTGAATCCCCACCAGCATGCTCCGCCTCCCACAGACGCGAGGCCAAGCTCTCACGGCGACACGGCGGCGGGGGGATTGACGACTCCGGCGCTCGCGAGTGCGGATGCGGCGAGAGGAGGAGGGGGGAAGAGCAGCGGCTACTACTACCACTAGACTAGAGTACTAGACTCTGGAGAGCACGAGGCGTGGAGGGTGCGCGCGGTGGTTTTCCCGGAAAAAAAACTCGGGAGCGACGGCGGGGGGTGGTGATGGTGGGGGTAAGGTGGGAGGAGACATCCGTACATTGACGCCTGTCGCCGGCGTGGAGGGCTGGATTTACTCTTCTCCTCTTCTCCCTCCCCTTTTTCCTCCTCTTCTTTTCGGTTTTTTTCCCCATTCTTCTCTTGTATGTATTTTCTGGCTTTTGTTTCGGTTTTGTCTTTGGCTGTTTCTTTTTCATTTTGATGGACGGGTGACGTGGAATTTTATTCTGGGGGTGGTTGAGTGATGAAGTGGGGGTGTGATTAAGATGGTTTTCGCGTCATGTGTGATGAGGTGTAATGCGTGCTTGTTGTGATGCTTTTTCACGCTGCGTTGCTGAGGATGTGATCTGTTGGCGGTTGTTTTTTCTTTTGTTTTGATGCTTGAAGGATAGAACAAATCGTTTAGAGATGGCACGTGTTTTCCCTTGTGAATTTGGGGCAGCATGTCTGCAAGTGTTTCTCTCCTGAAATTTGAGACTTTGATTGGAAAAAAAAATTAAGCTGTATAGTGAGAATAATTGGATTATACTCTGATCGAATGATAATGAAATGTCAAATGAGATTATTAAGAATAGCATTCGAATCAAGTTTTTTCATATAAAAAACATACCTCTTTTAAGCCAACGACAATGGTTGGGGGTTGATGTTGAGGCCAACAAGAAAAACATCTGTTCTCATCTTTTTTTAATGTAGTGTAAGGTGATTAGCCTTCTTCCTAACTATAGCGATAATAAGAGGAAATATGAAAGGAAAGAAATAATTTTTGAACTGGGAAGGAGATCTTGGTTCAGAGGTGGATATGAGAGGGGAGCGAGCACAGGACGGAATAAAAAGAGTGCCAAGGGGATATGAATCATGTACAATCTGAATCCAACGGTGTGTAGTTAAAAGAAAATAGAACACGTAATGTTTTGATTTTGTGCGAAATAAAAATGAACACTATTACATGTAACCACAATACATTCCATGCAAGTACTAATATCGGCATAGCAAAAGAAAAAAATAATATATATAATTATTGTCTTCAGTGATAAACTAGAGTTGTCAGGAGCAACATTTTATTCATAGAATATAGTAAATGTAGTAAATACAAGAACAAGAAATCACACATTATCTACCACATTATATATTGGTTAAACAAATACCAACTCTCACCGCTAAACCTTTTGAACAGGAGAACATACGTGTAAGGATCATCAATGCATCATAGCACATTATCAAAAGTACAAATACACAATTTTATTATGAAACTAGCATAAAAACACAACTTTTACACAATACACGTAACTAGACAAGTTTCAGGTCAAAAAATTATAGCAACCATCATATAAAAACGAGCAATAATTGGCAATCCAATAGACGGGTCGATCACCTGTAAACTACTAGCCACCATGCTTATATAAATTTGCTCTGCCCGTTGGTGGAAAATGCGCCGTTTTTTCTTTGTTATCTGTAAAAAGGCATCAAGTGCTAACCTTACAGCGACACACCCACTTTACAAAGCTGGGCAACACTTGAGCATCGGACGACGAGCGGCTACTGGATTGCGCCAACGAGCTCGTTCGCTCACTCGTCGTCACTACGCTGCAATTATGCATTCTCCGTTGATTTTTACTGTGATTTTTTACTACTACCACTAGTCGCATGTTAATTTTTACAGCGTAGTAGTAGTACAGTAGTACTACCTGGTTGGTGGCTGTCAAAAACGGCTTTTACTGTGCAGTCTCCGCGCGGGGACGAAATGAAATGCAGTGGACGGGGGCACCATAAATAGGCGGCAATAGTAGCAGCAGCTAGTGCTGCAATCATGGCCATCCAGCTTGCATTTGTGTACTGTACTTCACTCCTACTCCTACTACCACCGGTGAATGGTGACGACGCAGACGCTGTAGAAATGTACTGTCTCCGTTTAAAAAACAAACTCCATCTTTTTTTTATCTCACATATAACTTTTACTTTTTTAAAAAATTTAAATTTCTCTTCCACTTTCTCAAACTTCGATAAATTGATCTCATACTTTTTTAAACTTAAATGCAATAATTATTTAAAAATAAAATTTTTATAAGATAAATAAAAAGAACAAAGATAAAATATTTTTAGGATGGGAAGAGTAAGAGGTAAAATAACGGCCTCGCTGACTCGGTGGTGGTGAAATACTGAAATGTCTAACCGTTTCAGCTCAACTCCTGCCAGTAAAAAACACGGTAGTGTGAGAGTGACACAGTGGCAGTAGAGCGCATGCAGCGTGAGTGAAAACTGATGCCCTATACGGCCACACTGGTGTATTTTTTATACTTTTTTTCAAAATATAATAATTAAGTTGTTTAGTAAATACTAAAATTAATTAAAATTTTCCTTTTTATTATTTTAGTGGTTAATTTTTAAAATTTTATATTAAGGTACAAAATTTAGATTATAATTTTTTTTATATTTAGGAATGGAGGAAGGAAAGAACCATTTCATGCAGCGGCATGTTTTTTCGGCCACTTTAAGAAAATTTTCAGAAAATTGCTTTCAAACTTTTTTTTACTATATAAATTTTGATTTATTTCGTTTGTATTCTTGATATATTCAGTTATTCAAGGAAAAAAACAGTCCCTTACCGTCAGTTTCTTGAGTCACGAAGGACGTAAGTACAAACACAAATACATACATATGGTCAATGGAAGAAGCGTGTCTCCATTTCTACTCCCTACTGCTGTTGGTGTACACATTGTAGACACTACAAAGTACACAGATGAGCTAGAGTACAGTCGTATTTGCTACTGCTGACCGGCGATTCACGAGAGGCACAGACGAGCTGAGACGGCGCCCCTGAGCAACTTCATTAATACAGGAGTACCAGCAGTTGGGCTTGCAAGCTCACTTGTGAGAATACAGCGTTTTACAATTATCTAGCATGTATAATTGCGTATTCAGTTCAGCACTATACTTGCTTAACCAAGAAGACAGATAAAAGATTGGTTTAGCTAATACTACTACTCCCTCCGTCAAAAAAAAAACTTTATCTTTTCTCTCCCTCCATAAAAAAAACTTTATATTTTCCCTATCTCACATATATCACTACAATACTAAAATATTATAATACAATTTAGTTTCTCAAACTTTAACATGTTTGTCCCCCACTTTTTAAATTTTGATATATTTATCCTCTACTTTCTTAAAATTTAATCCAATGATTAATTAAAAATAAAATCTTTACGAGACAAATGGAAAAGACAAAAATGAGATTTTTTTGGGATGGATGGAGTACTCTACCGCAAGGCCCAGTTATTTTTTGATTTTTTATTTCTTCGAATAATTTTCTAGAATAACTTTTCAATTTTATAGAAATCAATTCATTCATTTATACCTACCAATAGCTACATAGCTATAAAAGATTATATAATTCAATCACTCCATTAATTTCAGGGCCTATTTGCGAGAGATCTCAAGGTAAAGGGAGATACGACCTGACTCCCGAGACCAGCTGCATGCAACGCATATGCATGGATCAAATCATTTGAAGGAACATGCTAAGCAACATTCCTCATATCCCCGCTGCACCACGTGACCACGAATCATTCATTCGCAACCCCCATCGATCCATCCACCAGAAGAATACAAAAAGGAAAGGTAAATTAAGCTGGGTGGTGAAAGCCGCCAACCGGTCAGGAATTTTATGCCATGCTAACTGAATGTTAGGTTAGTTATTCGTCATGGATTTTCTACGGTTGGTAAAACTGCTGCTCGGCATTCTTTACTCAGGATAGGTCGGTAGTTTCTGCCCCCAACGAATTCATTTTTTATGTAAAACAGTGTAATTATATTAAATAATAGAAAAATTACAACCTATGCAATAACGAGAAAAAAAAGATAGTACTAACTTAAAAAAAACTTCCTTACAATAAAACAAGTACGGACTAAATGTGGCATGTTCAAAAAAACATATAAATGAGTATTGTTCACATTTTTATCCTCCGACAAAATAATGATATGATGCCACTCCATAAGTTCGCAAACTGGATCTTCAAGGCACCGATTTAATCATTCACAACTTAAGACTTTGCTAATAAAATAGCTACTAACAAAAAGAGAGAAAAATACATGAGACTCTAAAACAAATATAGGTCCATAAATATCATGCTCGAGAACTTTATTAAGAAATATTAGTACACTGATAGTGTACTACAGACGAGAGATATGTCTCCTTTATTATAGCCTCTAACAAGGACGTCGTAGGAGGAAGAGGGGGTGGACGGAAGTAAGGATGGCAATGGGTTGGGTTAGGCACGGGCAGAGCAAAACCACGTCTGATCTATTGCCCAACTCCGTCTATCGACTACTGCCTGATATGGTTTATGGGTAAAATTCATGTCTGTGCCTATGCCCGACGAACACGAGCATACCAGTGGATAACCAATAGGTATCATATCAATAATATATGTATAGACTAACGAGCTAGTACTCGAAGCATGCTCCATCATCGGTCTCCTCCATCGTTGCTATATCTAGTTATGTCGTCGCCTGCCTATACCATTGCCTCTCTGCTTCGTGGCATTGCTTGCCTACTACCATCGTTCTTTGCTTACACCGCTATTGTTCTAGCCGAAGTAGGATAGCTGATTGGGGAATTAGGTTAAGGTTTTATCTATTAAGTAGTATATATATGTCCTACTTATATAGGTTAAATGGGCCAAAAGATTAGCTCATAGGTTAAAATCAGTTGTGATGTCTATGCAATATACATATTAGATAGGCTGTGAGTTGAGTTACCTACGGATAAAAATTAAAAAACCTAGCTGCTACCCGCTAAGTTCTTAGGTCACAAGCAGGCACATGGATAAAAAAATTGAGCCCATGCCTGTGTACATTGGTCAGGTACCTACGGATATTTGAACCCATGAATAAAATTACTGAGTGGTAGCGGTTGTCCTCGCTAGCGTGTATCATTGGAACCTAGAGGGATACAAGCTTTTTACCTAGAGAATCTGAGTGAATTCTTATAAGATAATAGAAATAATTTACATCTCCAGCTATAGAAAACCAGTAGTTTTGTCTCCCGCCAAAAAGTAATGTTTTTGTTGCTCAAAGGGAAAAAAAAGACACGACAATGGAACAAACTATCTACTCCCTCTCTAAAACGATGAACAAGATCATGTTATTGTCTGGTCAAATGACTCAAACGTCAAATCAGAGTATATATGATCTAAATGCTGAATTATTTTCTTTTCGAGACTTTTAAAAACTGCACTGTTTCAAAAGTATTATGCAAGCAAACTAGCGTCGAAACTTTGCAATGGCCCATTTTGTAGCTGTAGCTAGCAACTCCAGTACGGAGGAGCTGTCCAGTCTGACTTCATAGAACACTTTAACGTGCGTTGGAAAATAGGACTAGAGGAGAAAAGTAAAGATGACTATGTAAAACAAAAAATTTATTAACGAATAATTAATTAATTATTAATTATTATACATTTAAAAAATAAATCATTATAATTCTTAAATCAAATTTTATATAGAAATTTTTTTATAAAAATATAGCCGTTTGAAAAGTGTGGTTAAAAAACGAGAGTAGCCAATCTCGTACGGTGCAGAAACCAACGGAAAACGTCTGATGCCTCTAGCATCTAGGCCTAACAGGAGTTGAGTTGACAATCATCAGTTGAGAGCTGGATTGATGCGAGAAGAAAAGAGATTCTTGTCCAGAGTGGAGAAAGAATGAGATCCCCAAGTCCCAATCATGGATTCCACTTTGGAGAAAATTAAAATTCTCCGGCTTTGAATTTTTATCTGTTAACTAGTCAAATCAAACTGAACATGACCGGCCGCAGGCACTTGCATGTAGAAATTTCTTCTCGCCAACCAATGAGTTGAGCTAAGGACGATAAGCCACAAAAATACGAATGAAGCAAAAATTTTATATCTATGTTTAATAGTAATATTGGGAAATAGGCTATAATTAAAAGAAACCTTAACAACAGTTTTAAAATTTAAAATTTGGTTACGGCCGATAAGCCAACCAAATGAAAGCGACAGTTCTTTGATTTGCAAGATTTTTCTCCGAGCTCAATTTAATTATTCTGACCTTTCCTTTCCTTTTAGCAAGTTGAATAGAAGACGAACATGAGAAAAAATAAAGTAGAAAACAACGACATACGTTTTTTCTTCTTTTTTATGAACTTCTACATTTGAAAATCATATTGTTACAGGTCCACAGCTTCGGAAGCAATTTAGAACTCCATGGATGGCACTCGTCAAATTACAACGAATTATGCCCAAGTATTTCGGATCTGAAATCAAATTTTAAAATAGCACAACAATGATCAGGTTTTGGTTGTTCATGACAGATTCATCTTGGTGTTATAGTATTGATCCTACCTCGCTCTGTTCCCCCTGTTTGCACGTGATTTGAGGTTTAAATACCCATTTTTACCTTTGACAAAGCCATCTTAACTACATCAACTGGCTCCTTATTTTTATTCGATGTGCTAAAATATACTGAACTAAATACAGGTCCAAACCTACACCAAATTATATAGAAGTATATGAAACTTCCAAAAGAATAAAGACATGGAACATTTCAACTTGCTCTGACTGCACATGTATAGTATTATCATAAATATTTTTTTATCCTGTCCAGGAGACGTCTTAAGAAGTTAAGTTCATCTCTAATTATTATGCATACGTCTTATACGAAGTGCACTTGTGTCTGTACTTCAAGTTGGACCAGATACGCCTGTAGAAAATTATAAGATCTGCCTGATCTGCTTTGTGCAATCAGATATCAGTGTTTCCGAGTCAACCAGGAGGAACCGAGCAAGTCTTCTCCATGGAAAAATATAAAATGCAGACATGTATAGCTATTGACCTACTGTCTTGTTAGTTAGGAACCCTGATGTGTGTTTTTAGCTATCAACGTCAGATGCATTTTTTTCTCTTGGATTCTCTCACTTGGATAATTTAGGTTCAGGCCCCACGAAAATTTTTAAAAGCCGCCAAATTCAGGTTAACAACGGCACCATGTTCAACGCGGATGAAACATTTTTTTTTATAAAAAATGAAGTGAATGTTTTTCTGTGATTCTATGAATTTGCACGAATTGGCTTATTTACTCTACTATTAAGCAGTAACTTCGGTTGTTGACAGAACTAAGAGTAACCACCAGCCACCAGGAGTGTTAGAGACGTCAGGAAGGAATACGAAGTACAGCAAAACATTTCTTGTACCGAATCCTAAACTTTCTTGGTTTATATCTGGAACTCCTCTTCCGTTTCTGGAAGCAAAGCTTTATCTTGAACTGAAGTTGATGTGTATATGTTCATCTGATTATTTTTTGACTCATCATTCTACCTTTTTTATATTAGTCAGATGTGTGAAATCATTGTCATAATTTATATTTTATGATAAACAGTTAGTTTTATAAATAATTTATTTAATAAAAATTGGTTTAGAAATGTTTGTAGTGTTGGTATAAGTGTATGTGACCAATATTAGCTGGGTTATGATATTTATTATTAGAACAGTTGTTTTGTCTGAGGTTAATCTCAATCAATAGCGATGATCGAGACTATAAAGAGCTGAAGTCTAACACGTTTAAAATATCATGTGATAAAATTAAACTAGAGTTATAATTTTTGATGTTAACATCATTTAATGATGGGATTTAGACTACGCTTAGAAATAGCCGAGATAAGTGATGATATTGGATATAAGATGATACATTGTGAATGAACACCGTATGAAAAGTTGTTTGCAATAAGCTATACAAGTGTGCGTACGTGCTAAAAAAATCGTGAAAAAATTAGATGAAAATTAAAAGAAAAATTGATAAAAAATTGAAGGAGAAAAGTTGCTATATTACTTAAGGTTTGTAACATACAGTCATACACGCACATAGAATCAGCTATTGGAATCTGGATTTTAGAAAGAAAGAAATCAATTTGAAAACTTGTAATAGATTTAGCAAGAAGTTGAGTAGTATTAGAATTAGGAATTGTACTTCTAATTGGAGATAGAGATTTTGAGTATAAATAGATGAGCGATTGAGAAACTATGTGAATAATTTTTGGAGGAGAGAAAAGTTAGTATTTAGTTTTGAGAGAAATTAATGCTTTGTATATACTTTATAGCTACATTTTGATACAATAAATTTTGTCTATTTTTAATAGTTTCATCGAGCAAGACAGTGGACGAACCGGTGATATCAAAACAGTTGAAGCATCGACAGCATAATGATCGAAATGGTGGTAGATAGGTTATTAGATCGGGGTACATCATAATTTCATCTAGGTAAGTGATTTTTTTATTTTAAAAAAGATTTGATTCTAGTGATATTGGTTCTTGTATTTTTATGCTATACGATGTACATTCATCCAATCTATCTTAGATAAGATGTACATCACCGAGATCTATTTATCTGATCACTAGAAATGAAAGGAGAACACACGAAGAGGAATGGGAACAGGAGAGCACAAGCTACCGAAGATCATCCTCACAGCTCGTACAGAAAACAAAAAAAGATGAGCTGAATATGACCTGAAGACCGAAGCTGATCCCTACGTGTGACCCAGCTCCATGCACTGACAAAAACCTTTTCATGAATCCAGCACATATACAAAAGCATTGATCGATCAGTCCAACATGTGTACAGCAAAGATGCTACTATCATCATATGCACTCCAAAACATAACAAAAGAAAAAAAAGGTCATAAATACACTGATCTACCCCATGCCATGGTAGTGTGTAAGTATGTACCATGCAGAAGCCAGCAAATGGCTCCAATCCGTAGTCTCTTTTTTACTGATGAATTGAATGCATTCGGCTGCAGGGTGCATTTGTGCAAATGATTGATGAAGGGGACCCCCTCCTTAGGCTGTGGTCCAGATCCAGTCCTGAGTGTGAAGTTGGTCACAATTGTCCTCCTGGCCCAATAATCTTTCACCGAGATGGCGCGGATCCGACCGTCGGATCGTGCATCGATGGTGGAGATGGGAGAGGGGGCATGATAGGGACTTTTCCTCAGATCTGCAGGACTTCAGTGCAGCATATACTTACATCTGGGACACTTTATTTTTGGCTTCTTTGTTTTGAATCAAGTGCGCATCAATCTTTTTCATACGGTTGCACTTGTTCAAGTACCTTCCAAATGTGTACATATGCCACTTGCTTGTACACTCTTCCAAAGTATTTGGTAATCTCTCTTCGCATGGCTCCTCAAGAACTTTTCATTTGCTTTACCACCAAAAAGAGAGGGAACACATGGTGATCTCTCAAAAGAACCAACTCAATGCTGTTAGATTATTTGTCTCACCTGGAGTGTGAGATAACACCTTGAGAATCAATCACAAACCATCATGCCTGGAACTTGCTCTATGTGCTAATTGGTTCTTTTTACCTATTCATGATGCAGTACTCAATGTTGAGTAGCTATAATCTCCATACTGACAGTAGGAAATTTCTTTGGGCAAACACTTCCTTCACAATTACACAAAAATGGAGTCCTACAAAAGAGTTTTGGTGGATCAGGTGGGACCACCTTAATTAGCACATTAAGAAAGAGCATAGTATTAATCAACGGGGAAAGAACATAGTATACTGTTAACAGCATTCCAAGGATTTTCCTTTTGGCCAAGAAACATGGTAGGTGGGAATTTCCAGAAATGTCAGAAGAAACATAGCTTATGAGCTAACTGGGTTAAAAGCTACATAATTGGTGGGCAATTACATCGTGAGAAAAGGCCATTGTAGGTTGTAGCTTGTCTATACATGAGCTTGATTGCACTAATGGAAAGGACAGGTTATGACTTAGTTTGGTATTTACATTTATGGGAGTAGGTTGATGAGGCAAACTGCACCTCAAATCTATGGCTTCCTTTCCAACCTTTCCTCTCTGGTTTCTTAGTTTGGATTGTACCGTTTTATTAGGGGACAAAAAATATGCCATGCTACTTTTGTTATCGGTAGTTCATCTACTATATCTACTTTCACAAGAAAACTCCACAAAGTGATTTCATTATATGCTCCTTTAGAGTCACTTATGGGTCTTTTTTGATTTAGAAATTAGATTTGGATGTGCTTTCTTGGATACTTTTTGGCAGGCACTTTTGTCAACAACACAAACAGTTTGGTGAGTAGTTTTTCATCTCTGTCATGTTCTTATGTGAAATAAAAAATGATGTAAAATTAATTTATATTAAAATTGATAAAATTAGTTTATATTAAAATTAACATTATATAATTAAGTTATGTTAAAATTATTATGATAAAATATGATGACTATACTATAAGTCAGATTGTGAGAATATATGTCTAAAAAATGAACACATAGTGGGTCCATGCACGGAGTGATGAAATTAATTTAGAGATGTATCTTACCAGCATAATTTTAGTAATAAAGATAAAATTTATAGAAGATTAGTGCTATAATTAATCTCTCTTTCTCATTCACTTTATGTATCAATTTTATATTAATTTATTTTTCTCTGAGATTTGGATTGTGTTCTTCGATCTAGAGGTGTTTTTAAATGTTTGGTGATTAATTATTTTTGAATCTCATTTAATCAATTAATTATGGCTTAATTAATTTCTGTCAACCTAATAATTTTATTTCATTAATATCTTGAAATCTATAAATTTTGTCTAGTTTATTTTAATAAAGTTTTAGGTAGATCATGGATATATGTCTGTTTATTCTGTTTAAATTTTAAAAATGTGGTTTTTTAAATTTTATGATTAGAAGGTAGTGTTAAAAATTTAACTTTCATAATCATTTACCCTCCATCGTCTATCTTAATGTACGTGGTGGTGTAAATCAGCTGGTAATTAACTTAATTAACTACATGACGTAAGAACAGAGAGATTTAGATCTCGTTGATCTCTGCTAGCTGCATGCATGGTCACATTGTGTTCAGAGGAAAACTGAAGTACAGTGTCATCTGAAAAATGGCATACTTTTTAAAAGAGAGGATGCATGATCGATCATTGTCCTGTGCTGACGCATGCATTCGTGCATGCTTCTTATTTCATTCCCGTTGGCATTGTCTTGTTGCATACAGACCTACGTGCTTTTTTGCATCCATGACCAACCAGCCAATTGCACGCATGCCTTTAACCACTCCCATTACGCCATTAACGACTACTAGAAGAAAGAAAGGTATAGGTATGCTACTTTGATTCGGTCGTGTTTTTTTCTTTTGTGCTGAATGACTGAATGGATGAATGATTTGGAATAATTATTTAAGAGCACAAACGAATAAAATTAACCATCGTAAAAATGAAAAATAGACTTGAAACAATGTTTAAATAACTAAAAATGGTCATTTTTTTTTTGCAAAACTCACATCATTTATAAACTTGGAAAGCGTGTCCGCTAATCCATTCATCAGGAAAGAACACAGTCGTTTGGAAATGGAAGACAAAAGCAAGCTGCTCGATGTTTTGATGGATAGATGGCCAGCAGGCTGGTGATCAGATCAGGGTAGCAAGCGATGAGCCCTCCTCCTTCAGATAAAAAGGAGCTGCGGTATAGTGGAGCAGTGTGATTGGGTTTGGTTGGTTGGAAGAAGATCCCCTCGCGCGTTGGGAATCTAGCTTGGGTCCTGTAGCTGCATATGGAGTGAACACCAGGAGAAACTGTCCATGGAACTGTACAGCCGTGCATGCTCTCATTCTGACCAGGATTATATTTAGGTGGTGATCGTGCAACCCCCAGTAGGACGGTGAGTTGTCCACTTTGGTGTTTTGTTAGTATTTGAGATGCCCACTGAAGAATAGCGTATAGCAAAAATTTATAGATGATGTGATGATAAAGTTTTTGGTGTATAACTTTATCTATTAAAATTATAATCTTATATCCATAAATATACACATGTGGGTATGTTTTTAACATGTTTTTAATTAGGCTAGGAATTTGTCACCGATCTTCGGCGCATGAGTGTAGGATGCATATAGTGGCATGTGTGTGTATGAGTCTTCGATGCAAACGAAAAAAAACTCAACGAAATGTTATTTTTAGTACCTAGAAGTTAGAGTGTTAGAGTATGTTAGTGTTTAGAGATAAGATCGTATTGTATCTCTTTTATATAGTAGATTGGACTAATTTTCATCTCTATTTTTCGGATTACTCTACATCTAAGTTATGTACTCATATATATATATATATACCGGCTTCAAGGCTCAATACAATCATTCGGTTAGGTACTATATCTTTTTCTCTATACTATGCAATATGATATCAGAGCCATCAAGCTACCTTTTAGCTCGCCACCACCGTCCCCTCCTCCATGACCACCGTCCTTTGTTTTAGCGCCGTGTCCTTCTTTGGACTCGAGTCATCACCTTCCCAAGCTCCACCTTTAGCACCTCACCTCCTATATACCCAATCACACTCTATTGTTGAAGGATTGTCTCCATTGCTGTGGATCTCCTTCGTGGCCTTCATGACTTGCCATCACTAGGACTCTGCCTCGACTGCCTCCATCGAGCTCCCATCGTCAATCTCTCCGCCTCCATCTGGATCTCTCGTCAGCTTCCTCTTTTGGTTAGCACAGTTCCTGCCTCTTCTCCTTTGCTCCTTCTCTCTCTTTGGTTGAGAACCAGATGGGTCCATAGGGTCAAAAGACAAGTTGACTCAGTATGCTGGACATGACAAAGAAAGGATGCAATGCTACTTGCGTTGTTGCTATACCAATTGCTACTATGCCTCTTTGTTTTCTTTTTCCTGATCAGAGATTAAGTTAGCATCGCCCACTCCCTTATTGACCTCTGTGTGTCTCTGACATCTACATTATTTTGAGATTCGTCATTCTGCCCCACGTATCGTCGGCTTGATCACCCAATCCAACGTTTGGAAACAAATGACTTCTTTTTTGACTGACTGTCTTCAAGTACACGATCTACACCATCAAGCCTCAGGCTGCCACCGTGTCATCCCCTCGGACCGCAGTGTCACTGCTCATGGTCACTCATCATCGCATTGCCATGGAGCTACAACAACAGATGTTGCTTTTGTTGTCTTCATTGCCGTTTGTGCATCAACGCCCTCGTCATTCATACTAGTCATTGTCAGCCACTCGGGTTCTTCTTTGCCTACTTTAAGCACCACCGCTGCATTGTCTTCAGGCTGCCATTGTTGTCACTCTAGGCAGGTGGTCCAGCTGCCCTTATACTGACGTTAACATTGGTCCCACTGCTTCGCCTTCGTCTACCACCACATCTCGTTGCTATCCTTGTCTCTTCTTTAGCTACATTTGTTCTGCTTCAACAACTGCGGACTACACTGACACTTCTTCCTTCTCATCACACTGTATGTTGCGACCATCTTGGAGGCTTTCTCTGCTAGTCTTCTCTGACATGACACAAGTTTTATGGTGGTCTTCTATCTTGTCTACATGGCATTGGCAACACCATGGCACGTACTTGTCCCGAGTCATCCCAAGGCCTAGCAAACCTGGTGTGTCGTCTTATCTTCCACAGTTCGACTACATTGGCTTTCAACATTATCTTCACCAATGATTGACGTGATCGTGTCACCATTTTCATCTACAATGCGTCCTTACACATCTTAGTTCACGGCGCCATCCCGCACGCCCACAACTACTTCATAGTGCCCCTTGCGCGCTTCATGGCTCGACTACCTCTTTATCAGTAACCTCGACTTTAGCTGCATCGACCATGGTTAATCTACACACGGTTATCTTGAACACAGTTACTTCACACTCTACACTTCAACTACCTTAACTACAATACAAAGGCTATCATTAGTGTTGAGTTCTCTTTTTAATTTTTTCTCCAATTTAAGCGTCCATATTTCTCTTGCTTAAACTGCGAGAGATGTTAGAGTATAGAGATAAAATTGTATTGTATTTGGTTGTTATGGTGGTTCAATATATCTTTTTTCTTATACTGTTTAACATCGAGCAGGTGTAACCAATTAGCTAATGGTGGAATAGCTAGATGGACAAGAACCAACAACCCCACCGATTCTCACCATGCAGCTAGCTAGCCTTCCTCACCGGAAAGAGAAGGTAACCATGGCAAAAACACAAACCTAAAAGTGAATCCATGGTCCGATTAAGATTGTCTTTTGAGTTCATACATTTCATTTTGGAGCAAATTTAATAGTATAGTTAGGCTATAAAAACTATCATATCATATATAATCAATTCAATAGCTTAGTCATATAATAATTGGGCTATTGATATATATTAGACCTTTTATTCCTTGGCCTACGTCACTCTTGCAGAGCTTGTAGCTGACATAGATCTGCAACTCGCTTTTATTCTCTTATCTTCTCTTCTCTATTTTATAACCTAGCACAATTTTTAAAGTGACAACTTTTATAGCCTATTTATACCATCTTAGTGTAGCTGCTCTCTAGAGATGCTTATGAAACCCCAAATCGGTAGCTAATGGTTCAGGTGATGATAGATGGATGGATGGCACGTCAGTTCGGGAATCGGGATGCATGGGCTGGTTGCAATTGGGAAGGAGCCCATGCATAGCATGCTGCTAGGTCCCCGAGTCCCAGCCTAAACAAAACAAAACAAAACAAAAGCGGAGGAGGAGAAATGATCTGTGGCTCCTGCGGTGTGGGGTCTGACAGACAGGCGTGCGTGCAGGAATCGTCCCCAAATGGCCCCGAGTTCCAACGCCCCCTGCCCCTGCCTGCCTTTCACCAAAATCTTTTGCTGCTACTACAACGTGTATACTGCTCGCTGCCGCTTCTGGAGAGATGGCTGAATTCAGGCCAGCTGATGAGTATCCAGCTGACCGAGGGCCCCTTCTTAAGTGAAATCTAGGCTAGCTACTCCTCCATGGGCATATTTCGCAAACCGTTTATATATATATATATATATTTATTTATTTATTTAAAAAAGTTTTTTATATAGAAATTTTCTTTAAAAAATCAAACGAGTCTAATTTTCAACTGTCCATTAATATTAACAACTTAAGTAATCTTGTTCTAATAATTAACACGTGCAGCTTATCATCTCGGCTGATAATCAGAAATGAATTGTGTCTAGAAGCTGAGAAACTCTATAAAAAATATCTGAATTTGGGTGAAATCCTAACGGTTTGAGAGAGCAAGAGATTGTACGAGTAGCCGAGACGACACCCCAAACAAAGCCCAATGATCGAGCAGTAACGTACTCGCATCGCGTGCATGCATAACGCCGGCGATGACCGATGGAATCTAGGAGTAGCAGGTACTACACTACCTACTCCGATCGGATCGCCGTTTCAATTCGCCACCGTCATACGCGCGTGTTGGAGCCTCCTCCTTGTGTGCGCGTGTGCTGGGGGGGCATGGCGATGGCACCTAGGATCGTGTAGGGCGGGGCCTCCCGTAACGAAGAAACACTTGCTCCAAAGGGGCGTACGGCGTACCAAGTGTGTGTACCACGCACGCACTACAAACTAACACAAACAGGAGGAGAAAGAAAAAGGTAGAGAAGACGGCCAGGATTCTCACAGGTCAAAAGCGCCGTAGCTAACGCAATTCATTCCAGGTACTAGTTACTTTCGATCCTGCATGCTCTCGTGCTCTCTCACATGACAAGATTATTGGAACAAAACATGATTTGTTGGCAACGTTCATATTAATTACTACCACCGTCAAGTATAGTTTTAGGAGTGGGTTGTTAAATTAAGTATAACACCCGGTTTTAGATATTAAAAATATTTTAATAAAAATTATAGTTTTAAAAGTTTGGTTTTAGCTATTAAATCCCTCTTTATGATCCTAAAAATCTTAATTCAAATCAAAACTCGAGATTCGAATTCAAAGGCTTAAGTTTTGAAATTCAAAAACCTCTAGAATATTATCCAAAGCCACTTTGAAACTTCCTCTCTCTTTTCTCTCTATAAAATCAAATATATTAAAAAATACAAGTCCGTATTTAAGCCCTTTCATTAATATTCTCATATTTTTTAGTTCAAATATCGAATTAAAATTCAAATATTCTTTCAAATCTTTCAAACACCCATTTTATACCTTTCGTTGATATCACCAAAATTCTATCGAAACCGTATACCAAGTTTGAATTCAAAACACATCCAAATTCTTTCAAAACCATAATTCTAAAATCCTAAAAAAAAGAAAAGGGATTTTTTTGCCCATTCTCTCCCCTATTCTTCTCTCGCCCGGACCTCTATTCTGAAAGTACATCTAGACCTGATAGATAATAAGAAATTAGAGAGCTAATGTGTTGTGATTAAGAATCAGATAGTATTTTGCCAAAGGAGATAATGTTTTGTTTAAAAGAAGAACCGTGTGAAGAAAAGAAAAAGAAAAAAGGTAATTAAAGTGATAAAAATATAATTTTATTTTTCTAACAAATCATTTGATCTAAACTTCGGTGAACAATTGTATTATCTCCTAGCTTCCTTTTATATTTTATATTCATTGTGATTTAATTATCTTGCTTCCTCTCTAACGCGCAGGGTTCGTCTTTTTTAAGTGTCCCTTGGATATTTTGAATAAGGTCCAAAGAATCTTTTTACTATACTACTGGAGACTCTGGACTAACTTCTCTATCTGATAGAAAGACTGACCCAGATACATTAGACTTTAGGACTGAAGATAAAGACTAATTTCCGTCGCCAGTATATTTTAGATTTAAAAGTTTACACATTCACACTCTCTCCGTATGAATCAAGATCCTTTCACTTTCTTCTCCTCTCTACTCCTTTCCAAGCCAACCTAGATGCACCCTTGCCCACCATCGGCCCACGCAACCACTCCCGCTCTCTTTTCTCCACTTTTCCCTCCTGCCCAAAGTAGGCCACAGGCCCGAGCTTCCCCATGCACGGCCCATGGTCTAACTTGCCTCCTACTCCTGAATGCATTTGCTCTACCACCACCACGTGCACGCCCACTACTAATCGCACCCTACAGGCCCTACTCGCCGGTCACTTCACTATGCCGCATGTGTCCACACTCGTGTGCTCATCCCCTTCCCCACACTGCGCTAGTGTGCGCACAAGTTGTTTGGCAGAATGCTGAACCACTAGCCAATGCACTGATGCCTATTTCTGTACGCCTCGACCCCATCTCGTGCACCGTGCTCTCCCACTATGCCCCTATCGCTCCACTGCCCTATACCACCATTGCGAATCTCTCCCAGTGCCCCCTCCACATGCAGTAACCTTACTATGCCGTGCCAAGCCTAGCCCTTCCCCGGCGCAAATCCCCTCGACACGTAGTGCCACACCGCATCGCTCCAAGTTTGGCCCCATGCTACAAATCCCATCATCTATCGCCTGAATCCACATTGTGCCGCACCTCTGCTGCCGCCTGGCCCCGCGCTCCTATGTCCTATCACTTCATTAGCCCCACACCCCTGTTTATCGCATCCTATGCACGTTGAGTCCTATCAGGAGGATTGGACTCACTAGCCCTACGCTCAGTTGTTGGTCCCACCTCACATCTGCAACCTTACAAGCTCCCTCTTTCTATCGCCGCCAGGCAGGCCGTCAAGGCCATGCGGCCTAGCCTTCCGCGTTACCTATAAACACCCCGCCAGTACCATCTCTAGAACCTCACAATACCACTACCCCTTTTTTTTTATCCGAAACCAAGGTCGTCGCCGCGCCCAATCGCTCCGTCCCTCCTAGGTCGATCGACCTCAACAGCGCTGCACCTCTGTGCAATGTGAGAGAGGGGAGAACAGAGAGGAAGAAAGAATGAGAAAGAAGAAAAGAGGAAGAAGAAGCAATCCCTCCTTGGTGCCACTAACATGTAGGCTCCATGTCGCCTAATAAGGTGAGGCCACATTGCCCCACCTCCTTGTCCCACTGACAAGTGGACTAGCCCCTATCTCTCTTTCCCTCCTACCGACACGTGGGCCTTGCTTCTATAACACAAGAACCAACCACTAGCCAAGCCCCATAGGCCAAGGCCTATTCCAGCTCACGAGCTTCCTAAGTTATACTTTATTTCTCCCAACATCTCTCTCTCTAGATTGTCTTGTGGCCTCTCTCCAAAATAATCTCTCTCTGACATTTGGGTCCCACTCTAGAGTATTCTAGGAAAATATTCCTTCTAAATTTTCAGTGATTATTCTTTTCCAAAATTCTATAAATTTAAATAATCTTTAAAAATTCATATCTTTTCAACTATAACACCAATTGATTTTGTTCAACTTTTATAATTCTTCTAAAGTTGAGATCTAGTCGATGGAACTACTAGAATATAATTATTGCTATATTAGTTGTAGGTTTTTGGTATGGCTCTCTTCCATATTTTCGTAGCGATATTTTGGAATTTCATTGGCTACAAAGGTTGCGAAGATTCGAAGACCATAGCCATTAAGTCAAGCTGGCCTTAATCATATTACTTCTAATTTATAAAATATGATTCTTTATAAAGTTGTATGCTTAGCGTTCACAATTAAATTGATTGGCCTCAATTTGTACGCAACTGACGGACCAACCTAGTAGTTATATTGCTTTCTATAGGTTGTTATTAAATCCTATCCTTGTAACTCCACCATAATAGTACTTGGAAATTCTTGCTCCTTGAACGGGGATACCATTGACCCACTTACACTGCTATTTGTCGTTATGAAAAAGTTGGGTTATCAAATCTTTTATAAAAACTCAACTCGTGGAGTCGCTAGATTTGAAAAGAAAAAATGTTTGCGAAAACTCGCAATGCAGAACCGTGCCTATGTGGTTTGGTTTTGTAGTCTCATGTAAGGAAGGATCGATTTCTTAGAGAATCACATCTGAGCATATTATAGTATGATCACATGAGTATTTATGGGATGTTTCTGGTCGAGAAATTATTTAGCACATGAAAATCTTGTATGTCGATAGTTGTGAAACGCTAGGATGAGGAGATGGAATTGTGTATCTTTACCGTCCGAGATGTGTGTTATTCTAACCTTTTTAAGAAAATTGGTTTGGTATAAGAGACATCCCCAGTATGTCCTGAGTAGATAAATACATGAGATATACATAATACTCAATTTTGAGAGATTCTACCCAACTATGTGATATGTGATATTCATGGGTTAGCTTTGGAAGGGCATTGTCACGAAATTTCGGTGCCGATAGATATTCGGTGTCAGTTTTATGTCGTGTGGGTAAAACATATAAACTCTGTAGAGCTTCAATTATTTAAATAGCTATGTTCATGGTTAAGGGTGAATGTAAGGTGATTCTCCAAGCGTAGATTTATTTGTCAATGTTTTATAAAAAATGTTTGTGGGAATGGGAATAGTTACCTGAGTTAGTCTTGGTGACTGATGGATAAACTTGTTGGTTAGAAACGGGTTTATGAGACCTAGGATACTGTGATGGTATTATAGAGTAGACTTATCGAGAGGAAGCGAAAAATAAAGCTTGGGTGGTTCCAAGAAGGAGCCGATGAAAAAAAAAGATACTGGTTTGGCTTTGGATGGAGCAATATAAGGGTTGTATGCAAGGCTTAAGGAATGATATTTATTGAAAAGGTTGAAAATAAAAAAAAATTATTAATCAAACTAAAAATTTATTACCATATTTGGGTTGTTGTATAGCAACTCATATAGGATCGAGATGGTAAGTCTCTTTTCAACTGAATTGTGAAACTCACACTTAGAATTTACAAAATACTTTTAATAAAAAGATTTGTGAAATATGCCTAGAATTTCTTTGTAGCTTGCATACTCATGTTTTTCGTGACTTTCAAGTATGAAAGTTCTCACCCCTCTATTTTGTTGATTTTCTTTCTTTCTACTTAAGTTCAGGTTGAAAATGCCGAATGGCTTGTTTTCATTTCTAAACCCAAGTCATTGCCTGTGGATTGGTGTGGTAGCCATGTTTTGCTCCGTTGTTATAGTTGTTTTAGTTGCTGCTAAGAGTCTACCCGACATGACAACTAGATATAATATATTCGTTTAGTTTTTATAAATAATTATTGTTTTGTTATTATGGTACTAGCTTGGAATCATAGAATTGATACTGATATACACGGTTTCATTAGGGATGGTTCGCTAATCTTAGTGGTATGTCATCTGGCACTAGCTTTTTGATGATGTTAGATCCGGGTATTACAATTAAAAGAGAGAGAATAATGACCTATGTTCAGCGTAGAAGGTAGAAGGGTACTCGAAGGATAAGATTGAAATAGATTTAAATGAGAGTCTGAGATAAGTATTACTTTATTTATTTTACGAGAAAGTTTAAATATAAAAATGTACTTATTTAGAGCCGACGACCGAAGTACCTCTCTCCGTGGTGATCCAGTAGGCACCATGCGTACAAGAACTCAAATGCTCAATCGATCGACCGCGGCAACCGGCCGGCACCGTGGCCGTGCGGCGACGGCCCGGTGCGCCCGGCGAGGAAGGACGCAACTTACTAGACTAGACAGGACGTACGTACGTAGAACATGCATGCAGATGCAGCAGTCCAAAAGATTCCTCTGCAGGGTCCAGCATGGAGCAGCACCCATGCATGCACATGCAAGGTCGGACGCCCTGTACACCCAATGCACACTCACCGTGGCTCCACGCTACGTACGTAAAAGCATCTCCTCCATATGCGTGCCCATGGTCGCCACACTATTTTCTCAAGGTACTTACTATGCTAGCCATCTGCAGCATTCATCTTGTTTAGTTTAAGGAGATTTTCACAGGTTTCCGTCGCATTTCTCTTATCCGACTAGCACCTCTTCTTCTGTAGCAAAGGCCTGGATAAAGCAGTGGAAACGGGGCCTCCTCTAACCAGAGGATGGTCGAAATGATGGTGGACACATACGGACTTAGGAGTCAGTAGAGAAATAGAGAGATGGTGATAGTAGAAGGAGACATAGGATGGTGGCAACGATGTCAAAGGTATGAAAGAACCAAGGTAAAGAATGTAGTATTGGGTGGTGAGGAAGCGATGGCCTGTGAGAGCCAAGAAATTAGAGGAGGGTGGTGTGTAGGGTTAGCGGCGAGAAGGCAACTAATTAGGGGGCTAAGAGAGAGAAATCGAATCTAGTGACGTGGTTACCGAAGAAAATAAAGGTAGAATAATTAAGATATGTGGATTTTACTAATTTAAAGAAAAAAAGAGCCTCATAGGGCAGAGGAAGAAAGGGTGTGAAAGGCAGCAGGCCTTGCATGATAAAGCAAAAGGCCAATGGTGGTAGAAGGATCAAGAGAGAAAAGGGAGTACAGTGTACTGGATGGGGACGGATTGCAGAACTTACAAAGATATATCCTGTCCGTCTACAATTTAACTGAACCTTTTTCAGGCACCCAAGCAGTATAGTTTAATTTTTATCCACACACGTACACAGTGCCACAATCCCCGTGGACAATGGCCATTAGCTAGGAACTGATGGCGATTAGACGAGTAAGAAAAATGGCTTGGCGAATGGATGCATAAACATGTTGAATTATTTCAGGCTGGCAGGTCGATCATGAGATCGATGAGAGCACCTGCATGTTCAATTAAAGATCAAGACACGGAAAGCGAGGAAGATTGTCGAGGCCGGGAAACAGCACAGCACATCACAAACCCTTGTGTGAAAAGACGCGGATGCGATTTTCTCTCTTTCGCGGTATTTGCTTGGGCCATGCAAGCGCAAAGCTTCGCGCTTTGCTGTTCGCCACGTGCTCGACCCGGATCCGGATCCTCTGCAGCCGATGCAACGTGCCGCGCATCCTGCGGTTCGGCTCACAAAAAAACTGTCATTCTCTCCTGTTCCTCGCGCGATGCATCTGTCTGTCAGCATTTCTATGCGAGATGTCGGAGTAACACACACTACGGCCGTGTAGTGCCGTGGGAGATAACGAATGAGTTAACTCCTTTAAAATTAAAAAAAAATGTGTTTCAGAATTTTTAGGAGCTTCAGAAGATTACATATAAAAATTTAAACATCCAGAATTAGAAAATAACAAAGCCATACTATACTATCATTTAAGTTTAAAATTGTTTTTTCCTAGAAAATTTATAGATACTTGAAAATATGTATATTATCAAAATTTAGCATCATAAATATAATTATGCGACTTTCATTCATCACAATATGAACACTTAAAAGTAATTCATGGTCTGAGAATGTCGTAGCCAATAATTTCAGATATTGAGAACAGATGGAGCATCATATTCTCAAGTAAAAAAAAACCTTAACCTTCTTGAGTTGTATAAAAGAAATGATAAAAGAGTACCTGTCTTTCACTAAAAAAAACCTTCAAAATATCCCTTTTCTCATCCAAAGAAATGCATATCTTTGTCTTTGTATAGCAAAACCTTTCACCCCTTCTAGGCAGGCCCAACATGACATCCTGAAGCTTTGAGCAGCACAGCACTGTTCATATACTCACCTTTCTCTTTTTTTGGTGCCTTCTAGTAGTAAATCCGTAGTCCGAAAGTGCCGGCTCGTCTAGAACTAGTACTACGATCGAGTAGATTATTGACACAGAAAAGGTGAGCTCGCTAGCTGAAACTCTGAGAGCCTGAAACTAACTTATGTCGCTACCTGTTCGTCTGCTTGCCATTTTCTGAATCACATTAACAACACTGCAGCTCAGCTAGCTGCTTGCTGCCTGAGAGATAAAAGTTCAGTTGAGTGAAGTGTGAAGAGGTCATTGTCATGTACTCATGTGACCTTGTGTTGATCTAAGCTCAGTAACTTTCTGTTTACAGCTGCTACAAAAGGCCTTTATGGCTCACTGCCCCCAGTGTTGACGCAGAGCCGGCCCAAGCTTTGACTTGATCGCATCTTCCTTCAGATGGCCGTACACACACAAGCTCTGCCTCTACTCAACACGGGTTTTGTCTTGTTATTGTCTGAATTCTCTGGTAAAGGGTCGAGGGGTAATTAAATCAGGATCTCCTGGAGTCCAGCTTGAGTGACCACCAAGCAGGAGTAGCTGTAAAAACATTGGTTTCTTCAGACATATTTGTGTCATTTTGGAGTAGTATAAAGTTTCATGCATGGAGTGAATTGTTATTTAATCTTTATGATGAGAAGCTTAAGCCTTTAAGGTCGCCGCACATGCAGGGTTTACTTAACTGAAAAGGAAATCTAAAGGCATGTTTGTTTGCATGGCTTGAATAGCATAACTTTGAGTTTTTATCAGGTTGTAATGGATTCAGATTCAGTCGGTCATTACGGCTGGCTTTGGAGATTAAGAAAACTAATCCTACTCATTTGCAGACAGATAGAAAATCATTGCAGCATCAGCATTGGCACAAGTCAGATCCAACAATGACACAACTGAATGTAAGCAAGAAAGAAGAATACTATCAAGAGCTGGGGGAAATAATTCCCCCCAAAAAAAATAATGTGAGAGTGAAGGACAAGTTAAGCCCAATTTTCTGGCCCATCTAATTTAGAACAGTCCAGACTAATAGTTGGGCTGGGTCGAGTCCATTACAACTGTGGGGCCCATGTGGCACTCCAACGGGAAACTCGCCGGGCCCCACCCACCACCCCGCACCGCGCACCAAGGATCTCTGCATCTTCTCGACCGACAATCCGGACCCACCATGAAAGGCGGCCCCACCATTCAGACACCGTGCGGACACTAGCCCGTGCAACACGGCAAACACCAGTACTACTACGTGTGTCTGCCATTCGGGACCCACACACGGCGCCTCGTCGAGGAGCATCTTGCCGACCGAGCCAAGGTGACCGTTGCGCCGCGCAGCAACGGCCGAAGCGACAAGAGAGAGAGAGACAAAAAAGAAAGAAAAAAAAACTAGAGAAAAAACCCCAAACCCCCCACTTCCGCCTCCGCCGTCGCACGCAATACACACCACGCCGGAGAGGGAGACGCCTCCACCTCGGAGACAACGATGATGGCCGCCGCGGAGTCCAAGTCGCCGGGGCGCGCGCTGAGGAGGCTCGCCGGCGCCGCCGTCTCCGCCGTGCTGCTCCGTGGCTCGTTCAGCGCCTCCAAATGGTTCGTCTCGGACCGCACACCCGCGACGTGTTCTTCCTTCCATTTCCTTTTTCTTTCTCTTTGATTGATGATTTCTGTGGTGTGGTGGTGAGTGCAACTTATGCGATCTTTTTGGATGTGGTGGCAGTAAGACGGAGGCGAGGATGAAGCTGCTGCGGAACCGGCGGGACGCGCAGGTGCGCCAGATGCGGCGGGACATCGCCGCGCTCCTCCGCGACCGCCAAGGAGGACACCGCCCGCATCAGGGTACGGACTTGTTTCATCACGTGCCTCAGGAATTAGTTCGTTCTTCTGAATGTGGTTGCTATCTGATGTTCCGATTAATCATTGGGGCCTTCCTTGTGTCGTGGGGTGTGCTTGCTCCGTTTGGGAGGAGTTGAGCTAGGGCTTGGGGGGCGATACTCTGAGAGTTGGAGGATTTCTTGGATGAGGATTTCTTCGAATGGGAAACTGTGGTTGTGTTCCACTGCTTAGCTCGCGTTAAAAATGACAAGGAATGCTATATTGGTGGACAATGATGGGTTAGTTATTGATTTGGACAAATTGGGGAACGAAATTCATAATTGATACTATCTTTAGTGTGGAAGAGATTAACTTCCATAAATCTAACCTTTCCTCCTTTCCTCTTTTACTTAAGAGTAGCAGTTGAAGGAAACTTCCTCAATACTCTTTATTAATTCCAAAGTAGCCCGAGATTGTTATTGACATCCAACCTATATTAGCTACCAGGTTTGCATGTTGTAGGATCCTATTGAAAAAACTGTTCTTCAACTTCTGAACAGTCCATCAGTGATCACCTTTCATGTTTAGCACTTCAGATTTCAGAATATAGGTAACTTGTGAGCATATAAGGTAGCACATAAGGTTGTGTCAAGTCTATTCAAACATTCTACCATTTCTCTTTGATATTAACCTTTGCAGATTGGGACATGTGCATGGTATTTCTTGGGAGAAAAAAATGACATGCTCATGGCGCAGATCATTTTTCTCACGGTGCTATTTTGGGTTTTTTTACAGGTTGAGCATGTCATTAGAGAACAGAACATTATGGCGGCGAATGAGATCATTGATCTTTTCTGTGAGTTGATTGTTACACGCCTTCCCATCATTGCAAGGCAGAAGTTTGTACTTTGAAACTTGCCTGTGCTTTCAATTTTGTTTGTTCTGAAAATTGGGTCCTAATCTTGTGCTGTATTGCTGTCAAACCTTTTCTTTAGGGAATGTCCAGCAGACTTGAAAGAAGGTATTTGCAGTTTGATTTTTGCCACCCCAAGGTGCTCAGAACTCCCTGAACTCTGTCGGATGCGTGACCTTTTTGAAAAGAAATATGGCAAAGATTTTGTTTCTGCTGCAGTTGACCTACGGCCAGATGCTTGTGTTAATAATCTTGTAAGTTACTACATCTATTTTGTTCACAATCGTTCAATTGTGACTGTTGCATGTTCTATCTTTTCACTTCTGAACTTGCTGTCCTTCTGAAGCTAATTGAGAAGCTATCAGTTAAGAAGCCTTCTGGGCAAACTAAACTGAAGATTCTCAAGGCGATTGCAAAGGAGCATCAGATCGATTGGGATATGACTGAAACTGAGCAGGAACTTCTCAAACCATCTGAAGAGCTGATTGTATGTTCTGATGAAATTTTTTTGTGCATACTTCTATTTGTATGCATGTTGTGTTGGGCTGATAGGTTTAAGTACTTTGCAGAAAGGACCGAGCACATTTGTTGAAGCTACCAACTTGCCAGTGAAAACTACTCTATCAGCAGCACATGTTATGCAAATAAATTCATCTAACTACAGGTTCAGTTGATTTTAGGCATATATAATCGATATATAAATTGTGAGCTTGTGGACCGGTGTAACTTTGGCATCTTATTCATGCCTTCTCGATCTTATGTGCAGTTCTGAATATGATGATGAGTGTACTATGGAATTCAAAGATGCTGCATCTGCTGCACGAGCAGCTGCGGAGTCTGCCGAGAGAGCAGCTTCTGCCGCCAAGGCTGTAGCTGATCTTGTTAATAAGAAGACTCATTCAGCTGATGAGGTTGAGAACTGCATAAGTTCTTTTCAAGAATCCACTCATTCCAGCAAGAGACAATCAATGAGCAACTCAAGTAGATCCTCCAGGAAAGAAGATGTAATTGTCTTTGATGAACTAAACCCCCAAGGAAGGAGGGATTCCCACAGAGGGAGCTTCATTGAATCAAACCAAGTAGAAGATAAAGAAGATGAACCAGTGGATTTGAGTGCCAGGAGGATGCGTAAAAGAAACATCCATGCTACTCGAAAGGTACACTCAGAGATAAAGTTTGATGATTCGGAGGGATTGAATTCAGAGACACAGGATGAAAGTGATACGGAGATACAGTCCATAGAAAGACCAGCTCCTAGAAGTGAACCTTATCCGGTAAGTCATCATTCCGAAGACGAAGAGAAAGAAAACCACGAATTCCCTGATTTGCCAAAGGCAAACCTTAGTTCTCATGTTCATCCAAATATGCCTCTAGACTACGAAACTCTTACTGCACGCTTCGAGGCACTCAAATCTGGGAAGCTTCCCTAGTGTGCAAGTGAAGAGCTGGCACATAATGCTAAATTCCTGCGACTTCTTGAAAGCAACATATGATATACCAGATACTAGTAGGTTACTTACAGTACTATTACTGCTCTAGAGCCTTTTATCTTGCTGAACTGAAGGATTTGCTGTTCCAAACTGCTCCTACATTCGTCTTATTCAAGTATATATGTTGCACTTGTTACTGTAATCTGCAGAGTTCTGGAAGGAACTTCTGCACTGTTTGTAAATTGATTTATATCTGTAGAAAGCATTAGCCCCAGTTTCTGAAGAAATTAGACCCCATAATCTGATTGTTGTGATTCAAGAAAGGGGGAAAATGCGCCTGTTGTAGGATATATGTAGTCATTGCTCTTGTAGTTGCGTACAAGAACAAGATTGAGTTATGGGCTTATGGCTGTAGGTGCTGCGTTGCCAGGTTTCACCCAAATTCACTTCAGCCTTGCCAGATTAAAAGGGCTCACAAATCGATTTTGCAGAGTGCAACTAGCTAGGATTGAGTTCCTGAGGAATGTCAACCATTTCATTATGATTTGATCATCTGAGAGAAGTACAGCCTATTTTTCCATTCTATCGACACACAATACTGCTAACTGTCAAACAAACAGATGACAGTACTAGTTACTGCCAACAGCAACTTGCTGGTAAGCTCCGAAAGATGGTGTCACACAGCTTGCATAGTGACACGGCATCACCATGGAGCTCAAGAACGCCTTCTCGACCTCTGCCGAAGCATTTCTTCCGAGCAAGCACATCACGTACTCCATCACCATGTCGTCACACGGCAGTATGATCCTGCCGTCCCCGGAGAAGCCATGCTCCTCCTGTGAAACCCTCAGGAGCTCGCCGAAGACCGCCGTGCCGAGGTACGCCAGTGGCACCTCAAACCGCGCGCCGTCGGTGGTGTAGATGACGCAGTGGCCCTTGCAGGCCACCGCCGTGGAGCAACCTTGGGCTTCTTGTGTCGCCGTCGACGATGACGACATTGTAAGCCTCTTCCTCCCCAGGGCTGCCATCCTTCGCCACTTCTTTGCTAGCTGAGCAATCCTCTTGGCGCTGATTATGGCCATTTCTTCTTCTTCTTCTTGACTTTATATGGAACCTGAAAGCTCGAAAACTCTACCTTCAGCTTGCAATGCTTGTGTTTGTGGATGAAGTGATGCTGCTTGGAGGCCACTTTGCCTAGAATTTATAGCTGGAGAGGATGGCTTCCAATCCAGTCTGGTGCCATCGATCCATGATTGGGCAAGGGGACAAGGCCATGAGCTTGGTTGGTGCAACATTGCAAACAGATCGTGGCAAGGTGATTGATATCATAACTTGCTGTAGTACAAACTGTGAACTGTATTGTGTGCTGGGCAGTGGGCACACTACAATGCACCGCCCCACATTGACATGTTTAGTGGATCAGTGGCACTGAGAGCCCATGGCAATGGCAGACAAGCCTTGTCCACATATCTTGGGTTTAGCGCTTTCTTTGACTAGTATCAGGTCCAGCTATTGATGGATGAGTTCCATGCTATTAGGCGTATTATGTTGGGAGAGCGAAAGTATAGCTACTTATGATTAATTGATTGAGGGATCAAGATCAATCATTCCACAATGATCAGGGAATTGAAAGAAAGAAACCTTTCTTCAGTTTGCAATGGTTCGTTTGGAGAGCTGCCGATTTCAAGCAATTACCCAACTCGGCCCATATCTAGATTTGCACTAATCATTATTTCATCGTATGATTAAATACGGTTTATTAGTGTCTTATCTTACAATATAATCACTCCTCGAAATGGCTGTGGTGAATATACTAGTACTATGTACTCTGAAGACCCAGGTTAGATAAAGTAAAAAGGTAAATCGCTTGCTGATCTATAGCCTGGTCGATGATCTTAAACGATTATATTAAGGTGATAGAACACTTTTAGCCTTTATATATAATTAAGATATACATAGCCAAAACACATATACACAAGCGTTTATTACAAGTAAAAAAGTAGTAAAGGCCAGGGAGCACTAATCCGTAGACTAAACTGCTACCCATGTTACTAGTTAAAACGCTTCTGCCTGCTCTAAGCGTTGACACGCCACCTGATCGATGTTATATAGTTCATACTTCATAGCTTACCGTATTAGCCCTCAAAAATACAAAAATTTAAATGTATTGCAAATTCGCAGAATGTTGGTACGCCAATTAACATTTCATATCCATTCTCCTGTACTGAACTATTTTACATCAAAACTGCACAAAACGTGCAAAATGCAGAACAAACAATACAAAAGAGCCAAGTCTTCTGTAGCTGTATTATATCTGTATTATACCTGGATCAGTTTAGAACAGTTAGATGTAGTTAATCGAAAGGAAAGTTGCCATTTAAGACTTTCAATCTTGCAAGCAATCAAGAAAACGGAAAGCCAACATATGCTGCCTTTTTTTTCTTAAACTGATGTTGCATACAGGAATGAATTAATGTGGCAAAAATCTAAATTTTCTCGCGAGCATCAAAATTGGGAACGCAGAACTAAGTGCCAACTATATATTTGTTATATTTTATACTATAGTACCAAAGGAGGAATTATATTGTCACAAAATTATATTATGCTTTCAAGCTAATTTCCTCTAGCTCTTTCTGTTAGGGATTACCTTTTGTATTCTAAGCATGACATTCACCAGGTGGAATTAATATTCTTCCATGATGATTCCTTCAGTGCAATTTTTGTATCCTAGCTAGGCACTTGAAATTTTTATAAATGAATATCTATATGCTATGAAATTTCCAGCGTTAAGGAC
The DNA here is from genome assembly GCA_030770085.1 of Oryza coarctata. Lineage (NCBI taxonomy): Eukaryota > Viridiplantae > Streptophyta > Magnoliopsida > Poales > Poaceae > Oryza > Oryza coarctata. Next base: position 14,997,095 of record CM061479.1, on the reverse strand, counting down.
TTCTTGGATGGATGTGTCTTACTAGCTTCAAACTTCATCCCTATAGATATCTAGCAACGTGGGAGCAAAGAGTAACTTGGGCCCTTTTGGTCACTGTAAATTTGGTGATGCTAGTGATTGCAAACTTATGTTTTTTGTTCTGAAATATCTTAAATTTGTCCACATGATGGAACTTGTGAGGTGTGATCTATAAGGATTTGGGATGTGAATATGATACCTCCTCGTCTTCTATTGCAAGAGAACCATTTATAAGTTCTTCCCCAATTTCAGATTAAGGTAAATCGCTTCAATTCCTGATCATGTCATATGGTCTGAACGATCTTATGTAGCTCATAATTAACTGTTTTAGCCCTCAAAAAACAAAAGTTAAGGGTACTGCAATTTTGCAATCGAATGCTGGTACGCATTTAGCAATCCATTTCCATTCTCCTGTACTGAACTAGTATTTTACGTGAGATTGCACAACACGTGTGCACAATGTAGAACAAGCAGTGCAAAACTCTGAATATCTTCAGGAGTCAGGAGCTAGCTACAAACGGCAAACTGCTGGTGCAACGCCTCAGGTGGCATCGTGCGGCCTGAATTTTGGCAAGGCATCATCGCCACAGAGTTCAGGAACGCTCTCTCGACTTCCTCCGATGCGTTCCTCCTCAGCAAGCACATGACGTACTCCATCACGGCCGCATCGCAGGGCAGCGTGATCCTTCCATTGTCACTGGCGAACCCGAACTCCTCCTGTGACATCCTCAGGAGCTCGACGAACACCGTCGTGCCGAGGTACGCCAATGGCACCTCGAACCGGCTCCCGTCGGCCGTGTACACGGCGCAGTGGCCCTTGTCTGCCACCGCCGGAGGCGAGGTCGTGCAGCAGGCGTCGTCGTCTTCCCTGGCGGCGGCCGTCGTCTTGACCCTCTGCAACTTCCTCGCCAGCTGAGCGAGCTTCTTGGAATGGATCATGGCTGGTTGTTCAGTTGTTCTTGGTTTCTCAGGTGTGCTGCTTAGGAATGGCTAGCTTGTGATTTTGTGAGTGAAGCACTGAACTGATGGTGTGTTGATGGCTAGCTAGATCTCATGGTTATATAGCCGAAGAGATGGTCCATGTCTAAGGGCATTTGGTAGAGGACAAGGCCACGAGCTCGACGTGTGCAATGGTGTCTCGAAAGGGAGGCAGCGAGATTCAGATTAGATTTTAGCTGAGCCATCACATGTTGCGCCGTGGAGGCAATGGCAGTGGAGTGGACTAGTGGCTGAGCAATCAGATACGTACTACAGTACTTGCAGCTGAACTGGGGCCGAAGCTGAGCTGCATCGTGCAGCCATCCAGGGTCCAGCTTTTATGGAAGCTGTTCCATTCTGGTCAGTTTCCTGTATCAAGAGACTCGGAGATAAGCTGATTAGGTTTGTTCAGAAGCAATCATTTCTGAATGAGCTAAATTCCAGGAGTAGTTCCTTAGTTCTTGTGATTTTTAGTTAGGTGAAGTGGTAGTGTCGAAGGGGACACGGCGCGATGGTTTCGGAGTAGTCTTTGCTGGGCAGATTCAGAGTTTCTGATTTCTCTGAATTGTTTGTTGCGTGTACGCTGCACTTACAGCTGCAGTTGCATGCTAGGTATTGGTTAGCTGTGCTTTGATTGATGCGACATAACTTGCATGGCAGCTCCATCTCCCGATTTCCATCGGTGGTCTGAATGATTTGTAGCATGGCACATGTGGTGACCATTTCTTGGTGTTTTTTCTTGCATTTTTCCAATGGGCCTACAACGTTTTGGAAGTTCATAATGTAGCCGGTTTTTAGTAGGAAAGTTCAGACCAGGTTGCTGCCCCTGGTTTCAGACTTTCCGTGCAGCAACTCCAACCTATCTGCACTACGTTGCAATTCAAGGCAGTATCACGAAACATCGCTGTTTGTGTCCAAAAACTAACCTGCAATGAGCAGGCGTTGATCTCATGCTGCACGCAGGCGAGGTTTTCGAACATTTGCAGGTTTGGTCACTTCCAGAATAACTTGACAGATTAAATCTTTGGTTAATCCTTAAGAAATATAAGTGTAGAGTGAGACTAACACTAATATTGACGAACTGATATACCGACGGTATATAAAGCATCCGAACCTATCCTAATATGATCTTATCACATATAAAATAAATGTATATCTCTATATGCTTCGTAAGGTGATGATGGACCAAATTGACGGTTATGTAGATGACGCTGATATTGTCGTAATAGACGATGGCCGTAGAGGGGATAGGTGCACTGAGCTACTGGAGAAGCTGACGAAGCCAACAACATTCGGCGACGACGTGGGTAGCGGCGCGATACTCAGCTTCGGTGCTGGATCGAGACATTATAGTCTGACGCTTGGAGTACCAAGAGACTAGAGTATCGCCGAAGAAAACACAGTAGCTGAATGTGGAGTGTCGAGAGTTAGGGCAGTCCGCTCAGTCCACGTCGGAGTACATAGTGAGAGAGTCAATGGGGTTAGAGCTAAGATGTAAGTCGGTGGAGAGTGTGTCCTTCACGTAGTGAAGAATACGCTTGAGCCGCGCGAGGTGAGGTTCACGCGGAGCATGCATGAAAAGACACATTTGCTGAACGACGTAGGTGAGATCGGGCCGTGTTAGTGTGAGGTACTGGAGGGCACCAGCAAGACTTCGGTACTGGGAGGGATCGACTATGAGAGAGCGATTGGTGGCGGAGAGCTTGGCGCGAGTGTCGACTGGAGTGGCGGTGGGATGCCATTCTGCCATGCCCACACGCTGGAGGAGATCGATGGCATACTGACGCTGGGAAAGAAAGAGCCCGTGACAGAGATGCCAAGGAAGTGATGGAGAGGACCGAGATCGGTCATGGCAAACTTGGAGTGGAGTCGGGTCATGATCTAGTGTAGGATGGACGACGAGAACGCTGTAAGAACAATGTTGTCGATGTAGAGAAGAATATAGGTGGTGGTGTTGCCGATGTGAAGGACGAAGAGGGAGGTATCGGAGACGGAGGGCACAAAATCGATGTGTCGAAGATAGGCAGCAAAATGCTAGTACTAGGCCCGAGGGGCCTGTTTGAGGCCGTAGAGGGAAAGCTGAAGGAGGTTGCTGGCAGTAGACCGTTTCCGTCAGATGGCCGTGAAGGAAGGCGTTCTTCACATCGAGCTGATGGATTGGCCAAGAGTGCGAGGCAGTGAGAGTGAGAACAACCCGAATGGTAGCGGGTTTGATGACGGGACTGAAGGTCTCATTGTAGTCAACGCCAGGAGGACGAGGGACGAGACGCTAGGTCTCGTTATCCATAATAGCCTTATACTCATTGGCCATGACTGTGCGCCACTAAGGATTGGCCAGGGCAGAACGATGAGTCATTGGGATGGGCGAGATGGTACAATAGACTGCTGAAAGCTCGTAGCGCTTGGTAGGGCGAAGGGACTCGGTTTGTGATCGGGTGATCATATGAAAGGTGGAGGGGAAAGTATGGTTCGTAGGAGCCGATGGGAGCGTGAGTGGTGGGTAGGGACGGGATGGGGAAAGGTGGCATCGGCTCGAGATCGGCGACTGTATGTTCGGGAAAAGGGCTGAACGAGGTCAGCCTGAGCCAATGGAGGGGGAGGGGCCGATGGGGGTTGGTGAGCCGATGGAGGTTGATGGGCTGATGGGGTTGGGCGGTTCGATGAAGATGGAGCAACAGATAAGGAGTGGGGAGCCGATGGAGGCCAAGGGGCCAATAGGTGTGGGCAAGCCGATGGAGTTGATGTGTTTGATGGGAGTGAGACAATATCAGCCAGAGCCAATGAGGGTGGTGGGGCCGATGGAGGTCCGATGTGAGTAGCATCGGAGCGGAGAGGAGTGAGATAGCTATGCAAGAAGTCCTCAGGAGCGGTCGATGGGGAGGCCGGAAGTGAGATTGATAGAGGAGACTGGGAGGGTACGATGTTGGTTAGGAGAAAGTCAAGATCGCCAGACGAGGGTCCGGGATGAAGTAAACCGAAGAGGAAGCAGTACTCATCAAAGACGACATGGTGAGAAACGATGATCCGGCGGGTGGAAAGATCAAGACATCGGTATCCCTTATGGGATGAGGGATAGCCACGAAAAATACAGGCAGTGGAGTGGGGTGCAAGTTTGTGAGGAGCAGTGGTGATGAGATTAGGATAGCAGAGACACCCAAAAACACGTAGATGAGAGTAGTCAGACGTCTTGTGGTACAAAAGAGTGTAGGGGATATTGTGACGAACGGAGGAGCAAGGGCGCCGATTGAGGAGATAAGTCGCAGTGGTTAGTGCTTCAGCCCAGTAGGTTGTGGGTAGGTGGGCATGAAGTTGCATGATGCGACTCATATTGTTGAGTGTGCAAAGAAGGCGTTCGGTCTTATTGTTTTAGGGAGAGGTGTAGGACAGGAGAGGCGGAGATGGGTGCCACGGGAGGTAAGAAAGGTTTGGACGATACGATTGACAAACTCTGTACTGTTATCGGCCTGCATAGCTTGAATAGAGAGGTTGAATTAGGTAGAGACATAGCTGGTAAAGTTGATGAGGTGGGAGGCAACCTCGGACCTGCTAGTTAGTGGAAAAGTCTAACAATAGTGTATATAGTCATTGAGTATTGCAAGATAATACTGATTACCAGAGATACACTCTTAACTGGAGAAATCCACACATCACAGTGTATTAACTCAAAAGGTCATGAGGTACAAGACATAGAGTTTGAGAAAGGCAGCCGCACGTGTTTGCCAAGTTGACAAGAGTGGCAAACAGTGGAGCTGTTGTGGTTACACGTGATAGAGGCGCTGCAATGGAGATTGACGACAGCGTCGGGGCTAGTATGACCAAGGCGAAGATGCCATAGGTTGGTGGAGATGTCGATGCTGACGTGCGGAGTAGACGTCGTAGTGGAGATGGTGTAAAGATCGCTGCCACTATTACATCAAAGCATCTCGCGCCTAGTCGGGATATCCTTCACAGAGAAACCAAAAGCGTCAAATTCAATTGACTAATTGTTATCTCTTATGAATTGACGGACAGATACTAGGTTGTGGATGAGGGAGGGATAATGAGGACATTGCGAAGTGGAAAATTGGTTATGGGTGTAGACAGGAGGTTGTCACCACAGCATTTGATAGGGAGAGAGTGCCCATTGTCGATGGTGATGAAAGAGGAGGAGGAGGGATGGCGAGAGAGTAGTATACCGTCCGATGACGCCATATGGGATGACGCACCAGAGTCTAGCACCCAAGGGTGCTGGGGTTAGAGCGTCATCTGATTGAGGACGGCGACGAGGCCAGCCTGGTTCCACAAGGGAATCGACTGGGTGGGTGGTGACAGTAGGATCGGCTGAGGCGGTAAGGTGGGAGCCGATGCCAGGTGGGCCTAAGGATGAGCGTCGAGAACCCCTGGTTGTCAGCCTATGGGACTGCGTAGTTGGGATTGGGGTGCCCACGATTTGTAGCAAAGCCACGGACCCATGGGATTGATACATGGGGTAGGGATTGGAGCAGGGCGCGGTTGCATCAGACCGCTCCAGTTTTTGCCCTTGCCTTTGCCCTTGCCTTTGCCATTGTTATCGGCACGGGCTTTGTTGCCATGGCTAAAGCCATGGCTACTAGAGCAGCGAGAGGTGGCAGCAACGCATGATGGTTGGCAGCCGATGGGGTTGGAGCAGCCATGTGTTAACGCCAGAATTTGATTCAGCCTATAAATAGGATCGGCCGATGGAAATACTGATCAGCTCATGGGACAAAGCCGATCGGTACTATAGAGAAGCCGATCAAATTAGTAGAAGATTGGATTGGTTTGAATTATCCAATGGGGTCAAGTCCGAGAAGCCTAAGTAGAGGTTGGAAAAGGATTGGCTTGAGTAAAAAGAGGTCCGATTGCTACAGGAAGGAAGCCAATCAGGTGGAGCAAGGAAAGATTCAGTCTAGAAATAGAAGATTATCCAAATAAGACCAAGTTTGTGGAGGAGCCGTGGGATTCACGACAGGGTACTATCTTTAGTTAAATTGTATCCTATATGGTTAGGAAGTTTTAGTTGGTTTAGTTACCTGCTTTAGAGATATTTTCTGTTATTTTTGTTAAGAGATAACGTCCGATGGGGTTGTAAACGTGTCGGACTCTGTAAACCCAGGGTATAAATATAGACCCCCTAAAAACATGTAACATATCTCTCGATCAATATACAACTTTGGTACATTGTCACCCTAGTTCATCTAGGTGTTTATCAGCGGGTTCTGGCTCTTGACGCGGGGCTGCATCGGTTAAGTCCGATCTCTGGCGAAGGGGTAAGTCCCGCCACTATCCTAGTATAGTCTGTTCTGTCCAAGGCTGCATCGTTTAGGTTCAAACTCTTAGTCAGATCAGGTGTATCGCATCACATCCGTGCAAAATCTATCGGCCTATCAAACTCTCTCCACCGTCGTCGGTCTCATGCTGCATCGGTTAGGTTCGACCTACGGGTCTGCCGACGGAGGATTGAGTTTTAGGTCTATAGATCTCTCTATGGTGTTTCATCGGAGGGAGTAGCCGATGAGTTATCCTAAACGTACGTCCCCATCGTCGTGCGGCCAATGGGTTTAGGTGTAGGACCGCGTCAGGCGTTAGGCCTGTAGGTAGTCGATGGCATCTCTCCTACCTCGTCGTCATGTTCAGTCCGAGCCTCCACCGTCTCGGTGTCGTTAGCCTCTGGCCTCATACTGTCTCGGTTAGGTCCGATCTATCGAGGCTGGCCCTAATGGCACCGTTACTGCTATCGCTCGCCCGAGTGGCCTCGTGGGGGATCGGCTCCCACTCCGCGCATCAGATGTGGGCAGCGTCATCGGCTCTTTGGCTGATAGGCCCTCTAGTGTGTTACATGTGTCTATCTCTCGCACTTCCATCGACTTTTTAGCCGATGCGCTAGCATTCTCAGCTCTATTAGCATCCAGCCGATAGGGAGGGTCGGGCATGCCTTCCAACCGACCGGCGTACATATCTTATCCCCTCTCCTTGTTAATTATAGGGTCAAATTGACTGGCACGCTCGTGAACCTCGAGGCTTAAGGACCTGTATTGGAGTTAAGCAGACCTCCCAGGCCTTCGCGTGACCAAGTCGCCGTCCTTCCCCGGTCGTGGGATTTTTTATGGTGAGCACCATGATCGGCTGCAGCGAAGAGAGCGGTGTGGGCCACAGTCTTCTCGTCATTGGCCATGCGTAGTTCTTTGAGAACTAGTGTGTCGTGGGCCCGGGCGAACATGGGAAGAGATGTGGAGTTGGCGATATCATCGGCGATGTCTGAGAAGCGGGGATTAAGTCCACGTAGAAGGGCATGGACGAGTTGTGAGTCGTCCATAGGGTGATCGACATCATGAAAGACGACAGCTTTGACCTTTAGGTGTTGGTAGTACGAGGAGACAGATGAGTCTCCTTGTACCATAAAGTGGAATTTATTTAGGAGGAAGATGGCGCACGTCTGTTTGTTGGCGAGAAAGATCCACTCGATGGCCATTCAGAGATCCCGAGCAGTGGGGTTGGTGTCGTCCATTGCAAGGTCAAGCAGCCAGTTGCGCATGCAGCACTCGACGATGTCCCACTAGGGATCATCGGGTCGAGGTGGAGCGAAACCATTGATGTGGGAGCGAAGGCTAAACTTTCCACATAGGAATTTTAAAAAAAATACCCACTTGGAATAGTTGGCACTGAGGTCAGGGAAGATGGGAACGTGAGATTTCATGTTGACGGCGGCGTAAGGTGGTGAAAAGATCGATGAAGTAGTGCCCGAGTTATGGTCAAGAGCACCGATGGTCGGAAAGGATCTAACGACTGGAAGAGTGTCGGAACTAAGAGCCGACTTGGTGGTCTTGACGAGAGAGTAACGGGGCACTGTAAACCGATGAGGATAGTGAGCCGATGAGGAGAGTCATTGGCTGATGGGAGAGTAGTTGAGTGAGGAGTGGGTGGTAGAGTAGGTAGGCCACGAGTGTGAGAGAGTAGGTGGTTCACGGGTGTGAGAAGGTTCGCGTCTGTGAAGGGAGGTTTCACGTCCGTGTACCTGTGGACGCAACGGAGTGGGGCAGATGCGAAAAATCAGAGAAGGCGCGGACGCGAAGAAAGGAGGTTTGCGTCCGAGAAGCAGAAATTCGTGTCGGTGGACACGTCGGAGTGGCTCGGACGTAAGTGGAGAAGTTTTGTGTCCGAAGCAGGTGAGCGTGTCGGAAAAGTGGGAATCGAGAGAGTTTCAGCCGATGGAGGGCGGACGGGTTTAGCCGATAGAGACGATAAGCGTAGAGTTGCGCCGGCGTCGGAGGAGGGGAAGGTACGCCGAAGTAAGAGAAAAGCTAAGGCGTGTCTGAACGAGACGAGGATGCGAATGGAGGCTATCTCCTTGTCACGAGTGGAAAAGGGGGGCGAGAGAGCGGTGGAGGAGGAGAAAGCCGTCTGCGGAGGAGACGGGGAGGAGAGAGCCAAGATGAGAAGGCAGAGAAGCAATACCGAGGGAGAAGGTCTGCGACGGGAAGAAAACGTCGGCTCATCGGTGAGAGGATGCTAGCGCGTCGGAGATGTCTAAACCCACTCTAATACCATATTAAAATATGATGTATAGTGAGATTAAAACCCCAACTTTATATAGGAGAGATCGGATATAAGTCCAGTGATCTTAACAAACCCCTTGGCAGCAGTAGCACAGCGCGTGTACGGTGTACCTGAACCTGAGTGGTGAAAGGCAAGTGAGCTTGGCTACTGAATACGAATGTTTAATCGTATACCAGTTTAATTAGTTGCTTCTGCTTAGCTCGCGTTGAATATGGGCCGAAGAAATTGTCATGCATGCATGTCGTGGCGGGACTTACATGTACGATCCACTCGCGACGATTAATTCAGCCATCCATTTTCAGAGTCAAAACCAGGGGCACCAAAACAACTCTGACAAAGAAACCATGGATGGATAATGGATTGCTTCAAACAATCATTTGCATGCTGCATAACTGCAATTAAAACCGATCGATGCAGGGCAGTGCCCTGGGCATGCATGTTGCCTGGATCAACTACCGTCTTGAACACAAGCTAGACAAGCCGTGTGGGCTCTATCAAATCCCCATGCAACAAACACAATTCAGACAGGTCTGGGACCTTACTGTACAGTAGATCACCAGTCATCCCAGCAAGTTGTCACTGACTCCATCACTCACCGCTCAGGCCTTCCCCAAACTCTCAAGTCTCAATGATCCAGCAACTTTGCACGTACAAACACCACTCATGGCCATGTCTCCTGGCCCATCACTTTGGTGATAGCTACACTTGAACCATGATCTTTTCCTTCATCAACCTTGACCTATAAATTCTTGGCCAGATGAGCACACCCACATCATTCACAAACAAGATACCAGCAATCTAAGCATCGAAGTTCAGATCAACAAAGTTCAGCTAGTTTAGACAAAAGCCACAGCACAATCATGATCCACCCAAAGAAGCTTGCTCAGTTGGCCAGGAAGTTGCAGCGGAGGATGGTGCCATCCTGGAGCGGCCGGCATTACGGGACTGGGCGATGACGGTGTTCTGCTGGCCGGGGAGGGGGAGGCGGGCGAGGATGTCGCAGCGGTGGCGTCGCCGAAGATGCGGCAGTCGCGGTAGAGCTGCCTGTTGCTCTTGGCGTACAGCGTGTCCTAGTAACCCCTGATGGCGCAGCGGTACACGACGGAGTTGTCCGAGGTGGACGAGCGCCACCGTCTGGTGGTTCTCCGGTCCGGCCGTGTTCTCGATGGTCAGGTCACGCGCCACGACGCCATTGCCTTCAACACCTGTACATACTGTACGGTGTACCGTAAAAGAACACTAATGTAAAACAAAACCTACTATTGAACGCAAGAAAAAAATGATACTTACTGACGGTGCCCGTTTCGAACGTCTTCGCGACGCCGCCGCCCACGCTTTGGTGACCAGAGATGATTGTAGCATACATCCCGTCTCCAAGCAGCGTCAAATTCCATATATCCTTGCCTATATTGACGAGCTCGTCATAAATTCCTTTCTTGATATGTACGACATACCTTTTGGTGCTTCTCAATGGCACGGCTGCAACAGCGGCAGTGATCCTAGTGATCGTAGTGTAGCTGCCAGACCCGTCTGCTGCCACCACGGCATCCGTGACCGGTGTGGTTATCCATACGACACGAAGCAAATTGCTAGCCTTCTGATATGGTCACGAAGCTGCAGCGCCTCTAGCTTGGTTGTTGCTGGGATTGCAATGGAGCTACTTGGTTGTTTTCTGTGTTGATCGATGAAGCTGATGAATTAGAGCAATCTGGATTTGATGGTTTGGCAGAAGATCTGTCAAAATATAATTGTAAGAAAATTATATCTGTAAGTAGATAGACTATTGTAAGTAATGAGTATCACTCGGTAATCTCTTAGATTTTTTCGTGTATGACAATATAGATATTAACATCCTTTTATCAAGAAAAAAAGTTAAAGGAAAAAGAGACCATAAGTATGTAGAATTATGTAGAAAGAGGATATCAATACCCAAAATTTAAATTATGGAATTTAAATACATAATTTAAATTGTGGAATTAGAATGATAAAATTAATTCTAAAATAAACACATTGATTTAAATATGTTTACAAAACTTATAAAATTCTCAAGAATTTTTAAAAAGCTCTCCAAAACCCTTCTAATATCATTTCATTTTCCTTATACAACTTACCTTAAATCTTTCTAAGTTTCTCTCCAATTTTCTTCAAAACCTCTTATTGCCTATGTCTCTGCTTTTATAGTTTGATGGTGGTTAGAAAATCACTAAAACAAAGTTTAAATAGAAAATCACTAAAACAAAAGTTTAAAATGTCTCTAGAGACCCTAACTTCGGTGCAATCATAGTTCTCAGATCAGATTTAAACTTCTCATATCAAGCCACGTATATCAAGCTACGTAGATAGTCACATAGGAGATTATAGAGGTGAGCCTCTAGCCACAGAGAATCCATTACCCCCAGTTGGCCACGCCACTCACACCAACCATGTTTCACCGTGTGTCCCTAGGGGATCCTATGTGGCCGGTCTCATGTGCTTACATGGGTCCCATCCGTTAGCCACCGCTACACCTGCTACATGCCCATGCCCGCCGATACCACTGGTTCGCATGTTAGCCCGTTAATCTACATTGCCTCCACTCATGCCAATCACCACACGCCATGTTAGCTCGTCAATCCGTGTCATCGTACGGCTTCCGTGTGTGCATGCACTCCCTCACGCGCCTCCGCACTGGGTCAATGCACCGTGAGTTGCGTGCTGTTGCTAGGTCGCGCTTGTCCATGCTTGCCTCCTCGCTCGGCCTGCTGCTACTGCAACGCGTCTAGGGAGCAGCTTGGCTGAGCTAGTGAAGATGGAGAGAAAGGCCAGCTGGGTTCTCGTCTTGGGCTGCCTCTTCTCTCTTTTTCTTTTTCTTTCTGATTTTCTTCACGAATCGCTTATACTTGCACGCCAACCTTGTGAGATAGACCTTTTTACATGTTATTTTGTACACAAGCTTTATCACTTGGTATGTTTGATAGCTCCGAACCTTGACCTCTTTGGGTCCAATCCTAATCTGCCGTATTAACCTTTAAAAATCCTGCATGCATATAGATTAAATAAACTATAGGAAATAAATATTACAATCGTAGTTTCAGCACATCCAATACTTACTATTTTTTTTTATCAAAAATATATAAACTTTTACACTCTGTTAGATAAAAAAGGAAACTGACGAACGCTAGCTGATCTCTGTTCGGATAGGTCGGCCAATTCGAGCATAAGCCTCAAGCTTTGTAATTTTGTTTCGACACTTTGCCTTTCTTAGTGTATCATTTCCATTTTCATTCATCATGTAAAGAAAAATTCCCTTTTTACGAACAGCGGCAGTTCGAAGCGTAAACGGTGGCAGACGCCCTTCCGCTTGCCATGTCTGTGTTGTTTCCCGCCACCTTTTGGCGAGCCGGGCGAACTTTTTGGCACTGATCATGCCCGGTGAGCTTTGGATTTGTAGCTCATCTCATCTGGAAGAAGCGCGGTGATCTGACTGCGAAATGAGCACGGTGCCTGCAATGCCTCCGGCGCCAGCCGACCGCGCGCAAGGCCCACCTCAGCCGTATCCGGCATCGCCAGTACGGCCTACTGGCAATGACATCATGATTCAGCGACCTCATTCAGTGCCAAAACCATGGGACGGCACCAAGACAATTCAGACAAGAAAACCATGGGTTGAATGAACCAGTTGCTCATGCAACAACACAATTCAGACATATATGGCGTTAAGGAGGTCCCAGGATCTGGGCCATGGAGGCATGGAGAATTGGAGACGATGTGATCACCAATCATCCCTGCAAGTAGCACTGACTCCATCACTCATCGCTCAGACGTTCACCAAACCGCCGGTCCCAAGAGAAGTCTCATCAAACTCTCAATGATCCAGCAATCTTGCAAGTACAAACACTACTCATGGCCTTGTCCCCTTGCCCATCACGCATAGCTAGTAGCTACACTACAACCTTATCTTCATTGATCTTCACCTATAAATTCTTATTGATCTTCACCTATAAATTCTTGGCCAGCTGAATGCATCCACTTCGTTCACAAACAAGATACCAGCGATCTAACCATTAGGCATCAGATTAACAAAGGGGCACCTAATTTAGCCATAAACGCAGCAGTACCATGATTCATTCAAAAAAGCTTGCTCAGTTGGCCAAGAAGTTGCAGCAGAGGATGGCGTCAGCCGGTGGTAGCCGACAGAAGGCAGTCACCGGCGATGATTGCTGCAGCACGGCATCTGTCGCCGGCAAGGGCCACTGCGTGGTGTACACTTCCGACGGGGCGCGGTTCGAGGTGCCATTGCCGTACCTCGGCACGGCGGTGTTCGCCGAGCTCCTGACGATGTCTCAGGAGGAGTTTGGCTTCGCAAGCGACGATGGCAGGATCACTTTGCCGTGCGACGCATCTGTAATGGAATATGTCATGTGCCTGCTTAGCAGGGATGCCTCTGAAGAAGTTGAGAGGGCGTTCTTGAGCTCCATGGCGAGCCCTTGCCACAATGTCCAAGTGCTCAACCATCAACTTGCTGTTTGTACATAGCTCCTGATGTAAAATGTTAGGATTATTACAAGAAACAAACCATTCAGATGATAGAAAATAGCACAAATTTTCCTGTCAAAATTCTTGCTTTCTTGTCTGAAGTCTGAACTTTGAACTCTGAACTCTTTGATTCTCGGGTGTCTGTTGAGGACCTTCCGATCAACATCACACGGTGCAGATCGATTTGAGGGCAGCACCCTGGAGACTTTTGCATAAAGAGGCACAGGAATTACCCTAAATGACATTCTGGTTCACGACTTTGAAGGGTCAATGTATGCTCGCTCGCGCCGCCGCCGGCCGCCACTGGGGCTCCGTTCCCCCATGATGCGGCCACCGTCGTGGAGTCCGCAGCGCACTCCCTGAAATTTGGGGGCGCGATTTACGGCGGCGCTGGGTGCGGTGTCAGCGTCTGCGGGAGTTTGCTCGCGGCGGAATCTCATCGGCTCGACCCTAGGGCACCTCCGCGTGTTGTGGTGAGTTTTGATATCGAAATGGACTCTATTCGGTAGCAGATGCCATAGAAGGAACATTTGGTCAATTTAGATTGTTTTTTTTGTAGTGGTGTATGCAGAGATTCGTTGATGGTTTGCTGATTTGTTGCATCACATTCGCACCTGTTTGGGCGTATAGCGAACTCTTTTCTGAAATCACAAAACAGGATCTTTCTAATAGAGCAATGGTAGTTTCCCTAATTTTCTTTTTTTTTCCTTCTGCTAGGCATTACATTGTAGGATCATATGGTGATATATGATAAAGAGAGATTATACGCTGGATGTGACCATCAGACAGATGTTAGTATGAGCAGAATGGAGAAATCTGCCCAAAAGACTAATGCCTACAGGTTGTTTGCTGTAGAAATGCAGAATTTTGCGATCTTCTGCCAGTCCAAAGTTGCTCCTTACCATTGCTTGTAAGTTGTTATAACCTTTCAAAGATATCATTTTTCCATTCCTGCTTGATTTTAACATACACTTCATGGCTTGATTCTTAGTTTATGAGTTTATGACATATGGTGTAGGCCGGTGGACAGTGTGTCCTTCACGTAGTAAAGGATACGCTTAAATAGCACAAGGTGAGATTTGCGCGGAGCATACACGAAGAGATACACTTGCTGAACGGTATAGATGAGATCAGGCCGTGTGAGTGTTAGGTATTGTAGAGCACTAGCAAGACTCCGGTATTGAGAGGGGTTAGCGATGAGAGAGCCGTTCGTGGCGGAGAGCTTGGCGCGAGTGTCGACCGGAGTAACGGTGGAGTAACATTCGGCCATGCCGCACGCTGGAGAAGATGCATGGCATACTGGCGCTGGAAGAGAAATAACCCGTGGGAAGAGCGCGTGACAGAGATGTCAAGGCAAACTCCGAGTGGAGTCAGGACATAATATGTTGTAGGGTGGTTGTCGAGTACGCTGCAATGATGATGCCGACAAAAAGGAGATAGGCGGTGGCATCCTAGGTGTGAAATACGAAAAGTGATGTATCGGAGACGGAGGCCACAAAACCAAGTTGCTAAAGATAGACAGCAAAGCGCTGGTACTAAGTCCGAGGGGTCTGTTTGAGACCATAGAGAGAGCGCTGAAGGAGACAGACGTAGTCGGGACGGGATGGATCGACGAAACCTAGAGGTTGCTGGCAGTAGACTGTCTCCGTCAGATGGCCATGAAGAAAAGAATTCTTCACGTCAAGCTGATGAATTGACCAAGAACGCGAGGCAGCGAGGGTAAGCACAACCCGAATGGTGGCGAGCTTGACGATGGGACTAAAAGTCTCATCGTAGTCGATGCTGGGATGTTGAAAGAAACCTTGGACTACCCAGCGCGCCTTGTTGCGAGTAAGCGAGCCATCGAAGTAGAACTTGTGTTTAAAGATCTATTTGCCAGTCACAACGTTGGCATCGGGAGGACGAGGTACGAGGCGTCAGGTCTCATTGTCCATGAGGGCCTTGTACATGTCGGCCATAGCCGCGCGCCACTGAGGATCAGCCAAGGCAGAACGTTAAGTCGGCGGGATGGGCGAGACGGCACAATGGACTGCGGAGAACCTGTAGCGCTGAGGGGGGCGGAGGGACCCGGTTTGAGATTGTGTGATCATATGAGAGGTGGAGACAGCAGAGGCCGCATGGTCCAATGGTAATATCGGTTGTGGGGCAGGTTCGGAAGGAGAAAGGGTTGCAGCGAGACGGGATCGATGGCTATAGGTTCAAAGAAAGGATTGGATGAGGTCAGCCTGAGCCAATGGAGGGTGGGGGGCCGATGAAGGTTGGTGAGCCGATAGAGGTTGATGAGTCGATGGAGGTGGTGGAGCCAATGGAGGTCCGATCGGTATGACAGTGGAGCAGAGAGGAGTGGGGTAGTTGTTCAGGGGGTTCTTAGGAACGACTGGTGTGGGTTACGGAGGTGTGGTTTGTGGTAATTGTCGGGATAGTACAGTGTGGGTGAGAAGGAAGTCGAGGTCGCCAAACGAAGGTCCATGGTGGAGTACTCGAAAGGGAAGCAGGACTCGTTAAAAACGACGTGTCAGGAAATGATGATCCGACGGGTGGAGAGATCAAGATAGCGGTAACCATTATGAGAAGAGGGATAGCCAAGGAAGATGTAGGCGGTGGAGTGTGGTGCGAGTTTATGAGCGGCGATGGTTGTTAGATGGGGTAGCAGAGACACCTAAAGACACGTAAGTGAGAATAGTCGGACGTCTTGTGATACAGAAGAGTGTAGGGAATGTTGTGACGAATAGAAGAGCAAGGACGTCGATTAAGCAGATATGTCGCAGTGGTGAGTGCTTCAGCCCGGTAGGGTGTAGGTAGATGGGCGTGAAAAAGCACAGTGCGATTGATGTTGTTTAGGGTTCGAAGGAGACATTCAACCTTGTCATTTTAGGGGGAGGTGTAAGGGCAGGAGAGGCGAAGGTGTATGCCACGGGATGTGAGGAAGGCTTGGATAGTACGGTTTACAAACTTTGTGACATTGTCAGCCTGTATGGCTTGGATGGAGAGGTTGAATTGAGTTGAAACATAATTGGTGAAATTGATGAGATGGGAGGTAACCTTGGATCTGCTTGTGAGGGAGAAAGTCCAGTAGTAGTGTGTATAATCATCAAGTAGTGCAAGATAGTATTGATAACCTGAAACACTTTTAACTGGAGAAGTCTAAACATCACAGTGAATCAGTTTAAAAGGTCTAGAGGTACGAGAGATAGAAGGGAAGAAAGGCAACCGCACATGTTTGCCAAGTTGATAGGGGAGTGGCAGCCAGTGGGCTGTTGTGGTTGCACCGGATAGAAGCGCTGCGACGGAGAGTGGCGACAGTATCGGGACTAAGTTGACCGAGGCAAAGATGCCACAAGTTGGTGGAAATGGTAAGGCTGGTGTAGCAGGAATGGTTTAGAGGTCACCGCCACTATTGCATCAAAGCATCTCGCGCCGGATCGGGATATCCTTTATAGAGAAACCCAAAGCGTCAAATTCAATGGAACAATTGTTATCTCTGATGAATTGGCGGACAGAAAGCAAATTGTGGACGAAGGAAGGAACGATTAATACATTGTGTAGTGGAAAGTTAGATATAGGTATAGGCAGGATGAAGTCACCGCGGCATGTGATAGGAAGAGATTGTCCATTACCAATGGTGACGAAAGGTGAGGAGGAAGGATGGCGAGAAAGCGGTGGAGGAGAAGAAGACCGCCTGCGGAGGAGATGATGGGGATAAGAACTAAGACGCAGAAGCAAAGGAAGAATACCAGAGGAGAAGGTCTGCGACGAAGATGAGGCGTCGGCTCGCTGGCGAGAAGGTTGCTAGAACGTCGGGGATATCTGAATCTGCTCTGATACCATATAGAAATGTAGTATATAGTAAGACTAAGACCCCGTTTTTTATACAGGAAAGTCGGGACTATATATATACAAGTCTAATGGTCTGTGTTGTTTGAATCAGCAATTTGCTGTTTGCAGCTAGTCTTCACGGATTTTGTTCAATCCGATGTAAATTTTCAAGATTATAGAATATGGGACAAAGATACAAACCTTTCCTAGCAGACCAACGCAACAATTTTTCTGAAAAATGTTTTTCCTGTGGTTATTCTCATCAGCATCCTTTTCCCCGATAGGTGTTAAAGATACGATTCAAGCAGTTTGCTAACTGAATTATCTATTGATGGATTTTGAAAGATTTTTACAAATGTTGAATGAAAATTGATTTCTAGGAAATTATGCATGGCAAACGTTGATGAAAAATAAACGATGAGAGGGGTTTAACAATTGCGTTGGAACCTTTCTTTTCTTCCTTAATTGTTTTTTTTTGCTCTTTATTTCTCTCATGTAATTTTGTCCTCTAATGGAAGAAATTAACAGCTCTCGTGCTATGTTTCAAAAAGATATATGACTGGCTCAAGTCTTATTGAGAAATTTGGTCCAATAGGACTGTTTGTAGCTCAATAATGGAACCAACAAGTTGTAGTCCTGTAGGTCCATATGGGAAAGTATAGGAAGAAACAACGAAGTGGAGTTTACATGAGATGTTGCTAGAGAATTAGTCCACCTTCTAAACAGGCATTGTTGACAAAATTCTTATTTTTTTAGACCACCAAACGCATTTAGTCTGGTGGTTCAGGAATGACGCGTTCTGGGCATGAATTCCTCTCAACTAAGGGTCACTTTGGATATTTTAAATATGATACAATCAAATACCTTATATATTTGATATCTCATTTCAGACTCAAAAATGGCACTGACCCTGACACGTTGGACCCAACTTACATGAGGTCCTCATGAGACATGCTTCTTGGACACTAAAACAGGTCAGTATGGCCACACAATGTGGTGTCTATACACCCACACACAGTTTTATGACTCCAACACATACTTAACGGATGGCCCTTGAGAAATCTAATCAGAACCACATTTCTTGGCCTTGAAACATTGCATGTTCTGAGCTCATAGCCTTACCCCTTGCCAGCTTGCATTGATAGTTGCATTTAAACCACATGCCTCTCTTTCCCCTCACCTATAAATCCATCATTTTGGAACCACCACTTCATCCACAAGCTAAACACAACTCCTAGCTCAATACTACCTCATAAAAAAAAATTCAGGTAAGAAAGGAGAGGCAACCATGATCAGTGCCAAGAGACTCGCTCAGATGGCAAAGAAGTGGCAAAGAATGGAAGCCCTCCGGAGGAAGAGGCTCACATGGACGATGGCCAAAGGAACCGACGAATGCTGCAGTTCTGTGGCAGTGAAGGGCCATTGCATCATGTACACTGCCGATGGGAGGCGTTTTGAGGTCCCATTGGTGTTCCTCGCCACGACAATCTTCGCAGAGCTCCTCAGGATGTCCCACGAGGTGTTTGGCTTCACAAGCGATAGAGGGATTGCATTGCCTTGTGATGGAGAGTTTATGGAGTATGTCATGTGCTTGCTGAAAAGAAATGCATCAGAAGAAGTTGTCAG
The DNA here is from genome assembly GCA_030770085.1 of Oryza coarctata. Taxonomy (NCBI): domain Eukaryota; kingdom Viridiplantae; phylum Streptophyta; class Magnoliopsida; order Poales; family Poaceae; genus Oryza; species Oryza coarctata. Next base: position 14,978,588 of record CM061479.1, on the reverse strand, counting down.
GGCATTCCTGAGCACCATTGTGAAGCCTTGCCACTATGGGAATGGTTTTGCATCATCCTTGGGGTTTGTCCAACAAGTAGTAGCTTAGAGCTTCTGAAAGTTTACATAGAGTTAATATTTTTTTCCTTTTTTCTTCTTCTGAATGCTGTAAATATGGAGACATGAAGTTAGAAATAGACATTACAATTATTCATATGAAAGGAACCTGTTCGTTCTCTCCGTTTTTTCTTAACTGAAGTTGTTTCTGACTCCTGAGTTCTGCAGTTCTGGGTGTCTGATAGTCAAAGCTCGGGTTATGTATTTTTTGTTGCATAAGAGATGTACATGCTTAGGACTAAGTCAACAAACATGGCATTTTTTAGTTCATACAGGTAGTTCAGAAATTTCTGGATAGTCTTATACCAGTGAAAGTAAAAATGATGGAAGCAAACAGTCAAGCAAAGCTATCTGGTCCTAGCAGTCAAAAACTTGAAACAGAGCATGCCAACATGTCATGTCCAGAAATCAGAACCGTGTGAATGTACATTATTCTGAAACCCTCCTTTGCCTAACATTTCAGAGAAAAATAATCGAAGAGGTTCTGAAGATTATTTGTAATGCTGCACATTTATTTGTATCTTAAAAAAAACTAAACAGGCTGTGTAGCAAATTACGTTCTCAAAATGAAGGTTGAAATTAAAAAGAATGTACATAGCTTCAACAACAAAACATGTCAAAAGAATTAATCAACACAGATGGTCCGGCATTCCTCTCAATCAGAGAAAAGGAGAGGACAATTATGGCATTCCTCTTAGCAGGAGGTATATTACTATTTATGGATAATTGTTCTTGCCTAAAACGTTGTACTGAGAAGCTCAGCTGCAACTAGCAACATCATATGCAAATGCAACACATGCAGACCAACAAGTCAAATACAACATCACAGGAGCTTTCTTCAGATCGGAAACGTATTCAAATGATTATTCAGGTACAATAATCTTACAATAATCTTATTATACAAGACCCTTTCAAAAAGGAAATTCTCAGCAACCATATCTATACGTGTAGTACCTCCAAAAGAAATGAAGTGCAAGAAAGAGCAATTAAATGAACACCACATGAGATGCTGGAGGAAAAAGCAGACCATGTGCTAGACTGAGACAAGATTTATTCTTATGAATGTTGAGAAACAACAGATTAGGGGCGTGAGCAATGCATATCACCATTTCAAGGCCGCATTCAGAGCACCAAATTGGGTAATTTAGAGCACCACAAGCTGTAGATAGTACTGAATCTAAGAGCCACTGGTATCTCCAATTGAAACTGAGCTGTGGCGAAATTCTGGGTCCAGTTAACATGTTCTTCTTACGCGGGTTGTTTCTCAATGCTGTTCAGCCACAAATGATTGAAAGCAACTGGCTCTTACTACTATCGGTTCCAGCATGCACCGAAAACTTGCTCCCATCAACTAATCTGATCCAAATCAATCACACTGTGACATCGCATGCGCCCATCCCATGGCCTTGTCCCTTGCCAACTCATCCCAATGCCATCTGTATTTCACCTCTTCTCCATTGCCTATAAATTCAGCATCCAGCAGACTGAACACCATCACATTTCATCAGCTCGTCCACAAAGCGAGCATTGCACCTCGTAGCACATCTCATCAGATTTTCAGCTGAAAACCAACTTCAAGATCCAATCATGATCAGTGCCAAGAGACTTGCTCAACTGGCCAAGAAGTGGCAGAGGATGGCAGCGCTCGGAAGGAAGAGGCTCACAATGAAAGCCAAAGAAAATGAAGAATGCTGCACTTATGTGGCAGGAAAGGGCCACTGTGTTATGTACACAGCGGATGGGATCCGATTCGAGGTCCCGTTGGCGTACCTCAGCACTGCAATCTTCAGTGAGCTCCTCAAAATGTCGCAGGAAGAGTTTGGTTTCACGAGCGATGGCAGGATCATGTTGCCTTGTGATGCTGCAGTAATGGAGTATGCCATGTGCTTGCTCAAGAGAAATGCTTCAGTTGAGGTGGAGAAAGCATTGCTGAGCTCCATGGTGGTACCTTGCCACTGCACTGGCTGTATGGTGCCAACTGTGGGAGTCAACCAGCAAATTTCCTGCTTGTAGCTTCCTGAAGAACCTTAGTCTTCTCCTGTAGTTAGTTCTATTCTGTATTATACCTGAATCAGTTTAGAATAGTTAGATGTAGTAAACAGAAACAGGAAAATTGCCATGTAGCCTTTCAATCTTGCAAGAAATCAAGAAAACGGACAGCCAACATATGCTGTCATTTTCTTTCCTTAAATTGGTGTTGCACGCAGGAATGAATTACCTGTTATGTTATATGAGAAGTGTTGGATGCACAAAGTACTCACTATCGACAAATTTCTCTACAACCTATCACGCACTTCTGATAAAAATAATGAAGAAATGAAATGATCAGGTGGCACAGATAACACTTTCAACAATGAATCATTGGATAAATATTTCAGAAGTCCATTACAAATCAGAAATAGTAAGGACTGAAGTAATTTAAAAATCACAAGGACAGAGACCAATTATTTTTAGGTCAGTAGTAAAAGGTCGACTTTTGGAGAAAAACATGTGATGATGTTTAGCTGCTACCAGAATAAAATGTCGTTAAAGGCTTAAAACTACAATTTTTATAGAAGGCAAGGTGTCGTCCATCATAAGACTAGTCAATTTTTCTTTGACGATTTTCAGCTAAATTTTCCATAGCATGGTTTGCAGCCGGTTGTCGACCAATAGGAAAGCCCAGAGAAGATGCTAAGAACTCGATGCCACATGCGATGCTACAAATCAGATAGGCCATCAATCAGAATTAGATAGGCCGCACTGTTCATCAGTTGCACACAATGATCAGTTAACGTGGTCCCTTTCACACCAAATCAAATCGTTAAGCATGCTATTCAAGTGAAGTGTACACATACAAATCCAATGGAGAGGACTTCTCATCTGCTTATAAAGACTGCTGTTGCTGAACCGTAAGTGCTAGACATCCTTATCAAGCAGTCTCACTTGTGTTGCATTTCAAAGTACAGGAACAGGAAGCCCTAATCAATTTGAAATATTTGTCTACTCCAATAAACATAAGCAGATAATCTTTCACTCTCACAATAATATACCGAACATAATAGAATCTATCAACAAAAAGCCGATGAGTTATCTATACATTGAGCAGCACGCTCAGCGTATCGGCCGAGCCGATACGTACCAGTCTTTAGAGATTTTCCTTGAGCGCTACGCCAAGCGTATCAGCCTTCCAGCCGATGCGTGCCTGTTTTCAGAGAGACGTCCTCTCATCAGCTCAGTTAGCCGATGGGTTCGCTCCGCTCTTACTTCAGCACAACCTATCCGGCGTCCACCGTCCCGTTATCGTTGGCCTCGGTCTCGTACTGTCTCGGTTAGGTATGATCTTCGAGATTCAGTGCTAGCGGCGCCATCACGACGGACGACAGGTCTCGAGCTGCCATATCCGGAGTGGCATCGACTTGGTAGCCGGTGTCTTTTATACGATTTTTTGCTAGTTCGCATATGTCTTTATCGGCTTTCCAGCTGATGAACGACCGCTACAGCTTCTGTTGGCAACCAAAAGAGACCCCACATGCTTTGTTGTTCTCTGAATACCTTTTGGTACCTCCATTAGCTCTGTGGCCGATGGATCAGGATCTTGCTTTCGCTACACCTGGAATCATCACGTCCTTCGTCGACATCTATCCACGTCTTCATCGGCTTCCCAGCTGATGAAAGAGTGTTTCAATATCTATTGGTTACTAGCCGATAGCAGGAGCTATCCGGACGCGGCCGATGACCAACTCGATCCTATCGTCGGTCAGCCGATAGCGAGAGATCATATCGGTCCATCGTCTAATTGACCCGTTCATCTCACCTCCTTGTCAATTGCAGAGTCAAATTGACTAGCACGCACGCACCCGCACCGTCACGTCGAAGCCGAGCGAACGGGTCTCAGCGCGCGTACCTCGAGCCACGGAGAGAAGTCGACCGGCCTGTACTGGAGCTAAGCATACCTCACAGACGTCGACGTGTTCATGCCGGGCACGCGAGATCCGGCACGAACACATGCACGCAGCAAACACTTGTCAACATCAAAATCTAATTCAATTAGTTACACTCAGCATTGCATGTTGCGGTATCATGGCCCTGTCCCTTGCTGATGCATCTGATGACCGACATAGACACTGGCATGCCACATTTCCCTCATCTATAAATTCATAGACTACCTATCTCAATAGCATCAGTTCATCAGCTCATCCGAGTCAGAAACTGGATATCGCACCTTGTAGCATACCCACTCAAATTTCCAGCTCAAAAACAAGACTACAACCAGCCAACCAACCATGATCAACGCCAGGAGACTTGTTCAATTGGCAAAGAAGTGGCAAAGGTTGGCAGCCCTTGGGAGGAAGAGGATCTTGGCAACCGACCAAAAAACTGAAGAATGCTCCACTTCTGTAGCAGTCAAGGGCCACTGCGTCGTGTACACAGCCGATGGGAGGCGGTTTGAGGTCCCGTTGGCATACCTTGGAACGGTGGTCTTCAGTGAACTCCTGAGGATGTCCCAGGAGGAGTTTGGCTACACAAGCGATGGCAGAATCGTGTTGCCTTGTGATGCTGCAGAGATGGAGTATGTAATGTGCTTGCTCAAGAGGAATCCCTCAGTCGAGGTGGTCAATGCATTACTCAGCTCTATGCTGATGCCTTGCCACTGCACTGGTAGTATGGTGCCAACTGTCGGAGTCAACCAGCAAATTTCTTGCCTGTAGCTCCCGAAGAAGACCATACGTCTTCTCCTGTAGTTGTAATCTATTCTGTATTAAATCTGGATCAATTCAAAATAGTTAGATGTAGCTAATAGAAAGAGAAAATTTGCTATGTAAAGCCTCTCACTCTTGCAAGCAATCAAGAAAACAACATTTTTTTCCCTTAAATTAATGTTGCATACAGGAATGAACGCTGATTATTTCTTGTGAGAATTGTTGACTTCACAGAGTACTCTCACTACTCAATAAGTTTCAGTAAAATATATTCTGCGGTTCTGATAAAATAGTGAGGAAATGAAATGATAAATCATTGGATAAAACCTTCAGGAGTCCATTAGGAATCAGAAATAATGAACGAAGTGATGTGAAAATCACAAAATGGAATAAGGCCAATCATTTTAACTCAGCAGTAAAACTGTAAAAGGTCAGTTTTGGAAGAAAAAACATGTAAAGACGTTTAGCTGCTACCAGAATAAAATGCCAAACCTTTAAAGAAGGCAGTAGCCGGTGGGCCTCAACATGCTCAAAGGCAATTTGCCATCCAATATAAGACTAGTCCATTTTTCCATAACATTTTTCAGCTAAAATTTCTATACCATGGTTTGCTGCTGGTTTTAGACTCATAGGAAAGCCCCGTGAAGATGCAAAGAATTCGATGGCACATGCGGTGCTACAAATCAGATAGGACACACTGTTCAGCAGGTTGCACATAATGATCAGTTAACGTGGTCCATACAAGTACAGTGTACACACACAAATCTAATGGAGACGACTTCTCATCTGCTAAATAAAGACTGTTGATTGCTGAGCCATAAGTGCTGTATTGCGAAGAACAAAAATAGGATCCCCTAATCATTTTAAAATATTTGGCTTTTCCAACAAACATAAGCGGATAATCTTTATTCTCAACAAATGACGCCGAACAAAATGGTATCCACCAATAAAAGACTGGACCAGAGGTGCCATCACCATGCCTGTCTGCTATTATCTCATTGCACATTAGCTGATGGAACTTCAACTGCCTCTCACGCGTTGGACCCAATTAACATGGGGTCCTCGTGCTCCTCATCCACTAAACATGTCACTACGGCATCCAGTTTGCAGAACTCAACCACTAAGACATGCATGCAGCAAACACTTGTCCCTATCAAAATCTAATTCAATCAGCTACACTCAGCATTGCATGTTGCGGTATCATGGGCCATGGCGTTGTCCCTTGCTGATACATCTGACCTACATCAAAACTGGCACGCCATCATTTCCCCCATCTATAAATTCAGTGACTGGCTATCTCAATACCATCAGTTCATCAGCTCGTCCAGAGTCAGAAACTTAATATCGCACCTTGTAGCATACCTACTCAAATTTCCAGCTGAAAAACAAACCAAGCAACCAACCAACCATGATCAGTGCCAATAGACTTGTTCAATTGGCAAAGAGGTGGCGAAGGATGGCAGCCCTTGGGAGGAAGAGGATCATGGCGGCAGCCCAAGAAACTGAAGAATGCTCCACTTCCGTAGTACTCAAGGGCCACTGCGTCATGTACACAGCCGATGGGAGGCGGTTCGAGGTCCCATTGGCGTACCTTGGCACGGCGGTCTTCAGTGAACTCCTGAGGATGTCCCAGGAGGAGTTTGGCTTCACAAGCGACGGCAGAATCGTGCTGCCTTGTGATGCTGCAGAGATGGAGTATGCGATGTGCTTGCTCAAGAGAAATGCCTCAGTCGAGGTGGTGAATGCATTGCTAAGCTCTATGCTATTGTCTTGCCACTACACTGGTAGAATGGTCTCAACTGTTGGAGCTAGCCAGCACACTTACTGCTTGTAGCTTCCGAAGTCATGCATTTACTGATTTCGATTCCTTTATGTGCTTTACCTGGATCAATGTAAGATAGTTAGGTAATAGACAAAAGGAAAATGAAATATACTGTGTAAAGCCTTTTGATCTTGCAAGTAATCAAGAAGAAACATGGCATCACAATTGCCTATAATAGTGAATGCAACTTTTCAAAATTGCTGCATGAAGAATGGGTGACATACTGACATGTTTCTCTGCAATCTATCATAGAAGATTCTCACCTTAAGAAATGTAAGCAATTTTCAATGATGAACCTTCAAGATAAAACCTAGAAAGGCCCTCAGAATGACAAGCCACAAGGAAAACAGTTTTACTAACACTAGAATACCATATTTTGGAGTATGATCAGGTGAGTGCTGTTTAACTGTCAACATAAAATTCTACATCCTGAAACGATAAAAATGAACGTAAGAAAATTAGGCCTGAAATGCTCAAAGGGAAAATTGTCAGCATTATCAGACTTGTCCATAGCAATTCTCTAAATGGTCTTCAGGCTGGCAGCTAGTTGTAGGCCTACAGGAAAGTTCAGAGAAGCTCACAAGAAATGGATATGGATGCAACAAGCAATGCTACAAGTCAGGTAGCCCATCAATCAGAATGGAGATGAGAGAAGGTGACTGTTCAGTAAGTTGCATACTCTGCATTGATAACCAAACTCCCTTTCAGACCTAATCAAATTGTCAAGAACGTACATAAGTACAAAATGAACTGGTCATACCCATGATAATGGCCCTTAAATTGATTGCAACTCAGGGTGATTCACTGCAAACTGCGAAGTACAAGAACAGGATCCCCTGATCATTGTGAAATGATTGGTCTCTCAATTAACATATGCAGCTAATCTTTTACTATCAGCACGAGGCTTATCTGCCAATATCTCATTGTACAACAGCTGAGGAACTGGCCTTCACACACTGGATGCAATTTGCATGGGTCATCATGCTACTTATCCATTCATATATATATAGACCTGACCTTCTATATAAAAAATAGGGTCTCAGTCTCACTATATACTACACTTCTGTATGGTATTATAGTTCCTTCCCTCGTTCGTCAATTCACCAGAGATAACAATTGTACACGCTTCTAGTTTTTCTGTCAAGGATATCTTGACTCGGCGCGAGATGCTTCACGACTATCTGACGGAGATAGTCTACTACCAGCAGCCTCCAGGCTTTGTCGACCCATCTTATCCCGACGACGTCTGTCTCCTTCAGCGCTCTCTCTATGGTCTCAAACAATCTATTCGGGCTTAGTACCAGCGCTTTGCTGTCTATCTTCGAAAACTTAGCTTTGTGGTCTCCGTCTCCGATACATCCCTCTTCGTACTTCATACTGGAGATACCACCGTCTACCTCCTTCTCTATGTCGACGACATCATCCTTATGGCGTCCTTGATGACCACCCTACAGCACATCATAGCCTGACTCCATTCGGAGTTTGCTATGACCGATCTAGGTCCTCTATATCACTTCCTTGGTATCTCTGTTACACGCTCTTTCCACGGGCTATTTCTCTTCCAGCGTCAGTATGCCATGGATCTTCTCCAGCGTGCGGGTATGGCCGAATGTCACTTCATCGCCACTCCGGTCAACACTCGTGCCAAGCTCTCTGCCACTGATGGCTCTCTCATCGCCAATCCTTCCTAGGACCGGAGTCTTGCTGGTACTCTCCAGTACCTCACACTCACACGGCCTGATCTCAGCTATGCCGTTCAGCAAGTGTGCCTCTTTATGTATGCTCCGCGCAAACCTCACCTCGCGCTGCTCAAGCGTTTCCTTCGCTACGTGAAAGGCACACTATCTATTGGCCTACATCTCAGCTCAAGCCCCATCGACTCTCTCACCACGTATTCTGACGCGGACTGGGCGGGTTGCCGACTCCCGACACTCCACTTCCGGCTACTGCGTCTTCCTTGGCGACAATCTAGTCTCTTGGTCCTCAAAGCGCCAAACTACAGTGTTTCTGTCCAGCGCCGAAGCCAAGTATTACGCCGTTGCTCATGCCGTCGCCGAGTGCTGCTAGATTCGCCAGCTTCTCTAGGAGCTCCGTACACCCATCGCTTCCGTGACCGTTGTCTACTGTGACAACGTTAGTACCGTCTACATGACCTCCAACCCGGTTCATCATCGACGCACGAAACACATTGAGATTGGCATTCACTTTATACGTGACAAGATCGCTCTAGGACACATTCGGGTGCTCCATGTACCGTCGACGCACCAATTCACCGACATCATGACCAAATGCCTACTCGCATCTTTGTTCACCAGTTTTCGTTCCAATCTCTGCGTCTATTCTCCTCCCGCTACGACTGCGGGGGATGTTAGACCACTGGACTTGTATATATATATAGAACCGATCCCTCTGTATAAAGAATGGGGTCTCAGTCTCATTGTATACTACACTTCTGCATTATCTACTAAGCATGTTAGTATGGCAGCGCACTGTGATGCGCCCATCACACATCAAACAGTTGGCCCTAAAGCAATATCAAATCTCGATCACCTTGCCTTGATCAGATTGGAACATCGCACATGACATGCTCATGGCCTTGTCTCCTTACCCAAAGGTTCCAACCATGCTGGCACTGGGCTGGATGCTTCCTTCTCTCCAGCTATAAATCCATGGCTAAGTGGCCTCCAAACACCATCACTTCTTCCACGAACAAAGCACTGCAACTCAAGTAGAAGTTTCAAGCTGCCACTCTCCAGAAAAAAGAATCAACCATGATCAGCACCAAGAAAATTGCTCAACTAGCAAAGAAGTGGAGAAGGATGGAAGCCCTGGGAAGGAAGCGGCTTACGATGGCAACACAAGAAGCTGAAGGATGCTCAACGACAGTGGCAGGCAAGGGCCACTGCATCATGTACACCGCAGATGGCATGCGGTTTGAGGTGCCATTGCAGTACCTTGGCACAATGGTCTTCAGTGAATTCCTGAGGATGTCACAGGAGGAGTTTGGCTTCACAGGTGATGGAAAGATCACATTACCATGTGATGTCATCATGATGGATTACGTGATGTGCTTGCTTAGAAGAAATGCTTCAGTAGATGTTGAGAAGGCATTCTTGAGCTCCATGGCAGTTTCATGCCACTATGCAAACAGTGTGGCGCCACATCTAGGAGTTAACATGCAAGTTGCTGTTTGCAGCTCCTAGTGTTGTCACTTGTTAAGCACTTTTGCATGTAAAGTAGTTCTAGATGGAAGGAGAAGGGAAGTTGTACATTCTCTCAGACTCAGATGATAAAATTTGGCATCCATTTCTGCCACTTTGAGAAAATTGGTATGTGAATCCATTTTTATCTGAGAAAATTATTATGTGAATCCATTGTTATCTGGCAAGGCTGCGGCCAATCTAGGATAAATCCGATCGATCACAACCTACAGTTATAATTCATATTATTTTCCATTGCATTAGTTTAGAAAATACAAAAAAGTCTACACACAAGAAAATGACTATGTAGTCCTTTGAACTAAAACTGTCACATATTCAGCACATACTAGAACATAAGTTTCTATAATTAAAGGTAAAGACAGGAAACTAAAGCCAGCACATCCTGGTTCACAACTTGTGTAAGTTTCAAAGGAGGAGCAGGAAAATTCTTACTCCGTAAAAATGGATGAGACATGACACATTGCAAATTAAGGAGACCAATAAAAAACTAAGAAACGAAATTTTATGGTAAATTGCTTGAAACCAATAATAGAGGCACAAAATCTTACTCCCTAGTAATGGCATTAATCTACACCAAATGAAATTAGTACTGCTAAGCACTGAAGTTTCAAGTACTAATTAGTCCCCACCGGCATAAATCCAATGAAGGTAGTGTGCCCATTATCTTCTTCTCAGGAGACAGGCACATGGGGTTATGGGAAAACACGGAAGCTTCGCAGAATCTTTGCAAATACATGAGAAGTGTACATTATACTTCGAAAAAAAGAGAAAAGTGCATGGTAGGCAACTTCAAACGCTTTTTGGGAGTAACGTACTTGCAATTTCTAACCCTTGGCAAATCACAAATAGGTTATGTTTTTTTTATACCGATTAACACTTAGATATAGCAGTATAGCACAGAGTATTGCCTTTTGGGGATAATGATCACAGTCAGACAATCAGCAAAAGCTAGTATTAGATGCATAATATCCTAATTTCTTCATTAGTAAACAGAAAACTCTTCAGAAACCGGGCACCGTACTCTCAAGCTAAAAACAAATCTACTATACTCAACTTAACATAACATTTCAATCTTAAACAGATTGAAATAGGTTAGAATTAAATCCTGTTCAGTCATGTCAATATGTTTTTTATATTCAAGTACTAATTTTTAGCTATATTTCTTTTCATATTAATTTTGATTTTTTTTATCTCTCTTTATATTATTATCTTGAATTTTATAATATATTAACGTCTATACGATTTTTTTAATGATCAAACCAACACAATCGGACGATTTTTTCGGTGCTAAAACTAAGTCAAACTCAGATTATGACTAAAAAACAAATCTACTACAACAAGAAATTTTTTTTTACTTTCTTGAATCACCAAAAGAAGAATGTAAAATCTCCAACCAAATGGCTGCAAGAACTATCTCGAGATAAAACAACTAGCACGGACAAATTCCCTTTCTTGACACGCTACTGATAGAGGCGTATTCGATTGGGGATTCTCACCAGAGTGTGGGCATCGATATCACACCCGACGCCACCGAAGCCCACCTAGTGAGCGCCCAGGCGGCGCCGCCATATTCACCGGCGCTGGCGAGTGTATACTGTAGCGGCCGCCGCTTCCGCCGGGCGGCGGATACTTCCATCTGGGCCCAATCTTTAGTCCATATTAAATCGGACGGAGAAAATTGGTTAATAAGCCTTTTGAGCTATGGCCACAGTAGAAAAATAAATGGAGAAAAAATAGTTTATGATTAAATTTCAAAAAACCTCACGTTTTATGGTTCAATTTATAGAAAACCACATGTATTTTAACTTGTGACATATAAACACGTGTATTTATGATCTAAGTGTTCCATAAAATCCAACATATACTCAAATCTCAATTAATTTCAGCATATTTGAAACGTTTTTTTAAAGTAGTGAATTAAGAATTCAACAACAAAAAGTTTCATACGTACTCTATAATTGAAGGTTTTAAGTAAATACGTGCTCAGTGGAATTTTTGTAAAACTTTATAATAAGGTGATATAATACTAACCATAATAAGTTTTATGTATCTTTAACCATAAAAATATCGGGTTTTTTAAAATTTACTTATAATTAATAAAATGAGTAACTCAACTCAATATATACTTTCACATGTGTCCACGTCAATGAACATTGCTTGAATTGAGCCCTCTATGAATTATTTCTACTTTCTTCAGAACTCACTAAAAAGTACAGTAGCAGGAATGACATGCAAGATTTCTGCATCCTTTGCATTCTGTCCTAGAACTAATCTTACATTTTGATTGAACAAAATCACATATATATATATATATATATATATACATGATACATCAGGAGCTATGTACAAACAGCAACTGATTGTTGAGACCCAGCAATATAGTTGTGGCAAGGCCTAGCTATGGAGCTCAAGAACGCCCTCTGAACATCTTGAGAGGCCTCTCTCCTAAGCAGACAGAAGACGTAATCCATCACCGACGCATCGCACGGCAACGTGATCCTACCATCGTCGCCGTCGAAGCCAAACTCCTCCCGGGACATGGTCAGGAGCTCGCCGAAGAGCGGCGTGCCAAGGTACGGCAATGGCACCTCGAACCGCGCCCCGTCGGCGATGTACAGCGCGCAAAGGCCCTTGCCGGCGAGGGACGTCGACGCCGTGCTGCTGCAGCACCCATCGGTGGCGCCTGCCGCCTGATGGCCACCGCCGGCGGCAACCATCCTCTGCCACTTCTTGGCCAACTGAGAAAGCTTTCTTGAATGGATCATGGTTGTGAGTTGTGACGATGTGCTGTGTGTGTTCTTGGCTAATTAAGCTGCTCTTCTGCACTGATGCCCAGATTTCTGTGCTGTTTTTGGATGAAATCAAGAACTGGTTGTGGTGACCAACAGAGCAAGGCATGCTCTTATAGATGAAACAAATGCAAGGGTTCAGCTTAAGCATGGCTATCAGCATAGATGTGGGCAGGAGGAGACAAGGCCATGAGTGTAGTTGGAAATGAGACGTTGCACTTTGCAAACCAGATATATCCATGGGACCAGCTACTTGCTAGGTGATGGGAAAATCCTACGAAACTTGCCGGATGATTGGTACTGCAGCGTAGACACTGACTCGTGATGGTTAGAGACACTGACCGAGCTAAGCATTATCCTCAGCCCCACGCTTTACATATCGCCATGTCTGAAATGTACACGGCTTGTGTACACGAATGCCCGGTCCTATTCAGACTACTAGCATTCATCAGCTGTATCTAGTAGTATTTTGCGAGGTTGAGTTTAATTTTATGTGCAACTAGCAGGGTGGCCCGTGCTTTGTGTAGCTAGATTCATTTTAAATCTATAAGATGATTACTAATACTTGAGAAATGTCTATATGACTTATAGCCTAAATGTATTTTTCAATGTATTTATATAGTTAATCTTGCATTGAGTACAGTCTGACATCTTTCCTTGGCTCCTCGTGCCTTATGCCGAACGGTGGCAACAGGACCGTGTCTCGGTCTCATGGTGAACATAGGCTACATGAGGCTTGTAGCTCTAGGTAGCGGCTCCATACTCACATCATTGAATCCAAGCGAACTCGCCGGTTTCATTCGATGCAGCATATATAGTTACAGGTGGTGACTTTGTATTTGGTTGTAGAGAGATAAAGTACAATCAAGTGTTTCCAATTAAAAATGTTAGAGGTCAGCTTGAGGAAATAAGACCATGTTTAATTTAAATTATTAAGTGGACTATTACCGTGGATTATTGATTGGATTGATAGGTATAAATTAAATGTTTTAAGAATAATATTAACAAATAGCTTAAAATAAGTTGCTATACAATATATTATAAGATTTTTTAAAGAATGCGTATATTTCAGCATAGAGCAAGTAACCCTTTTTAATAATTCGATAAATAATCTTAAAAGAAAATGAGAAGAAAAGACCAAAATGTATATTGTTAGCACAGTGTATACATGTATTCTCTATATACACTTCCTCTGTTTTCTATTCTGTTGACCTAAGTTTGCACGATAAATAGGAGGTCATTACTTTCTTTGTTTTGTAAGAGTATTATATGGATATTTATTTTGTAAGAGTATTAGCATTATAACTCTAAAATCTACCTAAATACCATCTTAATTTAATAGTATTACTTTCTTTGTTTTTAATTAACATGGTAATTTATTGACCCGCAACACAAATATGGTGAGTAAAACTATAATAATGCTCCATAATACATAGGAAGATTTTGCATCACAAAAATATAAAGTATACTTTAAAAATAAATTCTATACACCCTCTATCCTAAAATAAACCAAATCCTTGTATTCCGAGAAAAGGGGTATTGAAAAGATAAAAACTTATCGGTTTAAGTACCAATGATAACTAAAATATAGGAATTGATTTATTTTAAAATAAATTTTGAACTTGATGAACTGATTGATTTATTTTAGGATGAAGGAAATTGTTGTGTTTTATGTTGACTCTTCTCTCAAGAGTTTTTTTTATTACAACTATGCACGCGCTTCATATACACACTCACAAATATACCCTCTAGCGCACACTTAAAGAAATAAAAATCAGCAGTAAATCCTTTAACTCATCAAGTCTAATGACGTCACTAAATTTCTATTGATGCAGTAACTGTGTGAGAATATTTATCAGCATCATAATTCAAACCTGATTGGATAGAGTCATGCATCCATCCATGACTTCACCACTACACCATTAGTATTTTTTGAATTAATATTTTATATCTAGTTTTATGTATATCATAACAATATATGTTATGCCATGTTCTTTTTGGATTATACAGCAGATTATAGTATTGCTGATGAAGAAAGTTTTTAAGGACAAATCTTTCCACTATTGTCTCATTCAAACAGCGCTTAGTATTTGATCATAATACGCTTTCACTTGTGGATGAACATAACATAGATACAGGTAGACATTGGCAGGCAAACATTCTTGTTCATCCTGACGTTACACGTGTGTTTCACCGCCAATATGACTACAAATAAACTAATCACAAATTTGTATCGATGCCATGCAAAGGAAAGATAGCCATCAAAGGGAATATGATCGCTACGTACGGATCGGTCGTCGTCGTTTCTGTTTTTTTAACGGAATTTCAGACATTGCAGGACATATTTTGTTTTGACACGGATTGGGATCGGAGACTTGCTTTTTCAATCCGAATTTTTGAGGCTGCTAACTGAGTTTTGATATGGACTCTTTGTTTCTGTTTTATTGATTAACGTGAGAATTTTTAGATATTGAGATTGAATGTGAAGGCTTTTTTTATTACTTTATTAATTTAATAGATTTTTCAGCATGCCATGCGAATGATTCATTCAGATTTCAGCCCATGGTTTCCTTCATCTGAATTTTGCTGTGGGCATCCGCTGGTCTTGGTTCTGAAAGAAAACGGCTGAATTAATCCTCATCATCTGATCATGGGGCATTGAAGCACCGCATGCTTGGAATGTGAAACATGTCATTCTAGTATGCTGAATTGTTCACGTGTGATACGCCTGTACTGAAAACGTGGCCTATATATCAGGCACACATCGTGGAGAACGTAGTTGACCCTCTGAAACGCACAAAAGCAGGGTGCTCAGCACACAGTTCATCACAAGATGTCATGTGCCCATTTGCTTAAATCATTAAGAAATGGAAGCGATGGAATAAGCCTGACTACCACATGCCTCTCTGACGAACATGGCTCCGGCAGTCATGCTCTGTTCGTCAAAATCTGACTTGGATACAGGCAATGATGTCCATCAGTCCATGTCATGCATGCCCTGGTGTGCTGAATACAGCCTTGAATTGCAACGTACGGCAAGCAAGTTGGAGTTGCTGCACTGGAAGTCTCAAACTAGGGGCAGCAACCCGGTCTGAACTTTTCTGCTCGTTGATATTCTGAAACCAGCTACCTCATGAACTCCCAAAAGGTCGTATGCCCATATGAAAATGCAAGGAAAATGCCAAGATATGGTCGCTACATGTGCCATGCTACAAATCATGCAGACCACCGATGCAAACTAGGAGATGGAGCTGCCGTTGCAAGTTGTATCGCAACAATCAAAGCACTGCTAAGTGCTAACCAACACCTAGCATGCAGCTGTAAGTGCAGCTAGCGTACACATAACAAAAACATTAAAGAAACAAGGAAACGGTTTTAAACTCTGAGTTGATGTTCCTCGTTACTTACAGTTATATTTTTTTTTAAAATAACAAAATAGATTAATATATAATATACCACTTTATAAAAGTTTTAAGAAATAAATATAACGATGCGTATAATTTAAATGGAAAGTAATATATAATATACTAATCTATTTTGTTGAATTTGTTACAACTCGTTTAAAATCAGAAACTCTGAATCTGCCCTGCAAATACTACACCCCAGACCATCGCGCCGTGTCCCCTTCGACCCTACCACTTCACCTAACTGAAAATCACAAGAACTAGTGAGCTACTCCTGGTCGTCAACTCATTCAGAAATGATTGCTTCTGAACAAACCTAATCAGCTTATCTCCGAGTCTCTTGATACAGGAAGCTGACCAGAATGGAACAGCTTCCATAAAAGCTGGACCCTGGATGGCTGCACGATGCAGCTCAGCTTCGGCCCCAGTTCAGCTGCAAGTACTGTAGTACGTATCTGATTGCTCAGCCACTAGTCCACTCCACTGCCATTGCCTCCACGGTGCAACATGTGATGGCCCAGCTAAAATCTAATCAGAATCTCCATGGTTTCTTTGTCGGAGTTGTTTTGGTGCCCCTGGTTTTGACTCTGAAAATGGATGGCTGAATTAATCGTCGCGAGTGGATCATACATGTGAGTCCCGCCACGACATGCATGCATGACAATTTGTTCGGCCCATATTCTACGCGAGCTAAGCAGAAGCAACTAACTAAACTAGTATACAATTAAACATTAGGATTCAGTAGCCAAGTTCACTCGCCTTTCACCACTCAGGTTCAGGTACGCCATACACGCGCCAAGTGGTTAGCCAAAGATTGAATCTGTCCAAGTTATTCTGAAAGACCAAACCTGCAAATGTTCGAAAACCTGGCCTGCGTGCAGCATGAGCTCAATGCCTGCTCATTGCAAGTAGCGATGTTGTGTGATACTTGTATAAGTATAAGTATACAGTGAGATTAAGATTTAATTTTTTATATAGGGGTCGGGTCTATATATAAAAGTCTAGCGGTCTAACATTACTCGTAGTCGTAGCGGCGTAGGATAGGGAGAACATCTGGGTGCCCGAGATATTATCGAGAGCGTCAATGGCTGGAAGGGATACGGTGACTAGGAGAGTGCTAGAACCAAGAGCCGATTCGGTGGTCATGGTTAGACGCGGAAGAGGGCGAAAGAGTAGTGGGACGTGATAAGCCGATGGGAAGGTGTGACTGTTGAGCTGATGGGGGCAAGCACGGGGCTGATGTGGATCGATGCATGGCCGATGAGAGTAGGTAGGTCACGGGCGCGAGAGGGTTTACGTCTGTGAAGTGGGGTTTTGTGTTCGTGGACGCAAATGAGTGGGGTGGATCCAAAAAAGGGGAGAGGTCGTGGGCACGAAGAAAAGAAAGTTCACGTCTGGGAAACAGAAATTCGTGTCCGTGGACACATGGACTCGTCGGAGTGGCGTGGACGTGAAGGGAGAAATTTCATGTCCGGGGAACAGGTGAGCGTGTCGAAAGAGCAGGAATCCAAAGAGTGTTCTAGCCGATGGAGGGCGGACAGGTTCAGCCGATGAAAGACGTGAGCGCAGAGGTGCGTCGACGTAAGAAGAAGGGAAGGTGCGCCGATCCAAGGGAAAGCGAAGGTCGTTCTGGATGAGACGAGGAGGCGGATGAATGCCGTCTGCTTGTCACGTGGTGGAAGTGGCGAGTAAGTGGTGGTGGAGGAGAAGACCGTCTGTGGAGGAGACGTTGGAGATAAAAACCGAGGCGAAGAAGCAGAAGAAGAATACTAGAGAAGAAGATCTACGAAAGGGATAAAACGTCGGTTCGCCGGCGAGAAGGTTGGTAGCGCCGTGATGGAGTACGTCATGTGCTTGCTGAGGAGGAACGCATCGGAGGAAGTCGAGAGAGCGTTCCTGAACTCTGTGGCGATGATGCCTTGCCAAAATTCAGGCCGCACGATGCCACCTGTGGCGTTGCACCAGCAGTTTGCAGTTTGTAGCTAGCTCCCGATTCCTGAAGATATTGAGAGTTTTGCATTGCTTGTTCTACATTTTGCACACGTGTTTTGCAATCTCGTGTAAAATACTAGTTCAGTACCGGAGAATGGAAATGGAGTGCTAAATGCGTACCAGCATTCGATTGCAAAATTGCAGTACCCTAAACTTTTGTTTTTTGAGGGCTAATACAGTTAATTATGAGCTACATAAGATCGTTCAGACCATATGCCATGATCAGGAATTGAAGCGATTTACCTTAATCTGAAATTGGGGAAGAACTTATAAATGGTTCTCTTGCAATAGAGACGAGGAGGTATCATATTCACATCCCAAATTCTTATAGATCACACCTCACAAGTTCCATCATGTGGACAAATTTAAGATATTTCAGAACAAAAAACGTAAGTTTGCAATCACTAGCATCACCAAATTTACAGTGACCGACAGGGCCCAAGTTACTCTTTGCTCCCACGTTGCTAGATATCTATAGGGATGAAGTTTCAAGCTAGTAAGACACATCCATCCAAGAAGTCCTTAACACTGGAAATTTCATAGGATATAGATATTCATTTATAAAAATTTCAAGTGCCTAGCTAGGATACAAAATGGCACTGAAGGAATCAGCAGCAGAAATCACATGCATACTATAATTGATCATGGACGAATATTAATTCCACCTGGTGAATTTCATGCTTAGAGTACAAGAGGTAATCCCTAACAGAAAGAGCTAGAGGAAATTAGCTTGAAAGCATAATATAATTTTGTGATAATATAATTCCTCGGTTGGTACTATAGTATAAAATATAACAAATATATAGATGGCACTAAGTTCTGCGTTCCCAATTTTGATGCTCGCGAGAAAATTTAGATTTATGCCACATCAATTCATTCCTGTATGCAACATCACTTTAAGAAAAAAAAAGGCAGCATATGTTGGCTTTCCGTTTTCTTGATTGCTTGCAAGATTGAAAGTCTTAAATGGCAACTTTCCTTTCTATTAACTACATCTAACTGTTCTAAACTGATCCAGGTATAATACAGATATAATACAGCTACAGAAGACTTGGCTCTTCTTCAGCAAGCTACAAGCAGGAAATTTGCTGGTTGACCCCAACAGTTGGCACCACACAGCCAGTGTAATGGCAAGATGCCACCATGGAGGCCAGCAATGCTTTCTCCACCTCAACTGAAGCATTTCTCTTGAGCAAGCACATGGCATACTCCATTACCGCAGCATCACAAGGCAACATGATCCTGCCATCGCTTGTGAAACCGAACTCCTCCTGGGACATCCTGAGGAGCTCACTGAAGACTGCAGTGCCGAGGTACGCCAACGGGACCTCGAATCTGCTCCCATCCACTGTGTACATGGCACAGTGGCCCTTGCCTGCTACAGAAGTGCAGCATTCTTCATTTTCTTTGGCTTTCATTGTGAGCTGCTTCCTTCCGAGCGCTGCCATCCTCTGCCACTTCTTGGCCAGCTGAGCAAGTGTCTTGGCACTGATCATGGTTGATTATTGATCTTGGTGGTTTTCAGCTGGAAATCTGATGAGATGTGCTATGAGTTGCGATGCTCGCTTTGTGGATGAGCTGGTGATGTGATGATGTTCAGCCTGCCAGATGCTGAATTTATAGGCAATGGAGAAGAGGCGCAGTACAGATGGCATTGAGGTGAGTTGGCAAGGGACAGGGCCATGGGATGGGCGCATGCGATGTCGCGCTATGATTGGTTTGGATCAGATTTTGATGGTAGCAAGTTTTCGGTGCATGCTGGAACCGGTAGTAGAAAGTGCCAGTTGCTTTCAAGCATTCGTGGGTTCCCAACGTTTCGCCGCGGCTCAGTTTCTCTTGGAGATACCAGTCGCTCTTAGATTCATTACTATCTACAGCTTGTGGTGCTCTCAGTTACCCAATTTGGAGCTCTCAATGCATCGTTGAAATTGTGATATGCATTGCTCACGCCCCTAATCTGTTTCTGAACATTCGTAAGAAGAAATCTTGTTCCAGTCTAGCACATGGTCTGCTTTTTAACTCGAGCATATCATGTGGTGTTCATTTAGTTGTTCTTTTTTGCACTTCATTTCTTTGGAGGTATATATCTAGATGGTTTTCCTTTTTGCAACGGTATTGTATCACTATCATAGGATTTTCATAAGATTATTGTACCTGAATAATGATTTGAACCACGTTGCCAGACACCTCTGATGTCGTATTTGACTTCTTGGCCTGCATGTGTTGCATTTGCATATGATGTTTCTAGTTGTGGCTGAGCTTCTCAGTACAACTTTTAGGCAAGAACAATTAATATACCTCCTGCTAAGAGGAATGCCATATTTTTCCTCATTCTCTCTTTGAGAGGAATGCCAGGCCATGTGTGTTGATTCTTTTGACATGTTTTTTGTGAAGCTACGTACATTCTTTTTAATTTAAACTTTCATTTTGAGAACATATTTTGCTACACGGCCTGTTTTCCGTCGAGTTTTGTTTTACAAATAAATTTCCCACGTGTTGAAGTTTACATCACCCAGAAACGCAAGACGAGCAAGATTTCAGAACTTCTTTGATTATTTTTCTCTGCATTTTTAGGCAAAGGACGGTTTCAGAATAATGTACATTCATACATGGTTCTGAACATGACATGTTGGCATGCTCCATTTCAAGTTTTGACTGCTAGCACCAGATAGCTTTGCTTGACTGCTTGCTTCCATCATTCTGAACTGGCATAGGACTATCCAGAAATTTCTGAACTACCTGTACGAATCAATATGCAACCAAACATACATACCTGAGCTTTGATTATCACACACCCAGGACTGCGGAACTCAGTAGTCACAAAAAACTTGAGTAAATAAGAAAAAAAAAACAGAGAGAACAAACAGGTTCGTTTGGTATGAATAATTGCAATGTCTATTTCTCACTGAATGTCTACATATTTACATCATTCAGAAGAAGGTAAAAAGGAGAAAGATAGCTATACATAAACTTTCAGAAGCTAGAAGCTGCTACTTGCTGGACAAAACCCAAGGATGGTGCAAAGCCATTCCCATAGTGGCAAGGCTTCAGAATAGTGCTCAGGAATGCCTTGACGACTTCCTCGGATGCATTTCTTTTGAGCAAGCACAAGACGTACTCCATAACCTCTGCATCACAAGGCAATATGATCCCTCCATCGCATGTGAAGCCAAACTCCTCCTGAGACATCCTGAGGAGCTCTGCGAAGATCGTCGTGGCGAGGAAGGCCAACGGGACCTCAAACCGCCTCCCATCGGCAGTGTACATGATGCAATGGCCCTTCACTGCCACAGAGCTGCAGCACTCGTTGGTTGCTTTGGCCGTCGTCCATGTGAGCCTCTTCCTCCCAAGAGCTGACATTCTTTGCCACTTCTTTGCCATTTGAGCGAGTCTCTTGGCACTGATCATGGTTGCTCTCCTTCTTTCTTGCCTGAAATTTTTTTTGTATAAGATAGTATTGAGCTAGGAGTTGTGTTTAGCTTGTGGATGAAGTGGTGGTTCTAAAATTATGGATTTATAGGGATGAGGAGAAAGAGAGGCATGCCGTTTAAGTGCAACTCTCAGTACACGCTGGCAAGGGGCAAGGCCATGAGCTCAGAACATGCAATGTTTCAAGGCCAAGCAATGTGGTTCTGATTAGATTTCTATAGGGCCATCAGTTATGTTGGAGCCATAAAAATAGTTTGCGGGTACATGGACGCCACATCATGTAGCCATACTGACCTGTTTTGGTGTCCAAGAGGCATGCCTCATGAGAAACACTTGTAAAATGGGTCTAATGTGTCAGGGTCAGGGCCATTTCTGAGCCTGCAAGGAAATATCAAATATACTAGGTATTTGATTTGTATCATGTTTAAAATATCTAAAGTGATCCTTGGCTGCTGAGAGGACTTCATGCCCAGAACGCGTTGTTCCTTAACTACAAAATAAATAAATAAATGCATTCAGTGCTCTCAAAAAAAAAAAGAACTTTCTCAACAATTTAGAAGGTGCACTATTTGGCTAGCAACATCTCTTGTGAGCTCCACTTCGTTGCTTCTTCCTAAACTTTCCTTTATGGACCTACAGGACCAGAACTCACTGGTGCCATTATTGAGCTACAAACGGTTCTATTGGACCACATTTCTCCATAAGACTTGAGCCAGTCATATATCTTTCGGAAACATAGCATGAGAGCTGTTAATTTCTTCCAATAGAGGAAAATAATTACAACGCAATTGTTAAGCTCCTTTCGTTGTTTATCTCTTATCAATGTTTGCCATGCATAAATTCCTAGACATCTATCTTTATCAACATTTGTGAAAATCTTTCAAAATTCATCAATGGATAATTAAGTTTGCAAATTGCTTGAATCATATCTGTAACACCTAACAGGGAAAAAGGATGCTGATGAGAATAACCACAGGAAATCAACATTTTCAGAAAAAAAATGTTGCGCTGGTCTGCTAGTAAAGTGTGTATCTTTGTCTCATATTCTATAATCCTGATAATTTACATAATTGAACAAAAAGCATAAATACTAGCTGCAAACAGCAAATTGCTGATTGAGTCTCATTGGTGGAACCACACAACCAGTGTTATGACAAGGCCTAACTATGGACCATAGGAGCGCCCTCTCAACCTCTTCAGAGGCCTCTCTCCTAATCGAACACATCACGTACTCCATCACCGAGGCATCACAAGGCAATGTGATCTTGCCGTCGCCTGTGAAGCCAAACACCTCTTGAGACATCCTTAAGAGCTCACAAAAGACCACCGTGTTGAGGTACAGCAATGGAACCTCGAACCGTGCCCCATCAGTGGTGTACAGCACACAATGGCCCCTGTCTGCGACATACGCTGTGGCTGTACTGCAGCACCCATCGATGCTTGCAGGCTGCCGCCCACTGGATGCCACCATCCTCTGCCACTTCTAGGCCAACTGAGCAAGCTTCCTTGAACTGATCATGGTTCTGCTGTGTTCCTGGCTAAATGCACTTTTGCTCTGAAGGTGTGAAGTGGTTGTGTTGAGAAGGCAGTGGATTTATAGGTGAAGGAAGAGCTGCCAGTGCATGGGCAGCACATGTGGTGGGCAGGACCAGAGGAGACAAAGCCATGAATGTTGCTGCGCAATTGCAGTAGGAGACGCTGTGATTTTGATGAGATTTTAATGGGACTGGCTGTTCCCTGAGTGATGGAGCCACCGCAACTGGTTTGATGATTGGTGATGTACTGTCGTACCGACTCGTACGCTGGGTAATCTTTAAGCATCAGTACCTATGGAGCAACCAGCCATTCGGTCATGTCCCCTTTGTGCTGTGGCACCCAGAACTGGTAGAACCCACAGCTAGATTGAATGCTAATCCTAAACATCTTAATTATATGGGTATCCAATCCAGGCAACTTGCTGCAATATCTAGAGTCTTCTGTTTGTAGTTTCATCTGCAGCATGTTATACCATTGAATAATTGATTCAGTCCATATTTCTTGGTCTGCATGGTTTCTGTGGGCATTGACTGGTTTCAGGTTTCAGGTTTCAAGACAGCTAATTCATTGTCGTGGTCATCAAATAGGGCAGTTGAATTTTTTTTCTAGCAAAATACAGGACACTTTGGAGGTGCTAATTTTTGAAAAAAAAAGACAGGAGTTGCCTAATATATCAATAAAGACAGGACTTGAAATATAGACTGCATTCAAGGTTCAGCGAGTGCGGAGGACGTAGAATATTGCTAGGGAGAAGGAAAACATAGATTGAGATGCAATAACTAGTATATCCTTATTTCTAAGGCCATATGTCAAACTCAGAATCAGACCATGAAGTGTATGTATGTTGAAATCAAGCATGAGGAAAAAAAAGACATCTTTGAGAGGTAATAACAACTTAAAAGCAATGAAAAGGGGCAACTTTTGGCCGGCAGAAGATGGCAAAATTCTGCATTTCTACACCAAATAACCTGTAGGCAATAGTTCTGCAAGCTTTAGTCTTGTGGGCAGGATTTCTTCATTCTGCTCATGCTAGCATCTGTCCAATGGTCACTTCTAGCGTATAATCTCTCTTTATCATATACCACTATCTGATCCCGCAATTTAATACCTAGAAGAAGAAAAGGGAGAATTAGGGGAACTACTATTACAGATATTACTATATTAGAAAAATCACGTTTTGCGATTTCAGAAAGCGTGCAATGTGCACCATGTGTAATACAACAAATCAGCAAACCATCAACAAATATTTGGATGTAGCGCTACAAAATAAACAATATACATTGACCAATTAGAGAATCCATTTCGATTCAGAACGCTCACCACAACATGGAGAGATGCCCTAGAATCGAGCGGATGAGATGCCGCGAGCACACTTGCTCGGCCACTGACATCGCTCCCAGCGCCGCCGTCCAGCGGGCTCCGCGGCGGACTCCACGACGGTGGCCGTTGGGGAACGAAGCCCCGGTGGGCAGTGGCGACCGGCGGCGGCGCGAGCGAACACCGACCCCAAAAGAACAACCTTTGAGGACTAAAAGGTAATTCAGGATAATTCCAGTGCCTATCTGCAAAATCCTTCAGACTGCGTCCAATTATTATGCATCAATATGCACCGTCCAATTTTGATCGGAAGGTTCATGAACAAAGGAGTTTGCGTCTTACAGAGCAGCACCCAATTATTAACGAATTCAAACTTCGGACAAGAAAGCAAGAATTTTGACAGGAAAATTTGTGTATGATAGAATGATTCAATTCTTGTAATAATCCTAACATTTCACATTAGGAGCTATGTACAAACAACTTTTGTTTGGTCTGGAGTGTGTTTTCTTTTGGTTGTGTGATAGTATACATCTTACTTATGTAGAGGTTCAGGGTGAACTCAGTTTGTATTATCTTGATGTAATTAATTGAGTTTAATAAAAATTTTATTATCTAAAAAAATGTACAAACAGCAAGTTGATAATTGAGCGTTTGGACATTGTGGCAAGGCCTCGGCATGGAGCTCAAGAACGCTCTCTCAACCTCTTCGGAGGCATCTCTCCTAAGCAAGCACATGACATATTCCATCACTGATGCGTCGCAGGGCAACGTGATCCTGCCATCGTCGCTTGCGAAGCCAAACTCCTCCTGAGACATGGTCAGGAGCTCGCCGAAGACCGCCGTGCCGAGGTACGGCAATGGCACCTCGAACCGTGCCCCGTCGGAGGTGTACACCACGCAGTGGCCCTTGCCGGCGACAGACGCCGAGCTGCAGCAATCATCGCCGGTGACTGCCTTCTGTCGGCTACCACCAGCTGACGCCATCCTCTGCTGCAACTTCTTGGCCAACTGAACAAGCTTCTTTGCATGAATCATGGTTCTACAGCGGCTTTTGGCTAAACTAGCTGCACTTTGTTGATCTGAGGCTCGATGCTTTGATGGCTCGTATCTTGTTTGTGAATGAAATGGATGTGTTCAGCCGGCCAAGAGTATATAGGTGAAGATCAATAAAGGTAAGGTTTAAGTGTAGGTGTAGCTATCACCATAGGTTATGGACTGCCAGGAGACAAGGCCATGAATGGTGTTTGTACGTGCAAGGTTTGCTGCATCATTGAGAGTTTGATGAGACGACCGGCTGTTTGGTGAACGTCTGAGCGGTGAGTGATGGAGTCAGTGCTACTTGCTGGGATGACTGTGATCACATCTTCCATGCCGCCATGGCCCGGACTCTGGGAGCTCACCTCCTTATCACCATATATGTCTGAATTGTGTCGTCGCAGGAGGAACTGATTCATTCAACGCATGGCTTTCTTGTCTGAACTGTTTTGGTGCCGGCCCCTGGTTTTGGCACTGAAAGAGGACGGCTGAGATCGATGAATCGTGACGTCATCCGATGGCAATCGCCAGTAGGCTGCGGTGGCGATGCCGGAATGCGCGTGCCAGAAAAGAATACGGCGGATGTGGCCCTCGCGGTCGGCTGGCGCCGGCGGCTTCGACCTCCATCGAAATCTGATCCGGCCTGGCCGCGACATTGCAGGCATTGTGCTCATTTCGCTGTCAGATCACCGCGATTCTTCCAGATGGGCTATGAACCCGCAAAGGAAGCATCCACTGCACCAAGTTTCCACCCAACAACAGAGCTAGCTGTTCGATTGTCACTCTCCAGAAAACAAGAAACAGAGAGAAAAAAACCTCTACATATGCTAGGCAAAAAAAGTAGCGGGAAACAGAGAAATTCGAGAGGACCAAGAGGCTCTACATGCTCCCTTGCGCCATTGCCGTGGAAGGGCGTCTGCCACCGTTTACGCTTCGGACTTCCGCTGTTCGTAAAAAGAGAAATTTTCCTTTACATAATGCATGAAAATGGAAATGATACGTTAAGAAAGGCAAAGTGTCGAACAAAATTAGAAAGCTTGAGGCTTGTATGCTCGAAATTGCCATCCATCCGAACAGAGATCAGCTAGCGTTCGTCAGTTTCCTTTTATCTAACAGAGCTGTAGTTCGTCTCGCGGTTTAACCTTCCATTTGAAAGATCACTCGAAACCTATAAATTCCGCCCCACAGGTCTGCTGCCGAACCATCAAATCCAGATTGCTCTAATTCATCAGCTTCATCGATCAACACACAAAAAAACAAGTAGCTCCATTGCAATCCCAGCAACAACCAAGCTAGAGGTATTGCAGCTTCGTGATCATATCAGAAGGCTAGCAATTTGCTTCGTGTCGTATGGGTAACCCACCGGTCACGGATGCCGTGGTGGCAGCAGACGGGTCTGGCAACTACACTACGATCACTAGGATCACTGCCGCTGTTTCAGCCGTGCCATTGAGAAGCACCAAAAGGTATGTCGTCTATATCAAGAAGGAATTTATGACGAGCTCGTCAATATAGGCAAGGATATAAGCAAGAAAGGAGTAATACAATCCTTCACTTTAGGATTATGGTCGGATGATATGAACTATAATATCTTCTCTTGTCGTGATATTTTCGTATTCTATTTGGGTATATCGCTAGCTGTTTAATTTAATTATTAAAATACGTAAATTTAATTTGGATCCCACTATCTATCTGTACATGATATTTAATAATAATACATCTATTAAAATTCACATATAAAATTAAACCAAAATTTAAATATACAATTGACATATAACATTTACCTAAAACACATTTCTAAAAATAAACCAACTTTCACATATAATATGATATTTAAAATTCACATAATATTTAACATTGATTCATTCATCCAAATTTTTACTTCTAAAATACTTCTAAATTCACATAAAAAATTAATCCCAAATTTAGATTAATTTACGAATTAAAATTCACATAAAAAATTTCATTCAAAATTTCATATCAAATTAAATTCATTATAAATTCACATCAAAATTGATCCTAACTTTCACATCAAAATTTATTTAACATTTTCATATAAAATTTATATAAGTTTCACACAATAAAAATTTCTCAAAAAATAAAAATTATCTCGAGAACTGTGCAAATTTCCTCTTCTATTTTGCACATTTTCAATCTAGAATTTATCTAAAATAAAATCTACTTTTCTTTTACATATAACTTCTGTTATATATCATATGAAATCTGTATACATTATTCTCTTTAGTACCATACGTTATCTATTTGATCTCAACTTCTTTGAGGTCTACTTTCAACTCATCTTTATTAATACACTTGAAGATTTAAGACATACCTGCATACAAACAAAACAACCGTATTAATTTGGCTCACGTAAGTCACACACACTCACCACACACCACAAATATTTTTAAATTACTTTTTATTAATTAAATTATTTATAAAGCTAATTATTCATTGTAACGGTGGATAACTTCATCCAGGGAGCCAGTGAATTACGGGCACAGGAGTGGTGTACCAGCACGGCCTTTGATCAAGCCTTCCAAGGAGATCTTGGCCGTAAAATTAGTTTGGTCGGATAGATAATCTGTGATACTAGTTTATCTCTAGATCATACTTTGTCGATCCTGTTCTATTACGGAAACTTCGATTATGTGACTTAATTTGTGTCTGTGATTACTGATCGTTGATTAACACGTACACAGTTCCATTTGTACTTATCTTTATTCTGTAACTCAAGTAATTCCTGTCATGCATGAGCTATCTGAAAGGAAAGAAAGAACCAAAGGAAATTTTTTCGATGTTGATGGATCAAAATGTCAGGATTTTCGGACATATGGATGGAAGACTAGTGCCAAGAGAACTCGTGACATTAATTTCTGCATCGTCTGAACGATTCGTTTCCTCTAATAGCCCTAAAGAATTTATATCATGAGCTATGTACAGACAGCAAGTTGATGAGTGATCACTCCGACGTTGTGGCAAGGCCTCGCCATGGAGCTCAATAACGCCCTCTCAACCTCTTCAGAGGCATCTCTCCTAAGCAGACACAAAACGTACTCCATCACCGACGCATCGCACGGCAACGTTATCCTGCCATCGTCGCCTGCGAAGCCAAACTCCTCCTGAGACATCGTCAGGAGCTCGCCGAAGACCGCCCTGTCAAGGTACGGCAATGGCACCTCGAACCGCTCCCCGTCGGCGGTGTACACCGCACAGTGGCCCTTGCCGGCGAGGGAAGCCGTGCTGGAGCAATCTCTGGTGGTGCTTGCCACTGCCGGACGACACCATCCTCTGCTGCAACTTCTTGGCCAACTGAGCAAGCTTCTTTGGATGGATCATGGTTACTTCTGCTGCGGCGTTTGTGGCTAAACTAGCTGCACTTTGTTGATCAGAGGCGGAATGCTTGGATTGCTGGTATCTTGTTTGCGAATGAAGTGGTTGTGTTCAGCTGGCCAAGGACTTATAGGCCAAGGTTGATGGAGGAAAAGATAAGGTTCATGTGAAAGTAGCGATCACCATAGGTGATGAGCCAGGAGACATGGCCATGAGTGGTGTCTGTACGTGCAAGGTTGCTGGATCATTGAGATTTTGATCAGACTTCCATGAGACCGACTATTTGGTGAACATCTGAGCGGTGAGTGATGGAGCCGCTGCAACTATCTAGGATGATTATGTTATGAAAATAGATGCACAATATATACATGAATTTTTACTTAGAAAATTCTTGCATGAAAAAACTACAGGCATCAACCGATAATAATCACTATTAAGAAATTGATTATTAAGAAATTGATTATAAATATAGGAAAAAAAACAATACAAACACCATAACCTTTTCGTGCGATTTACTAGATTATATAATGAAAAAATAGTAAAGAATAGAAGTTATATTAGAAAATTAATCTAAATATATTACTAAGTAGGAATTCAGATCATATATTTAATAATCTAAAAGAAAATTTGTATAACATAAAAATCATCGATCATCAAATAAATAAAATCACCGTGTGCCAAATAATCTTTAGGATTATAATGTAACACCAACCAAACTTAACTAAAACTTAATAGTAAGAATTGATTTTGTTATTATATCTGATACATTATCCTAATACTTATCTTATATACTTTGATATCATGATCAGTAATAACATCTTGAATAAATATCTTATATCCATATGCTTTGTTCTCTCATAAAACATATGATCCTTTATAATATTACACTTTAAATATTATAAAATATATTAATACAAACCTATAAGCCAAATAGCTTCTTTATAAGTTTCAAAAATAATCGTATACTTTGCTTCAGTAGTACATAAGATAATCATTGCTTGCAAACTTGTCTTTCAACTAATAACATAGTTTTCAATAGTAAAAACATAACCTATGAGTGATATTCTTTTATCCAAATCTTTAGCAAAATGAAAATCCACATAACCAATAAGTCCATCTTTAGAATTCTCAAACTGCAAAAAAGCATCAGAAGTACCACAGATATCTGAAAATTCACTAAACTACTTTTTAATGCTCTTTGTGAGGATTAGCTATGTATCTACTGATAACACTCAATGCATATAATAAGTTAGGACAAGAGCATACCATGACATATATAATTAAACCAACTACACTTAAATATGTAACCCTAGATATATAGTCAATGTTAAAATCTGACTACACTTAAAATCTGTGGACATTGATTTGAAGATAGTCTAAAATGTGTACTCACTGGTTTTGCATCATACATGTTAAATCGATGAAGAAATTTCTCAATGTAACATTCTGACTAATATATAACTTGCTAGATTGTCTTTCTCTAGTAATTTTCATACTAAGAATTTGCTTTGTTGTATCCAAATCTTTCATCTCAAACTCATTACTCAATTATGACTTCAACTTTACTATATATGATTTATCCTTTAGAGCAATCAACAAATCATCGACATAAAGAAACAAATATATAGTTGATCTATTAACGGTTTTTAGATAAACATAGCTATCAAAATTTGATCTTTTGAAATTATGAAATAGCAGGAAAGAGTCAAATCTCTTGTACCATTGTTTAGATAATTGCTTCACCCATAAAGAAACTTTTCTAATGTAGAGACATGGTTTTCTTTTATAGGAACAATAAAACCTTCAGATTACTCCATATAGATGTCCTTTTTTAACTTGCCATGTAAGAATACAGTTTAAACATCTAATTGCTCTAGTTCATAATCATACATTACAACAATACTAAATAAAGTGTGAATTAAACTATGCTTCACTATAGGAGAAAAGGCATAATTGAAATCAATAATTGGAATGTGACTATAAACTTTAGCAACTAACCTTACTTTGTATCTTGCCTTATCACTTGGAGACATATCTTTCATTTTTTAAAAATCCACTTGCAACAGATTAGTTTCTTCTACTTTGATAATTTCATCAGTTTCTACATAGATTCTTTTCAAGTAACTCCATCTTATCATGCATAACAGATATTCACTTATCGTAATCATTAGAAACAATAGACTCAGAATATGTAGAAGTTTCTGTATTATCTTTAATTTCTTATGCCATACGTAAAGCATAAGCAACTATGTTTACTTCTTCAATATATCTTTAAGGGTATTTAAGAATCATCCTTTCTCTATCATGTGCAATGGATGGTTGTGGTGACTTCTCAACAGTAGAATAATATGAGTCTTTGGTAGCAGGTGAATCTTGGTTAATAGCAGTGTTTTCTTTTTCGGTGTATGCCCTGAATTGACTAAGTGTTTCACCTTCACACTTATTTTCTGTTGATTCTCAATAAGAACATTAGTAGAATAATTGTCATGCAACATAACTGATTTATGAAAGGTAATGTTTCTACTAATCATAACATTTCTAGTTTCAAGACACTATAACTTATAACCTTTTACACCAAATGGATAATCAAGAAAAATGCACTTAACAGCTGTAAGCTCCAATTTAACATTATCAATATGAGCATAAGTAGTAAAGCTAAATACTTTTAAGTCTGAATAATTTGCTAGGAAACCAAACCATACCTTAGTTAGAGTCTTCAATGACAATTTTGGGTGATCTATTAATAAGATTACAAATTGTGAGACAAACCAGCATTTGATAACATGCAACGAGACTTTGCTATAATTGTCCTATTCATATGCTCAGCTACATCGTTTTGTTGAGGTGTATGGGAAACGATGTAGTGCATTATAATGCCTTTAGACTTACAATATGATTTAAATTAGAACAGAACTCTATCCCATTATTAGTATGAAGTATCTTTTATCTTTCTTTCGGTCAGCCTTTCAACCATAGTCTTCCACTCTTTAAACACAGAAAATGTTTGATATTTGTTCTTTAAGAAATAAGCCTAAACTTTTCTCGAATAATCATCAATAATAGTCATCATATAACGAGAACCTCTTAAAGACGTCTTATGAGCAGGACCTCATAAATCAAAACACATATAATCAAAAATACTTTCTATAGTATAGTATATATAGATGTATTAAACTGCACCCTCTTATGCTTACCAAAAATACAATGCTCACAAAATTTTAACTTTTTGATGCTTTGATCATCTAGCAATCATCTTACTCAACTCTACCAAACCATGTTCACTCATATACCAACCATGCTCATTCATTTACCCAACGCATATATGCCAAAGATTAGTAGCATCAGAATTAGATAATAAATCAAAAATTGTAGCAACATAACCTAATATTGTAGTACCCTATAGTTGACAGCTTTAATATCAGTCTTCATCAAAACAAGAGAGTCTTTAGTTAACTTCAAAACCCCGTCACCTCTAGAGTATTTGTATTCTTTGTGATCAAGAGTACATAAATAGATGATATTTCTCTTTAAACTAGGAATATGCCACACATATGACAGTGATCTGACATAACCATAAAACATCTTGATCTGAATATTGCCAATACCTGCAACCTTGCATGACGTATTATCACCCATCAACATATAATACCACCTTCAACGGATTCATAAGTGGCAAATTAATACCCATTCGGGCACATGATAAGTTTAAGCGGTATCAAGAATTCACTAATCACCGGTTTATGCACAACCAGCATAAACAACTAGTAAATCTCCATAAGAACTATCATCAGTATCAACGGCAATTTTACCTTTCTCTTATTTCTTACCTTTTGGTCTATAATTTCTATTGCACTTCTCTTTGTTATGTAGCTTCCAACACTCAGATATGTCGTGTCTATCTTTTTTGTAGTATTGCATGACTTATATCTATCTTTGGACTTTGATCTTTTACAATAGGAACTTTTGTCTCTTAATTGATTTGTGTTCTTTTCCTTTTTTTTTCTACCTTGAACAACCAAGCCTTTTTGCTTATAAACCTGAACCTTCGGAAGGTACCATCTTTTTCTTAGCATACAAAATATCTCAAGCTTCTGACAAAGCTAAAGTATCATGACTATGAAGTATGCTACCTCTAAAATTTACATACGAGCTAGGTAACAAACACAATGGAATAAGGCATAAATCCTCTTCATCATACTTTACCTCAGTAGAGTTAAGGTCGACAGTAATTTCCATAAAAGTGGAGAGATGATCCATCACAGACTCATCACCTCGCAATTTGTGCAAGAATAACTTTTACTTCAAGTACATCTTGCTGATCAAATCTTTTACATTTGTTTTAACTTTAACCATAGACATTACAACTATTTTCTTCTTATACACCTTCTATAAAATATTGTTAGATAAATAAAGATGAATATGTGTCATAGCCTTATGGTCTTTTTCTTATCGTCATTGGACCAATCCTTTTCCATCCAAGTCTTGTTATGCAAGAACAACTTATATTTTTACGAGTCATAATGGAAACCTTGTGGCTCATATCTTCAATGCTCTTCTCATATCACTTATTATGAAAATATATGTATAACGGAGTCATAAATTTTTACATGGAAAATACTTATGGAAAAAATATAGACATCAACCGACAATAATCATTATTGAGGAGTTTATTAAATCAATAGGAACATCGTATACTTCTCATGTGACTTACAAGAGTATACAGAAAAAAATAGAAAGAATCATAATAGTTAAAGAATAGAAGTTATATTAGAAAACTAATTTAAATATATTACTAGTTCAGATCATATATCAAACAGATTAATTAGTGATCTACTATAAGCATCGCCCTTGGACCAGACCGACCTCCATATCACTATGTCTGAAACTCTGAATCGTGTGTCGTTGCATGATGAACTGAAGGAGCCCACACGGCTTGTCTTGTGTGTTGAGAACATGGCGGAGGTTGATCCAGGGCATTACTCTGGATCGATCGTTTTTAATTGCGCTTTCGTAGGCTGTACTGCTGTAGCATGCCCAGGGCATTGCTCTGGATCGATCGGTTTACTTGCACCTATGTAGCATGCTGCATGCATTTCTTGTGAGTTTTTTAAAATGAAAATACTGTAAATGATTAATCTCAATCCATGGTTTCCTACGTCAGCAGAGGTGCCGGAATTGTTTCAGACTACATTTCAAGCGAGGGGAGGGGCGAGAGGGGTCGGAGCTCCGACCCCCTAGGTTTTCAGCGACGGCGGCTTCCTCCTCCTCCTGAGGAGACGAGCGGCGGTTTAGGCGGCTGTAGCGACGGCGGCGGCGGCGGCGGTGACGGAAGAATCCGAGGGGGCCTGCTCCACGCCGCCGGTGGCCGGCAAGGGAGGAGGATGTCACACTACATGAGCTTTGCAGTGTGATTTGGGTACATCTGCTAGTGCTGTGATATTATCCATCACCGTCCTGGATGTCCAAGCAAATTATCAGGCGATAGCAAAAGCACAGCGTTGAAAAAGTTGCACACAGGTCACTTCACTGAAACTGGGAGCAAGAACCTGACATAGTATAGCCTGAACTTTCCGGGTGAAAACCGACGGCTTGACGATTACGAAATGGATGTAGACCCATTGGAAAATGTACAGAAGATACAAACCAACTGAAATGATTCTCACATGTGTGATACTAAAAATCAAGATACAAACAATTGCTGAAAGCCGAGATATGGAACTGTCGATCAAGGTGACACTGCAAGAATCTAACCACCGCCCTCATGCAACTGCAGTTGAAAGTACAGTGAGTGCACACCCAAAAGCAGGAAAGTGAACCCCGAACCTTCCTGCTGTGTGTGTCCTTCGACACTGCCTCTTCAACTGACGGCAATCACAAGGAGAAAACAGGGTTGTCAAACCATTAAGAAATTATTGCTTTTGAATAAACATGATCAGCTCGACTCCAAATATCTTGATACAGGAAGGTGAACTGAATTTAACACCTCCATAGAGGCTAGACCTTGGATGTTTGCACAATACCTCTGCCCAGTTCAGCAGCATACACTGTAGCACGTATCTTCTGATAGAGCAGCTACTAGTCCACTACCATTGCCTGCCCAGTGCACAAAGTGATGGCCCCAGCAAAATTCTAATGTGAATCTCGCTGCCTCCCATTGGAGACACCATTGCACGCACCAAGCTATTTTTTTCCAGGTCGGCTGAAGGATGCACGCACCAAGCTATTGGCCTTGTCCCCTGCAAATGTCTATTAGTCACACAGAGATAGATAAGATTGTAGACCATCTCTATGCCTATATATTCTTGAGCTAGCTAGTAAGGCATCATCACCTCGTCCACAAAGTCACATGCTAAACATTCCTAAGAAACATACCTGAGAACCAAGAACAATCATCCATGATCCATTCCAAGAGGCTTGCTCAGCTGGCGAGGAGGTTGCAGAGGCTCAAGACGGCCTCCAGGGAAGACGACGCCTGCTGCACGACTTCTCCGGTCGCAGACAAGGGCCATTGCACAGTGTACACAGCAGAAGGGAGGCGGTTTGAGGTGCCACTGGCTTACCTTGGAACAACGGTCTTCGGCGAGCTCCTGAGGATGTCCCAAGAGGAATTCGTTTCACCAGTGATGGAAGGATTACACTGCTCTGTGATGCAGCCACGATGGAGTATGTCATGTGCTTGCTGAGGAGAAATGCATCAGAGGAAGTTGAGAGGGCGTTCCTGAGCTCTGTAGTGATACCTTGCCAAAATTCAAGCTGTTCAGTGCCCCACATATGGCCTTGCACCAAAAATTTGCAGTTTGTAGCTCCTGAAGATCTACAAAGTTTTGCACTGTTTATTGTCCTTTTTTCCCCCCTCTTGTCCAATAATAGTGAAAAATAGTTCAATACATGAGAATGGAACTGAAGTATTGGAAAAGCAAGCATTGAATAGTAATATCACTTATTGTTTTTATGCTAATGGCATTAAGCATGACTGCATGAACTAACATTAGGCCATAGGACATGAGGAACTGATTCATTTCAACCTCAGGCTTTAATGTACACATTTTACACAATAGAAGCTAAGGGACACAATTACCATTTAGAGGTGTGCTGCTATGCTAAAATAAATCACATCTACCCCCGAATTAACTGTATTTATTAATGAAACACCGATTGCTGCACTGCAAATTACTAACTTCTTAACAGGTTTGCTGTTCTACAGCTTTCTTATCTATGCAGTTCTTTTAGAATTTTATACATAGTGTGGAATCAGTCGTTACAATAACTGAAGTGTTCTTCAACATGCAATAAAACAGTTAGTAGTCAGGCAATATTTACCAGCACGAAATACAAACATGCTGTATGATTTGCATTCTGATTTTACATTTTAGAGTATGTAAGGTTATCATTGGTAACAACCACAAATAATATATCCCAGGGAAAAGCGCAGACACTATGTAAACCAGAAAGTACGATCGCCGCTGGAAATTGACTGAACCTAGAATACAGTGTCTGCAGAAGGAACCTCCTTTTGAACATAAAATTGGCTACATTTTGAAGTTGGATAGCTGATAGGCCAATAGTCCACCAAGAACAGAATGCAGGGATAATCTATGGATTGTAAACCACAGAGATTCATAAATCGAATGAACTGAACAGCAGGTATGAAGTGGTAAAGGAAACAAGATAAATGTAGAAAAGATATATGGTCTTGTAGAACACAAATATTCTGAGAATCAAGCAACAAACAACCAATCTTTAATGGGTAAAAAGCACCAGATGCCAGAGAAATTGATTTATGAAAAGCAACCACATTAGACTATGTAGTTAGCTTAGTTGAAGCAGCGAACTAAAATTAGAATATAAAATAAGAACCAATTTCAATTTTAGATTTTTACTTGGATGTTTATTATTTTATCAGAGGATTTCAGTAATCAACAAACCCTAAGAAAAAAAGTTCGAAACCAGCTCACTTCTCCGTACAGTAATCCTGAAATAATTCTTGATAAAACGTTAAAATGCATTCTGTCCACCTCAATACAAATGTAACCCGTTACAAATGTAAAAACAATAAGTAGGAAACTGGCTATCATAATGAGAAGGATAAGAATGACTGAGAGGAAAGATAAATAGAGTGGACCCCAAAGTGCACAAGTAGGCTAAGAAGCAAAGTGGGAATCAAACTCAATCATGAAGAACGAAATAGCAACCTTTAGGAAGATAGAGTTCATGGTTTTGTCTCTTGCTAAATAGTAATATTGATGGCTACGCACATCAGTATCATATGGCTACGATTTTCCTTTGTGTGCTATATAAGTTCCTGAAACTTGCACACGCCACTTCACACCATCCACAAGCTGGAGCAACAACACACCACAACGAAAGCTCATCTCATCAGAAGAAATACACCATGATCAATCCTAAGAGGCTAGTTCACCTGGCAAAGAAGTGGCAACATATGGCGGCTCTTGGGAGGCGGAGGTTGAAGACCACGGGAGCAACCAAAAACGCCAACCTGTGCTGCTCATCATCCATTGCAGATAAGGGCCACTGCATCATTTATACAACTGATGGAGAGAGATTTGAGGTTCCATTGACATATCTCAGGACAACTGTGTTTGGGGAACTCCTAAGGTTGTCTGAGGATGAATTTGGATTCACAGGTGAGGAAAGGATCACGCTTCCTTGTGAGGCAGCAGTGATGGAGTATGTGATGTGCTTGCTTAGGAGAAAGCCCTCGGAAGAGGTGGAACAGGCAGTTGTGAGTTCTGTCGTAATGCCATGTAATTACAAGAGTAGCACCAGCATGGTTTCAGTCGGTCTTAGTCAGTCACTAGCTATATTTTAGCTACTGAGAAGCACTATCTTCATGATGTGCGCTCCTTTTTGGTAAGTCTTCATGAAATGTAGTGTGTAAATAGATGTATATACCCTAGTAAACAAGTAAAGAAACGTAGTTTTACAGTTGGTTCAATATACAGCATTGATTTTACTTGGAAAACATTCCAGTGTTGATAATTTGGAGAAATACTAAGACTATCATACAGATATGAACTACTTGGTTGATGGTTCACTCCAGGGCTCAAAGATCCCGTTGTACCAGTGTGTAGTAAATATTTTAGCACGGTTCTAAACAACTTTCATAGCTTTCCCTCTTAATTTTCTCTTGTGAAGGCGTGCAATCCTATGCTGTTGAGACTTGAGAGACATGGAACTAATGGAAGATGCTGAAAACCACCATAGCTCACCTTAGGAATTAACCTCCTCTTAAAATGAAATTCACTCTTTATTCAAACACATCATATAACAATATGCACATGAAGCGATATCTTTTTAATTAAAAAAATCCTTATTGATATCGTGGAAAATATTTCCAAACATAAGATCATGTTTTACAATATGTGAACCATTCTTTAGGATAAGGCCTGAAAACTGAGAATACTATTTTACCTCATAGTAACTGAGAATACTATTTTACATCATGGGAGCTTTCAGCTGACATATTTTAGCATCCAAAAATATTCTCTGAATATGACGGAGCAGGCATAATTTTCTCCCACTTATCCAATGGTTCTCAGAATTCAAAATTATATTTCATAAATAGCGCTTCCCACTAGACTTAAAAAAAACTTTAAAATATAGTAAAATAGTAATATAATCTAAGTATCTATCCAGATTCGAGATTCATATCTAGTAATAAATTATTATATTTTAAATAAAAAGAGCACCAAATAGGATCATTATCGTCTGCCAGGTGATGATATCAGCAGTAAGTGTACCACTACACATCAACACATCCATGCACAGGACTGCGTTTACACCATGGCAGGTATCGTTCAACATGCTCCATCTTAAAGGCAATAATTAGCTTCATCTTTTATAATACTTGCAATATCTTAAAATATAATAAATTAAAATTAGATATAATCTAGACGAGATGAGATATATTTGATTGTGCCTAATTCAATTTTATATTTTAAGACGGAGAAAGTATATATAATAATAAACCATATAGCAATATATAAATTTTGAATAAACCTATAAAAAATGGTTGATACAGTTATGATATTTGGTATTAGGCCTCTTGTGACATCCATCTCCTATTAACAAATATATCAGTCAACCGAAATAGAATGCTTTTATCTACATACCGAAATAAGTGGATTATCACCAAACCTATGTTTACTTAATAAATTCTATTACATAAGTTGCAGGCACGAGTCAACCTTAGACATACAACATACAACGCTATACAAAGCAAAAAAAAAACGACAAAAGAAATAAAGCTAGACAACCCTATAAGCACGGCTTGGGTTCTGTATCAAAATCCTAAAAGACTTCATACACTGCTTGCTCCTAAAGGAACTCTTCTATGGCTAGATCTTTGTCTCCACATACTTCTAAGGAGGGAATAATAATACTAAAGATGAGTACACGCAATACTCAACAAGTTATGGGAAGTAATGTAGAATGTAAGGGTTATGAAGAGGAGTTTTGTTTTATTTTACAATCAAGTGTATTTTAAATCGTCTTCATAGATTCTAAGTGTGCTCTTATCAAAAAGAGGCTTGCATCTCAATCTATTCTGTGAGTCGTCTTATAACAACTCACTATAATTACTTAAAAAAAGACTTGTGTCTTAACCCATTTCACAAGTTGTTTTGCAAAGACTTATTTTGATTCTAATTAGGAGTGTACAGTCCCATACAGTACCTCCATTTCTATACTTTCACTATTTTTTTTCTTAATCACATCTCACTTCATCTTAACTAACACTAATTTTAGTGACATGCGACACTTTAGGTCACACAACCCCATTTCAGACCACTCAGATCTTCCACCGATCACATTGGTTGGTTCTGGTAATAATTCTCATACTACAACAAATTTTTTCATAAAACTTTTCCAATTTCATGACGTGAGCTTACTCTAAACAATCAATACGTATTGATTAGATATACATGATGAAGTGAGGTTCGTGATAAGGTCTTTTTGAAGCATTTCTATGATAGCCGGTTGTCAACTGAACAGTTCTTAGACCAAGTAACGAGCAAGTTCTAGACCTTCTGTACTTAGGGTACTTAGGGTCCCACAGGCGTATCCTAGATGTTATCTCTGCGACTCTACATCCATTGACTCCTGCACACATTGAATGTCTACTAATTACTTGGTCAGTGATGTTCCATTCCACCAATGTAGTCGTAATTTAATATGATTAGTAAAACTTTTTAAGGGATCGGCCTATCAGATCGACTGGTGAACCGTCGTTAGAATTATGTATCTAAACATGCATAGTTTACAAACAAAATAATTTTTAAATAAAATATAGGATCAATATAATCAAGAGGTGACTTAACTTAGTCTTGGTCCCATCCTTCTTTGACCAACTCCTCGATTGACTGCTCCTTGGTGTTAACTACTACGCAATATAAAATAACAACATGTAAAAAAAATAAAACTAAATCCTAATAAATATATAAATATATATATATAATAGTATCATTAGGTGGATCTTATTTTGAGAAAAAATTTGGAGAGTTAAACGTGCTCAAATGGAGCTACGTTTATAAAGATATAAATTTTAAAAAATTAAATTATTTTTTAGATTATAGAAAAAGGGATTAAATATTTTTAAAAAAGAAAAAGATTTAAAACAGAGGCTAATATGTGGGGCTAGGGAGAGGGAGACAAAGTAGACTTTTTTATTTGATGACTAGATTAACAGACAAGGGCAAGAGCAATGTGTGGTGCATTGTTCATGTGTGTGGCGTGGCCAAGGGCACTGTATTGATAGGTGTTGCCAACATGGTAGGGTGGCCTGATCATGCGTCATGGAGGCCAATGCATTTGATCAAGTGCTCGGCGCGCGTGGGGTGGAGCTGGAGGTAGGGAACAGCCATGACATAGCTTGTCGAGCGGCTATCCGTAGCGAGGTCAATGAGTGGGTCCGACCTGTCAGTCAGCGTGTTAAGTCATGGGCGCGCGCAGTGGCGGTGAGTGAGTAGGAGCGGCAGAGCGGGCCGTAGGCCATGTTAGATTGGGCCAGAGGAAAAGCAGGCCGCGTAGACTAGAAGAAGGAAACAACGGCCTAGATGAATAGTGGTATTTCTAAAATTACATGAATATTTTGGAAAAGAAAATTTTAAAAGTTTGAATTTAAACTTAAATTTGATATTTAAACTCAGAGAATTTTAGGAAATCGGTTGGAGATAATTTAAGATCCATACATTGGTATGTTCTTTAAAAAATCTAAAAAGATCCAAATTTTATAAATAAATTTTTATTTAAATAATTTTATTTAAATAGGTCTATAGAACTAGTTACCAATGTAATCACAATAACATTCACATGATTTCTTACAATTTAGCCCTTTTAAAAAACATATTTTATAAATAGATCCTTAAAAACTTTAACGAGAAATGGACTGTTTTTTATGACAACGATGCTGGCACCGAGGGTCAATAGCACAACTTCAGTGGCGCCGTCCTACCAGTTCCATTGGCAATTTTGCCACACAAGTAGTGACATGGCAATTTCTGATATGGTATGGTGCCCTGTCCTGGCATCACCAATAGTGACACCTAATAGTACACAATAAGAGAAGGGCAAACTACCTCTCATTAACTGCGAGCTCGGTATTAATCTCAAGACACAATGCTAATACCCATAGTAATAGAAAAGTATCTTAGCAAAGATGATGATGATGATGATGATAAACATATATCTTAACTAGTTTGCGTCTTCGGGAGAACTCCGAGAAGGCAATTGACACAACAGAGGTTGTAGCGGAAACACAACACAGGTAGCACCTAAGCCACAAGCAGCAGTTTGAAGCTAGGACAAAACCCTATCCACTGTCTTTGCTTTCCTAAAACTTCTGAAGGAAAAAGAAGTTTGAATGCATATGGACTCATTAAGCTACGAAAATGTAAACATGCATAGGCTTTAAAGAAATACTAGGTATACTTCACGAATCTTTTTTGTTATTTTATGTATTCAAAACTTCTATGTGTGTATTTATCTTGATTGAGGCCCTAGCCTCAATATCAAGTAAAAGTAGCTATGTAGCCACTTCATTTAGTGTGAGTTATTATTTATAAGAGAATCATATACTAATATAACCTGTAAGTCGCTTTACAATAACATGCTAATTCCCAAAGCCTATAAGCTATCGATAGTTTTCATCTTATTACATATTTATTTTTAGTTTCTTTTTACATTCCCATAACCATGGGCCTCCGCCCAAACCATTATCCAACAAAAATATTCACAGGGCCACACCCAAGGCCACATCTAACCTTATCAACCATAGCCTTTTGCCCTCAGATAACCCATCAACCATACTATCAAAATTTAATTTATTTTCTTTACATTGTCATCATTAGTTTTTTCTCACAAAACTAGGGTTAGCATCTCACCCTCTCAATATAAAACTAGGGTTAACTTCTCAGACTACACAAGTCAATTTGACCACACAAATCAATCATTAACCATATAGTTTAACTCTGAAAATGGTTTTCAACCCATAATTTAACTTCACAATCATTTAAAAACAAATATACGCAAAACAAACCACTTTACATCTCTCTATGACCGTGAACACGGCTGTTTAAATAGTTTAGTTAAAACTTCTACAGAAGGTGCACACTTTACCCACATAACGTAAGTCTCTTTAACTACCGGTCGATAGTGAAGATTTGCTACAAGGCTTTATGTTGGCTGGAAGAATCCCAAACTAAGTCCTAGGCAAGTCTTAGACTTCTTATACTCAGGATACTACAAGCACCACTTCTCATGGCTACTCTAGAAATTTCACTACTTCTAGCAAATAAGTAATCCTAGCCTCACTAGTTAGTTAGATAAAGACATCCCATAACTCATACTGTATTATACTTACAGTAGTTTTTTAAGAAATCAGTCCTTATGTGTAAATGTAAAAGGGGTGCAAAAGGGTGTTTGAAAGATTTAAATGGATATTTAAACTCATGGAAGAATGTCAAGAAAATGGTTTCAAGATCAGAACTTATATTTTTTAGGAATATATTTGATTTTCTAAAAACAAAAGGCAGAGGAAATTTCAAATGGGTTTTAGATAAGATTTTAGAGGTATTTGCATTTCAAAATTTAAATTTTGGAATTCAAATTTTGATATTTGCTTAGAAAGAAAATTTTGGTTTGAAATTTTCTAGGGTTGAGGAGAGATTTATTTGAGATCTTTAGCACTAGGTAATTGTAAGGAACTAAATTTTTAAAACTATAATTTTTATTAAAATAGTTTTTAATGGCTAAAACTAAGTTGTTACATATAGGAAGCCAGAAATAGGTTAAGAATCATATTAGTAATCAGGAGGACAAACTTATACATAATAGCACAAAGATGGGCCGGAATGTTGACCCTAGCTTGGAAATTATATAAATGAACAGAATTATATGTCTATATGTTTAGTAAAAACTGAATATTTCCTGGCATATCCCCTTCTTCTAAAATTTCTCCTCGATACGAAATCGAAGAGGTTACAGCCAAGCAGCATGGAATTGACTTTAAGTCTCTAGTTAAAGATAAGACTGCGACGCAGGGTGAGTCAGCTGCATCCAGGGTTATGCTGCAGGCCACGAATTACACTGATAGTGATGTCAGCCTCTCAATTCAGTTCAAGAGATTGGAACACTGATGATCGAGAAATTAAAACTCATGCCATGACTACTAAGCCAGTCTAACCAAACCTACCTACCTGGTATGAAGCTACTGAAAAAAATAGCAGTTGAAGCACAAGATTACTAGGGCAAAGACCTACCAGATCCTGTGCTGGCAGGCGGGGCAGCGCTGCATCCTCACCTCCATCCTCTCCCCCTGGAGGATGGAAAGGATGATCTGAGGCACCGGAACCAGCTGACCATGTGACCATCCT
Organism: Oryza coarctata; assembly: GCA_030770085.1. Taxonomy (NCBI): domain Eukaryota; kingdom Viridiplantae; phylum Streptophyta; class Magnoliopsida; order Poales; family Poaceae; genus Oryza; species Oryza coarctata. The sequence continues at coordinate 14,935,041 of CM061479.1, read as the reverse complement.
CATCTACTCGTTATGATGTTTCATTCTGTGCACCGTGTTATGAACTGCAATCGTAATCGTAATCGTTTGCGAGGATTCAAAGCTTGCACCTTTTAATTAATTGCGCTGTTTCTTGCGATTCCGGATTCGTTTCATCCAAGAAAACCCCCATGAGTTCAATCTAGAAGTTACAATGATGTTCATGTACAAAGGCGATTGAATCAACAAAGTGTAACCTGCATTGGCAACCACCCGTTTCGTCTCCGATGCGGTGGTCGAAGCGTGGAACACACAGGTGCACAATCGCCAACGCGCGCGCGCCACCTCCACGCCATGGCCGTCCATCCATCCAGAACCAGACCAATCACCACACCCAACGAACAAACGAACCAAAGAGAGGAGATCTCCACCTCCTCGACACCGCACATCCCGCCGTCTCCTCCGCACGTTCGCCATCCGGAGCGCGGCCGCCTGATCCTTCCGTCTGAGGCGCACTCCGACGTTGGCATTCGGGCGGCGAGCCGGAGTCCGGCGCCCGGCATGGGTGGACCGGTCGATTGCGCCGTGCAGAACGTGTCCCTGGACACGCTGTTCCTCATCGTCATCCAGGCCGCCGCCGTCGTCGTGCTCGGCAAGTTCATCCACCTCTCCCTCCGGCGACACAACCTGCCCAGCGCCATCTCCCATATCATCGTACGCACGCACCCCACGCAACGCCATCATCTTCTACCTCTCGTAATCTGTCGATCTCCATCTAATTAGAAATGGTGGTTCTTGCAGGCGGGGATCGTGGTGGGTAGCCTCGGCCTGCACGAGATGATCGTTCACGTCGACGTCGAGAACGTGGAGGACACGTACGGATGGTACGTGTCCGAGGCGCGCATCTTCTACATGTTCTACGTCGGCCTGGAGGCCGACCTCGCCGCGCTCTGGAACGACACGCACCGGTGCACCATCGTCACGTACGCGAGCGTCGCCACCTGCCTGCTCCTCGCGGCCTTCGTCTCCGGCGGCATATACGGCAGCATGATGCACACCCCGGTCAGGTCGCCCGAGCTGCTGGCGGCCGTGCTCATGCTGACGCTGGCCAACACCGCGTCCGTCGACGTCTCGCGGATGGCGGCCGAGCTCAAGCTCACGGCCACCGACAGCGGCCGGCTCGCCGTCGCCACGGCGATCGCGACCAACATCATCTGCATCGTCGGGGAGGGGGTGTTCTCGTGCATGAAGCTGGCATCCAGCAGGACGCCGGGGTACACCGCGCCGGAGCGGCTGGGGATGGGCGTGCTTGCGCTGCTCAAGGTGGGCGTCGCGATTGCGGTGCTCCGGCCGGTGGTGGCGTTCATCAACCGGCGCAACGCCGGGCGCCACCGCATCGGGAACTGGGAACTGGTGCTTCTTCTCGTCGCCGTCTCCTTCATCGCCAACTTCCCGGAGCACGCGGGGTTCGACGGGGTGCCGGCGAGCCTCTTCCTGGGGCTCGCGTTCCCGAGGGAAGGGCCCGTGGCAAGGAGCGTCATGGAAGCGATCGCCTACCCGCTGCACGCCCTGGTTCTGCCCTTCTACTTCGGTGCCATGGGCATGAGGATAAACTTCGGCGCCATGTCCGGCGCCATCGTCGTGCCCGCCGTCCTCCTCACTCTGCTCGGCCTCTTCGGCAAGTGCCTCGGCACCATGGGCGCCGCCAGGTACCTCAAGATGCCGCTCGCCGACGCCCTCCGCCTCGGCGCCCTGCTCAACATCAAGGGCCACGTCAACATGATCGACATGAGCTTCGCCAGCTCGGAAGGGGTAATGTATTCGCGCCATTCGAGCCAATCCTATCTAGCTATCTACGACTACAATAGCGCCATTGATGAGTGGTGGTGCATTCAGATATGGGCGGAGCAGGCGCTCATGGCGATGGTCGTCGGCAGCATCATCAGCACCGTCATCGCCGGGCCGGTGTTCGCTGTGATGTTCCGCAAGGAGAAGGAGGCGTACGCGTGCAGCGACCAGGCGCTCGAACACCTCGCGCCGGACAAGGAGCTCCGCATGCTCGCCTGCGTGCACGGCGCTCGGGGGGCGCCGGCGATGCTCAGCCTCCTCGAGCTCCTGGCGACGAAGCCCCGCGCGCAGCCCACCATCCAGGTCCTCCACTTGTTCGACGCCGGCCGGAAGCACGTCGCCCCGAAGCGCTACCACCAGCGGGTCCAGGACAGCGACAAGCACGTCGATCTCCGCATCGACGACGCAGTGCTGGTGAACTGGGCCGTCGACGTGTTCACCTCCGTCACCGGCCTCTCCATCCGCCAGGTCGACGTCGCCGACCGCGGCGCCGCCGTGAACGCGAAGAACATCCACCGCTGCATGGAGGACGTCCGCACGGGGCTCCTTTTGGTGCCGTACCACAAAGAGCAGCGCTATGACGGCAAGATGGTCTGCAGGCGAGACGACCGCTGCCAGCTCAACCGCGAGGTGCTCGAGCGCGCCGCGTGCACCATCGGCATCTTCGCCGACCGCCCGTTCTGGAGCGGCGGCGCCAGCTTCCAGCTGCCGACCAAGATATCAAAAGGCGAGGAGACGACGGGGAGGAGCCAAGGCGACCAAAGGGTGGGGACCCACGTCGCCGCCGTCTTCCTCGGGGGCCCCGACGACCGCGAGGCGGTGGCTTTCGCGTGCCGCCTCGCCAAGAACGACGTCGTCAGGCTGACCGTCATCCGCCTCGTGTTAGGCGTCACGCAGGACCTCGCCAACGATGATCACCGCATCCCAACGACGAGCACCGACTACAGCTACGACGGCGGCGAGGAGGTACTCTCCGTCGTGGTCCATGACGGCGCCGGCGTGAGCGACGACCCCGACGACCGCTGCATGTCGGCGTTCCGCCGCGAGTACGTGACGAAGGAGCGAGGGGACTACGTGGAGAAGGCGGTGAGCGGGCCGGCTGACGTGTCGGAGGCGCTGCGCGGGACGGCCGGGGTGTTCGCGCTCGTCGTGGTGGGGCGCGGTGGGCGGCAGCCGCCGGAGCTGGTCGTCGGACTCGAGGGGTGGGTCCAGTGCCCGGAGGTGGGCCCGGTAGGGGACATCCTCGCGTCGAACGACTCTTTGGAGATGGGCTCCGTGCTCATCGTCCAGCAAAATGCGCCGCCGATGCCGCCGCCGTTTCATCCGCCAGCGATCTGACACGCTACACAAACGTACAAAAAGGATCAAATCAGTGTAAACTTCGACGATTATTATAGCAGTGTATATTTAGAGCGTAGCAGAAGAATAGATTAAATTTTGCAATTGAATTAAAAAATAACGAAATTATTAACAAATGCACGATCATTTATCGCTTTCTTGAATTTATATTCCCCTTCGCCCGCTTTCATCATCCGAGTTGATCCCAAATTTTGTCTCGTTTGTGATGGACAAGCTAAAAGGGATAGTTGATGCCGTCACGCCTTCGCTACAGCTCGTCTCCCAGAATCTTCCATCGATGCCGCGCCATGGCCACCACGCCGTCCTCACCGGAGAAGGCGCTCGTGGCGGCGACGACCCGCGTTGCCGCCAGCGCCATTAACCCCGGCCTGTTGCTCTCGCACAACTTCCCCAAGGTAACGCACGCACCGTGTATTCGTGTTCATGTCCTCTCTGGTCATCCTCGGAGTTCTCATGCGGTCATGCCTGGCAGCTTCTGATTCAGAGTTCTCTCGCTCAGTGCAGGTCGCGTTCTCCTACGACGAGAGGTCGATGCCGCCGCCCACCACCTGCTCGACGGAACGTCCGTTCCGTGTGGCTCCTCCCTCCTGTTGTGTGAGTCTGATCGGTGATCAGTTGCTGCGTTTTTGTCTTGTTTTGTTGCTGCAGGGATGTGGCGCTGTACGCGCTAGGCGTGGGAGCTTGCGCCGCTGATGCGGTGGATGAGAGGGAGCTCCAGTTGGTCTATCACGGGGATGAGAAATCTTGAATTAAGGTCACTACGCTAGAAATTGCTGTTTTCACGTGCTATGATCTTGCTCCTCAGAGTTTTCATCATGGCAGTTATCGTAATGTTGAATGAGAAGTAATTCTGTAGGATGATTGAACTAGTAGAGCACTTGATAGTTGACCCCCCTGTTTCAGCTCAAGGTTATCCAGCTTAATCCTTAAGTTCCTGGATAGATGCTAGTTGGGTTGGCTACTTTGACCTTTATTGTCAACAATGCATGAGTGCACATTTAATTAATCCGAGTAGTATTAACCGCACCACTCGCGTTCAAGTGTATTATTCCTTAACAGATGCTGCTTCTTGGTTATGATGAACTGCTTAAACTTGGTTCAGAGCATCTCTGAAGGCACACTACCTTTTTCTTTCTCCCAAAAGGATTTTTATGATATAATTAAATGCACTGATTAAGAGGCCCAACTTTCCTTGGCATCGTATAACTTGGTTCCCATATTCCATACCTAACGTATTGCGCTAGGTATCCTCAGTATCGTGCATATTCTCATTATGCATTGACATTTTGTATGTTTGTATTGCCTAGCTTTTTGTCATAATTAATTGTCACTTATATTATCTTGCAGGTTTTACCTACTTTTGTTTCTTTATTTACTTTGAGAAATGGACAGGATATGGCCTGGATGTGCCTGGGCTTCAGTAAGAATTTTGTTTCATCATTATTTACTGGCTTCCTTTTTGTGTTGTTGAATGATGCTTGATTAATTTGTCTCGTTTATATTGTAGAGCTATAATCTAAATCTTATATTACACAGCCAGCAATACATAGAAGTATATAGAGCAATTCCTTCACGAGCTAATGTACGTTGAGTAAAAGAACTATCCATCTTGAAGAATGATACATCAAGATCTCCCAGTTGACCTATCTTGGTAAGAGTAATTTCTGGATGAGTCTGTGGCATTTAATAATCGTGGGCCTTCATGCTATATTCTATCAATATGGTGGACAAAAGTCTACTGACCATGCCTCGACCGTGTGAATGAATATACAATATTATTTATTGTCTTGTTCTTTATCTCCAGGTTATTAAGAAAACTAAGGTAGCTGGCTTGCATGACCGAAGTAACCTCTCCATTTATTTGATCACTCAAGTTTGGTTATTGTGCATAACTGCATATATTTCATTTAATTTGCTCTGCAACAATCTGAATGGTAAAATGCATGTTACTTTATTTCATTCTCTGCTACATCTATTCATGAATTATTTCCCTTCCATATGCCTCTAAAACTGATTAGCGCTAGTATTAGATATGTATATTTCAAGTAGTTTGTAATGGTATCAAGCCCTATGGTTTATATATATGAAAGCCTCCAATCTAAATCTAAGATGGTGTAAAATTTTCTGCTACTTTTTAGTTTCTTTTTACAGGTATCAAAGCGTCGGATTCTCTTGCGACTTCTATTTTAAGTTCCTACTCGCTTCTGCTGCTAATTTTTTCCTTCTAAGCGGCCTCGTCTTTCTCCAACTCTCTTCTTCCAGTCTTCTTGTGCGGCTCTCTCCGTTGTCTTTTCGCACGGCTCCATCGTCTCCTCCGCTCGCCCACCATGCTGCTCCACTCGCGGACCGTGCCACTCCGTCATCCACTCTGGCATGCTTCTCTTTTGTGTGCATGTCCGCTTGGTTTTCTTCTCCGCCCACGCACCGCGCTCTTCCATCTCTTCTTCCACGCCTCTTTCCCATCTGCGCATCTTCTCTTTGCGCCACTCAGTCGTCTTACCACATGTGCAGCGTCTCTCTTCTTCCGTGCTACACGACTCTACTTGTGTTCTTTCCTACACAGCTGCGCCACCTAGCCCTAGCGTCGTTTAGCTCTCTTTTCCACACACGACCGTGTGTCTTCTCTCTCACACCGCTGCATCGCTCAGTCTCCTCACCGCACGCGGCATTTCCTCTTCCATGCTACACAATCTCCTCGGTTCCTCCATGATCTTTTCCCCTTCCTCCTGCACGCTTTCCTAGCAGAAACACCTCTTCCTCTTCTTTAAACGTTTCCTAGTCGCACTGCCTTCACTTCCTTCCTCGCGCACACACATCTTCTGCGTCTGCTCGTCTTTCGTGCTTGCGACCGCCGCGTCTTTCCTTCTCTCCCGATTGCACCGCCTCCACTTACTCCCTCGTGCACGCATATCTTCCACGTCTACTTGTCTCCCATGCCTGCGACCGCTACGACTTTCCTTCTCCACCCGATTTCCACGACCTCTTATCCTCTGTGTCTGCGACCACCCAGGCGCACCACCCCTGCTCCTTCCCTACCCACGCGCACCACATACTCTCCTCTCCCTCTCTGATTCCACCACCATCGCCTCCTCATCGCACTCCACTACTTCGACAACCAGCGGCGGTGCCTACTCCTCCCAAGCTGCACCACCTCTAGCTTCCCTAGCCTACGCCACTGTTAACGTGAAGACTCACATGCCCATCACCCTGGAGTTACAATCCCCTAACTATAACAAGTGGTCTGCATTCTTTCTTGCTCTCTACGGAAGGTTCTTTCTTCGCGGCCACATCGGTCTCCCTCAACCCTAACCCTGCCGATCCTTAGTGGGATTCAAAGGACTACATTGTTCGTGGCTGGATTTTTTATTTGGTTTCTTACAAAATCCTTGACCTCGCCATGGACAATAATCAGACTACTCGTGATCTCTTGGTCGCCATCGCCTCTCTGTTCTAAGCCAACAAAGCTCCTCGCCAAGCAGTTCCACACAATAACTCAGGGTGATTCCACTGTGGATCAATACTGCCAGCGTATGAAAAAGGCTGCTGATGCTCTCCGTGATGTTGGACATGTTGTTCTAGACTCGTGTCTCATCCTCAACCTCTTGTGTGGCCTAAATCCCTGCTTCTCCAGCATCGCTGACAACATTGCCAACAAATCAGAGCCCCCGTCTAGCTCATTTCTCCTATGCAATCCCACAGTCATCGCCTGTGGTACTCCTACTCCATCATCATCCTTGTTGCCACCTCGCGGTCGGTTCGGCCGTATCTACGAGTGGCGTGGTACCTCCACCATACCTTCGGCAACTTCGGCGCCACCGGTAGTCTCGAGTCCATGTGCGCCACCGGTGCCCTCAGTGCCTCAGGTACCGCTCGGGACATCACCATCACCATTTGCATCTTATACTGATCCAGTCGCAGGATGGGCTGTGATGAGGCTTCAGACAGGCACCATCTGGTGCCTTTGTCTCTACCACTGCCGCTTCGCCCCTACCTGCTTCCTATCGTAGTGTTCTGGCTGACCCGCAGTGACGTACGGCCATGGCCAATGAGTATCGTGCACTCATTGATAACGAGACCTAGCGCCTTGTTCCCTGGCCTCCTCACACCAATGTGGTCACCGGCAAGTGAATCTATAAACATAAGTACCACGCTGCTGGGTCTCTCGCCAGCCATAAGGCTCGCTGGGTCGTTCGCAGGTTCTCACAACAACACGCATGAACTATGACAAGACATTCAGCCAAGTTGTCAAATCGGCCATGATTCACGTTGTACTCAACATCGCCGTCTCACGATCGTGGCTGATTCACCAGCTTGACATTAAGAATGTCTTTTTTCATGGCAATCTTGAGTAGACCGTCTACTGCTAGCAGCCTCTTGGCTTTATCGATCCATCTGCACCTGATCATGTATGTGTGTTATAGAAATCTATCTACAGCCTAAAGCAAGCTCCTCACGCATGGCACCAATGCTTTGCCACATATCTTCGCCAACTTGACTTCACGCCCTTCACTAGTGATGCGTATCACTTTATTTATAAAGATCGAGATGGCATCGCTTACATACTGTTTTACGTCAACAGTATCGTATAGCCTCTTCACTAAATCTTCTACGTCACATCACTGCATGCCTAAGCTCGAAGTTCGTGATGACTGACCTCGACGCACTCCATCACTTCCTTGGCATCTCCATGACGCGCTCCTCCAATAGACTATTTCTCTCGCAGCGCCAATACGCTATTGAGCTTCTCCAGCGTGCTAGCATGTCCGAATGCTACTCCACCATGATGCCTGTGGACTCAAAGTCCAAAATCTCAACCACATATGGTGCCCCAGTCGCCAACCCGTCTGACTACCGTAGCCTCATCGGGGTGCTCTAGTACCTCACTCTTAAACACCCTGACCTGCCCTATACAGTCTAGTAAGTATGCCTCTTTATGCACGATCCCCGAAAGCCACACCCTTGTCAAACGCATTCTCCACTATATCAAGGGCACTCTTTTGGCTGTTCTACACATTAGTACTGGTCCCATCCAGTCTCTCATGGCATACTTCGATATGGACTGGACTAGATGCCCCAACACTCGTCGCTCCATGTCTGCCTACTGCGTCTATCTTAGCGACAACTTGGTGTCTTAGTCATCCAAGCGTCAGAACACTGTCTCTCACCCCAGTGCTGAAACAGAGTATTGTGCAGTCACCCATGTTGTCGCTGAGTGCTGCTGGTTGCACCAACTTCTCCAGAAGGTTCATCTAGCACTATCTTCTACCATCGTTGTCTTCTGTGACAATGTCAGTGTTGTTTATATGATAGCTAATCCCGTTTGTCATTGTCAGACTAAGCACATCAAGTTCGACATCCACTTCATCCACGAGAAGGTCGCACTTGGTGAAATTCATGTTCTATATGTATCATCCTCACATCAGTTTACCGATATCATAACAAAAAAACCTATTTGTACAATTGTTCACTGATTTTAAATCCAGTCTATACGTCTATGAACCTTCTGCTATGACTATGGAGGGGTGTTAGATATGTATGCTTCTAGGGATCCTTTGTAGTTGTATAAGTCTATGTTTATATATATATATAAGCTCAGTCCAATAGGATGTGTAGTTTTCTGCTATCTCTCTAATCTCTAAGTTTCTTTCTACAGCTAGAGTGGTATTGCTTGTTTTAGTTAGATTATATTTCAGGAATACTTGCTGCTTTTCTTGATAGTTCAGTAAGTCCACTGTTAGCATCAGTGAAAGATTCAGATTTCAGTAACATTTATGCATCCATGTAATATCAGTCACTTCATTAAACTAATAATCAGTAATAATCATGCCATCATGGTAATATCAGCTCATGCAAATGTAGTTCTTTCTGGTTTAATATTTCATTCAATTCTATGCCTTACAGCTTTCAGCTTCCAAATTTTGGTTTATTTCAGCATTGACATTAATAGATTTTTTGAAAGGTATTAACACTAAAAGGTTATTGAAATGCATTTGGATCCCTGTATTTTTTCCACTTGATTTAGATCATTTACCCATCTATTTTTAGTTCAAGGTTATGCTCGTGCTTCTTATGCTTGAATACCTTTCCAGAACTGAATGGTGTAACTCATGCATACATTGATTGGAATCATTTAATGGCTGCAAACTATCCTTATGCAGGGAAGGCAGCTGTTCTTGAACTCGAAACTCTTACCTGTCTTGAAGGTTCTAGCGAACATTTATGTATGAGCCGGTCGGTATGTTTTCGGGGACAATTGAGTTATATAATTGAATGAAATATGGGATTAATATGATACCTTGCACAGGAGTACATTCTATTTGCGTGGTTCTGGAGGCTTCTCCGATTCTTCACAGCCGTTCTCTATGCCACTTATCCTGCCAACAAGGCTCATGCCTCATTTCCGGACACCACACCTTCTGCGGTATATGAAGACCACACCCAGAAATCCCAGGTATGATGTTTCATATTATGTATAAATTTACTGAGCATAACCTAACACAAGTACTTCGCACGTTTGTGATTCTTGTGGGCATTTCTTGTTCAAAAGTTCATATATGCAGTACCACTTTCTTTTGGACAAGAGTAACAAGTCATAGTAAAGATATATTTTGAATCTTGATGTTTTCTTTTGTTGTTTCAGTCGCTTTTGTTCAGCTTATCTGGTGTCTTTTATCCATTGCATTCAGATCCTGTTGTTGCGCAGGCTTCAGGGTATGTTGCCTAGTTCTGATCGATCTCTCCTTTGTATCTTAACCTTAAAGAAATAAAAAAAGATAAAAATGAAGAGATTTATTCGTCCTAGTCCTATTTTAATTAAGAATTAATATGAGTTATAGTTGTACATATCCTTCATTAACGAGACATATTTTGTTAGAAATTTATGTTTGTTTAAAATCCACCGTATAATATTTCTTAATATCTTATTAATATTTTTTAGTATCTTTTATTAAAAAAATTACTTCTATACTTGATCTTTCGGGTATAAAACTAAATTAATTCAGATTCATGTCGTTTCTCTCAAATGATGTTCGATAACTATCTCTTATAGCTTTATATTGTGATTTATCAATTAGTAATTAGTATAAATTTAGATATCTTCCTTATTTTTATATATTAGTAACAATATATTTCTCATTCAATTCTCATGCATCGTGTTCTATTGAAAAATATTGTTAAATAAATTATTTAGTTATACTATAGCTACATTCCTAAGATATTTTCTCACTTTGATTGAAATGCCAAGGCTATCACCTTACTCGCTTTTATCATTTTTAAAACTTCTCTTTCGCACAAAGTTTCAATTAGTGTTATCCGAAGTGTAGTATAACTGAACGGTAGTATCATCTTTTTCACCATTAAACTAATTGTCAAAATACTATTGACATTTATATATAAGTTCATCCTCCTTCACCGAGAGTTAATCTCTCTTATTCTTAATACATTTAACTTGTTTGAAGTCTCTCGTCTTCCTATCACGAGTCCTAGCTATGTGTACATACATAGGAGTCTGATAGATTATTGCAATCATTATCTATTACAAACGGATATACACATCATACTATATAAGCAATAGTAGAATAAAACTAATATGACCATAATCTACACAATATGCTTGATAATCAGGATGAAACCCTACTCTTTGAGTAAAGGATACTCAGCGGCTTCTTCATCCTCAACAGTCTCACTCTAGTATGCTATAGTGTAAGAGAGCAAACATAAATATATCTGAAAAAATGTAACAAAGAATAGCTGTTTATTTTATAAATGCATTTAAATTTATTCTTTGATAGTCAAGGCTGTATATTTTCTTGAATTGAGGTTCTACCATCAATCTTATCATAGAAAAAAAACTTTATTTAGTATTATTTATTATGAAAAGGTTTTATTTTTATAGCAATTTCAACATTTTTAGGCTTCAGATCCATTTACAATATATTTTTTATTTTTTAAAACTTAAGCTAATTTTACTTTTTCATTTTACTTTTTCACCATATAAGTCTTAACCCTATACTACTTTTATTACATAATAAATAAGAATTATAATAATTTATCGGACTATAGCAGATTAACTTGTTAAAACTCTCGCCATTCAAGCTGTAATCAAGTCATTCTGCAACGAGGAGCCAGCAACTTTGAAAAGCATCTCCTGTCGATTTCTTCTCCATGTTTACCCTGGAGAAACTTTAGTCACTGAAATGTGGCTCCAAGAAAACAGGTAATGCTATTTTCGCTGCAGTCTTAATCCGATTGCCTCTACTGTCCTGTTATATGGACTGTAGCTCATATCATGTTATTTTTGTGTGAAAAGGGTGTACTACAAAACTAGGTCACAGAGCGTAATCGCTCTGTGCTTTCTGGATATGCGTTGCTCGGTAACATAACCTTCATCGTTGTGAGGCGAACCTCATCTGATCCTGCCCTTGCCCTTAGAGCAACTTGTTCAAGTTAGTTTCTCGTTGGTTGTTGTGAGAGACAACAATAAACTCCTTGTTACTCTTGCTCCAGCGAGCAACAAAACTTCAAATGTATATTGTGCACTGGCATGTGAATAAGTACATTCTATTACCTTATGCTACTCCATGTTGCTATTATCTGCTAACAACCAACAACACTCTCGTTAATTGACCCGTCAAAAAAATCAATAAGGAACTGTCAAAAAAAACACTCGTATATTTAAAATCACATGAGTTTTTTAAGAATTTCATTTTTTTAGCTAGGGAAGGAAAAAATGATTCACACCGGAGGAATACACTGACTAAAGTTTAGTCAAACTTTGAGACTTCAGTTGTCTTATATGCAAAGGAAGAATTAAAGGCGGGAACAATGGTTAAGAGTTAAGACACTTCATCTATATAATCTTTATATATTATATTTATTCCATCCGTTTTAAAATATAAATGATAGATGTAGACAAGTTATCTGTCATATATAATTAATGATTTATTTCAGATATATAGATAGTATATAAATGTATATATGATATTAAAATATCTATTAAATCATTTGGTAATCAACAAGCGTCATTCTTCTCTCTTCTTCTCTTCTCTATACGTGTATATATATATACATATATATATATATATATATATACATAATGTAATTCTCCTTTCACGACAAGGTCACATCATTATTTATGCCGTAAAGAAAAAAATTAAAAAAATTCCCCCTCTTCCTTCCCCTTCAACGCCACCTCTCTTCTCTGCTCCATTCCTCTTCGGCCCTCTCCTTATAAGCGGGCACTCCCACGCAACCGTCGGCGACACGCAGACGAAACGCGGCCGGCGACCATGGCGACGCGATCCAGACAAACCGCCGCGGCCGTCGACCTCGAGGTCGTGCTCTCCCACAGGTTCACCGAGGTAGGTAGCCCCGCTCCTCTCCATCCGCAGTTCTCTTCCTGACTCTCCGCTTCGAGTTCTCACTCTTCTTCTCCTCTGTCGCGCGCGCGCGCAGGTCTCCTTTGCCTACGAAGAGAGATGAACCGCGGAATTCTCCCACCGCCTGCTCGAAGAGACGGCCTCCCCCCTCCCGGTTCCCGCTTGTTTACTTCGCAGGGATGTGGCTCTGTACGCGCTCGGGGTCGGTGCGTGCGGCACGGACGCCGTCGACGAGAAAGAGCTGCACTTGGTGTACCACAGGGACGGGCAGCCACGCATCAAGGTTCCCTTCGGTTAATCCTCTCTGTCTTTGGGCTAATTCGTTGCTTTGACGCTCTATTCGTAGCGATTACGTTGATGTATTTGATTTGGGGGAAATTCTTGTAGATGTTGATGCATTTTCTATAAATTCGGTCAAAATTAGAGAAATATGACTTATCACAAAAGCTAAAATGACTTACAATATGGAATGGAGGGAGTATGCGATAATAATGTTGCAGAACCTTAGTGTTCTAGATAGCAATATGGAATCGTGTGTGTGGTAGGGCTTGTAATCTTAGTTACCAAGCAGGCAATGCTTTTAATTTCTTATCGAGATGCACATTTACAGACAAAATTAAATCGGAACCCACCAGGACATATTCTGCTTTACCAAAGTATTGATGGATATATTATCTACTGTTACAATCAGTGTCTTGTCTTAGTTAATTTTTGTCATGACTTGGGAGCTAATGCTTGAGTATAGTACTTAGCTGAACTCCATCCGCCTTAAGAGCAATACTATATACTTGACAGCTCATTCACTTTGGAGGATTATGTTGACCATTGATGTCATCAAGGTATGATTGTTGAGAATAACGCTACGAGCTTATGGTGAATAAAGAGTCCTCTATTCTGGTTAAGTGACCAGTAATTCATAATTAATACTGTCGTTTTGTTGCATGAGATGGTGAGAACGAAACTAAAGCAATTGCTCGTGAATTTTGTTTAGCCATGCCAAGAGTCCATGTTGTTCTCATCTAATGAATATAAGGAGTCAGAGATGCATTTCATGCTACTTATCAGCACATTACACTGCTTTCAGATTCACATGTCATCTAAACTCTGCTCTGCTCCATATGTTTGACATACCGAGTCTCAATCTAGAAAATAGTGTGAAACTAACACATTTCTTGTTCTACTAAATTGCAGGCTCTTCCTACTTTTGCTTCTTTATTTCCTAACAAGAACAGCAACGGGCTCGGATTTGTCGATGTACCTGGCCTTAAGTAAGATGTTCATTACATGGTTACAGTAGCTTATGAGTTTTAATTTTCCTCCATGCCATGTTTCACTACCATTAATTTTGGAACTTCTTATTCATCTATCTATGTTTTTAGCAGCTCAATATGTATGCTACAATCACTTTAGCTTTCTATTTTGTCGTTTTTCTTCAGCTTTGATGCAAGCCTTCTATTGCATGGCCAACAATACATAGAGATATACAAGCCAATTCCTTCGTGTTCCAATGTAAGTAGCTTTCCTATCCATCTCAAAATATTTTGTTTTAATATTGTTGTGCTTAGCGCCTGAAATACATTGTATAGACAATGACTGACTGGAATGGTACTTATCATAGTTTTGGTCTAAAAGTTGGCCAAAGGATATTTACTGACTTCATTACCAAATAATTTTGTCCATGTGGATATACAAATATGGATTATCTTCCATTGTAAGTTGAGCCCTTTTAATTGAATTTGTGTACTCATGTTAGGTATGATCAATTTATCGTAGAGACAGGATAGTTCACATGGAGATCGTTCTCTAATGTTTTGCCAAAAGAACAGATATAATTTTTCTTGTTTCTTTTCTTTTCTTTTCTTTTCTTTTTTTGCCTTTGATGAAAGAGCTATCATCCTGTAGACAGTAGTCTAATAAGTTACTACACAGCTGAAGATTCCTTTAGGCTATTGATATCAGGATGGAAGAACACTCTTAGTGGCAACTCATGGATTCCTTATTTTTATTTCTTCAGGTATTAAACAAGGTTAAGGTAGCTGGCTTGCATGACAAAGGTACTGAATTGAATCAGCTCTGCTCGTTGCCTTCTTGTTTTGAAAATTAATGCTTATCATCTCTCTAATCCATGCCACTGCTAGAACTGAAACAAAAGATGAAACGTTTTCATAAAAAGAAAGAATGAAGCACAATAAACTGAAATCCTCCTATGGAACTCTTCACTTATTACCTATTATCCTAATGACTTGGCTCTATTGAGCCTTTAGCTCTGTGCTTGTTGCAATAGAAGATTTGCAAATGCAAATTCCATCTATTATAGGAATCATATGCCATGCTGAATTTTTTATTCTTTTCCTGTCCCATCCTATGCAAGTATCAAGTGTATTATTCATTTTGTCCCTCAGCTACCAGTGTTCATCCACACCAGCAGGAGTGTTTGGTCAGACTGTTAAGAGTACCACTGAGGCACTGACCAATAGAAATCACTTTTGATTGATTGCCATTTGCATCCTTTGAACTTTTCTACCACTTCATCAATAAGATCCTATACCCACTGATTCAAAGCAAGCAAAATGATCTTGTGCTCAAAATTGAGAAATGGTTTCACTGAGACTACTTCCATATGCAGGGAAAGCAACTATTCTTGAGATTGAAACTACAACCCATGTTGAAGATTCTGGTGAAGTTTTATGTATGAACAGGTTTGTGAGATGGCTTAAGATTTAAATATCCCAATTCGATAATTATAAAATACAAAGAAGCAATGCAATTATGCTTAATGCAGGAGTACTATCTACCTGCATGGTGCTGGAGGCTTTTCTGATTCTTCACGACCATTCTCCTATGCTAATTATCCCACCAATCAGGTTTCTCGTATATCTATTCCAAACTCAGTGCCTTCTGCTGTATATGAAGACTAGACACAACAATCCCAGGCATGTTGCTCATTCGACGTGCTATTTTGTGTGTGCGCGATTACATGTCTTTGTTGGTAATAGCAGTTCACAAAATTTCAAATAAACTATAGTAGCCATTTTCTTATATGGTCTGTGTTTTGATGAGTTACTGTGTTCATTGTACATAAATCATCCAAAGTACTGTAATTTGCATGTGCTCTCCAAGTGCTTTGATTTCAAAATCTTTTTTTGGACAGATCAATTCTATTTTGCAAAAGAACAAATTTCTCGATATATAACTCGAATATTTCTCTTCAAAGCCTGATTAGTTTTCATTGTTCATCCAGGCACTCTTGTACAGGCTATCTGGGGACTACAATCCCTTGCATTCAGACCCTATGGTTGCACAGGTTGCAGGGTATGTATGCCACTGCCATTTGCAGTATTCCTTATGTACTTTTTTACAGTATCAACACGCATGACATAAAGTTTGAAGTGTTCAATTATTAGCAACATACGTGATAGAAACGCTAGTGAGCGTCCAACTCTTTGTTGGCTCTTGTTCTTATTAAACAAGTCTATATAGGCGTAAAGAACTTGACAGGCAACGTTCCTAAAAATAATGATTTATCCCGTACAAAGGCAAACAATGTTTCACTGTTGCAGTGAAAGGGAATAAATGTAGCAGTAAGAAAGTCAAGTCCATTGAGCATGGTTATCCCTTGTCGGATTTATTTGGATTTTTTTCAACACAAATCAACAAACTCAGCGAGGTCAAAATGGTTGTCACAAATCGTTTTATTCATACTGGGATGACTTAGGCTTCAGTCATGTGTCTCATTTATTTTCCTCTATGCCTCACATGACCTATAGAGCTCTTGACTTGATGTTTACCTAGTGTGGGACCCTCGTTTACCCGGAGTCAGCTTTCCATACGTGAAGATTTTATCTGACAAGAACTTCTGTAGGTTCACTCGTCCAGTACTGCATGGTCTTTGTTCCCTTGGATTCGCGACCCGCGCTGTCATCAAATCTTTCTGCAATGGAGATCCAACAGCAGTGAAAAGCATCTTTGGTCGATTTCTTCTGCATGTCTATCCTGGGGATACTTTAGTCACTGAAATGTGGCTCCAAGGCCAGAGGTAAAATATATTTTATTTGAATTTCTGTAGCTGCTGATTTCTCGCCCACACACCCATGGAATGATTGGCTCTTGCAGGGTGCTTTATCAAACAAGGGTCAAAGAACGTAACCGCGCCGTACTTTCTGGATATATGTTGCTCAAACACATCCCCTCATCATTGTAAGTGCTGTGTCATATTCGTGACTGAATATTTTAAAGGAATTGGTGCCTGCTGCTTGCGTTAGTTTGGTAGTCTGCAGCGATCAGAAAAGCTAAAGCTTTCTGGGGTCATAAAAATCAGGTAAATGAAGAGTTGAGTTACTGCAAGTGGTGGGTTGCCATTGTAATGATAACAAGTGCTCCGCACGGATCTGCAAATGAAACATCGCCTAATTTATCACCTCTACATATTTGCTATTTCCTTTTCTTTGAAAACACTTGAAGATGTTATAGAAAACGCTAGTGCGCCTGTCTGGAATGTGGAAAATGAACCATTTCCTACGAAATTCACATGCTCTAACCAGTAGCCATCCAGTCATTTCAGAGACTGTTGGTACTTGGTAGTAGCAGCCTACCAGGGCGTTGGTGTCCAAGTCCCAACGATGGCCAATACTTTTGCGTCATACTGCTATACTCGTAGTACGAGTGTAGGGAATACGTGATGATGAACTGGAAAGGACTGACCAAAAGAAAAGGATAAAGACGTAATAGCTGGAGAAAGAATCTGTCAAGCATGGCAGCTGCACGGCTCTTACGTTGGCATGTGAAGCCTTTTCCAAGTTTCCATCTGTCTATCTCTGGATTTCCTGGGTACCTAGCAGCGTATGGCGTACTCACCAGATGGCATGGCAGTATCAGTATGGCACGGTATTCCTCCTTTTATTTCACCGTATCAATAACCAACTGCTCGTTATTCTGCAAAAGTACAGGATTTTCACTCGAGTTTCATAGGCAGTTCTTCTATAGAAATCAGCTACAATAATCTTCTACAGAACAGAAAACTGAAGAAAGATGCCTGGAAATCTCACTGCACATCTGTGATCTAACGATGGCACGACAAGCATACTGTCAGAGCTCGTTTGCTATTCCTGATTGAGTCACTGCAGGCAAACTTATCTGTCCAAAATTTCAGACAAGCACTCATTAGATGAAACCACTATTCCATCCAAGGGAGATGAGAGAGAGAGTGGTTTCATTTTCATGATGGATAGCCCGCACATGTGTATTCATTTGTTCCAACAACCAACATGCTTTAGCAAATTTGCAATTATGTATGTACTACTCCTACCACGTTAGAGCTATAGGAGCCTAGGTGTGCACGTATACGTTGGAAAACAATTGACGGGGGTACCTACCTACGTAGAGCTTCCACGGTGCAACGGACAACGGTTGACTGTCCATTTCTAATTGTTTTCGGCTTGCTCAATAATTAGACTATTACTATTATGTACATGATCCTTGGTAATTTTTGACTATGTTTGATATATGTAAAATTGATCGATTATCTAATTGTTATAATAATTATTTAAAAGTATAAATTAATTAATTAACTCTTGAAAAATTAAAAAATTGTTTTTTTCGAAAATGTTTTACATGAAACAAACTGTTTAGATATTCAGGTAGTGTTCCTTAATGGATGTTAGGTGAAATTTTTTAGGGCATAGAAACTATTAGTATATAATTAATTAAGTATTAGCTATTGCAACTTAAGATAGATTTATTTGATTTTTAAAGAAAATTCTATATAATTTTTTAAAAAGAAACATATTATTTAATAATTTAAAAAGCATGATTATAAAAAATTAGGAATAATCCACAGCTACCTCTAGTTTTGAATGGTGTCTTCAAGCAAATGCAATAAGAGATGTAAGCTGGCTCTAAAAATTGATATATTAGATTTATGCTTAGTTGGAGAAGAGAAAGAAGAAAAGCGGGCTATATATTTATATATATAGCCAACTAACAGCACAGACCAGTGCAGTATATATTTATATGTAGAGTAGACTATTATATTATTTATAGAAGACATGTCAGCTAAGTAGCTATTAAGTTACTCTTATAAATCTTATAAATAAAACTATAAAAGTACTACCTCTGTAAATCTATCCTTAAGAAACTTTATCGTTTAACTATATTACACATATTTATATAAAACTAAAACTATAATACCTTCTCTTTAACAAACTCTAATACACTTTACTAAATTTTAATATATTTGTTCTCTACTTTTATAAACTATAATATATTTCCTTACTTTTATAAAATTTAATATAATTGTTATTTTAAAGATAAAGTGTTTATGAGATAAATAAAAATAGGAAAAATGATGTTTTTGTTTGCGAGACGGAGGGAGTAGAAAAGAACGGGACCGTTCTTCGCCGATCTAACGAAAGCACCAAATTGTTATTCTGTTTCCTTCTTCCTTGTGTCAGAGAATCCAAAGTACTCCTGCCCAGTAGCACTTATTCGTACACACTCCAACCATTCTACTACTACAGTTGCTACTTGTGTGGTTATGGGTGAATCGCTGTGATCTGTTGTAGGGAGAAGGAAAGGATTGATGGTCTGAGTGAACAAAATGATGCGACCGCAGAGATGGAGTAAACCAGCTGAGCTGGAGATGTGCTGACGCCATGTGAGATGCTCTGTTTCTCCCTCAATACTTAGATGTATTTTCGGCTAATTATCTAATTTAGTACTGGTTTCTTATATCTGCACGGATAGAGAGTGTACCTGTACCAGCATAGATAAAATGAATAAAATGAGCATATATCGTCACATCTACTCCAGCAGTATCATGCACTTAATTTACAGTCTTTGTATTGCTTTGTCTACACTCTATTTGTAAGTGCACCCTTTTGTTGCACCGGCTTTTACTAGAGCTGTTAGAACGGTGCAGACCTGCACGGGTGTATATAAATATAGATAATAACTACCAAAGATAATATTAATATAAGCATAGATTGAACCATACCGAAAATTATAATTGTCACACTAATAGCCAAATAAACTAAATTATTAATTTTGTATATAATTTCTATATAAATTGAGGTAAGAGATAGAAAGATTTGAGTAAAAATAAAGAGTTATATAAAGAACAGAAGCAAATTAAAGAATAATATAATTAAACTATGCATTAAAACTACTAGAAGAATACTAGAAGAATATAAGATAAGGCAAAATAAAATTTCACAACACAGTTATTATATCGAAGAGTTATTAGACAAAATTAATTCTAGTTAAGGTAAAGAAATAGTTTTGGCTTTATCGGGTAATGTTGCATCCTCACTAGTCATAAACTCGAAAAAAATATTAGGAGTATGTTTGGAAGAATATCAAGTAGAGATAACAAATCTTCAAATTATATTGATAAGCAAAAGAGCAAATATAAAGAAACAAATGAGCTAGCAGATGTTGTAAAAGTGGATAAGCAGCTCGAAAGATATCATAGAGATACTTATCAATAAGATCTCAACAAATATATTGTTTGTATTTTTCAAATAACAATGGGTTATATAGAATATCTAGAGAAGTAGAATTAAGTGTCTCACAAAATTAGTTGAGTTAAAAATAGTAGCTAAGAAATTTAAAAATAGATTAAAATACATAGAATATAAATATATCCACCAAGATATGTATATAATAGGAAACAAAGATATGATAAGAAAGAAATTAGGAGCGAAAGTGTTAATAATCTTGATAAAAGATGGAACACAATAGACAAACCAGCATTAGACTTTCTATAAGGTGATAAAGCAGCACTAGGCTTTTCAGAAGGTAATATGAGTGAAAATATGTTGATAACATATATATATAGCCCCACATTTAATTATTCCTATAAAAGAATTCATAAATAAAATAAGTTTTGGACTATAAAAAAGGTTACGAAGAATTTAAAAAAATGTTAGTAAGTATAGATTTATAGAAATATTAACTAATAGAAGTGTTTCTAAATACAAATTAAATACAAATTATTATGTATTTAAAAAATAACATTCATGAACCATTTAAAAATAAGCTAAAAAAAGAGGTTGAGAAGAATGAAAAAATAGTAAATTAATAGAAAGTAAAACTTTAAGTCAATCTAAAAATTACATAATTTAAAGAGAATAGATTTATAAATTATAAATTAGTACCATGGATAATTTGGAAGAACAAACATCTGAAAAATATATCATAGAAAACTGAAGACACGATGTTTTTTAATTTATAGAAAAATAGATTAGAAAAGTGAAATAAAATATTATGAAGACAAATCAAAACATATAGCTGTAAAATGCAATAATTCAATAAGGAGTGAGTAGCCTAAAATAATAGATAAAAAATTTATTTCAAAAGAGAATTTTCTAGGATAAAGAAACTATAAAAAGAATAAAGACATGCCTATGTCAACCTAAATTAACTTAAGATAAATAATAGGAAGAAAATGAGAAATTATTTTTAGAAAGCTGTAAAGAAAAAATTAGTCTGATGAAAAAATTAGTCTGATGAAAGAAATGGGAAATACAGAAGAGCAAGAAGATAACTCAGATATTTTACAAACTCGATGCATAATCTTAACAATGGAAGTCATGGAATTATGTTTAGAAAAAAAAGATATGGTAAATGCTCAAAAAAATACAGTAGAAGGAGAAAGAATAGCAAGGATAGCAGGAAAATAGCCCCAGATAAAAAATAATATTTATATAATTATATTCCAGGCACATGTTCACTAAGAGAAAAGATTTTGAAAGACCTATAAAATTTTAAAATAAAAAAGTGATGGTGATATATTAAATTTAGCCGTATATAATTCTATTGACTGGTTAAATATTATTAGCATTTAGAAGAGGTTAATAATTCAAATATATATACAAAATCACACAATATAGAAAACAAAGTAGAAGAAATGATAATTTATATAGAAATATTTTTGGGTAAATCTGCTAAGGTCCTACGACGATAATGGGTTAAAAAGAATCCTAATAATTATAAATAATCACATAATTTTATAAATATAATATTCAATATTATTATAGCTGAATATCCAGAATTAGGTTATAAAATTTTACAAAATGAAAGAGTAAAAGAAATAGAAAAATTAACATTAACAAGCTGGAATGACATAAAAAAAATTTCTCAACAATATTTATATAACACTACATCCTCTAAGAAAGGATACAAACAGTAGGATATTTCAATAAATTGCCTATGCATGATTTTTCTAATCATATATAAAAGAAACCAAAGTACTAAAATTAATATCTCTCAAACAATAACCCTTGTATTTAAATAATTACAGAAAATATATATGGGCATACAAGCCAAAGGTTTAAGAAACATTCTGACTATAAAATAATATAAATACATTTATCATATGGAGAAGAGTCCTACAAGTAAAAGAAATTATAGATATTAAAATAAAAATAGTAATAATATTAGAATACTTCTTAAGAAGATCTCTTTTATATGTAAAAGAAATATAAGAAGATATAATCCAAAGAAAACTTATGCTGCAAATGTTTTATATGTAATTCACCTTACCATCTTAGTAATATGTGCCCAAATAAAGATAAAAACTATTCTAGTAAATATGAAGAGCAATAGAGATTTTTAATTATAGATTATGTAAACGAAAATATACCAGTACGTGATGATGAAATAAAAGATGATAAATCAATAATTTAATCATACAAACAGATGAAATTAAAAACATAAATGAATAATTAGATTTAATTGATGAATGAGCAGAAATAAAAATTAAAATGATGGATTATAAAAGAAGAAGCTATCAAGCCAAAGAGACACACATCCATGAAACAAGCGCACTTCTGGGCAGAGTTTATAACCACCCTAGGCTTAGTAGTACTAACATATACTAGCACCATTCTTAGTACATTAAAGCAAGTATTATAATATAACTATGTAAGTTGAGCAAATCTTATTTGTATATTCTTTTGGTATTCTCAAAAGAGAAAGCCATATGTAAACTTATTTTTTTATTTTTTTATTATGAAGTAATTTTGTTTAAGAATCCTGATTTGTTTATACTGGGACCTATAAAAGAAATTCATAGTTTGCATCTTATATAAACATTAGAATAACCATCCGTATCCGTAGAGAAGTGTTTCCTTTAGAGAGAAGATAAACTTTCAATTAGAATAAATTTTAACTAGGGATAATGAAAGTTTTTTTTTAAAAAAATAAATAAGTGAAAAATATGATAAGTTACAAGTAGTGTCTTATAGTTTTCGCCTAAATAACAATGAATACTGGTGAACAATGGTGTAAACAGCGCCAACACTAGTGAATAGTAACCAATATTAATATTTTTAGTGTACCAAATTTTTAAGCAGTGAGTTAATCAGTAAACTAATCATATATTTATTAACCTTCTCTAATCATAATTCTATATATATATACCAACGTTGATACCAAACTTTTCAATATATATATACATATATGCACCTATGTATGCCACAGTAGCAGAAAATTGATCAATGGAATTAGCTAAGCTATGGCTAGTTCTCAGATAATTTGTTCAGTTGGTGGCTACCATTCGATCCAGCAGTCTCCCCTACAAATAACGCATGCCATGGCAATGTGGCAGGCATGGCGATGGACAATGGGGGCAAGAGTATCTGCCTTTGGCCTTTTGGACGACAAGCACACAGGCACGGTACCCTACAAAAGCTAGTTGCTCCTACCCTCCTTGCCGGTCGGATTCGGAAGATGCATCTTATGCCATGCTATGGATGCCTCAAGACGGCCATGGAAAAGAAGAACACTACGCTACTGCAGTACAGTACAACACTGTAGCTGGGAAGATCTTGTAGGCTTCTTCTTTCGTCGTCTTTCTCTCTCTCTCTCTCTCTCTCAGTTGAGTTTCGATTCGGAAGCATCTCCTTTTCTCTGTTGGAAGTGTTCTCCGTGCGAATGTAATTAACTGAGTTTAATAAGGTTTTCATTATCTAAAAATGTCCTTTTCTCTTCATCTGAGTCTCTAGTTCTTTGAGATGACATAGAGACATTGGAAGGGAAAAAAATAGTAATTAACCACCTGCATCTAATCTTGGATTAGGCGTTGTATACTAAAATACTCCGCTATAGGAGCAAGTCGCAGTACATACACGTGAGTGCAGAGTCGCTACGATGCATGCCCCGCGGCGCCCACCGTGCACCAATCCTTTGCTTGCTTACACGCATATGTAGACATGGAGGTCGATCGATTTTCCTGGTATTCCGAAGGAAACGAGCAAATTTCGCCTGAATCTCGTATGAACTTTTCAAACGCCGCCGCCGCTCCGTCGAATACCGTTTCTGCCGTGTTAAGTGCTTTATTATTAGCTCTTATACTTATTATATGTCGTTAACTTGGTCCAGAGCATGCATCCAAGTACTTCGGTTACAGAGAGCTGGCCCACCAGGGGCACGACATGAAAATGAACTAATCATGGATGTGATGACGTTGGTGAGATGGCTCGCATCCCGATGCCCAAGTGGTATCACACTTGCGATCATTGGTGTTGGGATCGAGAGCTAGTATTACTAGCCCTCCCGTAGTACTCCTTCTACCCGTCTGCGTTGTGTTCACGGCTGCATTGCATGCCTGCAATTTACCTCTCCGGCCGGCCGGTGGCAAGCATACAGCACAACTACACAAGAGCAGTACACAGGGCCACGTTGGTTCTCATCTGGCCTTTGTATTATGAATAAGAAAACGAATTAGCTACGTGCTTTACTAGTAACTCCCAGTGAGTAAGGAGGAGTACATCAACATGGTACGTACTCGGACGGTAGGAGCAGCCACTTGCAGTTGTTAAGTTGACCACTACTACGTACTCCTCCGTATATGCATGCTCTACTACTACTTACTGTTGTATTATAACTTAAGTTTTATTCTAATATTAGTCTTAAACTAATATATGCCTATAAATATAAACCAGCCCAGTAGCTATAATCTATTAGCAGTTAATTTTATCTCCTGTTGTTTTTTTCTTCTCTATATTATATTAGAGAGAGCTTTCCCATATTAAAATTTATGTCTCATTTTATCCTATTTTTATATAACAAGTGGTATTCCAGCATGTTGCAGCCGATGCTACTTTCGTCATCTCGTCCATTCATCTTGTTTGGCGAGTTTGCAACCAATCCGATGTAGTTATCAGCCCGTCATTGTCTCGTCGAAGTCAATTTGCGAGAGCGAGATTGCATCCAAAGCAGACTCAAGTTGGGACTCAGATCACGCAGCAGATCAAAAGCAGATACGCAAGCGCAGGCACCTACATCTACTCCTACTACAACAGTCCTTGCGTGCATCGAGGAGGAAATGAGCACCAGCGCACGTCCCTGCCCTCTATCAACCTGAGCATGATTCCCGAGGCAAGGTAAAAAAAAGAATTCACTGCACCTATCCAAACCAGTCCAAGGATGGTGAATTTTCCGTAAGAAATTGCTAATCACACCGAAGTTAACGTATACATAACTCATGTTCCTGGTTGAATTTAATTTCATATTGTGTTTTTTTCTACATCCACACAAGTACAAAGTTTTATTGACATTGAGAAGTTCGATGGAAAGATTAGTTTTAATATATGACAGGTTCAGATAAAAGTTATTCTTATACAATTTAGTTTCATAAGGCATTGGATACTAAACCAACGAATTGACAAATAATAAACTAGAGGAATTGAAAAAAAAATGTTATCAACGATACAACTCAGTTTATCTATATATGTTTTGCGTGAAGTTATTAATGAGACATCTATATCTCTACAGTGGACAAAATTGAAGAAAAGTGTCACCGATAAATTACGCCTTAAGAAACGTCTGTACATATTGATCTTAAAAATTTAGATGTGAAAATTGATGAACTGGTTGTCTCTTTGTCTAAGTACCTTTAAACACTTTAAAAAAATTATGCTTTATGTCAATCATGATTCCCTTAGTTTTAAAGATGTTAAATTTAAATTTATTGTCCAATAAAAAATTGATATTGATTCTCATTCTAAAATTAAGCTAAGGGTTTAATAGTTACAGGTAGATTAACAAAAAAGTGATTCTTCTATAACTTTATCTAAATCAAGAGATATAGTAACTCCAGATTAATTTGTCGTTATTGTAAGAAAACAAATCATGATATTTTTTATTGCTTCAAATTGAAAAGAAAGGAAGAAAGAAGTAAAACTTAAAAAAGAAAAATCTGCTTAGGCTATTTTTGTTGCTAGTAATTCTGATAGAGATGTTTTAATTAGCACTACTAGCATACGTGATCAAAATGGTTGGATTATTGACTTGACTTACATCTTTTATATATCAATGATTTTATACTTATGATTCTATTGATACTGGTGGAGTTGTTATTAGTTATAGGTTTTTAATTGAAATTATTGGAATTGGTTTTATTTAAATCAAGAGATTTGATAGCATTGTTAGGACTTTTTCAAATATTCACCATATTACTAGAATAAAAATAAATCTTATTTCTTTGGACACTCTTGAATTCTTGATATAAATATGTTAATAATAATGATGTTCTTAATGTTTCAAAAGAGTTTTAAAGGGTAATATAATTGACGGTCTTTCTTTCTTACAAGGGTCTACACTTATAGTTGTTATAGGTGTTTCTATTATTACATTATATCCTCAGCTTTCGTATATGCACTTAGGTCAAATGAGTGAGAAAGATATACATCTTCTTTACAAGAAATATCATTTAAACAATATTGGTAAACTTGATTTCTGTAAATATTGTGTTTTTGGTAAATAAAAGAGGGTTAGTTTTACTACTGCTACTCATCAAACTGAAGGAATTCTTGATTATATTCATTCTGATCTTTCATGCAAGCATAAGTTTTATATTATTGGTGGGTGTGAATACTGTGTAATATCGATAGATGTTTTTTCTCATAAAGTTTGAATTTATTTATTGAAACACAAATATGAAACTCTTTCCGTGTTTCAGAAGTGAAAAATTTTGGTGGAAAAGCAAACTAGCAAAAAAAATAAAAAAGTTTAAAACTGATAATGGATTGAAATTTTGCAGCGGTAAGTTTGATAATCTATGTGCAAATCATGGTATTGCAAGACATTTGACTGTTTCAAGAACTACTCAACAAAACGGTGTAACAAAGTGTATGAATCGCACTCTTTTAGAAAAGAGCTTGTTGTATGCTTTCAAATGCAGGCCTATGGAATAAGCGTGTTTTATGGGCTAAAATTGTTTCAATAGCTTGATATGTAATCAGTTGCTCTCCAAATTTTGATTCTAGAAAAAGTCTGGTCAGGTAAATTAGTTAATTATTATAATTTGAGAAATTTTGGTTGTCATTTTTATGCTCATGTTAGCATCATTAGAGTCTAGAGCAAGAAAATACATATTACATATTTGTTAGTTATGGTTCTAGTGTCGAAGTATATTACTTATGGTGTTCTGATGCTCACAAATTAATCATTAGTCATAATTTTATTTTTCATGAAGATATTTTTTTCTCCTTGGATAGTGTTAATTTACCTACAATTGAATATGAAATTAATAAAGCAGCTGCATGCATGGGATACAAAGTTTGAGGTAGTTTCACCTACTATCGATTCGGATTCTTTAGTTACTTCTACTACACAGCAAGTTACTATTAGTACACAACACGTTTTTGGTTCATCGTCTTCTAATAATAATGATTAATGCAATGTTCGAGATAGAATTAGAAGAAATATTTAGTTACATGTTAGATATCATGACATTGATGATATAGTTGTTCTGCTCTTCTTGCTACATAAAATGTCAGTGATACTGTTGAACTTTCTTTTTATTCTGAGTCTATCTTATGTGAAAATTTGGCTTAATAAAAATCATACATAGGATTTGATAGAGCTTCCAATAGGTAAAAGCCATTAAAATGCAAATGAATGTATCAGAAGGAATGCATTTCTAGAGTTGAACTTGTAAGATTTAAAGCCTATTTAGTGGTGAAAGGTAATGGTTAAAGGAAAGGTATTGACTTTAATGAAGTTTATTCTCCTATTGTGTGTCGTTCTTCTATTCATGTGATGTTTATTTTTGTTGCTTCATTTGACTTGAAATTATAATAACTTAATGTTAAAACTACTTTCTTGCATAGAGATTTAATGATACAACCTTAAGGTTTTGCTGCACATGGAAATTTTTTTAGTTTGTTATTTGAAGAAATCTATTTATAGTCTGAAACAAGCTCCTATTCTCCTATGTAGTGGTACATAATTTGATTCTTTTTATGATTGTACAATAATATTCGGCAATTATGACATATGTGTTCATTTTAAATAATTTTCCAATGGATCTTTTGTCTATTTGTTGTCTAGATGATATGCTTATTAATTCTCATGATAAATCACTAAGTGATGAGTTGAAGGCTCAAATTAGTCATAAATTTGAAATAAAAGATCTTTAACTTACAAAGAAAATTCTTTGCATAAAAATTTAGCATGATCATAAGACTGATAAACTATTTCTATCTTAAAAAAGTTACATTAATAAAGTATTTGACAAATTTAATATCTATAATTTTAAGCCCGTTTCTACACCTTTTATTTCGTGCTTTAAATTCTTTAAGTCAATATCCTGTTAGTTAATAAAGATGACAAAGACTATGTATCACGTGTTTGCCATTGACAATTTTATATAAGTTATGATTTGCACTCGACCACATTTGTCTCATGTAAATTAGTGTAGTTAGCAGATTTATGCATAATACTAATAAAGAACATTGGAATGCATGAAGTGGATTCTGCATTATTTAAAATGTACTTCTAATTTTGGTAATAAAGTGAAGATAAATAATGTTGTTGGATTTATTGATTCTGATTATACTAGAGTTCTTAATAAAAAAAAGTTTATTTCTAGATATATACTTTTTATGTGGTTCAGCCACTAATTGAAAGACTTCACTTTAGTCCGTTATTACTTTTTCTATTACTAAAGCAGATATATTTTTATCAAGAAAGCTATTTGGTTACGAGATCTTATTTTTAAATTTGGTATTTAGTATGATATTAATACTATTTTAGAGTGATATTTGTTTGACAAAAATAATATGTTTCATACTAAGACTAAGCATATTGATATCAAGCATCATTTTATTCAGTGATATTGTTGTTTAAGGACATATTATTATGGGGAAGATACATACTGAAGATAATTCCACAATATACTTACTAAATTACTCTCAAATATTAAGTTTAAACATTGTTTAGACTTATTAGACATTTACATTGTTTAGCCCTTTTTAAGGCTTTAGAGACAATTTTTTTCTAGGATTTTAAGTTAAAGGGGAAGTTTATTGGATTATGACTCAAATACTAATTTTGATCTAACATATGTCTATAAATTTAGGCTTTTTTTCTCTTCTACGCTGAAGAGGTTTTTAATTTTGTATCTCACCTATAACTAGTACTACGTGTACTCTCTCTCTATATATACTCGTTGTACAGCTCTTGTTTCATAATTTGACTCATCGTTCCGTATAAACAGCTAGACAATAATTAAACACTCATCCGTTTTCGAGAGACAGAGAGAAAGAGAGAGAGCACAATCAATTTAACCAAACATGCATGCAAGCATGCGTATTTATTTACGTCGTCGAGCTAGCACGGCACGGAGCACGCAGCCACGGGGTAGGGGTGTACTTATTGGTCCGTGGACTAGTCATCAGTGGAGCCGACCGACATGTGGGGCCGAGGTCGCACAGCATTGACGGGCGTAGCCCACCTGCCCCACGCCAAACACGGAAACGGAACGAGGCTGCACGGTGCAGCGACGGCGACGTCCTCACCGCAACCAGCCAAATCCAACAAGCTACGATTTCGTGGTGGTGGTGGTCCAGCTCCTCAGTTATTGAAGTCACTCGTTAAACTTCCATTCCTAAGTTTTATTTTACCCTTGTGTGCATATTATCGTATATCAGTACTGTACATGAGCCCTAGCCGCCTGTATTTACACGCCATAAATAAACGAAGACTAATACTACTCCGTAATAAAATAAACAAACAGAACCCAAATGAAAAAAAAATAAAATAAAAAGAAAAAAAGAGAGTACAGTTTCTCTTCATCTTAAAATAATTTTATTTTTAATTTTTAGTCTTTACACTTTGTCTTACAATAAGTGAATCATCCATTTTATTTTTTTAATACCCTTAACTACTAACCTTTCAATACTATTTTTGATTAATTTAATTATTTTGTATAAGTATAAAGTTATATTTATTTTGGATCGAAAGGAATAGTCATCAGTGTGGTTCCACACACGCTCTCTCTCCTCCCATCGCTTTCCCCTCTCCTCTTCCCTTCCCTTGCCGTCTCGTCGCATCGACCCATCCGCCTCCTTCCCCTCGCGGATGCGATTCCCTCTCCACCGCTGCCGCCGCCACGCCCGCGCCTAGCACGTGCTCTTCGGAGTCAGGAGGGGGAAGAATAATAATGGCGAGCGCGTCGGAGGACGACGCCGGCTCGGAGCGGTGCTGCGGGAGCTACAGCCCCAGCGCGGACGTCAGCGAGTCGGAGACCTCCAGCGACTGCTCCGCGCCGACCACCACCACCACACGCCGCTTCGCCTCCTCCTCCTCCGCCTCCCGCGGCCTCGCCTCGTCGTCTTCCTCCCTCCCGACTCCTCCCTCCTCCGCCGCCGCCTTCTTCCTCTCCGCCAAACCCGCCGCCGACCTCTCCGGTTTGTTCGAACTGACTCTCCGCTTCTCTTTGCTTGCTTACATCCCACTCCACCTCTGCGTTCCCCCTCACGAGATGCTTCGTTTCGTTTGTGCTTGTCGGATTCACCAGAGGTCGACATGATGAAGGAGCGCTTCGCCAAGCTGCTGCTCGGGGAGGACATGTCCGGGAGCGGCAAGGGCGTCTGCACCGCGCTCGCCGTCTCCAACGCCATCACCAACCTCTCCGGTACGCCCACATTGCCGCGATTTGTGACGAGGAGAGTGGAATAACTAATGCATTGTCGTTGTTTCCTCCAAATCCAGCCACCGTGTTCGGCGAGCTGTGGAGGCTGGAGCCGCTGGCGGCGGCGAGAAAGGCGATGTGGACGCGGGAGATGGACTGGCTGCTCTCCGTCGCCGACTCCATCGTGGAGCTCACCCCCTCGATCCAGGAGCTCCCCGACGGCGGGGGACAGTTCGAGGTCATGGTGCCGCGCCCGCGCAGCGACCTCTACATGAACCTCCCGGCTCTCAAGAAGCTCGATGCCATGCTCCTCGCCATGATTGACGGGTTCAAGGAGACGGAGTTCTGGTATGTGGATAGGGGAATCGTGGTTGATGACAGCGCCGGGGGCCCCTTCTCCTCGTCGTCGTCGTCCTCTTGCGGGCGGCTGTCGGTGCGGCAGGAGGAGAAATGGTGGCTGCCATGCCCATGGGTGCCGCCCAAGGGGCTGACCGAAGATGCGAGGAGGAAGCTGCAACAAGACAGGGATTGTGCGAACCAGATACTGAAGGCGGCCATGGCAATTAACAGTGATGTCCTTGCTGAGATGGAGATCCCGGAAGTGTACTTGGAGTCGTTGCCAAAGGTAAATAAACACTTCAGATTTGTAATTCATTGGTACTAGCTAGTAGTAGCTACTAACAACTGTTGCAAGTAAAAGTGGACCAATGTGTGAAATTGCTGTGAACAGGGCGACTTCTCACCATACATGCTTGCAAATGTAGCTCTATTAATGTGTCTAATAGTAAAAGACGTGTGGTGAAACTGCTGGGTGCCGTTATGGCAATGCGATCCATATTCTTGAGCTAGCTGTGTTGCTATCGCACTGTCTTCTGTCCCGATTCAATTTATTTCCAATCTTGTTCTTAGAGGCCTTTTTTTTTTGCAAGGAATCAATTCATGTGTAGTACAGCTTTCATGGAATTTGGTGAAGAAATCGACCATCTATACGCTCCTTCATTTCTCTTATGGAGTTAATGACTTAATCTGTCTGACCCCAACACTACTAATGCTTCCTTGAAGGCTGGATTCATGTAGTTAAGCTACCGTTTAGATGAAATTCTTACATCTTATGTGAGGGGGTCGCAGCATATCTTGCATTAGTTTACTCCTTGCTGCTTTATTTGGCAAGATGTTCTTAGCATCCAATCTGGGTATCCTGCAACCAGTATTTCATTTTAATGAAAGGTTGAAAGTGTTCTTACCAATTATCAGCTGAAGTTGAAAGCTGATGGCTTTTAGAATGCAAAGAACTTAATTGCATAAATTAAGGTAGGATGGAGAGTTTTGTAAAAAGATACCTGGGCAAGATCAAATTTGATTTATTTCCTGTCTGTGCTTGTACACCATCATGCCCAAAACTGAGGGTAGTGATGCATATTCTTGTTAAAGCATTAATGTCACCAATGTAAATCATGTATAAATTGCTAAACCTGGTCAAGAATATAGTATAGA
This sequence comes from Oryza coarctata, assembly GCA_030770085.1. Classification (NCBI taxonomy): domain Eukaryota; kingdom Viridiplantae; phylum Streptophyta; class Magnoliopsida; order Poales; family Poaceae; genus Oryza; species Oryza coarctata. The sequence goes on along the minus strand of CM061479.1, from coordinate 14,903,088 downwards.
TGTTGACTGTAGGCTTGTCATGTAATGTGCTTTAGAGACGCAATTTTGGAATTCCATGCCATCTTTATACCTTTTTATTCTGTAATTTGAATACAGCATTTGTATTGTATCTTCTTAAAATGAATATGTAAGTCACATCTGATATCTTTCGCTCTGTATTTATGTGTTTAATCATCTCTCGAAAAGAATACTTCTTTATTGTTCATGGATATTTCCAGGAGTTCCACACATAGTAATCCTTTCTTTTTCTTCAGAGTGGTAAATCTTGCTTGGGTGAGATAATTTACCGATATATAACAGCTGAGCAGTTCTCACCAGAATGCCTCCTCGATTGCTTGGATCTGTCATCAGAACACCACACACTTGAAGTAGCAAACAGAATAGAGGCTGCCATCCATGTTTGGAGACTTAAAGGACAAAAGAAGTCCACACCTCAAGCAAAATCAAAGAAATCTTGGGGTGGGAAAGTGAAGGGCCTTGTTGGAGATACAGAAAAGAGTCATGTATTGTCGCAAAGAGCTGATGGGTTGTTGCAGAGCTTAAGATTGCGATACCCTGGTCTGCCACAAACCTCCCTTGACATGAACAAGATCCAGTATAACAAGGTTATTTCTTACATCTACTCATTTGAATATGTAAGCAAGTGGGTTAGGCTTAGAGTTAGAATTGGATGTCCATTCACCTTCTATTTTGTCAAACCAAGCACACCATATTTCTAAGATCTGAATGATACAAGTATTTGTATCAGTAGAACCTTGCTTTTGAAATATCAGTTAACTTACGTGTCTACATAATCAAAATATTCATTTTTTTCTTGTGTTTCTTGTCCAGGACGTTGGACAGTCCATACTAGAGAGTTACTCAAGGGTTGTGGAGAGCTTGGCATTTAACATAATTGCCAGAATCGACGATGTAATTTATGTGGATGATGCAACAAAGAAGTCTGCTGCTGCTGAGTCTGTGTCAATCTTCAATCGTGGCATAGGCATACCAGTTCAGAAGAGAATCTCCCCAAGTCCGTTCTCAATTCAGAATACACCGAATGCCTCGCCATTTGCTACACCCAGTTTCACTCCAGTTACAGGCAGCCCTGGAAGAGTACAGCCTCCATTAAACAAAAACAACTTACCAGCAAAACAAGCGGCAAAAGTTGAGAAGCTGTTTTCTGGTGATATGGAGAAGGTCTGGACATATGCTGGAAACCTGAGTGCTAGGAAAGACGCAGGAGATGCCCCGGACAGGGACTGAAAGGCAGCGAAGAAAGTTCAGATTTTAGAGGTGTTTCAGCAAGGTCAACAGGTTTCTACACATCCTGTTCTGGTCGTTAGCTAGATTTTCCCTGTACAGAAGCAACATGATTCATTTTTTGTACTTTCTTAGCGAGCCAAGGGTCGTCTATCCCTAGGTGTGACCCCTGAGGCTTGATCGCATCTGAACAATTCAATAGTTTCACGTTGCTGCCTCTGTCGGACATTTACTCATCTTCTTCATGTTTATACTATCTGGTTTAGTTAGCAGCAAGTGATTGAAGTTCAGGTGCTGCTGTTTTTTTTTGTCCCTGGAGGCATCGGTTCCCTAATGATCAACTGCACTTGAAGTGGAATGTTCTACTTGTACCATGGTCATGTATCATGATTTCTGATGCCTGGTTGTATATAAAACCTAATGAACTGACCAGACACTCTTGAGTGACTTCGAACTCTTGCTTACATTGGCTGTGATCTATCACAGCTGCTGAAGATTTGATCACAGCTTTGTTGGGATCATCCTTGACTAAAATTTTTTCTTCGCCAATATTTTCTTTGAGACCAAGAGATCCTTTGCATTTTCTTTCTTCTCTGCAGCTGCAAGCAGATTGTCTATGCAATCTGCCACTGACTTTGGCTTAGCTTCTCCGTGGAGGAAGCAAAGAATACATTGTTCCAGAATCACACGGTGACGTTGCCAAACCATCAAACCCTCAGGTAAAAGTAACTTCATCTGCAAATATGCCAGGCCTAATCTTCTTGGGTCATCTACTCCGATCCATGGCAGCATGCCAGCATCTTACTCCTTCCTGCACTTCACAAGTCTCTAATTTTGCAATCAAATTGCCACAGTATGTAAGCTGTGCATTGCGATGCTCCTGCATTGATCCTGTTAAAGGCACGTACTTTGACAGTGACCCGAGAAAGGAAGAGACTTTGTAGCTACACGACCAGACTGGCATGGCCGCCGCCGCCGCGAACGGCGCGACGACGCGGGCGCCGGCTGGACCGCAGCTGAAGCTGCTGGTGGACAGGCGGTGGAGATGAGGTGGGAGTCCGGGGACGACGCGTCCGGCAAGCCGGCGCCGGCGAGGGCGGGTACGTGAAGGAGGTGGTGACCTACCTGGTGATGGACGACCTGACCGTGGAGCCCATGTCCACCATCTCCGCAGTCATGCTGCTCAAGAAGTTCGACGTCAAGGACTGCTCCAACCTCGAGGAGATGACCGTCGACCTGGGGCCAAAAGAGGTAAACTTTTGCATCCCTCTCCGTCGATCCCTCCGCCGCCTCCGCCGCAGAGTAGTTTTCGATCTTACAAATACTACACAAGGGGATGCCTTTGAGATGGAATAGATTATGTAGACGATGTCAGCATGGTCTCCAGATATCAGAACTCATACCTCATTAGATTTGTACCCAACATGCCATGCTAACGTCAACACTTAAAATATTCTATTGGGTCAACGGGATCCCGTTCCTAGTCCTTATCTTATCTGATCTGTACTAGATATTTATTCACTGTTTATCATCATGCCATTGTGCAGTGTGTGAAGGCGTCTCTGCAGTCGACGACGGCATTGACGGGTGTGTTCGGCGGCGGCGTCGCCATTGATGATACACTTTGAGTGTGCGAGCGACATCGCCATTGATGTACTGGTCGATATATACTTGTACGTTCAATGGAAAAGACCAATTAATTCACGTTTCCACCATGAAAGTATGAAACAGTATGAGATGTTCTCTTAGTGTTTTGCAACAAATTTGCCAAAAAAACAAAAACAAAAACCTCAAATGAAACGTGCAGAAACTTACCGTGCAAGTGCAAACTTTTGGCGATGATCTCAAATTGGGTCTCGGTGACGTTGTGGTCTCACGCAGCCCAAAATATCCTCCAAGATTAGGCCCAATGTGGCCCACTGACGAAGGCTACTAAAAGTGTGGAGGCCCAACATAGGAAACCTATTTGTGGAGGCCTGTTGTCCGATCCGTTGTCGGATGAGGATCGGACGGCTGATAACTCCACCAATCGAACCTGATTGGGCATACTATACGGTTTGTCCCCTTCTGTTGCAGGCTTGCAGCCTCTCGGTTCAAGAAAGTAAAAAAATAAAATGAAAAATACTAATAGTATACCCGTCCTAAAATTTAATTATTTTTAATTCTGGGCATGAAAATCAAGAAAATATGTGGGATTAAATGATGGAAAGGATTTAATGGTAGAAAATTATAATTGGTTGAAAAAATAAGTGTATAAAGAAATTAAATAGAAGTTAGCTATGGTTTGGTAGAGATAAAATGGTTAGTAAAGAAAGTGAACAATTGAACAGCTACTCTCTTTGTGTTAAAATATAATTACTTTTAATATTTAAATCTATTTTAAAATACAACTAATTTATCTACCTTAATCCAATCGTAACATTCCATTCTTTTTTTTTTACTTTTCTCTTAACCATACATAACCATTATTCACCCTATATCTTAATTTCTCAAAAAAATAGTATAGTCTCTCTATATTTTTGAGACGGAAGTAATCTCTCTAAACTCAACTTCCTTCGTCTAAAAAAACATCTATCATATTTTGTGTATAAACGTGAAAGTATTGAAGGAGAGGTAGTAGTGAACCTGAAGACTTCAGTATGGCCTGCGAACCCGTGGTTGTTTTGAGGCACAACATATGGGCAGCGATTTGCTGATGATCTTCCTCTCATCACAAGCCATCATCACTCATCGCCAGTACGGCGCCGATGCATCCATCCATCGATCAATCGATCCCAGCCATCGTCTACGAGCACTCTCGTTTCTCGCATCTCGGAGAGCTGCGAGACTCATGCTTATATGCTTATAAAATAAATTTTAAAATTTAAATATGGAATTGATTTTATAATTTTTTATTATAGTTTATTTTTTGTTGTTTACTTTTAAATTACTAATAATATACATATAAAAGTTTTATCTATAAATTATTTTTTAATATTTAATAAGCCGTTTCGTTTATATTTATTATAAGGATAATAATGAGTTTGTTAGTAGTACAGAGTGTGGAATGGAAAGGCTATAGGTGCAGTAGCAGGCTAGCTGATCGATGGCATTTCATCCCAAAATCACATTGACGAGATCGATTTCGATTCCTTTGTGCTCACTCTTTCTCTGGTCTCTGGTTTGGCTGACGGGTTTACTATTCGCATCCGCGCGGCGGCCTCCCTCCTTTCCTAAGCGTTGGGAACAGCGAGAGCTGCAAGAGGCAATGCCCCGCCTTTAACACGCATTCAAATTGTAAGATCGATTCCCTTGAAGACAGCGTAATGATTGTAAAAGATAAAATTAAAATTTAACAATTTTTCTTAATGATAAATTAAGTCTTTAGAACTGGACAGATAATTGTTTCGTTATTAAATAAATTAAACCAAAATCCGTAAATCTGATTGATATAGAATAAACTAAACAAAAAATATAAATAAACTCAACTAAAATCACATCATCTCAATCGGACTTCTAGATCATAATATATTAACGAAGATTACTAAAATTAAACACTAATTTGAAAAACCCTAGCTAAATTTTATATCAACTAAATCAAATCAAAGAGAATAATTTTCGCATAAATTTTCGATAAACTTTAACTTTCTTCTCAAAATTGCACTTACAAAAATTTAAAAAAACTCTCATAATTTTGTGTCTAAGTCCTAACATCTTACCTTCTATTTATAAAAAAAATATCAAAATAAATGGCATAAATAACTCTGAGATATTATAACCAGATATTTGATCTAAAATGAATGCTTCAGATTGCAGTAAGTTATCTCTCAGATTACAGTACGTTATCCCAAGTCTATAGTCCAACTCGAATCCATAGAGAATCCGACTTGGTTTCTATTGTATATGTATGTACTTGCAGGATCCCTGTGATCAGAGGCAAGGAGCTGGACTTGCCACACCCTGTATGTGGAGGTCACCAGCAGAGGTGGCCTCGCAAAGGTCTTTTCTTTTCTTTTTTGCATCGATAATGTCGTGCTGTATCGTCGTCGATCGAGGCAATGTGCAATTGCAAATGGTGAGTTTTTTTTTTGGTTCTGTATATGGATGATGCTTGTGTGAGTGTGCAGGTGATGGAGGAGAGGAAATGGCGGGAGGTGATGGAGCAGTTCAGGTTCTCGCCGACGACGACGAGTGCGTCCTACGTGCTGAGGAGGTACTACCTTAGCTTGCTCCACAGCTACGAGCAGGTCTACTTCTTCAGGGCCGATGGCGCGCTCCTCCCCCCTGCAGGTTCATGCCCATCATATCCAAGAATTCATCTTGCAAGATTTCTTTTGGTTTTGGGGAGTTTGGATTGAGCTGCTGGTTCGATCTTGTGCAGCGTCCGCGCTGACGAAGACGCCCAGGAGGAACATGAGAGGAAGCTCCGATCAGCCAGCGGCGGGGCATGGTGGTGTGCAGGCGACGGTGGCGCCGGAGATCGGGAAGAGAGTGGCACTCCCGGAGTGGCTAGGTGGAGGTAGGTGGCGAAAGAAGCCTCGGTGTTTTCGCCGTGGATTGCATTGCATTGCATTGCATTGCTTGCTTCTCCGATGATGATCTGGTGCTGCACGCAGAGCCCTGCAGCTTCAGCGTGACCGCTCGATCGACGGCAAGTTCGAGCACGGCTACTTTGTCACCGTCAAGATCGCCGCCGAGACGCTGCGAGGTGTGCTCTACCGCGTCGCTCCATCTCCTCCGGCATCAGCGCCACCACCTGCCGCACCACTCTTCTCAGCTGCGGCGCCGCCGGTGCAGCTGCCGCCGCCGCCGCCACCCAACAATGGCGGCGGCGCGACCTCGAGGAGCCGGCGCCGGCGAGGGCGGAGGCAGCGAGACCCGGCGAAGCCGAAGCCGAACAGGAGCGCCTACAACTTCTTCAAGGAGAAGCACCCGGAGCTGAAGGCGATCCCCCCGCACAGGGAGAGGGAGTACAGCAAGATGATCGGCGACGCCTGGAAACGCCTCGGCGAGGACGACAAGATGGTTCGTTCTCGCGTTCATGGCGCCATTGCTGATGCTTGACGATGATCAATCAACCACCTCTTGAATCTTGAATGACACATTTCGCCAATTTGCCATTGCCAGGTTTACTAAAGGTGCAGTGCCAGGGACAAGGAGAGGTACAAGATGGAGATGCAGGAGTACAACGAGAGGCTCAAGCTTGCGCCGTCAACAATGGCGGCTGGATCAGCTGAGACCAGAAGCTTCAGGCCTACAGCTGAATGATAAGGTCAAGCAGAATGCTGTAGTGTGGTTGACAGTTGACTACAAGAACAGTTAGAGCAGCTAATTAGTTTAACCAAGATGGCCAGCAGGAAAAAGCAACCCTAATTACCTACTTATAAATATGTATATTAAGTCAATCAATCAGCTGTAGCTGGTGGTTATAGTTGGATGACCAAGTAGATTTCCCTGTGGCAAGGTGAAGTAAGAACTGATCTTCTGGTGCCAGTCTGCTCTGTTCCAATGAAGCTTCTCCCAGTTTTGGTTTCAGTTGAAGGGAAACAAATGTTATGGACTAAGATTAGCTAGTTGTAGTGATATATGCATATAACATTAGCTACTGATCTTGTTAGGCATGATTGTCTTGTGTTATAACATTAGCTACTGGTCTTGTTAGACATGATTGCCTTGTGTTTCCTCTGGTAATGGACCTGATTTGTCTGCACAGCAGGCCTCTACATGCTTGATTCTCAAACGGAGCAGCCTGATTTGTCTGCACAGCAGGCCTCTACATGCTTGATTCTCAAACGGAGCTTCTCCCATCCTTTGGTTCAAATGGACGAACTTAGTTTGGACATGAGGCAACTGTTGAAGCCCTACATGCTACAATAGTGATAATACTAACATCATTTGGTAATTAGAGTATCAGACATGTCCATAAGCACGTAAGTGTCACAACCATAGTGATATATCTGGAGGGCAATATAAAAATATTATATATATTACATGTTATGTTTATATTATATTAATTTATTTATTAAAATAGATATTAATATTATTAATCAATGAGTATGCTCTTAATATCATATGCTATTTCTAAATGATTCTTCATCATATATCATATTAAAATTAGCAAATGTATTGATTAACAATAATGTCTCGATATATAAAATCGATAATATGAATATATATTAGTGCACATATGTTGAATAGATCTGCTATTAGATAGAGATTTTATATGTTATTAGTTAATATCAAGTAATGTTTATATGAAGTATTTAGACTTATTATAGTTTTCAACGTATTAGTTTATTTTGAGACTATCAAACACTACTCCGTAACAGAATAGTTATAAAATTAGTTTTTATATTTACTATAAAATATACAGTGGAATATAAGTGATTAAGATAGAATTTGTGAAGAGGTTCTCTGTATCTCTCGATATAATTAATTATGAAAGTGTATGACCATAACATAGTGATTAAAGAGTCCATCATTAAGTTTATAATTTATTACAAAATCGAGAGAGCGATTGAGCATAACACAAGTCTTAAACTCAATCGATATCATATAGCAAAGAGATTCATATATAAAAATTCAACCGATATGATCTTTATATATACTTTAGATTTAATATTTAGAGTGACCGAAAAGACGTTTCCGAATTATAATCAAATATACGTGAACCTATAGGTTGTACACTTAATAGGTTAAAACAAGTTAAAATGATTATTTAAATGTGATTCGGATAAAAACTTATTGGACTATGATCCATAAGCTCAAGTGAGAAAGTCTATATATAAGAAGATGAGGTAGGAAAGTCGAGCAGATATCTTTATTCATCTCGAGAAATAAAAATAGCTACTTGTAAGTGTTAGTACACTCGCAATCGATATTCTAAATTGTAGGTTCTAATACCGATAGAAACGCTGCTCTTTACAACATTGATTGGCATTAAAATCATATCGATCAACTGCTTCATCTACCAACTCAACACGTGGGTTGTTGGATCAGGTTCTCCAACTCTAATTTCACTGTAACATACGTTTTATGATAATGGTCCGTAATTACTCTTTGCATAATATTCTAATAGGAAAAAAATATTTTATACTTTCGTACCCTACGACTTCCTCTTTAATGATACAAATGAGCTACTTAATACCAGTTGTCACTGGGAATCAAATTGAATGCACAATATGGGTTGCCACAGCGGAGGATATCAAATAAAATGAACGGTATTGCAGTTTCATCATCAACAAAAAAAAAATGTACATACTTTTACAAGCAAGCAAATCACTTGGTTAAACAAAGAACCATATTTCAGAGTAGCAGTAGTATCATCCAAGTATGACAAGGGGATGGCCTTATTATATGAAAAAAAAATAGAAACAATAAAAAAAAACAAGGTAAATGTGCAACGGCTTCTCCTTACTTGATACTTATTCAGTAGTACACTCCAGCATCACGGGTAGGTTGACGGGTTGCAATTCAACGAGATGGATTATCTTCACTGTCTCAAGATTTGGTGTCAATGGTTGAGCCACCTGTTTCTCTAGAGTTTCCATTCATATCTTCAGTACTTGAAGTTTGTCCCTTGGATATATCTGAAGCCTGTGCCTCAGACTGGTTACTGATAATTCCATTACTATTAGCTTGGGGATCTCTCTGCTCCGTCTCCAAGGCCGGTGTCTCAATTTCTTCACCTTGAGTATTGCCTTTGGCTTGTAGATCCCGTGTATATTCTTCAGATGTCATCAAGCTATTCTCAGATTTATTGTATGTTTCGATACCACTTGATGTGTCCTTGGTTGATTTGGAAACATCGCTGTCCAGTAGCTGAACCCCTGAAGCTTGTTTTCCCGGTTGGTCTAAAGCTTCCTCTTGAGATATTCCATTGTTCATCTGATTCATGTTTTTGTGGAGATCTGTTTTTTCAGGCTCACCAGTTCCAGTATTCTGTTCCTTAGTTTCTACAACTTGCTCCTTACTGTCCTGTGATGATTGTACATTAGCTTGGTTTGGCTCACCAATTCCAGTGTTCTGTTCCTCAGTTTCTTCGACTTGCTCCTTGCTGCCTTGTGCTTTTTGTTGGTTCCTGGCTTCTTCAGTCACTTCCGTGCTTTCCTTGAATGGTGAAGGTTGTATGTCTCCAGGTGTTGCTGAGATGACAGCACTTACTCCGTTGGCCTCACTGTTATCATCTTTAGATGATTTTGTACTGGACAGGTCAGTTTGTTGTTGCTGCTTGGATATTTGTTCAGTTACTTCCATGTTTTCCTTGGGTGATGAAGGTTGTACGTCTCCAAGTATTGCCGAGATGCTAGCGCTTTCTCCATTGGCATCTTTGTTCTCATCTTTAGATGATTTAGTACTGGACTGGTCAGTTTGCTGTTGCTGCTTGGACATTTCTTCAGTCGATGCCCCTTTAGAGTTTTGTAGAGAATTTGATGGTACCATTTCTTTAGAGAACGCTCCATTACTAGCACCATTTTCAGATCGACCAACTACTTTGCTAGCTGAGACAGAGGGGCTGACGTTTGGTTGGTTGTTCGCCTGGCCATCCTGGGAGACAGTGGATTTCTCATCGCTTGAAAAATCAAGAGAAGCTTCACGTGGAGGATGAACAGGATCCATATCTATAATTGGAGGACAGTTATTTCAGATTCATCAGTGGTGTATGAGAAACTTGTCCTAACATTACATTGCAGGCATAATAGAATTATATAAGGCGATTATTACGATGAATCGGTGGTGGGCTCAAAGTGAAGGATCACTGTTTAGGATTCTGGACTAACAAATTTCCTGTGATCAACTTGATATTTGAATCTTTAAGGACTTCTACCCTTAAGTTGATTAGCTACAACAAAAATATGTACACGGTGAAGAACTCAGCAGCATATTACCTGTCATAGGAAGAGGTGGTTTCACTGCATTAGGGGCAGATTCTTGATTTTTCACTGAAGGATATGTAGAATCTGAACTTGATGGCTCTCCAGAGCGTGCTGAAGATGGTACGGTGTCTTGAATAGTAGATGATTGTGGTACAATGGTTTGATCATCTTTAACAACTTTAGACACCTTTTGATTTGATTCAATAGAGGGAGACAGCTGTGTAGATTGAGTTGAATCTTTGTCTGCAATGCAACAGATGGAGTTAGCTGCAGCATAAATAGCTTTGATCACCAGTCATAAGAAAAATATCTAGCTTTGAGAAACTCTAAGAACAATTCTAATATTAGCACTAGGCCTCTAATATGGTTTCAGTAAAGAGCGCATCAATTCCCCAAACAAAAGAGAAACCAAGTACCTAGTTCTGGTCACCAGGGATTTTCTCTTAATGTAAATGATGCAGTACCTTGTGAAGCATCTGGGCCTGGTGCAGGGCTCACCATAGGTGCCTTGACTGTTTCATCTCTTTCTTTAGTCTGCTCCGCTTCCAAGGCCGGTGTCTCAATTTCTTCACCTTGAATATTGCCTTTGGCTTGTAGTTGCCACGTGTATTCTTCAGAAGTCATCAAGCTATTCTCAGATTTATTGTATGTTTGGATACCACTTGATGTGTCCTTGGTTAATTTGGAAACATCGCTGCCCAGTAGCTGAATCCCTGAAGCTTGTTTTCCTGATTGGTCTAAAGCTTCCTCTTGAGATATTCCATTGCTCATCTGATTCATGTTTTTGTGGAGGTCTGTTTTTTCAGGCTCACCAGTTCCAGTGTTCTGTTCCTCATTTTCTACAACTTGCTCCTTGCTGTCCTGTGATGATTGTACATTAGCTTGGTAAGGCTTAAGAATTCCAGTGTTCTGTTCCTCAGTTTCTTCAACTTGCTCCTTGCTGTCCTGTGCCTTTTGTTGGGTCCTGGCCTCTTCAAGTAATTCCATGCTTCCCTTGGGTGGTGAAGGCTGTATGTCTCCTGGTGTTGCTGAGATGCCAGCGCTTACTCCATTGGCCTCGTTGTTGTCATTAGATGATTTTGTACTGGACTGGTCTGTCTGTTGTTGCTGCTTGAATAGTCGTTCAGTTACTTCCATGTTTACCTTGGGTGATGGAGGTTGTATGTCTCCCGGTGTTGCTGAGATGCTAGAGCTCACTCCATTGACATCTTTGTTGTCATTTTTAGATGCTGTAGTACTGGACTGGTCAGTTTGCTGTTGCTGCTTGGATATTTCTTCGGTTGATGTCCCTTTAGAGTTTTCTTGAGAATTTGATGGTACCATTTCTTCAGAGAACGCTCCATTACCAGCACCATTTTCAGATCGACCAGCTACTTCGCTAGCTGAGACAGAGGGGCTGTCGTTTGGTTGGTTGTTTGCCTGGCCATCCTGGGAGACAGTGGATTTCTCATCGCTTGAAAAATCGAGAGAAGCTTCACGTGGAGGGCGAACAGGATCCATGTCTATAATTGGAGGACAGTTGTTTCAGACTCATTAGTGATGTGTGTATGAGAAACTTGTCCTAACATTACCCTCAAGTTCTAAAACAAAAACTTGTACATAGTGAAGAACTCAACAACATATTACCTGTCGTAGGAAGAGGTGGTTTCATTGCATTAGGGGCAAATTCTTGATTTTGAACTGAAGGATATGTAGAATATGAACTTGATGGCTCTCCGGAGCCAGCTGAAGATGATATGGTGTCTTGAATAGTAGATGATTGTGAAACAATGGTTTGATCATCTTTAACAACTTTAGACACCTTTTGACTTGATTCAGTAGAGGGAGACAACTGTGTAGATTGAATTGAATCTTTGCCTGTAATGCAACAGATGGAGTTAGCTGCAGCAGAAATAGCTTTGACCACCAGTCATAAGAAAAAAATCTAGCTTTGAGAAATTCTAAGAACAATTTCAATATTAGCACTAGGCCTCTAACATGGTTTCAGTAAAGGGCGCATCACTTCCCCATACAAAAGAGACCAAGTACCTAGTTCTGTTCACCAGGGATTAATTTAAATGGTGCAGTACCTTGTGGAGCATCTGGTGCTGGTGAAGGGCTCACCATAGGTGCCTTGACTGCTTCATCAGTTGCGGATGACCTTGGTGAATCGAAATTTTGCAAGGAATTAGCAGGCCCATTCTGAACAAATGTAGAGATACTACTATCCACAATAGGTGGTGCTTGAGCTTGAGCTCCAACAAGAGGCTGTGCTTCTTGATTATTTGGAGAACTTGTTGCTGGCACATAGTCACCAGTAGGAAGAATGTCACTATTGATTTGTGTTGAATCAGGCCCAGTGTCTTGTGCTTTGCTAGATGGAAGTTGCACCTTCTCGTCAACAGTAGCACCATGTACATCAGTAATTTGTCCATTGCGTTGTTCATAAGAACCTCCATCATGAGAGACCTGATCTTGGCTCACCATTGGTGGTTTTCCTAGCCCATTAACATGAATATCGGCCTCAAAGGCTTCCTGAACTTCCCTTAATGGTAAACTTACATCTGGAGCAGGTGTTATTTGATCACCAAATTTTGTTTGTGGTTCCATCAGTTTATCAGTGGCAGAATTACTTGCGTCATTTTCCCTTGGTTCAACAGTGGAAGGTTTTTGTGAAGAGTGAATAGAATCTTGATCTGAAATGGAAGTAAAATCATCAGACCTTGCAGAATATAAGTTTTGAACTTTTACAGATGACTACACAAATTGTGCGTCATCTGGTAATTGAAAAGAAAAAAAAAACATCTGCCCCACTACCTGAGACTGTAAAATTCTGTACAGCTGAGGCAAGCTCATATCTTGTGGTACCATGTTGAGTGATTGGAGATGATGCTAGGCCCGCCATAGGTTTTATGTCTCCTTGATCAGTTGATTTAGCTTTGCCTGAGGCCTCAACAGATGAATTTTGAGTTGATGCGGGTGGCTGTGTCCCATGCTCAGGGAAATTTCTTACTGCTGGCAGATGGACATCATGATGAGTTGCTGTCAAGATAGAAGCATCCGAGCCTTTTTGGTGACCAGATGTAGATGTGGTTGCCTTATCGTCAGTAATGGCATCACGTGAATCAATAATTGACTCCTCATTAAAAGAACCATGTTCTTGACCTGAAAATGGTTGTGCAGAGTGATCTGAATCATTACTCTCTTCATTCCTTGGTGCATCAAACGAAGGCAGTTGTGTGGAGTAAGATGAATCTTGAACTGTAATGGAAGAGCCAACGTCAGCAACATCATAACTTCTTCAGGAAAATTTCAACATTTGAAGGAAGCTTATCTGCAACTAATCTGTACACATGTAGATGGTGCGCTAAATGGCTACAATAAGATATTAAGATAACTAATTACCTTCTGAAGCTAATTTCTGTTCAGAAAGAGCTACTTCACCAGGTGTGGTAGCATGTGGAGCATCAGGAACTGCTGATGGCTTCATGGATTGAACTTTGCCTTTGCCATCGGCATCAGCAGGTATATCTTCAGTAGGCACAGATTTCTGAGATGTGGAAGGTGTAGGTGTTTGTACCTCTTGAACTGGTAAAACACTTCTGGGAGGCTCAATACCACTGGTAGGATGAACATCACCACTTGCTGGTGTCAGATCAAGCACAGCATCTGTACTTTTAGTTAGGCTAGCCAAAGTTCTAGTTTTCTTTTCATCAACAATGCTGCCATTCGTGTGAGAAATTGATCCTTCAGGTGGTTCAGAAGCATGTTCAGCTTGGGAAACTCTCTCTTGAATTGCAACATCAGGAGCAACTTTCTCTTGACTCGGAATGATCTGTGAAGCATATTGGGTATCTGATGTTGGAGGTCTTCTCATGTTTGATGTTTCTTGTTGAACAATGGGTTTTGGCAGTGCCTTGGTCTGTTTGGCAGCAGCAAGAACAGTCTCTTGTGCGGAATGAACTTGATCTTGATCTGAAATGCAAGAAGCAATGTCAGTGTTAGCGTTTTGAGGAAGTTTCTAAGTCTTTTATTGCATTTCCACAAGAAATAGAAATTGACTACCTGACAGGCCAAATTTCTGTTCAGCAGAGGTTACTTTACCTAGTGAAGAATCAAGTTGAGTGCCCAAATTTGATGTTTGGTTAGATGCAAATGAAATGTCTTCTTGATCAGTTGAATGCTGCTTGAATTTCTTAGGACCAGCAAAGGAATCAGCAGGTACATCTTGGGTGGATGCAGAGTCTAGAGCAACCAGAGGTGTTGGTTCTTGGGTTGCTGCTGATTGTGCCCCCTGACCATGTAAAATGGCCCGTTCATCCCCACTGGTCGGACGAACATAACCATGGGTTGGTGTTGAATCAGGACTAGCTTCTAAACTCTGTGCTTGACTAGATTGAGATTTAACTTTCTCTTCGTCGACTGCAGCACCATAGTTATCAGGTGGTGGCTCTTCATGTGGTTCAAGAGCAGGTCCAACATGAGAACCTTGTTTTTCACTTGAGACAAATGGCATTGTTGACTCATGAGTGTGGTGATCATCAGGGGCAGGTTCCCAAACTTTTTCTGGACCAAGTTGGGTATCTGAGAGCGGAGAATCCATTTCTCCTTGTGTGGGCATTATGCCTTCTTGATCAGGACTCGTCTGTGGTGCATGGGGTACTTGTTCTTGAGTTGGAACAGGTGATACTGCTGAATAATCAGTTGGTTGATTATCAGGAGAGACTTCCTGGATTTTATTTACGGCACCTAGATTATCTGAGGTTTGTACTTCTCTTGTGATTGGCGCAGATGTTCTGGCTTGTTGATGAAAAACTGTTTGTGGAACCTCTGGTCGATAGGCTGCAGAAACATTAGTATCTTCTTTGCTTGGTTCAACAGATGAAAGGGGTTGTGGGGCACGAGCTGAATCTTGATCTGAAATTCATTAAGAAAACTGTCAATTTTGAGGAAGTTTTTATAATTAAAATTTCTTTTGTCAATACTAAAGAGAAAATGGTTACCCAACACAGTGGACTTCTGCTCGGCATGGACTACTTCAGCTGGTAAGGTATCACCAAGGTGGGATTCCAAAGTTGATACTGGCCCAGCAGTGGGTGCCATGCCTTCTTGATCAGTTGAGGTCGGTTTGGTCTTTTTGGCTTTGTCCAACACATCAGTAGGCACATCATATTGTGATGCAGGGTCAAGTGGAGGCTCAGTAGTTGGTTGTGCTTGAGTTAATTCAGGTGACTGTGCCCTTTGATCATGTAAAGATCTTGTGACAGGTTCATCACCACTGGTAGCACGTTGAGTGTCCAGAGCTGATGCTAGGCTCGCCATAGGTTTCATGTCCTCTTGATCAGTTGATTTACCTTTTCCTGAGGCCTCAACAGATGCATTTGGAGTTGATGCAGGTGGCTGTGTCCCATAGTCAGCCAAATTTCTTATGGTTGTCGGATGAACATCATGATGAGTTGCTGTCAAAACAGAAGCTTCCGAGCCTTTCTTGTGACCTGATGTAGATGTGGTTGCCTTCTCATCAGTAATGGCACCACGTGAATCAGTAGTTGACTTATCACTAAAAGAACCATGTTCTTGGCCTAAAACTGGATTATCAATGAGATTATCATTGGGAGACATTTCCTGAATTTTCCTTGAAGCATGCTGGGTATCAGGAAAAAGAGGTTTTTCATTGTATGGGTCAGGCGTCATACCTTCTTGATCAATAGTTGTTTCTGAATCCTTGGCTTGATCAAATGTGTCAACAACATTCTCTTCTTCTGTTGGCTCAGTAGAGAGAGGCAGTTGTGCAGAACGAGCTAAATCTTCATATATAATGCAATAAACAACGTTATTACTGGCATAATAGCAAATTTAAAGGGTGTTTGTTATTGTTACAACCGGAAACTATACTTTGCTAGAATACATGACATCTGTCCACACTACACACAGACAAAGAAAGAAATTTGTTACCTGGCATAGCAATTTCTTGTTCATCATGGGCTACTTGTTGAGGGTCTTGAACTGATGCTGGGGCAACTTTAGGTGACATGACTTCTTGATCAAGAGAGGGTGGTTTGGGTGACTTATTTTTGTCCAAGTTTTCATCAGATACATTTTGGGTGTAGTTGTAGTTTAGATTCTCAAAAGATCGTGGTGATTCAATTTTTGCAGGTATCTGCGGCTGCTGTCCCCCTTGATCAGTTACAGATCTTGTAGTTGACTGATCATCACTGCCAGCTTTAACATCAAGACGAGTTGGTGTTGAATCACGCCCTTCTGATCTCTGTGCTTGACTAGGAGGGATTGTGGTGTTCTCGCCCACAGAGGCACTGCTCACATTAGGAGGCGATCCTGCATGTGGTTCAGAATCATATTGTGCTCTATAAACTTGTTCTTGATTTGAAACAGATTCCTTGCTGAGACTGCCATCAGGAGTAAGTCCAGAAATGCCTGGTGCATGCTGTATGTCTCGATGACTTGTGATTTTTTGTGACAGTTTGACTTGCTCATCTTCATCAATAGTAGCCCCTTCTTTCCTTGACCCAACAGAAGAAGTTGGTTCTGCAAAGAGAAACAAGAAGCGAATCATGTACAACTTAAATATGGTCAAACAATTAGTTTGAGGAAATTATGGTTCAACAAATGGCTGATAGAAGCCACACACTGCTCCTCCACACTAATAGAGAAATTTTACCAGATGGAGTAATTTTATGTTCAGCAGGGACAACTTCATTGTATGGTTTCAGTGGCTCAAGTTTACTCAGTGGCTCAACTTTACCGAATGCATCAGTAGATGATTTTTGAGCAGGCACAGAGTCAAGTAGCTTCTCACGAGGTAGGGATGATTGATATGCTGCCAATGGTTGCTTCTCTTGCTCATGTGAATGTACAATGTCCTTGCCAACTTCCTGAGCATCCCTTGAAACTTCACTTGGGACTGGCGCAGGCTGACCTTTGGTCATTTGTTTTGCCTTGGTTTCATCAGCTCTGGCAACATCTATGTCTTCTTTTCTTAATTTAGCAGAGGAAGGCAGTTCTGGGTACTGGCCCGAGTCTTGATCTGAAATACAAGATAGAACCTTAGTCTTGATCTGAAATGTGAGAAAGAACCCTAGTACAGGCAGGATCATTGCAATTGTAAAATTTATAAGGTGAATAAGCAGTATTCGTTTATTTTAACATTCTGTTCACCATGAGATACTTCACCAGATGTCATACCATGTGGAGCGTCTGGGGCTGATGTTGGGCCTGTTATATGTGCCATGGGTTCTTCAACAGTGGCACCATGCGAATCAGAAAGAGGCCCTTCATGTGGTTCAAAAGTGTGGCCAACATTAGGAACTTGTTCCTGGCTTTGAATTGACCCATCGATGCGTTGATCCTTTGGAACAACTTCCTGAACTTTCACAGAATCATATTGGACATATGAAGATAGATGTTTTTCTTTGCTTAGTACAGGCAATATGTCTTGTTGACCAACAGTTGTTTGTGTTTCCTTGGTTTGCTCAGGTGCAGCAACAGTACCCTCTTCTTCTTTTGGCTCACTTGATGAATACTTTGCAAAATTAGCAGAATCTTGACCTGGAATGCAACAAACGGTCTTCTGTTTAGTACCATAAAATGTTGGCTTTCAGGTAGTCATTCTTGAGTTAAATCAGTTAGACTTTAGAGATTGGACTGTACTTCCACAATAAAGAAACCAATTACCTTCTAAGGATTTTTTCTGTTTAGCAGATGATATGCCATCTGGTGCACCATTGTATTGGTCGTGAGGAGCTGATGCCCAGTGCAATCTAGGCATCTTGGCATCTCGATATGTAGAGGATGACCTAGCTTTGTCTAAGTCACCATCATGTATATCTTGGGTGGATATGGAGTCATGTACATCCATGAGAGGGGCTGGTCCAGGAGTTTCTGCATGTTGTTGTGCTACTTGATCAGTTAGATGTCTAGTGAATGATTCATCACTATGGTTTGGTGAGGAATCAATCGTTGAATCTAAAATTTGAGCTTGGCTAGATGGAAGTATCATTGATTTTTCATCACTAATGGCACTATGTACATCACCTGTTGGTCCTTCATTTGTTTTAGAAGAAAGCTCCACACGAGAGACTTGTTCTTGGCTTGGAATTGAATCATCAATGAGTTGATAATCAGGACTAACTTTCCTTGCACCATCATATACATCTGAAGTTGGAAGTTTTGATGTTCCTGGTGAAGGTGAAATGTCTGGTTGACTAATAGTTGTTTGCAAGTCTTTGGCTTGATCAGGTGCACCAGATGAAAATGGTTGTTTAGGGTGAATTGAATCATTAATCTCTTCATTCCTTGGCTCATCAGATGAAGGCAATTGTGTAGAGTGAGATGAATCTCGACCTGTAACAGAAAATTTCTTCAGGAAAATTTCAATATTTGAAGAAAGCTTATCTGCACTAATCATCTATGCACATGTAGATGGTGCACTAAATGGCAACAATAAGATGTTAAGGCAACTAATTACCTGCTGAAGTTAATTTCTGTTCAGAAAGAGCTACTTCACCAGGTGTGATAGCATGTGGAGCATCTGGAGATGCTGGTGGCTTTATTGATTGAACTTCGCCAGAGGCATCAGCAGGTGTATATTCAGTAGGCACATATTCGTGAGACGCATATTGGGTATCTGATGTTGGAGGCTTTCTCATGTCTGTTGTCTCTTGTTGAACAATGGGTTTTGGCAGTGCCTTGGTCTGTTTGGCAGCAGCAAGAACAGTCTCTTGTGTAGAATGAACTGGATCTTGATCTGAAATGCAAAAGGCAATGTCAGTGTTACAATTTTGAGGAAGTTTCCAGGTCTGTTATTGCTTTTCCACATGAAATAGAAATTGATTACCTGAAAGGCCAAATTTCTGTTCAGCAGGGACTACTTTACCCAGTGAAGAATCAGGGTGTGTGCCCATATCTGATGTTTGGTTTGATACAAATGAAATTTCTTCTTGATCAGTTGAATGTTGCCTGAGGTTTTTAGGACTGACCAAGGAATCAGCAGGTACGTCCTGGGTGGATACAGAGTCTAGAGCATTAGGATGTGTTGGTTCTGGGATTGCTGATGATTGTGCCCCCTGACCAAGTAGAATGGCCGGTTCATCCCCATGGGTAGGACGAAAATAACCATGAGTTGGTGTTGAATCAGGACTAGCTTCTAAACTCTGTGCTTGCCTAGATAGAGATTTAATTGTCTCTTTGTCAACTACAGCACCATAGGAGTCAGGTGGTTCAAGAACAGGTCCAACATGAGAACCTTGTTTTTCACTTGAGTGTGGAGAACCCATTTCTCCTTGTGCAGGTGTTGTGCCTTCTCGACCAGGACTCGTCTGTGTTGCATGCAGAACTTGTTGTTGAGTTGGAACAGTCGGTATTGCTGAATAATCAGTTGGATGACTATCAGGAGAGACTTCCTGGATTTTGCTTATGGCACCTTGTTTATCCAAGGTTTGAACTTCTCTTGTGATTGGTGCAGATGCTCTGGCTTGTTGACGAAAAATTCTTTGTGGAGCCTTGGGTTGATCAGCTGCAGAAACATTAGTATCTTGTTTGCTTGGTTCAACAGATGAAAGGGCCTGCATAGCACGAGCTGACTCTTGATCTGAAACACATTAAGCAAATTGTTAGTTTTGAGGAGGATTATACAATCCAAAACTTTCTTGTCAATACTAAAGACAAATTGGTTACCTGACAGAGTGGATTTCCACTCAGTATGGACAACTTCACCCGCTAAGGTGCTGCCAAGTTGGGATTCCAAAGTTGATCCTGGCCCAGCAGTGGGTGCCATTCCTTCTTGGTCAGATGAGGTTGGTTTAGTCATTTTAGTTTTGTCCAGCACATCAGTAGGCACATCGCAGTGTGATGTAGAGTCAGGTAGATACTCAGGAGATGGTTGTGCTTGAGTTAATTCAGGTGGCTGTGCCCCTTGATCTTGTAAAATTCTTGTGACAAGCTCATCACCTTTGGTAGATTGAGCATTTACAGGTGTTGGTGGTGTATTAGACCCAGAGTCTGAAACTTGTGCTTCACTAGCAAGAGAGGTTGCTGTCTTGTCGTCAACAATTGCACCATAATTTGACAAACTGGTATCACGGATGCCCTCGTGGATTGTGGCTGAATGGGGACCAGATTTTGAGGCCTCTGAACTTTGGACATCAGATCTGTTAACAAACTCTTGATCATCAGTGTCACGAGGATCAGGAATTGCCCTTTTGGTAGGAATAGATGTGGCACGAGAACCCATAGTTGGTCCCTGCATTTGTTCATGTTCTCCAGCACTTTCGGCGGCGGCAGCTCCTGGGAGTGAAGGCAAAGCATGTTGAACATCGCCAGATGTTTGTGGTTCCACTTGTTGCTTAACAGATTTTTTGGTGATCTCATTGGCAACCTGAGCACTTGGAATTGCCTCTTGGCCCATCAGTGTTGGCATTTGATCATCAGTAGATAAACCAGTCACATTATCGTCAGAAATAGGAGTTCCATCTTGCAATGGCCTAGATGCATGCCACCATTGATCAATGGTTGATTTCGTAGACACATCTTCATCAGGAGCTGCTTCCTGCAATGTTTCAGAGGCATGTTGTACTCCGGAAGTTGATCCTTGGCTAGAAAGGGGCGGCTCCTCTTTCTGATCATCAACAATTTCTTTTTTCATTGGATATTCAGTGCCATAGTCACCAAGAATTTTTTCTCTGGGAGGTGTTGAAGTAGTTCCTATAGATTGCTTGTTGGTGTCTTCAGCACTTGGATATCTTGTTGGCAAAGGTGGAGATACACTAGGAGCATCTTCCGCTGGAGCTTTCTTTGATGGAGTGACTGCAGCTCGGGGCACATCAGAAGATTGTATGGTAAACAGCACAGAGTCAGTGGTTTTTGTTTCTTCAGAGGTGTCTTGCACATCTTGAGCCACTGTTTCTTTTGGCTTATCTCCTGGTTCTTTGGTGGTGCCTTCAATATCATGGTACCTCCTTTGTAATGGCATAGTTGTGCTACGAAAATCAGCTGCTTCTTGCTTTGGGAGAGAAGCAGCAGCTCGACGAACATCTGAAGGTTTCCTCTCTGGATGATGTGGAATCAACACTCTTCAATTCTCTGAAGGCATCCCTACCATCCTGAACTGCTTTCTCTGTTGGTGTTGAAGCAGTTCTTCTGAGTTGCCTGCTGGTGTCCTCTGCAGTTGGATATCTTGTTGGGGGAAGTGGAGTCACACTACGAGCATCTTTGGCTGTTTCCAGTTTCGATGGAATAATTGCAGCTTGCTGGGTACCATGGGGCTGTGCTCTGCCTCTAAATATCTCAGAATCAAGAGCCTTTGTTTCTTCATATCCGTCAAGAGCATCCTCACTGACCATTTCCTTTGGTTTATCTCTTGGTTCTTTGGTGGTGTCTTGAATATCAGGGTACCTCCTTTGGAATGACATAGTTGTGCTACGAGAATCAGCTGCTTCTTGATTCGGGAGGGAAGCAGCAGCTCGTGGAGCATCTTGGGGTTGCTCTCTGGATGATGTGGAATCAACACCCCTTGATTCTTGAAAGGCATCTCTACCATCTTGAACTGCTTTGTCTGTTGGTGTAGTAGCAGTTCTTCTGGGTTGCCTGCTGGTGTCTTCTTCAGTTGGATATCTTGTTGGGGGAAGTGGAGTCACCAGAGCATCTTTGCCCGCTTCCAGCTCTGACGGAGTAATTGCAGCTCGCTGAGCATCTCGAGGTTGTGCTCTGCTTCTAAATATTGCCGAGTTAAGAGCCTTTGTTTCTTCAAAGTCATCTTGACCATCCTCGCCCACCGTTTCCTTTGGCTTGTATCTTGGTCCTTTGGCGGTGTCTTCAATATCACGGTACCTTCTTTGTAATGGTATAGTTGTGCTATGAGAATCAGCAGCTTCTTGCTTTGGGAGGGAAGCAGCAGCTCGCCGAACATCTGAAGGTTGCTCTCTGGATAATGTGGAATCAACACTCTTCGGTTCTCTATAGGCATCTCTATCATCTTGAACTGCTTTCTCTGTTGGTGTAGAAGCAGTGGTTCTGGGTTGCCCGCTGGTGTCTTCTGCAGTTGGATATCTTGATGGGGGCAGTGCAGTCATACTGACAGCATCTTTGGCTGCTGCTTGCTTCGATGGAGTAATTGCAGCTTGCTGAGTATCTTGGGGCTGTGCTCTGCCTCTAAAAATTGCAGAATCAAGAGCCTTTGTCTCTTCAAAGCCATCTTGAGCAATCTCACCCCATGTTTCCTTTGGCTTAACTCTTGGTTCTTTGGTGCCTTCAACATCAGGGTACCTCCTTTGGAATGGCGCAGTTGTGCTACGAGAATCAGCTGCTTCTTGCTTTTGGAAGGTAGCAGCATAGCGCCGAACATCTGAAGGTTGCTCTCTGGATGATGTGGAATCAACACTCTTCGGTTCTCTATAGGCATCTCTATCATCTTGAACTGCTTTCTCTGTTGGTGTAGAAGCAGTGGTTCTGGGTTGCCCACTGGTGTTTTCTGCAGTTGGATATCTTGTTGGGGAAAGTGGAGTCACACCGAGTGCATCCTTGGCTGCTGCTTGCTTCGGTGGTGTAATTGCAGCTTGCTGAGTATCTTGGGGCTGTGCTCTGCCTCTAAATATCGCAGAATCAAGAGCCTTTGTTTCTTCAATGCCATCTTGAGCAATCTCACCCCCTGTTTCCTTTGGCTTAACTCCTGGTTCTTTGGTGGTGCCTTCAACATCAGGGTACGTCCTTTGGAATGCCGCAGTTGTGCTATGAGAATCAGCTGCTTCCTGCTTTTGGAAGGAAGCAGAATAGTGCTGAACATATGACGGTTGCTCTCTGGATGATGTGGAATCAACACTCTTCGGTTCTCTAAAGGCATCTCTACCATCTTGAACTGCTTTCTCTGTTAGTGTAGAACCAGTGGTTCTGGGTTGCCTGCTGCTGTCTTCTGCAGTTGAATATCTTGTTGGGGCAAGTGGAGTCACACCGAGAGCATCTTTGGCTGCTGCTTCCTTCGGTGGAGTAATTGCAGATTGATAAGTAACTTGGGGTTGAGCTCTGCCTCTGAATATCATATAGTCAAGAGCCTTTGTTTCTTCAGTGTCGTCTTGTGCATCTTCACCCAACATTTTGTCTCCAGGATGTTTGGTGATATCTTCAACATCAGTGTAGCATTTCTTGTGTGGTGAAATTGTACCACGTGGATCTTTAATTTCTTCTTGCTTTTGCAAATGAAAATCACTACTCTCGTAATCCAAGGGTTGAACTTGTGGTGATGCAGAATCAGATAACTTTGTTTCTATGGCACCTTGACTTCTCATCTGTTGTGGAGTGGTGTCTTCTGATTTCACGGTGGTGTCCTGATCCAGAAATGGTGAGGTTGAGCTGTGAGCATCATATATTTTGTGCCCTGGGAGAGGATCCGCGGCTTGCCAAGCATCTGAAGGCTTCTCTCTGGTAGATGTGGAATCAGCAGCTTCTGATTCTACAAATGTAACTCTAGCATCTTGGGCTGTTATTTGCCTTGACATAGAATCAGGGCCTCCAGGTTGCCTGCTAACAGGTTGAGAATCTGCATATCCCTCTTGGGATGGTGGAGTTAGGCTGTGAGCATCTTTACCTTCTGCTTGCCTCGAGGGAGGAGTTGCAGCTTGCAAAATATTTGAAGGCTGTTCTCTAGGCAATGCAGATTTGCTAGCCTTAGTCTCTTCTAAGCTGTCTGGAGCCTCCATTTGCCTTGGAGTTGAAGCAGTGTACTTAGATTTCTTGGTGCTATCTTGATCATTAAGATATCTTCTATTGAATGTTGAAGCAGCAAATTGTGGATCTTCAGCTGGTGGATGCTTTTGTGGAATAGCTTGTTGAGAATCTAATGTTTGTCCTTTGAATGGTTCAGAGTCAGCCATTTTTGTTTCTTCAATATCATATTGATTCATCTGCCTTGAAGTGCTTTCTCTAGCTTGCATCCAATCATCTTGATCATCTGTATATCTTGTTTGCAATGGACCAGTTACATCATAACTACCTTCATTCAACACTTCTTTTGGTGGAGAAACATCGGGTCCACGAGAACCCAATATTTGTGCTTTGGATGGTGGAGATTCATCCACTTTCTCTTCTTCAGTGCTGCCTTGGGCATCATAAGGCCTTTGTTTAGGTCTCACCCTACCTTGGATGAACTCTTGAGCACCTTGGTACCCTGTAGGAATATGTGTGGTTGTGTGAGGACTTTTAGGTGTCGCTTTCTTTGATGGCAGAGGAACATCGTGCAAAGCATCCATAGGTTGCAATCTAGAAGGTGCAGAGTCATAAGTCCTTACTCCTTGACTGGTATCATGTACATCTTGATCCATTGTTCTGCTTGGTGCAGAAGAAGCTTCTCTTGCTCTCTGGGTGGTATCTTGAGAATCATCATGTGCTATTTGGAATGATATATCTTGGGCATCTTCCTCTGTTGAATGCTTTGGCCAATGAGCATCTTTTCTCCTTCGATCAGATGATGCTTCATCCACTGAAATTCTTGTAGCATCAATAGCATGCCGCCAATGAAGAGAAGAAACATCTCTTGTCTGATCAGTGTGGGGTGTTTGAGCTATAATTTCTGACCCTCGAACTAATTGGTCCTTCATGCTCTTTGCTTCTTGAGCAACAGGACGGATGCTTGATTGCTCTGAATCTTGTGGTGGGTACTGTTGCATATCTTTGCTTGGTTTTACTTGTTGACTAGGCATTGAATTATCAATATCTCCCTGTAGATTCCGCAATCCAGCTGTAGCAGTGTTCCACTGCTTAGCCTGCAGCATCTGGTGTGCTTCAGTAGAGGGGATCTTGTTGTGAGAACCGTCTGTAGCTCCCTGGGTGGTAGATTTGCCATGAGTAGCTTCAGAAGTATGAGCAGTATATGATATTGATTCCTCTTCCACAGAATAAACACCGGTAGATTTTTGGTCACTTTTATACAAATCAGATATATTGAGTCGGTCAGAATCTTCTTTGGCTGCTCTTGGACTGGTTTGAGAATGACTAGCACCATTGCTAGGCCCATCAGATTCAGAGAAATTGTCCCACAATGCTGGAGGTTTTTGTGGGGTAGGTTCAATATAGGTTCCTACTTCCTTGGACGAACTTAGCATGGGTCCAGGGGGGAGGTCTGTCTGAGTGGTGTCAGAAGGAACTGAGACATCTCTAATTCTTAGAGGTTTATCAACTGCGGTAGGGAAGGTACCCAGGCTTGGGGTAGATGAGGTGCTAGTTCTTTGAGTACTTTGGGCCGAGTCTGGTGGAATTTCTTGATGAGTAGTAAGGAAGGTAGTTTGTTTTCTTGGGGAAGCTAACGATTCATGAGTAGTAGTACTTTGGCTTGAGGATACTTGTGCCTTCTCAGATAAAGAATCAGCAGGAAGAGGCTGCTCTGCCTGAGGAACAATGGGAGATGCTGAGACAGTACCAGGAGGAGGAGGAACCAATATTGTCTGAGATTTTGTGCTGGTATGCTTCCGTGAG
This sequence comes from Oryza coarctata, assembly GCA_030770085.1. Classification (NCBI taxonomy): domain Eukaryota; kingdom Viridiplantae; phylum Streptophyta; class Magnoliopsida; order Poales; family Poaceae; genus Oryza; species Oryza coarctata. Next base: position 14,877,532 of record CM061479.1, on the reverse strand, counting down.
TCCACTCGAATTCTGCGTCCAGTGGCTGTACGATGCTCTCTCTGCCACTCCTGCTGCTTTTGTTTCTCAAGTTCCTCCAATTCGTGCTGCTGCTTCACCTTTGTCATATAACTCAGTACATGTTTCCAAGAATCCCGGGTAAAAATATCATTCCACCACCTCTGCACATTCTTCCTTGAGTCATAGAGGTAGACAAACTTGCCAGATGCTTTGATGTAGTGGGAGTTTGGCAGGTGTACGAGGTCAGCGAGGGTGAATTTGTTGCCAGCAAGGAATTCACTGTCACTGAGCCTGTGCTCATAAACTTCCAGAATCTCTTCGAGCTTTGCCGTCTGCATCTCTATATCATCATCTTCTTCCAGGGGAAAGGCCAAGTGGCAGAATAAGGCCTGGCTTGGAGGGTTGAAAGTGTGCTCCTCATGGTGGAGCCATTGCTCGATGGAAGCCCTCTCGAGGGCATCCTTCCCAAGGAGGAATGGATATCCATGATGTTCATAAGTTTCTGCAATGTAGCGGCAGATTTCTCTGGATTCTGAAATAAGAAGACTGACAATTAATTTGGATTGAAGGATGAACTATATTGTTTTGAAAGGCATGTTTTGCAGTAGCATAACTTGGAGAATGGAATGCAAGGAAATTTCAGATAAAGTGTTAGTGCCAAACAGCAGTTGACTTTTGAGTTATATTTGAATCAACACCGGTAAAGCATTGTTTCAAACATGCATTAACAATTATGGACCCTCAAGAATGTGGGAGTGTAGTTAAATTTTATTTTGTTTCCTGTTTTTTCCCCAAATAAGAGTTAACTGCCCCCACATTGGTCCATACTTGTAAAGGTTTACAGCTTGCATTATCTTTTGGGATTGGGATATTGTTTTTGAAACTATGATATTGTCTGGACAAGTGTAATACTGTAATGCCTAATAGGTTTCTATTCAGCCTGTACTCCATTACTGCAAGTCTGTGCCTACAAATGCACTAGATAAAATCCTTTGTTGCCCTTAAATTAATAAAAAAAACTAGCATGAACTGTGTGAGAAGGAAATGATATCATATTAATTTAGGCTAATTTACCCATCACCTCTTGTATAGTTATATACCTGATTGTAGGCACATGTTTTGTTTCAATTTTAATGCATGATTGTGCGATCAAATTCATATACAGCTAAGCAGATCAATTCTTGTGGTCTAGCATGCTTGCAGCCAAATGTGGATCTTTGCACAACAACCTGTACCTTCGATACTATTAGCCACACAAAATGGGCATTTGAGATTTTTTTTGTGCCATCTATCTTTCAAGAACAAACTATTACCCAAAAAAAATACTATAAGTTATAATTAGTGTTCAACTGATAGATCCTCCTGAGTAAACATGTGAATTTCTATGTTCTACCACTTTGTGGAAGCTATATTTATGGTATGTTTTTATGGCAGAATTAATCGTCAGATCTTATCTAGTAGTTTTTTCAGTGCATAGTGTGAGGACTAACTTGCTGGAAGAATGTATGCTTTCAAACAAGATGGTTGGCCCTCAACCAAGATAATCAGGCATCACTAGTCATATACTCGTTAACTACCATGTCCAAATAAAATGAGATGTGATCTAGTGAATAAGCCTTTCTCCTTTTTTCTCAAAATCAAGAATAAATTTTCATCACAGATTCATGTAGGTTGTTAACAGCACTACTGAAAATTGCTGCCAAACTATGTGGTTTTAGCATATTAGTAATATATATTCCTAATAACAGCCCAAAAATTACTTAGCCTTGTTGCAAGCTAATTAGATTATTATATTTAACTATAGAAAATGTAAGCATGGAACTGGAGCATCTGACATGGAATGGTAATCATTATTCATAAATCTGAAATATTACCTTCCAGAAATGTAGATCCATCATAGAATGGAACTGGAGCATGGGTTGATGCCTGAAGAGTGCAGAGAAAGAGAGGATGATGGTGAGTTTACAACGCATAAGCTCTTGATATGGTGCTGAAAAATTACAAGAATTAGAGACAAGTACCTGGAGTCTAAGTAGGCTCTTGTAAGAGGCTGTGTTAGTCTCAAACTTGATATTCTTCTCATAGAGGCATGCGAGCACCCTTGAAACATCAGGTAAGATCATAGATTTCTCATGATACACCTTCACAATAGGTGCTCCAGTACCAAGCCCTGCCATGACGGCAAGAGCCTATGCTGCCAATGCTGAAACAATGGGAAATCAAATGTATTATCTCCACTCTCAAATAGAATAGGTTCTCTACCTCTTGGACCAAGAAAAGAAAAGATGCTTAAAGTAGAAAGCTAAAGGATGGCCAAATATTGTAAGAGACAAAAATGGTGTTGAATAAAAAGAGAAAGGAGATAAAAGGGGAAAAGAGAAAAAACTGTGGTAAACAAAAAACAGATTATTCAGATTGGTTGACCTACAACCTACGGATCTCTTCTCTGAATAAAAAGGTTCTAGCAGGCATTCCAGGAATTGCATATTTTTAACATAGTAAACCTAACTATTTATAGACGAAATTGTAGAGCAAACTACACTAACACGCCCAACATGCCCAACGTGCAGAGGATCTTGTGCTTCCTTTTTCCTGTTCTGTAAACATGACTCCTCAAACATGGAATTTCTTGCAGCTAAATGCAGTTTGGCATTGGTATACATGCACGTTAACTTGGCAGTGGTACATGTAAGATTGCAAACAGAAGTAACTGCTTGTAATAGGAAGAAAAACGTGCCTGTCAGAGATCTGGAATTTCGTCAGTTTATTACTTGTGAGTGATTCATAACCATATCTGTTAGAGATCTGGACAGAAACTGAACCCTTGGCTATTTGGCCTGGACAAAGATATATAACACCCACAAATCGTATATTTCCACCCCTTTGATAGTACATATAACTAGTGCGTTAAACGTTGTTCAGTAGCTCAAGCAGAACTCGCACCTCAAAGGTGAAGTGTAGAACAAGCATAGTGCGTTCCGTTGTCATGCAGCTGCACTGCCACTTTATTCATTCCTTGCTCTGCTCATCAAAGGGGAAGCAGAAACAGTTAGGAGAGCAGAAAAGAGCAATGCTAAAGATGCAAGTTTAGCATCGGAAGGTACTACCCGTAAAAGCTCAAAGGGCCTCCTTTGAACGGCAGTAGGAATGATTCACGTCGCCATGTCAGTAGAGGATGCACTATTAATCTTTTATTCTCACGGCAATGCGAGGACGAAATCTTGGCACCAGAGGGCATGCAACTTTTACTCGATCTTTGTCACAAGCAAAGCTAAGCATGCAGTGCCTTGTTACAGATCACAACTTGCAGGCTATTGGCATTTTTGTTCGCACTACTACACACCATGATTGATAGAGCATGTGGGCATCATTGTGTTGAGACATCCTTCTTGAACACAAAATTATGAACAGTCTGACAAGTCATAAGAAACAGTACAGCACAGAATATTATATTGTCCAAAAAGAATTCAGGGCAGAGCTGTAAGCAGTAGGTAGTAGAAAGATAAACATAGCTAAACCACAGAATCTGGAAGAATAATACACGCCCTAAATTTGGCTTCTTATTCAACTACAGGTTACAACACGTTAGTAGAAGAATCAGATCAATAATGTACAGTTCACAACAACTCTTCCTACGTTACATCTGTAATGGAAACCGGAAGTTGTAATCCAAAAAAGTATAACAGTCAACAGCTTGATGGACCTGCATCTGAAAATTGCTCATTCAGTTGACTGCAGTGAGCATAGATCTCAATGTACTGAGCTGCTGGCGCTGGACATGCTGAGGAATGGACGCTGATCTTTTGCTCAGGCCCTTCCATATGGACTGAAAACATGTAAATCCACACCATTCAGTGCCCACGCCCCCTCAAAGCTGAAAAGAGTCCACCCAGTATTTTCTCCTTGTGCTTTCCATCATGCTCATCACCAACCTGCGACATTGGTTGACAAGAACATAAACCTTCATCATTCAAGTAAGTATGCATTAAGTTCAATTACAGACCTCCTCTGCTATTCTCTGAAGAGTTTCTAATATTTCAGAGAAATCTGGCCTTTCGGCAGGGTCTTGTTGCCAACATTTCTGAAGAAGCTCAGAAAGTTTTGCATGAGCATTTTTTGGTATTGTAGGCCGTAATCCCTGCAAATAAGGCTTACCATATTAGAAGTAGATGGTTTTCATGCCAGTCGTATATATAATTAAGACTCATAATTAAGAGCTTTCACAAATGGTTTCATAACCAAGAGACATTTCATATGAATATTTAGAGTTTAATTAAGAGCTTTCACAAATGGTTTCATAACCAAGAGACATTTCATATTAATATTTAGAGTTTTTTTATCTGTCAAAGAGATAAACAAAAACCCTGAAGTAAGATAGCCCTAATGATATCTACAATTTTTATTAGTTCATTTGCATAATTTTCTGAAGCTGTGCTTGTTAAATTATTTATATCTCAAACACCTACATGATTCCTTGGAATAAAAACAACTCAAAGCAAGTTATGTTGTCCATGTGCATTCGGCCAAAATATATATAATACTCATTATAACAGTATCATGCGATTGTTTGGTTGGAAGGAGAAGATGAGTACGAGCTCCACTTCTAAACAAAATAAAAGCAGAAGACAGCATGTAGAAAGAAAAACAATGTTCACCTTCTGGACCACACCTACAGCTGCTTGTAATGGTGTCAGGTACTCATAAGGAATCTGCAAACAATAGATTGTTATACCAATTATAAACGCATTTCAAAACAATTGATTCAAAGTTACAAATGAATAGATTAGCAGGTGGCTAACAAAAGTACCTTCCCTGTGAGCAGCTCCCACAACATGATTCCAAAACTAAAAACATCGGCCTTGTGATCATAGGGCTTGTGTTCTATAACCTACAACAGATAAAATTTCGTGAGGTGATAATGTCATATACGAACTGACAACAGAATACTCCCTCCATCCCAAGATAAGTTCATCTTTCTAGTTCAAATTTGAACTAGAGAGATGAACTTATTTTGGGATGGAGGGAGTAGTAAACTGAAGCTGATTTACAGCCATGGCAAACTTATGATCCCATTTGAAAGGTATATATTAAATTTTACAGCACTAAAGAAAACAGAAATTATGGGCATAACATAAACAACCAAGTTCCACCTAAAAACAATAAACAGTCAAGTTTGTAGATGATAATGCTAGCATAGTTAATACTAAACAATAGTCAACAGATAAATCACCTCTGGAGCCATCCAACGATATGTCCCTGTTTCTGCAGTCATTACTCCAGATTGAGCTTTAACACGTGCAACACCAAAATCAGCAACCTTAACTGTCTGCAGGAGGAGGGATAAAACAGTTGTTCAGGCAAACCTATCCAATTTTGTTACATAAATCACACACTCAAAGAAAAAAAAGGTTTGTATTAACACTACAATTCATCATAAAGGACTTCCAAGCTACCACTATGAAGGATATGATTCCCCTGTAAACGTGAGTTGCTTTTTAACAGTGACAGCAGTGTTCGGGTAGTTAGAACCAAAATCCAGTCAACAGAATCTGAATTATGAATTACAGGTGACCCACCTATACTGTGGCTACCTTTCAGTTTTCCATGCGAATATTGCTTGAAAACACTGTTCCATCATTTTTCTTGTTTTGAAAAGGAAGAACAAGAAGTCAGATATCGATGCTTGAAGCAAGATTTTCCAAACGAGAGTTGGTAGCTGGAGAAGTACAAGCTGAAGTGAATTTGATAGGTAGAAATAAGAAACTCAAGCCAGCTGAAAATCAGCATGAAGCCAGTGATGCCACAAGGAACTTGTTGCTGACAATATTTATTTTGCATATTTCCAGATAGAGGAGGAAAATGAATTCACTGAAGTAAAAGTAAAATAAGGGAATTAGTATTATGGGAGTAATTTCACTACATTACTTACCCCATTTTCATCCATAAGGAGATTAGCAGTTTTCAAATCTCGATGAATAATATTGTTTTGGTGCAAGTAGCTCATGCCTTTTGAAACATCCATTGCAACTCCCAGTAAAGCAGGGAGCTTGAATACACCTTTATGTTTATGCAGGTAATCATAAACACTCCCACCTGACATGTATTCTGGAGGACAGAATAATACCAGATTCGGTCATTATAACAATACTCAAAATAAACAAACAAAAAATTGCAGTGCTAGGGTTTTCTGGTTTCATACCTGTGACTATACATAGATTCGGGGGTTTAGTGCATGCACCAATAAATTGTACAACATTCTTGTGGCGAACCTTCCTAAGATCCAAAATTTACCCTCATAAACTTAAGATGTGAATGGAAAAGCACATAGCAGAACTAATGGAAGATACAGATTCATAAGGGTGATGTAGTTAGAATTAGTTATAGATAATTATAGTATGATAGAACAATCCATAAGCAAACAAAAGATTGATATAATAAGATGTTGGCAGTAAATAGCGATAATAATTGAACAAACACATTTTAGCTACGAAGATAAGTTCAGTGCAACAATGGCTGTTTTTATACGATACCATCCATGGTAGAAAAGAAGAAACAACACTTAAGGGGATAAAGTATACATTACAGAACAAATAAATGACGCAAACAGAGCAAATCTTGTATCATACCTCATAATATATACTTCCTGGGCAAATTCACGCTGCATGTCCACGTTTATCCTCTCAGGTTTGAGTACTTTAATAGCAACATCTTGACTGCAATATGTACCACGGTAACTGGGAAGAGAAACAGGTTGTTTAAGTGACTGATCAAAGCACAAATTGGATTTTTTCTTGATAGTAATTAACAAGCACTCACAGATCACCATATGACCCGGATGCTACTTTATTCCCAAACTTTAGTAGCTTTACATCAATCTCCCATTCACTAGCACCATCACTAGGTATTTCAACATGGTCAGCTGCTGAATTCTCCCTGATCAGCATATTTTCAACTGGCGAAGACCATGAATGAGATGTAGACCATCCCTGCGTCTGTCAATTCAACCACAAGCAGAAAATAAGCATGTGATAACTAAGGATGGAACCACAATTAAGTAGAAGCTCTGTGGTTCACCTCATCAATTTTGCCAAGTTCTTTCTGTACTGATTCTATTAAATCCTCGGTTTCCTATAAAAAAATAGATAAACAAATGTTAAGCAGTGGAGAAAATATACAAAACAATTGTGAAAATCAGACGTATTTGCTTGCTCTTCTCTTTTATACAGATTTTGTTAACAGAGTTAGGGAATACCAACATCACCTCCTCGATATAGCAGCATGATCCATGATATTAGTTACAGAATGTTGAGCATACACACAAAATGCACAAACTAATTCCATCAGAAAGGTTTGACGCACCAATCATTGGACTAATAACCTTAAAATGCTATTGTTTGCATCAAAATTTGGTAAGTCCTGTGGACAAGATTGAAAAGCCGATCGGTTTATGGAAAGAGTTCGATTGATGCAGGGAAAGAGTCAATCAGATGGATTGAGAATGAATTCGGTTCAATTAAAAACGAAAGATTATCTAAATGGGACCGTATCTGAAAATAAGCCGTGGAAACCACGGCAGAATAATTTTATCTATATACAGAATATATCTTATAAGATAGACAAGTCTAATTAGTTTTGTTAACTTATTAGAAATAATTTTTTTTTATGTTTTAGAAAATAACGTACGGAGTTTACTTGTAACCGCGTCAGACTCTTGTAATCTCATAGTATAAATATAGACCCCTTGAAAGCTTGTAATCCATCTCTAGATTAAATTTTTGACGCATCGCCACCCTAGTTTATCTAGGTTTTTTACCCGCGGATTCTGGCTCTCGACGCGAGGCTACATCGGTTAAGTCCGAACTCCGACGAAAGGGTAAGTTCCGCCATTATCTTGATGTATCCACTCTACCTAAAGTTGCATCAATTAGATCCGACCTCTTAGTCCGATCGGGTGCATCACATCACGTTCACGTTTTTCTATCGACTTATTGAACTCCCTCTACTGTTATCGGTCCCATGCTATATCGGTTGGATCTAACCTACTAGACCGTTGGTAATAGATCGAGCCGTAGATCGATAGTTACTTATGCGAAAGTTTCATCGGAGTGGCCAGCCGATGAATTATCCACACATCGAGCATCACGCCTAACGTATCGACTCCTTAGCCGATACATATACGTATTCAGTGATTTCATTGAGACTTACACCTAGCGTATCGGCTTCTTAATCAATATACATATATCTTCAGATAATTCCTCTCATCGGCTCCGCTAGCCAATGGGTTCGCCTGTTTCTTCTGTCCACACATCAGATCTAATCTCCGTCGTCTCTGTGCCGTTAGTCTCAGTCTCATACTATCTCGATTTGATCCGATCTATCGAGTTTAACTCTAACAATACTGTCATGATGGTCATTGGGTCTCATACTTTTAGGAGATCGGGTCTTACTCCTTAATATTAATCGCACATTCTATTTAGAACGCCATCGGCTTTGTAGCCGATAGTTTCTTTATATTATTCCTTACCAATCTATATATACCTTCATCAGCTTTTCAGCCAATAAACGAGCGTTATAGCCTCCATCGACAACTAACCGATAGAAGAATTCCACATACATGCTTATTGGCCATCCTATTCAGAGCGTCATCAGCTCTGCAGCCAATGAGTCCTTATTCTCTAATTATCTGTTTATACCTTTATCAATTTTCTAGCCAATAAAAGAGTGTTATAGCCTCTATCGACAACCAACCGATAGCAGGAGTCCATATACTTATCATCTATTCTATCCGGAGCGTCATCGGCTCTATAGCCGATATGTCTTTCGTTTCCTTCGTTGCCATCCATCTACGCCTTCATCGGCTTCCCAGTCGATGGAAGAGTGCTTCAGTCTCTATCGGCAACCAGCCGATAGCAGGAGCGCGTCGAACGCAGTCAATGACTATCTCAACCTTATTGACAGCCAGCCGATAGTAAGCATTCATATCGACCCATCGTCTGACTGACCCATCTGTTTATCTCGTTGTCGATTGCAGGGTCAAATTGACTGGCACATCCGCAACTCCAGCAACCCTGACGAAGGGACCTCGAAGCCGAAGTATCTGCACTAGAGCCAAGCAGATCTTCCAGACCTACTATAAGTTATCATGTAATTATTATCACATCAACATGCTAGATAGACTTCACCAGGCTCTCATCAAAGCATAGAAAACATCTTCATCAATTTCAGACCATAAAGTCCATTTTGATTATATGTTTTCATTCAAGTACGTATGCTACTCAATCATGCAAACTCATGTAGTTCCACATGCCTAGTTATCAATTAGATTAGTACAGAGAAGAAGAAAAATATATGAAGCATGTTATGGTTTCCATATTCTCTGATAGCCAAATGCCCACATCAATTGGGTGACATGTAAAAAACTGGTGATGGAAAATATCCACCAACTAAAATTATAAAATGTGGAGGGGCACTCAAGCTGTTGTTGTTGCTGTTGTTGCTGTTGTTGTTGTTGTTGTTGTTGTTGTTGTTGTTGTGTGTGTGTGTGTGTGTGTTCTCCTGCTGCAGGTAATAACAAGTGCACAGTGACGCAAAGACATCATTACCAAGTGCGTAGCCAGAATAGTTCCAGTAAAATATTCAAATACCTCATCATGCCAACCAACAACAACAAAGACATCGAGTGAGTAGCCATCATTTGTTGAAAATGCATGTGCTTCTTGAATGTTTAGACCAAGTTCACCAAGCAGGGATGTGAGCTGGGTGTTTCAGAGAACATGGTATCAGTTAACAAATTGAATTTTAGCTATTAATATTTAATCAAGATATAGGCCATGAAACAAATCAGTAAAGATCTTGAACATATAAACTGTTCCTAATGGAATCTTCAAACATGCATAGGTTTACCTCGCTGAGAAGCTTTGGCTTGTCAATGGTGGAGAAGGTGATTTCATGCATGGGTCTGTAAGGCCACAAAATACAAGAAAATTATTGTATGCTGCAGGGAAACAAGCACTTCCATAAGAGGAATGCAACAATTAGGATTTCCAAATACCAACGTTTACTCACAAATATAAATATTTAACTTGAATATGCGGCATAACTAAGATTAAATAGAGGGCACAAAGGTAACTATCAGCAATGACTAACCTGTAATTAACATTATCTGAGGTGCTATCATGATCTTGCCCTTGGGACTTGCTAGCCTCAAGAGCAAGGGCCTCAAGATTTGTTGATGAACCAAAGGCAGGAGGAGGGTGAATGCTGAATATAAAATTTACATATTAAAACATGGTAAAGTACAATATGAGTCATTTGCAATGGATGATAAGTCACAGGTACCTCTGTTGCCTGTTCAACAGCCTTGAAGCAACTTCCTCCCCTGCAGTGTTCGAATCAGCATCAGTCTGATTCCCATCAAGAATTGGAGACACCTAATGAATCAAGGCTTTCCAATAAGGATAATGACCAAAAATAGTAAGCTTCTACAAATGATTGCTAATATTTGTTAACAGTCATATAAAACTGCAAAATTTGTATCAAAACTAAGATCTAAAATTTAAAAAGTAACACATCATCACTTAGAAAACAAAAGAACAGCATTGACACTGTCAATTAATGAAAGCATAGACATGTTAGTCTTGAAAAAGTCAATGTTCGAGCCTTCAAGGGACTTGCCACAGCAAGTGTAGACATAAATGTTCATACTACTTTAACACCAAAATGCACATCACCACCCTCAAGAACAGAGATATCTGAGTACAATTCAAAGTAGCAAAAGGCAGGGTTAATATAATGTTGAAACTTATCATTAGTCAATGAGACACCAAGCCTACATACAATATTTTCTATTGAAACATGCAGAACTTAAACATGGAATTTGTCAAGTACAAAAGATATAAGGTGTTTTTCTACTGTTGGTAATGGAAATAACTGAAACAGAGTGAGCAAATAAAAACACTTGTACTGCCTTCACTCAGTGATCTGACAGATTGGTGTTTTCATTAAGTCACATATTGCAAAGTCTGGTTAGGCTTGTAAGGATTGGTGCTTTAGATACATTTTGGCCTGGAGCACTGATTAATCGCCAGTGGTATGAATGAATCTGAACAGGATGAATAGATGATGGTTTCGTTTTTTTAAACAAATGGAACCTGGGATTTCTCCCACTGATTCTAAAAAACGATGTACTGTTGGATCAAATGCATGTTCGAAGCAAAAAGTACTGAATGACAATGATCCAATTCTTGATGGAATCCAAGTCCAGCTTAAAAGCTAACCGGGAAAGAAACTTTCCAACTTCCTGACCGAAAAGCCAAACTACAACCAGATAAAATCCCAATTGACTCAGACAGTGCAACCAAGCAATTATCAGCAAACAGTCAAACCATACAATTTTGTAAAATTAAGTCAAACCATATAATACACTGCGAAATTTCACGTTCTGGATTGCCTACAGTAGTTGCATCAGTGGAGTTAAGAATTGCTTCCCAAAAACTATTGAGATGGTGACGAAGTCATAGGAGCAGTTCACCTGCACGGCCCGCACGGCGAAAGCCGGCCGCTGCGCCGGATCCTTCGCCTGCTCCAACAGCCGCTTATGCGTCAGCATGTCCTCTGCCCTCTCCACATTCACATCCATCGCATAACTGCAACAACACCAAGCAAAAAACCAACCCTCCCAAATCAATCCACACCGCCGCAGCCGCAAGCATAATCATCAACACTGTCGCACTCGATTCGCGCCTCCCTTGCCGCAGCATCAACAACGCCGTGGGGGGGGGGGGGGGGGGGGGGTATCGCACGCACCGTGCAGGCAGGCGATTGAAGTGGTTCCAGAGCTCGTCGTCGAACCCCTCCCGCCGCACCTCTGGGATGCCGCTGTCGTGGAGCCGCCGCAGAACCTCAGTGTACACCTCCAGCTTGTGCCGCCGCTGCTGCTGCTGCTTCCTCGTCTGCGCCGCCGCCCCGGCCGACGCCGACGAAGACGACGACGTCGTCCCACCTCCCCCGGCCGGCGCCACCGCCGCGTGGCTGCCGCAGCTCTCCGCCGCCTCCTCCACCGCCATTAGGTCTCGATCTCGAGGAATTAGGAAAGGCAAGCCGACGAAGAGGGCGAGTTATCGTGCGCGATTTTTTTCAGGAGAGAAAAAATCGAGAAAGGCAAAGCGGCGGCTGTGGTGGAGCAGAGAGAAAGACAGAGAGAGATTTGTATAGCAGCCACCTCGCCTGAAATTTCTTTATTTTTTCAAGACAAAATCTTCACGGCGTTTAAAATTTTGAAGTTCAAAACGAGATATTTCGGTGGCTAAAACGTATAAAAATTACTGTTGCTTTTTTGAAAGGAGAGAAAAGCGGACAATGTTTGGTTGAATTTTGGGTATTTGCAGGGCGCAACAAAACGGGGTGGATGGGCAATTCGGTTTTGGATTTTGGTTGTCGGGTTCAGCGTGCCGTTTGCAGTGCTACTGTGAGATAGGATTTGTATATTCTTCAGTCCTCTTCTTCGTTGGATCTCTAAATTCATTCAACGAGGAGGACAGGCTGAAATGGGCGGGCTTATTCACCTTGGAGAGAGAGGCGATCCTGACAGCGTGATCTTTGCTCTGTTTTGAACATCTTTACCATTAAAAAAAGAGATTAAGCAAATCAGGAACTACCACACAGACACGAACATCACCGAGGGCACCAGATATGTCTGAAACATAATAAATCGCGGGATAACATTTCATTGACTCCCTATTCCTTCCTTCCATCCAGATTATCCATCGGATTGTTATCGTAAATTATACGATTCACAGTTCTAAGAATACTCCTATCCCCACGCTGCTCTATCCACTGCCTGATCCGCCGAAGCTGTGGGCTGTGCCAACAGAACAACCTGCACACCCTGACGTGCAGTGCAGAACACAGCACACGTCCGTCCACTGCGGCGACCTCACCTCGCACCCTACTGTAGCCACAGGAGAAGGGGACACAGGAAAAGCAAGAACCGAAGTAGAAGAAGGGACTCGGGAGTGATAAAGAAAGCGGGAGCGGAGGAGGGAGGAGGGGAATATGCCGCGCGCGGAGGCGGGGCCGTGCGGCAGTTGGTAGCCGCGTCGTCGCTCGCTGCCTTTCTTTTTTGGCGGGAGGGGAGGGGTAAGGAGGATTGGTCAGCACCACCAACCCCCCACTGGGTCATTAACAATTAAACCCTACCACGCCTAGATAAGGATGGGGATTATGTCTGTAATGATGCGTGTGATTAGTGGAGGCCATGCGAATCCAAGTCAGCAAGATCTGGCGCTGGGAGTTTCTAAAGGAGTTTCTTTTTTTCACTGCTGTTTGAAAATTTTCATGTCCTTCTCTCTCTCTGAATTTATGCCCACAATTCAGACGTGCACTGGGTTCGTTCGAGTGAAGAAGTTCAGAGTTTTTGCAGGTACTACATTGCAGTTCAGAGTACTGCATTTTGTTCTGTCTTTTGCTAGTCAGTATTCAGTTCTGCACTTTTTCCGTCTCTTCTTTCTGCTACGTTCTCTGTTCTTTCCAACAGGATACGGTGTGATCACAAGTTAATATTCTAAGAGATTTTGCAAACGATCTTTCTCTTAAAGCAAGATGCAATCAGAATGTGTATCAAAACCAGGGTGGATGTAATTTATAATGCTATACTTGGATTTTTCAATGGTTTCTGAAGTGCAAATTTTTGTACCATGAAAACTAAACTATATATCAAACTACCGCAGTACTAGTACATTTCTTCCGATCCGCTTGGGCAGCGAATCATCTCTCAGGCTCTCAGTCCTGCCCTAATAAATTCCTCGACTTCAAATAAGGAAAAAAACTGTACCAAGACTCACTGAGTTTCATATATTTTCTTCAGACTGAAAAATATTCAACATTTTCCACGCAGTACGGGCACACATCATCAATCAGATTATAAATGTCTAAGTCTGATCCAAATCCACAGCTACGAACTAGTCAATACAAATACTGTAGGAAGCATGCAAGCCCGTGCCCCTGATTTTTGCAAAATTTAATACAGTATTATTAGTGAGTAATACTGGGTAGAATGTATTATTATTAAGCTTCTTTGTTTTTGCCATGTGCTCTGATATTTCCAACAGGATAAGCTAACCAAACGTCACTATCCCAAGAGTTTACTACTGCATTCTTTTTCTTAAGGCAAGACGCATTCAAACCAATGAAGCAAATGCGTATTAAAAACACGGATGATTGTACTACTCAAAATTTTCAATGGTTCTGAGGTGCACATTTTTGTACTGTGAAAAAAAACTAAACTATGTTATCAGTAGTACGTCTCTGAACTTTTTCCGATCTTCTTGGTGTCAGCAAATCTCCAAATCCCTCAAGTTCCAGTTTTGAAAAACATAAAGTTGCACATTTTCTCCAAAGAAAAAGACAGCAATGCAAGGTTGCAAACTAACGTATGTCACGTTTTGTAGCTTTATGCTGAATTAAGCCCACAGGATGGATCAGACAGAATTCTGACTGAATTAAGACTCGGAGCACATTGGTTTGCACAGTACAGTCGTACAGCTGCTCAGTACTATCAACCAATCACGCAGAGTCGCTTTCGGAATTCAGATAATCCATTGGATCACCTCCCTTCTCGGCGAGGGAGTTGCCGGAGGAGCAGGCCTCTGACGCGGCGACAACTCAAGGCGCTGGAAAAGGCGAGCGAATTGAAGCCGACGCGTGCAGGGTAGGGTATCCACCTCAAGCGGATTTGATCCTTGTTGGAACCCTCATCTCTGGTCTCTCTCGCTCTCACTCTCGCTGCTTTTTTTAATTCTCACTTTCTTGTCTTGTCTCATCTAGACATGAACTTGGGTTATGCCGAGCTAGCACGGCATGGTTTATCCTACTTCGTGCTAAAACGGGCTGTGCTGGCCCGACACAGTCTCCAATCGTGCCATTCCGGGGTCAGAATGTGGCCTATAGTCCGGCACGATGGGCCTGCTCGTACCAGCCTAGCCCTATTCATGGCCTATATCCTGGATGACTGGTCTATTGCTATATTCCTCTCTAGACTGCACTTCTATGAGTCATAACTTATGTCTTCCTGCAGATGCATATGGTATGTAAGTTTCTCGTATAGATTAAAACCCTCTTCAAAGTTTTACACATATGAGCCTAACATGTGGGTCTTAATACTTCATTAGATTATTAGACTATCGGGCTACCTACGGACCATGCCGACCTAAGCACGATCCACTTACTGAGCCGTGTCATACCTAATATTCAGGCATGGATACGCCATAAGTACATGCCACACGGGCCCAATTCGTGTTAGGCCAAACTATGCTTTTTATCATGTCGGCCAGCCATATCTTAAAGCTGGTCCAATAAAACACTAAGTCTTAGTTTTACACCGGACGGATGATTATGCTCAAGTTGTCGCATCTCAATTGTCGATTTGTTAGCTAGCTTATAGTTTATTTTAAGTTTTTTATCATCATAGTTTTTTTTTAAAATTGACTTTTAAACAACATATAACATAAGTATAAAAATTTTACTTATAAATTATTTATATTAATTAATTTATTGATGATATAGCTCAAACGATAGTCATAGTATGCTCTCAAGCCGTAAGTTTTGGGGGTATACAAGAATTATAATAACCGGCTTGAGTGGTGATCGATCGATCATCGATGTCACCATTAGCCATTAGTCACGACGACATTCTCAGCAATGCCTCTGGCTACCTGAAAAGTTTCATCGGTGGGCCCATATGTCAGTGTCCGTGCATCCGTCTCTCCAGCCCTTGGGGGATGCCAAGGGGTGGGTGGTCAGCATGCAATGCACCGTGGGACCCACATGCATGCCTTATCCTCACCTAGTCACCCGCTGCAGCTGCGTTTGCGTACTCTGGCGAAGTGTAACTTCACGCGACAGAACTCCCGAAGAGGAGAATGAATAAACGTGTGAATTACTACGAAAAAAGGTTATAGCCAAACAAACGTGTGAATCTTTAACAAACTAACAACAAATCAGTCTTGATTTTAGTTACTTTTGCTTCACTTAGACCTAAGGCCGTGTTCATTTAAGCTTTTCATCGACTAGCCGTTTGGATTATCAAAAAAGACACGTACATAATTAATTAATTAATTAAGTATTAAAGCAACTATTATAAACTTAAAAATAGTTTTATTTTTTAAAACAATCTATATAGAAAGATTTTTCTAAAAAATCACATCATTTAGATAGAAACGCTGAAAAGAGCATATCCTTAATTGCTTTTACTTAATTCGTGTTGAGCACGTTAGCGACTTGCATCGCTTCTCGTTGATCATTGGCACCGACAGTAAGAAAGCTTTGGGGTGCCCTGGCATTGATCTCCTAAAACAAGCACATGCACATTTTTATATAACTAGTGATATAACCATGTATTACAACAGAATAGATTCATATAAATATAAATAAGGATGAACTAGAAGAGTAAATTAAGGATAAAACACTATATCCCATGATGGCCCATATAATTAGGGATAAACTAAAATTTTAGATTAAGGATAAAACATTATATGGCTTATATAATCAAGATAGACTAGGAAAATAAATTGAGGATAGAACATTGCATCCTGCTGCACATGATATATATAGGAAGGAGCGAACGGACGTGCTATGCATTTGGTGGGAAGAAGGACGGAAGGAGTGGATGGCGCTGCACGTTTGGTGGGAAGAAGGGATGGAAAGAAAAAAAAACTTTGTTTTTAAGTAGTAATCATTTTCCAATCTTCTACCCTGCCTAAACTTATTATGTTTTGTCCTTGCCATATTTGTTTTGTTTTTAGATTATCAAATTATTCTTATTTTGACATTGTTCTTTTATCCAAATCATTCTTCATATGTGCTATTTTAGTTCATAAATATAGTTACACAAGAACAATGTCAAAATAGGAATAATATGATAGGTTGAAAATGAAACGAATATGACAAGAAAAGGTAGAAGTTAAACTTTTAAAATTTTAACTATTAATATTTTTTAAAAATATTTAGTTTAAATATACTAGGACATGAGTCTTAAAAATTACATTAATAAAATTAAACATTTATTTAATTTTTTATACATTATAATAGAAAATCAGTTAAAGATATATTTTTAAGCCTGTGTTATGTTGTTGTGTAAATTGGTGTAATATAATCTAGTAGTTTAAACTTGTCTAAAGTTTTATCTTTTATATCCATACACTGTAGCCCTTTTTATTATTACTGATAACAAATGTAGATTTGATGAAACTAATTTAGTGCTGTGTATGTTGGTATATTTGTTTATAAATTTGATCAAATTTAAAATAGTTTGACTTTGATTGAAGTCAAAAGTATTGATATATATGGGCATATTTTTAGGATGGAGAGCTTATAGATAGATGACAAACTATTAACGAGAGAAATAATAAATAAAATAAGATAGCAATTTTCATGTTTTACCAAACAATTAATTATGGGACTCCCTGTTATTATTTCGATTCTCATTAAATTTAGTGAGCCTCTAGCTATTCGCTGACCTGTTCATCCACATATCCCTCTCTCTCTTATTGTCCTACGAGCACATTCTCTTCTTCATTGTCATCAGGACTTTAAGAATCAAACTTATCATTGCTCTACACGTCTTTTTTCATTCACCCTGTTTGTGGTCATCAAGACCATCACAAAAATCAAAAGTAATTGGGTTTCCATTTTTATCGTTTTAGATGTCCTGGCAGCCGCCATCTCTCTATTTATTTGCTGCCCCTATGCTTACACGTTGATCACTTAGCAAATTTGAACCTTATCATCAGTATGTTCTGCTCATCCACACATTGCTCATCCACTTTATTGATGCTGACACCATAAAAATTCAAACCTTATTGGCGCTGGTGTTCTATTTTTAGTTTTTATAATTCCTGCCAACTGTTGCCGCTTGTCTCACCCTCCAGCGCTGGTTGCTTTCTTCCTACTCTTTTTTCACTACCCATTCTCTGATTGCCAATCGCTACTATTCTTCATTATTATCATTGACTTATAAAATTAAATCTTATCATCATCATAATCAAGTTGCATTTGTTTTCAAAAGTCCCGCTAGCCACCATAGTTGGCTTTGTATCTAGTTCTCTAATGCGTTTTAAGTGATAATAATAAAAAATCAAAGAGATTAAGAATTAATTCTTCTAAAAAGATATTATTTTGTTTTAAAAAAGACCTATAAAAGTTAGAAAAGAAAAAATTCCATTAAGTTTAACCGTTTTAAAAAACAAATACTCAATAAAGTCTAGATGAGCGAACAATTACACCACGAATACATTGAGATTTTGGTTTTTCTCTTTTAGTATTTGAATATTTATGTCTAGACTTTGTGAAAAATTATAGATAAGTTTCTTTTTCAAACAAAAAAATCAAATTAGAGTCTCTAGACGTCTATGTCAGAGTCTTAGGGCTGAGCTCTCTATCTAGCAAAGAGGCCTATTCAGAGTCTCCAGATCGGACATTTCAAATCTTCTCTCTTTCTCGAAGCTTAGTGTTTTCTAGAGTCTTTAGATTGTTTGGCCATAGTCTTCAAACTGAGCTATTTGTCTAAGCTAAAATACCTATCTAGAGTCTTCGAACATTCTAACCAGATACTCCAAGAAGGGATGGAAAGAAAAAAAAACTTTGTTTTTAAGTAGTAATCATTTTCCAATCTTCTACCCTGCCTAAACTGTCCTTGCCATATTTGTTTTGTTTTTAGATTATCAAATTATTCTTATTTTGACAATGTTCTTTTATCCAAATCATTCTTCATATGTGCTACTTTAGTTCATAAATATAGTTACACAAGAACAATGTCAAAATAGGAATAATATGATAGGTTGAAAATGAAACGAATATGACAAGAATACGTTATGGATAAGGTAGAAGTTAAACTTTTAAAATTTTAACTATTAATATTTTTTTAAAATATTTAGTTTAAATATACTAGGACATGAGTCTTAAAAATTACATTATTAAAATTAAACATTTATTTAATTTTTTATACATTATAATAGAAAATCAGTTAAAGATATATTTTTAAGCCTGTGTTATGTTGTTGTGTAAAACGATAAGAATTATCAATCTGCTCGCCACAAAAAAATCCCGTGACCGGGGAGGGACGGTGGCTCGATCACGTGAAGCCCCGGGAGGTCTGCTTGTCTCCAGTGCAGGTCCTTAGGTCTCGAGGTTCGCGAGCATGCCAATCAATTTGACCCTGCAATTGACAAGGAGGTGAGACGAGCAGGTCCAATACAGACGCTCGCTATCGGCTGACTGCCGATAGGTTCGGGATGCTGTTTGATCGACTGGGGAGCCAATGTGGATAGGTGTCGACGAGCGGTCGATCGTAGAGCCGATGGAGGAACCATGGTGTGCTCAGAGGATATCGAGGCGCACGGGATCCCTCTGGACAGCCGAACAGTGATCCATCGGCTGGAAAAACCGATAAAAGCGAATGCGGCCTAGGCGATGATTAGCGCGAGAAGGCACGGGCTGCAAAGCCGATGCCACTCCGGATATGACAGCAAGAGACCCGTCACCCGCCGTGGCAGCGCCATCAACACCGAACCTCGAAGATCGGACCTAACCGAGACAGTACAAGGCCGGGGCCAGCGACGATGATACGGAGGACGCCGGATCGGCTATGCCGTAGCAAGGATAGGAACGAACCCATCGGCTAGCTGAGCTGATAAGGGGACGCCTCTCTAAAGGCGGGTGCGTATCGGCTGGAGGTTTGATACGTTTGGCGTTACGCGTCGTGGGACGCCTCTAAAGGCTGATGCGTATCGGCTGAGGGGCCAATGCGCTGGGTGTGAAGCACAGAGCATGGATAACTCATCGGCTAACACTCCGATGATACGCTGTGCAGGAGACTATAGGCCTGAAGCTCGATCTACCGTCGGCAGCCCCGTAGGTCGGACCTAACCGATGCAGCACGAGACCGACGACAGCAGAGGGAGCTTAACGGACCGATAGGTCCAGCACGGACGTGATGCGATACATCCGATCGGTCTAAAAGGTCGGACCTAACCGATGCAGTCTTAGACAGAGCAAGACATAACGGGATAGTGGCGGGACTTACCCCTTCGCCAGAGATCGAACTTAACCGATGCAGCCCCGCGTCGAGAGCCAGAACCCGCCGGTAGAACCTAAATGAACTAGGGTGGCGATGCGCCGAGTTTGAATATGATCCAAAGATATGTTATATGTTTCCAGGGGGTCTATTTTTATACCCTGGATTTACAGACAGAGTCCGACACGTCTACGACCATCGGACATTATTTCCTAGTAAGAACAAAGAAAAATATTACTAAAACAGTTAACTAACTGGCTAAACCTCCCTAATTAAGTAAGGTTACGATTTACAAGAATAAACACCCTGCTGTGGAGTCCATGGTTCTTCCGCAAACCCGGTTCCATCTGAATAATCTTCCAATTTGTAACCGAGTCTTCCTTTGCTGCAACTTGATCGGCTTCTCCACTGTAGCTATCGGACCTTCTTTAAATCAAGCCGATCCTTCTCCTTCCTTGCCTCGGGCTTCTCGGACCTGATCCCGATTGGACAAATCCCTGTCTTTAAGCCGATTCAATCTTCTACTAATCTGATCGGCTTTTCTACAGTTCTACATCGGCTATCTCAGTATCTCCATCAGCCGATGGCTACATCAAACCCTCCAACGGTCCTCTCAGCCGATCGACTTTGATCCCATCGGTTCTCCCAGCTGATCGGCTTTAGCGTCATCGGATCCATCAGATTTTAGTGTTAACACAACCTAATGATGCGTGATGACCGGAAGTGCAATTTCCTTCGTAACATAAGAGCCCCCGTACATGTAGCGCTACAAATGAGAGGGAACCAACCCGTAGTGTATTTGGTGACAATCAACTTACGAGATTCTACTACCAAAACCCTAACACTGATCAGAAAGAGCGCTGGAGGGTGATCAAAAGGTGTTCACCTCACTGGGACCTCCCTCACCGGTCTCCTTTGGCTGAGTTCAAAGCTTCCATTATCTTTAAAAAAAATCATTAATGCATACGGTTTATAGGAGTTGGCACCTCGGCTTGCTTTCTTTTCTTGTGATTCGTCAATTCATGCGGTACGTAGGAGTTGGCACCTCAATCTGCTTCCTTTCTTGATACTCATCAATTCGTGTTGTTTTGTGGGAGTTGGCCTGCTCTCCCTCCCTTATGCGCTCTCGCAGGGAGGGTGGCGAGGGCTCCTTGTGTGTTTCTCGGTGTCGCTATGGAATGTTGCTACGCAGGCCTACGGCGGTAGCGGTGCGTGGACGCCAAAACCGCTTGCTAAGACGTACCTGGACGTCGCGGTGCTGGCCTTCGCCCTTCGGCCACGGAGATCGGGCCATTGTTGCCTCGCTGCTGCACCTAGAGCTATACCTCGTCACCATGGACTTCCTCATCCTCGGGGGTGACAGTCTACAGAAGCTCTTCCCGGTAGCGATGGGCTTCTGGATCATCGGCAAGCTCAGGAACCAGGATCCATGGCAAGCAGGCCTTTGTGGTGGCAGCCGCGTTGGTCGTGTTGCCGACCACATGGTTCTCCGACCGAATCGGAGTCCTCACCTACCTCGCGCGTAGGTGGCGCCGTGGCGTCCGTCGTCCTCGCTGCCGCCGCGCTATAGGTGGCGGCTATCGTGGGGGCATCGGGTTCCACGAGAGGGGCAACCTCGTGCACTGGGCAGGAATTCCGAGCGCCATGAGCCTATTCACGTTCTACTTCAGTGGCCATCCCGTCTTCCCCACGATGTACAAGCGATGAACAACAAGAGATTGTTCCCCACGGTGAGTTCTCTAGCGGACCATCCATCTACATGGCAACAATATTCAATTTTTGTAAATTGGATTTGTGTCCTTACAGGTGTTGTTCGTCTGCTTCGCAGTGAGCACACTCACCTACGACCTTACGAGCATGATCGGCTGACTCGTGTTCCAGTGGTGGGTCTAGTGTATGACAAGTGGGGGCATTGGCCCCAGTCAAAATTCACTTTGTCATTGTATCCCTCATGTCTCCGTTGCTTATTGTGTTGGACCAAAGAGTGGTTAAGTGCTTTGCTGAATTCCCTCTAATATCTACTATTGCCGCTGCCTGATTGAGCGACACCTCTGTGAGGAACATTGTTCGAAGTAGCATGGGCGGGCTAAGTCAATTTATCAGCGGCAGCTACTAGGAAGTCTTAGTCTGATTTTCGAAACAATGTAAAGTGTGCATGAGCTGATGACTTGAGCATGCACACAACTATGTTCAGCACTCTGTTCGAGACTGTATCCAGAAATGAAGATTCAAAAATCTATTCTATTATGCTCTTTGTTTAGTTCGAAATTTAGACTTGAAATTGTTTGATGTGTCAATGATACCAATTTAGTTGAGAAAACATGCCAAGAGACGCTACATATATATATATTGTCTGTTGGCATGTAGAACATGGTGTACACATAAAACAAATCGTGTGAGCGCTGCACAATTTGACTACAAACAAGAGGAAAACATTGCAAACCGCACAATACATACATAATGCATCCTGTATTTATCGCATGCGATGCTTAATTATTTGGGGACAAATAGTGAGGCGTTACACGTGGCGATATGATGATAGTGAAACAGCACGGCATTGCATTGATCATATGGTGACTACGTACGTCTGTTCAGATTAATCAAAACGTGATTCAGCTGGAAGTGCGACGTGTTTTTCACCGTTTCCCCCCTCTCTTCTCGTTTTTTTTTCAAAAGAAGGGAGTGTGTTAGGCATTGTTAGTTCAGTCTGTCTTGATCAGCGACTAATGCTGGTCTCTTGTCCTTTTTCTTCGCGACAGTTCTTTCTTTCTTAAGGAAAGAACATTAATTATTGTTGCATTTGGTATGTCGACATGTGCCCAACGAGGGTGGAGAAAGAACGTTTATTTCAAGCTCAAGTTTATGGGCTTAACTATGGCTTTTGTGCATGGCATTATTATTATTATTATATTTTTGAAAGTTGTACATGGCACATTGGCACTCCACGAGCTTGCTCGTTCGAATGAGTTAAAAAATGGAAAAAAAGGTTTTCCTTGGGTTCGGAGATTGAAACTCCGACCATCCTTAGACCCATATGTGGCTTAAGTACGTACGTAAGCTGGGACAGTTTGGCCCGATAATGGAAACTGGGCCGAAAGCCTCTTATGGGTTATCGAATGTAGTCCAACAAAACAATACTACGTAACATAAACCAAAGTGGGCTATACCAACAGTACTAGCCGAGGCCATAAGGCCCATACTACAGCTCCGCCCTTCGATCGGTTCCAAGTGTCCACTAATCCTTGAGTTAAAAAATAATAAAATAATAATATTTTAATATAAATTTCTTTTACTGTGCACCATGGTAGCCGCATGGTTACCTAGGGTTGGTTAGCGTCCTATCATATATGCACACTGTGGCTTCATTCCTTCTTTCTAAATTATTTATACCATTATTAACATATAATATTTATTTCATGCTTCTAAAGATACATTTTCTATAAAAAAATCTTTCTACTATCGTATCGTTTAGACAATTTACTCTGAATTTTCTATAAACAAATAGATCATTATCAACATTTATCAGACAATCATCTAAAAAAAGAACCGCTAACCCTTGATTTTAAAAAAATTAAATAATAATATTTAAATATAAATTTTATTTTTTTTTATTGTGCACCATGGTAGCCGCATGGTTACCGCCGTTATCAGCGGCTTACCATGAGGGTGTAGTGAACCTTTCCTAGCAAGATAAACCCTGCTTCCAATCCATGCAGCAACTTGATCCATCACTCTACAGTGGCCGGCTGATTGTAGCGCTGCATCGATTGATCATAGATCCCTTTCTACCTAGACTAGTACGAGTACAAGTTTCCTAGGACTACTAAGTACCGATCCGTCCCTTACACAGGTAGTAATTAATATTTGATATTTTTGACTTAACTTATTGTACTACAGAGTAAGGGATAAATAGGGACAATATTGGACAACTCATGAACAACAGTGTGTGGATTGTAGTAGAGAGACATAAGTAGAGCTATTGATTGGGGTGTGTTTTGAGAATGTCAAAAGTGTGTAATGTGAAATATCAGATATTTATGGTGGACAAAGTTATCAAAAATGATGAGTACAACAATAAACTCCACATGACTAACTTTCTACTCAACTCTTTTTGGTTGGTAGATGTATAGATTAATCCTATCAAGAGTAAGAGCTGCCTACGTTTTACTTCTCAAAACCTTTAACCTGTTTATCAAGATGTAAATCTTGCTTAAAAAAATGTAAAAAACCCCCTTTTCACTTTTTATACTTCTTCGCCCTAAAATATAAGAAATTAACACTGGTCGGTTGACAGACTCTTTGTCTAATTCGTAGAGCTATTGATCAGGGATGTGTTTTGGGAATGTCAAAAGAGTGCAATGTGAAATATCAGATATTTATGGTGGACAAAGTTGTCAAAAGTGATGAGTACAACAATAAACTCCACATGACTAACTTTCTACTCAACTCTTTTTGGTTGGTAGCTGTATAGATTAATCCTATCAAGAGTTAGAGCTGCCTACTTTTTACTTCTCAAAACCTTTAACCTGTTTATCAAGATGTAAATCTTGCTTAAAAAATGTAAAAAACCCCCCTTTTCACTTTTTATACTTCTTCGCCCTAAAATATAAGAAATTAATACTGTTCAGTTGACAGACTCTGTCTAATTTGTAGAGCTATTGATCAAGGATGTGTTTTGGGAATGTCAAAAGAGTGTAATGTGAAATATCAGATATTTATGGTGGACAAAGTTGTCAAAAGTGATGAGTACAACAATAAACTCCACATGACTAACTTTCTACTCAACTCTTTTTGGTTGGTAGCTGTATAGATTAATCCTATCAAGAGTTAGAGCTGCCTACTTTTTACTTCTCAAAACCTTTAACCTGTTTATCAAGATGTAAATCTTGCTTAAAAAATGTAAAAAACCACCTTTTCACTTTTTATACTTCTTCGCCCCAAAATATAAGAAATTAATACTGGTTGGTTGACAAACTCTCTGTCTAATTTATAATACTGGTTTGTATCTAATTATATACTAAATGGATGAAGTACATTTGTTCTCAAGTTCAAGCCCCGACCCCTCCTCCTCCCTTTCCTAGCATCGCCAGTTACCCATATTTAATTGCCTTACATAATACTCCCACATACTAAAACATTCTTACAAATACTTCACAAATAGGTATTCTCATATGTTGAATTTATTCTGAACTTTGGAAAAACTGATATGGAACCGAGCCATGTCAGTGCCTCGTCATCAAATTACAAAGCATTTACAACAAATAAAAATAACAGTACATATATACCTTTTTCCCTTGTCCTTTTGTTCTTAATTTATCTATGTGGATGGCATCCATATGATTCATCCTAGCACACCTCTACACTTATGCACGTGATTCAGATTCCATGGCAAAAGAAGGATCCAAGAGGGGCAATCTAGGATCAAAAAAGAACACATACAGTACGGTACCCTACCAACAGTATATTTCAAGCCCTTTCTAACAAACCAAACAGTATGTAGCGCACAATTCAAACGATCGGCCCCATCTCATAGAAGAAAAACCCCATCTCATAGAAGAAAAAACCACAAGAAAACAAGATGAGAATGCGTTCTCAAGCCAAAAAAAAGTCAATCGTGTTGGACATATGTCACACAAAGAATTCTCTATGATCTGATCCATACCATCTACCAAACACAACATTTCAAAGCTGGATAGATATATGTTTACATCCTGCAACAGAATGATCCCCATTAGGAGACATCGAACATGCCATGTACAAGACAAGATTAAAGATACACTCCTTTTTTTGGTAAAGATGTTGCACACGACAAAAGCAACTCTAATTTAACTTAGAACACCAGCAAATTAAAGTCGAACTCGAGATCTGGCCATGCATAATGCACACGGCTACTACAAATACCGGAATAATATACTGTATAATCGGAGTATTTAGCTACGATCGATCGGTGTGTACGCTTACGATCTAAAATACGGTCGGCGTTTGCATGCGAGCTCGTAACTAGCTACTCCATGGAGTAGCAGCTCTGCTTGAAGGCTTCGAGGTTTTGTTCGAAGACTGGGACGAAGGCATCGACGCTGCCGTCGCCGAGGTAGGAGGGGACGAGGAAGAGCATCCCCTCCGTCCGGAAGTAGGACGGCATGAAGTAGCTCGGGCTGCCGCCGCCGAAGTCCAGCTCGTAGAACGGAAAGGTGAGCCAGCTGTCGACCTCCAGGTCGGGGCAGAGCACGTCCTTGAGCACGGCGGTGGGCGCGAGCCCCTCGCTCTCGACGGCGCCGGAGCTGGCGAAGTCGACGAAGGAGCGGAAGTAGGCGGCGTCGACACGCGCTACGGCGTCGTGGATCGCCTGCGCCGCGTGCTTGAGCGGACGGTTGAGGAGGTCGCCGACGGTGGCGCGCGGGAACGCCCAGAGCACCAGGTTGCCGAAGTACCCCGGCGGCGCCGACAGCCGCTGCCGGCCGTCGACGGAGATGCGGATGGTGGAGCTCTGGAGCGGGTTGCCGAGCCCGCGCGCCCGAGTCATGGCGCGCCACACGTGGGCGAGGATGGTCTCGAACCGGCTGAACGGCCGGCCGCGACCCTCCGACGCCGCGGCGCGGAGCCTCGCGATGAAGTCCTTGGTGAAGTGCGCCTTGTGGATGACGATGCCGTGGTGTGCCCCGCCGTGCTTGTTGTGGTCGCCGGCCGCCGCCGCGGCAGACGACGGCGGCCGGCGGTAGTACTCCACGCCGCGGTGCTCGAACTCCACGACCAGCGGGTCTCGCAGCTGGAAGAACTCCGGGCGATGGTGCGGCGGCGCCGGGCCCACGGCGAGCCCCCGCGAGGCGCGGCCCCACGCGACAAGAAAGTCACTGGTGGCGTGGCCATCCGCGACGGCGTGGTTCGCCGTGAACCCAACTGCCAGCGAGCCGCACGCGAACCGCGTGAGCTGCACCTGCACCACCTCCTCAATCTCCCCCTCAAGACTAGGATGCAGCTGCAGCACCACCGGCGACGGCTTCGCCGGCGCGATATCAGCGAGGTTAGCATCCACACACGCCTCAACCAACCTCGCGCCATGGTCATTCAGCACCACGCCAGGCTCACCGTCGGGGCCACGGCGAACCACCTGGCCGGCGAAGAGCCTGTAAACCCCGAGCACCTCGGCGAGCCCGCGCTCGATGTCGGCCGTGGAGGGTCCCGGCGGGCGGAAGGCGTAGATGATGGCCATCTGCATGTGGTACGTTGCCTTGTCGAACATCGAGGACGACACGTGTTCGGTGGTGTCCGGCGGTGCCGCCCCCTCCGTGTACGACGGCCTGACGAGCCTGGAGCTCACCACCTTGACCTCCATCTCTACTACTCTCCAACGTTCGTTTGCTCGATCGATCGTTTAGGTGCTGCTTTTGCTGCTTGCTTTGGTATATCGTCGAGCACACTGCCTGCCTCTCGTGAGCACGCGGTATAAATAAGCAGCTCTCACGGAAGTAGGTGAGTTATTGGTGGTACTGGTCACAGGCAGCCATGTTCATCTCTAGGAGGAAAAAAAAACTCCAAGCAGCAGCAGCGCCGTGGAGGAAGTCATCGCCTCACCGGCGTGGTCTGCATCAGCACCGCGCGAGCAGAGAGACTGGTTGTAATCATGGGCGATTGCACTGGTTTCACATAGTCATTAGAACCGGACCAAACCGGACCGAGAAAAAACAGTACCAGAACCATCAGCGATCTGGTTCAGTTAAAAGACCACTAAGCAATCAAACCGATAAAAACCTGGTCGTACGGGGCAATTTTTTACCCTTTCACCTGCTGAAAACCGTCGACACCCCAAGACACGTGGAACCGCTTTGAACCAGATTTCAAACCAATAAACCGGTTCGATCCCCGATGATCAGTATTAACGATCAACTCTCCCCTGAATCCTCATCTGGTCTGGTCAGTTACCAGTGCTTTCTTGCGGTGGAGATTACGGCCTGCGTACGTGCACGCAGCAGCTGCCGCCGGCGAGAGCAACCGGTGGTGCGCTGCGCTGCGCGCGTGGACGGCCAGCCGCAGTTTCGATCTCTTCCTCTCCTCGCCTGAACCTGTGGACCAAAACTTGCCGCGGTGTCACGTTCGTTTTCTGCGACACCAACATGCACGCACGTACGCTAGCCTCAGGCTAAAGCGTCTACACATCAACGGATCATCAGGTTGGCTCTTCACTACACAGCTACGTACGGCGATCGAGTGCGTGCTGTGGCACCGTGACACATGTCTCAATCACATCTCTACATGTTGAAATGGGCGCTAAAATCAGCGTAATGATCAGTCTATCTTCTGATCTTGACGAGTGGCTGCTAAGCTCAGCTTAGCTTTGGGCTTGGCTAGAAGCTGATCGATCGATCAGCAGCCGTAGATCGAGCTAGGGAGCTAGCCAGGCAGCTACTAAACCAATACAGGGCCCGGAAGGTTCCGGTGACTTCTGATGCGAAGATTGTTTAGGAAGTTTTTAATGGCCCAACTTGGAACAGCGAGTCCATGCCCAACACCAAGAATGTTTGGTGGATGAATCCGATCGAAACCGGACGGCCGGCGGCAGGAAAGAATAGGTCAGGTCAGATCTCGTCGTTGGCCAACGCCGGCCGTTGTCGTCCCTGCATGCGTAAAACGGTAAAAGCCGCCGGATCATTACGCCACATGCTGCAATTAAGTTGATCCCAGACCATGACTAGTGTTACTGTGTTAATTAGCCAAATTAATTTTACCTCCAATATCAATAGAGAAGATGTTGAGTATATGATCAATGAGGTAAAATTTGTTGTACATTGCATAGTAGATTTGTTAGGGATATCTATTATCTTTACTATGTTTTCTTCTATTCCAGATTTCCTTGGTTTATGGAGCACGACGTGTAAATATTGCAAGATTTTTTGGAGTACAGTACTTAGATAGAAACAATCATGACCAAATATGTGCACCATTGTGCCACATGCATATCATATCACCGTCTCTGACACTGTGGAGAAGGACGTACTACGTACGAGAGGATGAACCGATGGAGCCGACACCGGGAGAAAGCTCCCAACTTTTCAGCGAACCAACTTCCGTTCTTCGCGCGCGCCGCATGTAGGCATTCCATCTTCTGAACATCTGACTGAGAAAAGTTGAAAGCTATGTACACTCCATATTAATGGGGCATAGCATCACGTTTTCATCATTATCTGTTTATTGGCTTCTTAGCTACATAAAAAAAGTTAAATTTTGAATTTTAAGTTTAGAGTTGATTTTGAGATTTTTTTACTGTATTCTACTTGTAAACTGTGGATAATATAGATATAGAAGTTTTATTTATAAATTATTTTTTTGCTGTCATTCGTATTTTACTACTAGTAGTAGTTGAACTAATCCTATTTTTGAGCGGGTCATCTAAGTGCAATGTTTGATATATTTTTGAGCGGGTAATGACCGAGGAAAAAAAAACTAGACTTGTACCACATGTTTGATATAGTTGTTGCCGAATGTAATGTGGAATTTAACATCGTTCGGCATGTTGTGTGATCGATGCCACACATTAGTCAACGCGTACGCTGCAACTGCAATATAATTGGTCAGCAATTTTGGTCGTTGATGAGTCTGCTGTTGCTAATTATCGTTCAGTATATCCATTTGTAGATGAAGAATGTGGTAGTTAATTCGATCTCCATTCATTTTGATTAACTACAAAATCAACGCCCAATATATTTGTTTTGGTTTATAACAAGTGGTATACATAATACTTGTTGGAATAGTGCGTAGACCGGTGACTGTGGCCGACGAGATTAAAAAGCTCAGACTTTTGTGTTCCCTTGAACGATTGTTTTTTCTTCCCTTGATTAGGTAATAGTATTATCACCGGTAGCATCTGTACGCGTACAGACTGGTACTTACAAATAATATTATGAGATTAGGAGAGGCTCTTCCAGGGATTAATGCATTTGTTGTAATTAATTGAGTGTGTTGACAGCATATTCGATAGAGCTGTTCCTTGATGCTCTTTTTGAGTTAGTTAGCGGTTTACAATTACCGACCACTGAGCTAACCACTGTGCGCATATAATCGTATATATTATTCCTTATCTCCTTAATTTTGATCTCTGGCTAGTTACATGTACACGTGGTGGAGGCCATGCCGATTATCTCGTCTCGGACGCTTGTTGTGCAACATGAATCCCTCTACAATATTGTTGATGGGATAGTACTTACAGGTGGATTGAGTTTTTTATGTCGATGGCTACTACTACACCATAAATAATATATAGACAGTCTCCGTCCTCCTCTTATCTAAGTTGTTAAGACGTCTGAGTCGAGAGATCTCCAAGTACAAACTTGGTTGTAGTTGGCCTCTCTAATCAGCGTCATGATGTTGTTTATCTTTTGTACACGAGATTATGGGAGATCATATTCGTTGCGCACAAGCTGACGATAGTACATCTTTTTTTTCCGATGGGTACTACTAGTAAAGTTACAGTGACAATCCCATTTAGTAGGTAGGTGGCTCTCTTGATTATCCACAAGATTAATTAAGAAATGAAATTGCACTGCTCGATGATGAGTCCGTACGTAGTTGGAGCAGTAATTAACCCACTTGTCCACTGTGAGCTCTGGAAATTTGTGTTCCCAGGACTCTGGCTAAGCTAGTATAATCTGTGACCGGTTCTCTGCACCATGCATGGGTGTCTGAATCATGCTTGCCCAACTTGAGTCGTTTAGATCTAGCGTGGTGGATGGATCGATCGGTCGAAGCGTTTAACCCGTCAAAATCGGATTTTTTTTTCAAAAAATATCTATATTTTTCTTGATTATAGAAGAATCACGGAGCCTTAGAGTTAAATTTAATATATAATTTTAAATTTTTATTTCTATTGAGCTATATTTAAATTTCATACATAACCCTTAAATTTTATTTAAATTTCATATAATTATATATTATATATAACTACACCAATCAATCTATATACCCGCTGTGATTTGATAGTTAATTTTTTTATTAACATGATAATTTCTAAAAATAATATAATTTAATAGATAAACAAATGTTATTTTAAAATTATCTTTATAATATAATATAGATAGAAATATTGTTTTTTTAAAAAATGGAAATATAGCTGTGTAGTCTTGCCAAAAGACAATAAGCGCCTAGTCAGCACGACGGCACCGACGGTGTTGCAAGCCCGCTATCCCAACCAGCGAGAGCGCAGCCTTCGGCGCCCAAGTTGGGACTGCACGTGCTCTATTGACCCACCGTCGCGCCACGTCTTGAGTCCTGGTTGGTTGACACCTAGGCGATAAGGTTGGTGCCTGGCAACACAAAAGTGCTTGTTGACTATTGGCTGTGTGCCAGCAACATGGATATACTATTGTATTTTGTCTTCAAAAAAAGGGTATACTCCAGTAAAAACAAAATATATATCTTAAAAAGATCTCACATATCCGTGCTGTCCTGTTGAGTGCTAGTAGTGGTATCCGGTTGTTTACGAAAACTAGCGGGGTGACCCGCGCGATGGCGTGGCTAGCACACAAACAAATTTATTTTATAATATAATATAAAATCATCTATATTTTCTCTACATAGTTATCTTAAGAAAAAAAATTAGATTATAGATTCATTATGTTCGTCATCAATTATAACATACTCCGTCGTTTTAGATTATAAATCATTTTGAAAATAAAAAAATAGTATGTCTATAAAGAGATAAAAGAGACTGGTAGGATAGGATCTTGTACTTAAAATATATAATCCAATACAAATAATTTTAATTTTACTAAGAAAAAATATAACTAGATTTTTTTTCTTCTGACATACCTCTCACTGAATGTACGAGTAGTGAGCCTCGGATCACTTAAAAAGACCAGCACCATATCTATAATACTATCGGTGTAATATAATCTAGTAGTTTAAACTTTTCTAAAGTTTTATCTTTTACATCCATACACTTTTAGCCCTCTTTATTATTACTGATAACAAATAAATGTAGATTTGATAAAACTAATTTAGTGCTGTGTATGTTGGTATATTTGTTTATAAATTTGATCAAATTTAAAATAGTTTGACTTTGATCGAAGTCAAAAGTATTGCATATATATGGGCATATTTTTAGGATGGAGAGAGCTTATAGATAATAGATGACAAACTATTAACGAGAGAAATAATAAATAAAATAAGATAGCAATTTTCATGTTTTACCAAACAATTAATTATGGGACTCCCTGTTATTATTTCGATTCTCATTAAATTTAGTGAGCCTCTAGCTATTCGCTGACCCTGTTCATCCACATATCCCTCTCTCTCTTATTGTCCTACGAGCACATTCTCTTCTTCATTGTCATCAGGACTTTAAGAATCAAACTTATCATTGCTCTACACGTCTTTTTTCATTCACCCTGTTTGTGGTCATCAAGACCATCACAAAAATCAAAAGTAATTGGGTTTCCATTTTTATCGTTTTAGATGTCCTGGCAGCCGCCATCTCTCTATTTATTTGCTGCCCCTATGCTTACACGTTGATCACTTAGCAAATTTGAACCTTATCATCAGTATGTTCTGCTCATCCGCACATTGCTCATCCACTTTATTAATGGTGACACCATAAAAATTCAAACCTTATTGGCGCTGGTGTTCTATTTTTAGTTTTTATAATTCCTGCCAACTGTTGCCGCTTGTCTCACCCTCCAGCGCTGGTTGCTTTCTTCCTACTCTTTTTTCACTACCCATTCTCTGATTGCCAATCGCTACTATTCTTCATTATTATCATTGACTTATAAAATTAAATCTTATCATCATCATAATCAAGTTGTATTTGTTTTCAAAAGTCCCGCTAGCCACCATAGTTGGCTTTGTATCTAGTTCTCTAATGAGTTTTAAGTGATAATAATAACAAATCAAAGAGATTAAGAATTAATTCTTCTAAAAAGATATTGTTTTGTTTTAAAAAAGACCTATAAAAGTTAGAAAAGAAAAAATTCCTTAAACGGATGAAAATATAATTTTATTATTTCTTAAGTACTAATAGACTATTAAGAGGGGATTAAGTTTAACTGTTTTAAAAAATAAATACTCAATAAAACTAACAAGTCTAGATGAGCGAACAATTACATCACAAACACATTGAGATTTTGGTTTTTATCTTTTAGTATTTGAATATTTATGTAAGTTTTTTTTTCAAACAAAGAAATCAAATTGGAGTCTCTATACGTCTACGTCGGAGTCTTAGGGTTGAGCTCTCTGTCTAGCAGAGAAGCCTATTCAGAGTCTCCAGAAGTTTAGATCGGATATTTCAAATCTTCTCTCTTTCTCGAAGCTTAGTGTTTTCTGGAGTCTTTAGATTGTTTGGCCAGTCTCCAAACTGAGCTCTTTATCTAGGCTAAAATACCTATCTAGAGTTTTCGAATATTCTGATCGGATACTCTAAAATTTGATTTCTGTGAATAATTGCTAGCTTCTAGAGGAGTGTACATTTAACCCCATCAACCCCTTTTGAGAAGATAGCTGCTCATTCATTTCTATACCACTCTAAAGAGCTTGCTAGATATTCTTCACTTTATTATTTTGGATTTTGGGTGTAAGTGTAATTTTTGGGTGATTTATTAGATATTGGATCTTAAGATTTGAGTGAGCACTTATGAATCAAAATCGGTGAAGATTTAAGCTTGTTACTCTTAGAGTATTAGCTCCTAGATGACTAGGCGTTACCTACGAGAATTCAATATGTGTGAATTGCCTTTAACGTTTGTGAAGCTCTTTCTTAGCTCTACAAGAAAATATATATATTAATGAATTTATGATTTCTTCTTTAGATATTGGTTTGATAGAGCAAACTTCATAGAGCACGATATTCTAGTGGAGAACTTGGTGGTTGTTTTAGACTAAGTGCTATACTTCAGTAAGAGTTTAGATACCAAACTAGTTTATTAGAGTTAAACTTGGTAAAACAAGAATTCAAAAGAGATATAATTCTTTAGAACTTTTTAATAAAGACGTAGGATCGGTCTAAACTTCGATAAAAAATGAAAATAGCTTTCCATTACCTATTATATTATCTGTTTCTTGCTTTTTTTTAACCCTTAGGACTTGAATCTTTTGAGTATCTTTTGAAGGATGTCCTCCTACTATATAAAAAAACTCTAAACTAGTTTCTCTATCTGATTAAAAAAAACGGTTCAGATATTTCAGAAGTTAGGATCGGAAACTTTAAAGAAAGTCTAATTTTTACTAGTTTAAGTTTCTTTCATAATCTCTCTCAGCAATAGCGGTCTCTCTGCGCTTTTTTTACTCCTCTCGTCTGCTCACGTTCATTTTATTATCATCACCTTACTAAATTGTACTGTATTATATATTTATAGCTTTTAAAAGTCACGTCAACCGCTGCTGCACCCTTGTCGCCGCTTAGTTTGCCCTCCCGCTGCTTCCCTTGATCACTTGAGCTGCTCGTCCATTCGTAACCACCGTAAACCTTTAAAGTCTGGTGGACCTTTCCCTTTCTTTAATTGATTAACATAGGTTATCATATTGGTGACTGAAATAGATCTGTCATTCTTCTCAAACTCTTCACATATTTTCTTAATCTAGACCCTTATAATTTGTTCACATCTTTCTCTTATTAAATATAAAGATATTAGGCTAGAATGGATAAACATATATGGACCAATAGCATACTTAATTAAGGACTTCTTTGTTGGCTTGCTGCTTTGTTCCGTACATGCACGAGCCTACAGACTTACCAGCAGGACAACACAGAATGACTGGCTTTGCCTGACTGCAACACGTACGCATACAGTCCAAGTATAACTCCAAGCCCAACTCTACCACACACAGCTTTGTTTATCGGAGTGGCATGAAATTAAATCCGTTTCCTGTTTTCTGTAGGCAAATTGCGTGGGATTATTTCTCTGTTTTACCATACGACTCTTTTATCCTTTTCAATATATTCATTTTATCAATATGTACCGTTATAATTTGATTCATCACAATCTAATGGTCAAAATTTTCCTCTAAGGGATTTTTCCACACAATTTTGTATGGATTAGTTAAATTGGATTTATATACAAATAAAATAGATATTAAAAGTAGAATTAGATTCAGTATATAACTCTTATCTTATGTTCTATGTTTTTATAATTATATTTTATATACAAATATTACTATTAATTTATTATTAATATATAGTTTAAATTTGGTCGCATCATAATCTAAGGACATAAATTTTAATCATCGTTTAATAATTAATATAGTATTTGCTTGTTTCTGTCATGGATGAACGTGCATGACTCTAATTACAGTTTCAGGGACATAGGCATGTAAATATGAATAACCGTTTCCTAATCTGATTACAGGCTCCAACACCTATACGCATGCGAACATACGCATATCCGACTCCTTTAGATGATTTTGTCCTTTTTTAAAAAAAGGAAAGAATAGGCTGGTCTCAATCCCAATCTCTTGTAGATGTTTTCCATACGGACTCACGCATCTTGTTGGTTAATCTATACTATTAAAATCTTAACCAATATGATCTAAGGTTACAAATATTTTTTATTTTCTCTAATTACGTGACAATTTCTAGATGTCAAGAGCTTACGTGCTAGCTCATTTCAAAGCTATTTTTATAATATAATTAGAGATTGTTTGTACAGCTTTGTACTAGGCTATATAATCCATGTAGGTTAGATTTAATATATAACTCTAAAATTTTATTTTTATACATACCACTATATGTGTAGACGTATATTTAAATTTTATATTCTATTTTTAGATATCAGTTAGCTTCTATATATGATTATATTTTTTATATAACTATGTTGATCAATATATACAGCCATCATGATTTAATGATTAATATTTTTTTCTTAAATTAATGTGATAATTTCTAGCCTTCAGAGCGAAAGTGATATTTCTTTTCGGGTGTCCAAGTATAATAGATAATTTTTTATAATATAATAGATAAATTGATTGATAGATAGATATTATTACTCCTAAATCCACATGCTTCGCTCAGAAATAAATAAATAAATAAATTGGATTGTGGGCCACAGCTTGCTTTCTCCTCGTCGTACCCACCTTCCCCGGGCTGCCGCGCCGGGCGACAGGAGCGGTGGTCCGGTATGCAGCCGCTCTGATTCTCTCCACGCTCTCGTCAGGCACGCCGAATTCACGGTGGTCCATGTCGCCGGCTGGGACGGCTCACCTGGGCCCTCGATACAGGCTGCTCTTCTTGTCTCCGGAAGGATATTCGCAACCGTTGGATCGGGATGGAAGGCTCAGATGTCAGCTAATGGACTGTTTGATTTATGTTATTAAGTGGAATAAAATTGTTATTTTAATAAATAAACTTTACAAATAAATAAGCAGTCTAATAGAATAAAGTCTTTTAAAAAACTATTTCTCAAAACGTAGAGCAAATAGTTCATTCTATTATCTGACAAAACAGCTGAGAAGAACAGGGCCAATAGCAGCCATCTAGACGGATAATTAAACTGGGCGGGCCGGCTTTGGTTGGTGGCTTGGTGCACGTCGACGTCGATCGCATGCCGCTTGTTAGGTGCTCCGCGGTATGTCTCTTCGAACTGGTTGAATGCGACAGTTGCAAGCATGCGTTGTTGGTCACCAGAACTACTGTCCACCTCATTCATCATGTCAACATATAGAGGAGAAAAAAAGCAGTAAATTCTTGCATTATATTTGCAGCCGAATTCCAAGCAACATTTCCATTCACCTCATAAATAAAACAGATCTTTTACATACATCGTGATACAGATCCAAAACTTGGTGAAACATAGAAACGCGCCTGATTCAACCGGCACCAACAAATCTCTCAAACTAAATACAATGAATCTCCAAGCCCAAAAATATAAAAGAAGAGCATCGAATGAAGGGACACCTTGTACTGTATACGTTTTTCGTAGACAAAGCTGTCTAACGTGTGTTAGCTGCAACCTAATAGCCACCCCTCACCAAATTGAAAACCCGACATGTAACCACCCACCACGTTGGCACTTAACTCCATCAATTTCATCTCGATCGTTTGTACCCATGCATGCATACGTACAAACGGGTGGAAGAAATGGATCAGTAGCTAAAGCTTAATTAGCGTTTTGCTAGATGTTGTTATTAACCAACACCGCTTCGTCCAAAAAAGAATACAATTGTAGAGTAGCTTTGCATTTTTTTTGAGACAGGTAGTAATAAATAAATTGATTGCTCGATTAATTACTTTACTCCATGGAGTAGCAGAACTCCTTGAAGGCGTCGAGGTTGTGGTTGAAGACGGGCACGAAGGCGTCGACGCTGCCGTCGCCGAGGTAGGAG
The DNA here is from genome assembly GCA_030770085.1 of Oryza coarctata. Classification (NCBI taxonomy): domain Eukaryota; kingdom Viridiplantae; phylum Streptophyta; class Magnoliopsida; order Poales; family Poaceae; genus Oryza; species Oryza coarctata. The sequence continues at coordinate 14,840,166 of CM061479.1, read as the reverse complement.
GGCACGAGGAACAGCATCCCCTCCGTCGGGAAGTACGACGGCATGAAGTACGTCGGGCTGCCGGTGCCGAAGTCCAGCTCGTAGAACGGGAAGGTGAGCCAGCTGTCCACCTCGACGTTCGGGCAGAGCACGTCCTTGAGCACCGCGCTGGGGGCGAGGCCTTCCTTCTCGGCGGCGCCGGAGCAGGCGAAGTCGACGAACGACCGGAAGTAGGCGCCGTCGACGCGCGCCACCTCGTCGTGGATCGCCTGCGCGGCGTGCTTGAGTGGCCGGGTGAGGAGGTCGGAGACGGTGGCGGTCGGGAACGCCCAGAGCACCATATTGCCGAAGTACTCGGCGGGGACGCCGAGGCGGTGGCGGCCGTCGACGGAGAGGCGGATGGTGGAGGTCTCGTCGGGGCTGAGGCCGCGGGCACGCGTCATAGTGCGCCAGAGGTGGGCGAGGATGGTCTCGAACCGGCTAAACGGCCGGCCGCGCCCCTCCGACGCCTTGGCGCGGAGCCCGGCGATGAAGTCCTTGGTGAAGTGCGCCTTGTGTATCACGATGTTGTCCGCTTCGCCGTCGCCGTGGCTGTGCTTGTCTTCGGCGGCGGGGAGGTAGTACTCCCTGTTGCGGTGATCGTACTCGACGCGTGGCGTGGAACGCGGCTTGAAGAGGTCGGCGTGGTGGTGCACCGGCGGGAGGCCGATGGGGAGCCCCCTGGTGGCGCGGCCCCACGCCACGAGGAAGTTGCTGGTGGCGTGGCCGTCGGCGACGACGTGGTTGGAGGTGAACCCGACGGCGAGCGAGCCGCACCTGAACCGCGTCAGCTGCAGGAGCACCACCTCCTGGAGTTCCTCCTCCAGGTCGGGGTGCAGCCGCAGCAGCTCCGGCGTGGGCTTCGCCGGCGCCAAATCCACGAGGTCGGCGTCCACGGTAGCCTCCACAAGCCGCGCACCATGGTCATTGAGCACCACGGCCGGCTCGCCTTTGGGAGACTCCCCGAGCTGCCCAGCAAACGCGCGGTACTCGGCGAGCACCGCGGCCAGGCCCTTCTCGATGGCGGCCGTCGACGGCGCCGGCGGCGGGAAGGCGTAGATAATAGCCATCTGCATTTTGTACGTCACCTTGTCGAAGATGGACAGTGGGATGTACTCCGTCTCCACGTCGGCGGAAACTCCACCATTGTAAGCGGGCTTGACGAGCTTGTTGCTCAACACCTTAACCTCCATTGCTGTCTCTAAGCTAGCTAGTTGCCCTAGCCAAGTCAATCAACTAAAGCAAGAAGAAGACGAGTTCGAGAGAGACAGGCGAGGCAGGTAAGCGAGGCTGATTAATTGCTTTGGCTAAGCTCGAGCTCGTTCGTACGACGATGAGGTGTGTGCTTGATGCTTTGCTTAGTTGCTTTTGGGTGTACGACTCGTTCCCTCGGAGACAAGCGATATATATAGGGAAAGGGCGGGAGGTGGCGAAGCGCGGGAAAACGGTAGGTGGGGTCAAGCGAGCTAGGCAAAGCTACAGCTGCTGCATTCTCCCCCTGCTTCTTTTTTAATTCCGAAAACTTTGAACAGAGGCCGCCTCTCCTCTTTAGCTCCTGTCTATGTGTTGACTGCATGCATGCTTTGCTTGCTTGGAGAAGCATAGGTGTTGAAATTCAGCAACGTGCTGAATGTTTAGGCATGCGGAATAAAGTTGATTGCCAACTTTGTATTTTTCATTTAATATTATAAGATGTTTTAATTTTTTAAAAAAAATTAAACTTTTTATATTTAATTAAATTTATAGAGAATATATATTTTCAACATAAAATAAATATTATTAAATTAATTTAGTGTTTTAAATTTTACTATATTTTTTTATAAATGTAATTAAACATAAGGAAATTTAGCTTTTAAAAAATTAAAACATCTTAAGTTTGGAGAGTTTGGAATTAACGTTGTCCTGAAATCAACTATATTTCAGTTGGAATAGTATTGAATTGCCTATCGCCAATAACAGAGCCATTACTGTTCAGTCCACTTGTATATTAGTGCATCACAGTGCAATTTAAGCAATCAAGGCAGAGTAACAAACAAAGCACATTTAGCTAGCGCCATAGGAATAGGGTGAATAACAAGCTGGCTCGGATTGTTTAAGCTCGTTATTAAACTATATATCATTAATGCCACCTTTATGATTTTAATTACTATTTTATCATATATTAACATCAGTAAAGTAACTAAAAGACTAAGAAATAGTTAAGAAGCAGTAAGTGTATAATCATATAGTGATCTTTTGTATTAAGGAGCAGCTCACAAGCTAAAAATTTAGCTCGGTCTAACTCATTATAATTACGAGTTGAAGATGAGCTTAGTAAGAGTTGATCTGAGCCACAAGCTTAGAGTTTTTTTAACCCCTATGTATATATGCAGCCGGAGAACTATTTGAATTTCAGTATTTTTCCCGCATGGTCCTACTTTGTCTTTCGGCACCAGTCGAGTTGATTACTACTAGTTAGCAGAGAAATGCATGCAATCTTTGTTAGCCGAAAAGGTAGCCAAAAGTCTACATACACAAACGTTTCGCCTTTAATTTGTTCTTGACGGCGAAGAGCACTTTGTACCAATGGTCGGTACGGTGCAGCTTCCTACATGTTTTACGTGCTGTGTTGGATCTTTATCATATCTGATAATGAAAATGGGAGAGAGCTAAGCCTACAATCCTTTTCTCAACGGAAAATATAAAAAAACACGTTTTATGTGCATGATAATTACATTTGTGCGTGAAAGCACTAGTCCAAATTAGTTGAGATGCCAACATAGCAACGTCCAATTAATTTTGATGTTTAGAGATTAATTTGCTACCCCTTCATTTTAAATTACCTTTTCTTTTTATTTTTTACTAAGTCAAATATTTCTATCTTTAACCATCAATTTATAAATATTCATATAGTAATTATTAGGATTTATGTTTTTAGATTCACCATAAAAAAATAATTTTACAAGATATATTTTGCAAGTTGTTAAACTACTGATTTCTAGAAACTAATGGCAAATATTTAAAATTTTGATTTATAACCAAGATAAAATGATAAAGTAATTTAAAATAGAGGGAATGCTAGTATTACTTGAATTTAAATTAAAGCATGCAGCTATATCACCTCGGTGAAATTGGCTAAAATCATTAAAAGCTCCTATTATCTTAAAACAATCGAAGCCCTAGAAAAAAAACGAAGCATGCATGCAATTTTCTCATCCGTTGAGAACTCTATTAAAATATACTTAATTAATAGCTAGCATTTGGTAGGTAGTATCGTATATGTGCAACCTTGTAAATCATGTTTGACCGAGTGTACGTCCGATCGAGTGTAACACATGTACGTGCTTGTTTGACTGACGTAAAATCAATTCTCCCAGACGAGGGTTACTAAATGGTCGGCCTAGTGTTTTCACATTTATATCTCCTTCACTCATTCTACCTCTTGTCATGACAGAATCAAGCTCGGTATCTTCTTCTTCTTCCTCTCCTGCTCCCATTTGCTTGCTTGTTTCACGTCGTTTTCATTTTACCCTTTTCAGGGCGGAGAGGAATTGTTCTCCCTTGTGTTATTATCTTCACAAAACGAAGAATTGTTCTGTGCTTCCCCTCTTGTTTATGCCTCTGCGTTCACAAAACGAAATGATGAACCGATGCCAATTATTACAAGTAGTATGTTATTTATTCATTAGCTGCGCAAACCACAGTCAACACTAAAGTCTTATGTGTAATATTTATAGGTGAAATGAAACTATAGATAAAATGATGTATCTATAACTACACCATCATACATTCATACCATACCATATGTGTTTTGTCTTACTATTAATTTTATAAGCTGTAATTCGATCTATAATTCTATTTTATTTACTACTCTGCCCACCTCTTTATAAATAAAATAAATGAATTAAGGGTGGCTTTTGAAAAAAAATAGCGGCGAAGGGGAAACTACCCAAGTAGCTAGCCAACGCATGCACGTGCATGCATGAAGAGAAAGCCTATTTGGTACTTTAACAAAGACAAGTTATACTGTTTGATCGGATCAATATTGCATATCTGCCTTCATGCATATTCAGGATGGGTCGGTGAAATCTCTCTCTTTAGCTTGGACCTGTAGCTATCATGTGCCACATGAAAAGAAAAGGGTAGAAGAAAATTTAAAAAAAATCAAAAAGGCCAAATTGAAACCTATCGAATGTTGCATCGGAAGAAGAGGGGTCATGCAACTTGTGCTATTTAATTAGCATTTTTACATGCTAAATTGTTGCATATTTAACTAGTGCCAAGTTGCCGAAGAGAGAAACCCATTCCGAACATAATCGTCCCTCTGTTCCAGGAAGCTACATTATGCGTCAAAGAAGCTTTACCTAGGGCTCGGTCTCGCTAGACTTAGCCATCAGCACGCCGCTATAAACTGAAAATTTATTGTTTGGTACGTCCTCAACAACACACAATATAGATGCACACCACACTCAAGTACGTGCGTATATATGCAATATGTTGGCTTACACATCCTAAGATAGAAATCAAGGAACCCTAGCTTGACTTCTGCATGCGATTCCACACCTAATGCGCAAGCATGTATACCTAACCAAATGGGTAATGGAAAATCCCAAATAAGACGCACAAGTTTGCAATGCTTGGAATTGAGCCTCGAGCAGGCTGTTGCGAGAGCCACACATCAGCGAATGCATTCTTTTAACACACGCTAAAGAGATGGAACCAATGGTAAATCCCTATTCTCACTAAAATCCTATTAAAAATTTCATAAATGTATATATAATATTTATATGTATCAATATTTAAACCCTAGTGGTTAGAGTCATATACCCATGACGCTATACCAACATGGTCGGTGCTTTCCCCACTGCCACATCATTTATTGTAGTATGCAACTCTTTTTTTCCCAAGGATTCAATTGGAATATGGAATATATATTTTTGTTTTTGCTTCACTTGTCATGCAGTATGTCGATAAATAATAATTAGACCACGATATCCACATGTATTTGAAGTTTGAAGGGTGTAGGGATTGGATGATATAAAGATGCAAATGAATTTGTAGTAAGATGGGAACACGTGAATTTTTATAACGGTTGGGCTATCGAGAAGGATAATAATCCTACTCCTGTTTAGTCGGAGGCTAATGTTCTATTATATCAATATTTTATCAATACAATATACGGGAAGAAAAAACCTAATCTAGTTTGTAATTATATCGATATATAGAACATGATTGTTGGTGGCTAGGTATTATTGATTATATATAATATTGACTTGTATTATCTTGATTATGTTGGTTTATCGCTCCACTCATGTAAGACTTTACATTTATATATTTGGATGTTTTCTTATCAAGTAGAATTAAAAAGATAAATATAGATACTATATAATTAAAAAGACAAATATAAATACTATCTCATTTGGTAAGAGCACTCTATATTTGTTACTTATTTAGAACCATTTTCTTATCTACTCGACACTCTAACGATATGTGTGGTTTTTTATACTTGGTATGTGATATTCCTCTACTGAAGTAGGTATATGTTGATGAGGTGTTTTATATCTGTTAACTGATATAGCGCAGTTGAGCTAATTGTGATAGCACATGCACAAGATGTCCTCAAATTTGAACGTTTTCAACTTACAAAATACATATTTAAGACCACATATATCGACATACGTTCAAACATAGACTCTACTTTCCTGATATTGAAAGGCAACTATCTAACCGTGAGCAGTAATGAACCCTGTACTAAAACTAATTAACAAATAGAACCTAATCACTATAATAAGAAAGAAAGCTTATGCGTGCATGTGTCCTTAGTCCTATGATTTGTCCAAGGTTAGGTTAGTCCTATGATTTAATACACATAGAGTAGAGATATTAAATAATGGAACTAGTAGGCAAAACTGGATTATTCTATATAACAGTTTTTTTTCGATGAAACAATAGACTGGTAATTAATTACCATTAGCTACCTAACCCATCAAACCCTGTTTGATTGAGTAGCAGAGAGTCTTGTGTGCTAGAGACCGGGAGATTAGGCCACTACTGACCCGGTATGGTCTTTCCTTGTAAGAACACAACTTTGTATCTTTCTCGTTGACTACTCAATAATCAGGAATCTAGCTAATGAGAGCAGTGGTATTGTGGATCTTGATGCAATGGTATACGCCATCGTTGATCCTTTGTGGCATGCACTGGATACATACACTGGAGCTAGATTATTATAGCAATATAATGATGTGGAATATACAAATATAAGCAGACTTTTCCACGCGAAATAAGCATCTCCTCAGATCATGCACGAGCTCAGAGCGCACTAACACAATATATTTATTCAGATCTCACAATATAATTAATTACATTGGGTGAAGCTTCGACCGAGCTACATGTATAATTAACCTGCATGCACAATGGCTAATAATATAATGGCACACTACCACCGGATCGATCGCTCTTTGTCGCTCTCTTGCTAGTGCGTCAAGACGTCGACCAGTGGCGGACGCAGGATTTTGATGACAGGGTACGGAGTTTTCGAGTCGTTGTTCTATAGACAAAACTAAAGCTTCGTAGTAGCAAAAGTAATATGATTGTTTTCTTGCTATAGCAAATAAAAATCATTTATACAGAAATATTATAAAATAGTTCAGGGAAAATTAAAATGCTAAACAGATACTATGACTTCACCATAAAATTATGTTTTTTACTTTCTTCAATTTCATAGTGGTTTCTTCTATACCATCTATATTTTTTTACTGCTCTAAAGCATAAATTTATGGACATTTAATCACACTACCGTCTCTTGGCGTATTTCAAATTTCCCAAAAAATGGGTAGGGAATCTAGGAAAATACATGATGCGAGCACACTCTAATCTCTTTGGCCACGCAATTGCTTCTCCACTCCAGTGGCTTGTTGATTAGCTGCTTGTGCTCGCCACGACCACGAGCAGCGCGGCAGCCATTGTCCCACCCCAGCAGCATGTTCGGTGCTCTGATCGTCAGACCCCAGCAAGGCATAGACAGGAGGCCAGCCCAACGAAGAGATTCAAGGTCGCGACTCGCGAAGCGAGGAGTTTCTGTTGGTCTGATCGAGCTGTTTTCTATGAGCAATACTGTGACTTTAGGCTAAAGAATGGCTGTTTTGACCCATCTAACAATATATGCAGATATTATACCTATTACATCCCATGCTTGGTCCGCCCCTACCGTCAGCAATAAACTATTTTGTAATGCATATTAATTGTTTTATGAGTTTTATTACTACATTGGATTCGCTCATCTATTATGGCTCTAAATTTTCATTAGTGATGTGTTTGGCCCTCATCATAGATAAGTGGCCAGTTATAACTCCATGTCCCATGTGATGGGCTAAGACCCATTACAGCTAAGGTTATTTGTGACGCGCTGCAAGTAAAACCTATCATAACTTAAGTAACATCGTAGCTGATTGTACTTATAACCCGCTAAAGATAACATAGCTCTAACGATCACTTTAACGACTCATCGCGCCTAATCTATCTTTAACATGCTTATTTTATAATCCGTCAGAGATGACTTAGTCACCTGTAATAGTATAAATTATTACCTGTCACAAGTGATCACCTGTGATCGGTCTTGTTTGAAAACTATTACAAGTAGTGCTCACCGGTTTTGTTTGAAATCTAAGAGTAGCATGGTTATTTTAAAAAAATAAATTTATTTTTTTAGCTAGCCTCACAAATTATTAGGCATGTTCTTCGAAAAACAGATAGCACATTCCCAGACCCTTCGAGTTCCCAACAATAATATTGCTATAATTAAGTATCCAAAATTTTATTAAAGTGATATATTGATATTGGCGTATCAATAAGCTCACATTTAAATATATATATAGATTACTTACATATTTATAGTCAGATATTTATCAACATACATATACATTCATTTCTGAGAATTATAGCTACAATTTTTATTTAAATCCAAAACTTACCCATAGCCATGTATGTGCTACCCATGCGTTTTCGAAGAAGAACATGTGAAGTTAAAAATTGAAAAAAATCAAATAATATATTATAGATTTTTTAAGTTAGGTGGCATTTTTTTAATATGACTTATGGATTTTTTTTATAATTTAGTAACATACTCTAAATTATCAATAAATGATAAGATACGAGATCTTGGGGTCCAAGGTGTCTAAGTTGATTATTATATGTACTAATTCGACCAAACCATATTAGGACCCGCATAACCTCGCAATTTGTGATCATTTTACTCCTACCTCCTCGGTACGAGGATTATTTGATAGATTAACTAGATAATATATTGCAAATCACGAGTTTCGATAGTAACTACATCTCACTCTTAATCTCACTATCAATTATTCATAGTGATTGTGGGCAAGTAGAGGGAGTCTGAGTACAAGGACCAAAAGTGCCCTAAAGCAATGGTGACCTGCCCTAGGGCCTTAGGTTGCTCTGCATGAACAAATCACCGGGATAAGTTGATATCATGGTAGGTGGTATAATCGAAGCCAAGATTTACAATATATTTATCTAATGTAATCTACGCAAACCCAATTTCTTCATAGAGCAATTTGATTAATCTTAAATTAATTCAACTAAACAAAAAAGAACTCACCCGATGGTCGAGAGGTAGAGGTGGAAGGTGGTCGGTTTTACTAATATAGTCTAAGTTGTCAAAAAATAATATAATACAAGGTGTTCGGTGATGTAAGGTATCTTAGTCGAGTAGTATATGCACTAATCCGTCCAAACCACTTTGGATCCCAAGCACTCCATATTCCATATTACGTGATCAGTTAAATAAGGACACACATACACCATACCTAAGATCAGTATGTCAATTATGTACAAATGCACCTAAAAAAACTGCAATAAAATACATACAAAATCACCTAAAATCACATTAGTTAATTAGCTAAAAATCACCAAAATAACAAAGGTAATTAATTAACGAAACATAACTAGGTATTTAAATAGCTAAAAAATTGTTAGTTATTGTAAGTTGAGTGTACTATAGTAATGTTTATATTAGTTTTTTTATTGAAGTCACCCATGTTTAATATTTTAATAATGTACAAATGCACCTAAAATTGCATTAGTTAATTAACTAATAAATCACTAAAAATGGAAGGTAATTAATTAAAAGAAAAAAACCTAAAATTACATGCAGTAGTATAGCTAAGAAATTCACTAAAACAACATTAGTTAATGAACTAAAAAATTACATAGATATCATGCAAAGGTTGTAATATACTTAAAGTGGTAGGAAAAAAATAAAGCTAAATCACAGAGAATGATGTGGGTAACATTCAACCGTGGCGGTACCCGAGGAAGACAATGATGGTAGTGCCATGGCGGGCTTGGGGAGCTCGAGGACGACGAGAGGGCATGGTAGCGATGGCGACGGTACTGTGGTGGGCTCGGGGATGACGAAAGGGCTTGGGGTTGGTGGCAATGGCGAAGCAGTGGTGGGCTCTAAGGGTTCCGAGATGATGGGAGTGCAGTGGTAGGTTTAGGGAGCTCGGGGATGATGAGAGGGCATGGCGACGACGGCGATGGTGGCACGAGCTTGGGGATCGAGCTCTAGGATGAGGGTGTCGGTGGCTTAGATCTGCATGTGAGTGACTTTGCTTGAATTAGATACTTCAAAAAAGGGCATTTGTATTGGATTACCTATGACAGGCTGTGTAATAAAATCTGTCATAGGTAATTTACATGTGACGATTTGTGTAATAAATTCCGTCACAAGTTACATACCTGTGATTGGTCGCGCACTAAAATATGTCACAGGTAACTTACCTGTGATAACTGTGAATAACAAACCATCGCAGGTTACTAATATCTGTGACGGGCGCTTTTCTAAAATCGTCATTGATAACTTTGACTAGAAGTACACTACATTCATTTCTTATTTGTAGGTATGAATGTTAATAACGTTGACAAGATGTTGACCACAGTGTATTTGTAATTCTAGTAATATCATTGAAATTTAAATTCATTTTAAATCACACAAAAAAAGTCATATATTTCATATAACATTAAAATGTCTCTAAAGCCACTTAAGGGTTTCACTTGTGACGTCGCTTGAGTTACACACATAATGCTTGAATCATTCATTGAAACCCGCATTGTGCTTTCTTTAGATTCAATTGGTTAATCAGTTAATATTGTCTTATTGGATCTTCACTTGGGATTGGTAAACGTTTGCTTCATGTGGTTGGCAATAGGAAAATATCACATAACCTTTGCTGGACCACCCATCTTTGACTTATTATCCTCCATACTGCTATTATTTCGCTTATATCAAGAAGCTTTGCATGCAGGAAATGTATCTAAGTTAACATATTCTTTGTAGTATAAGATGTAGTCGTTCAAACATATATGAATTCTTCTAATCTTCAACCCTTAGAGACATAATACTTACTTTGCTTCATATGTTGTCTTCGTTATTTTGTTCCTATCGGATAGTAAGTCCTTCAAAAAATCAAGCAAACCCATAAAACTCTTGTCTAGCCATCCGTTACTTGCCTTAAGTTTCATTAAATTAAGGATAATAGATAGCTTCGTGTGATTCGACTTACATCTAGGATATATAGGTGTTTCTAAATCTATCACCAAAGCTAAGAACTTCTCATAATTCTTCTCGTTGTATTCTGCCTTCTTAACATCATGAAACATTTGAAAAAGATCATGCTTAATATCAATGATATTAGTGTAAAACAGAGAAGGGACATACATGCCATCATAATCTTCTTGTTCCTCCTAGTGTTCATCGACCACTTCTTCAATAGGAATATTCAACGCTTCTTTGCTGCCTGTGAAACCTCTACGTATAAGATGAGATTATAACCACGCTCTATCTATAAAGATTTTATTTCTATAGTCTATGTATGGATAGGCCACATATTCCTTATTCCTTATCATGCTCTGCATTATTTAGGAATTCAACTATTCTATTTCTAAACTCATGGCTAATGCGGTTAGTATTGTACATCTAACTATGATCCATCTGCACATATATAATAAAATTAGTTTGGATGAACAAACTATAATACTACTAAATCTAAATTTAGCTCATTTTTATTTAACCTCTCAATATCAGGACAAAGATTTGCCCCCTTACCCTTCCATCTAAAATATAAAAAGTGTACAAGATGTGTTGGATAATAAATGCATCTGTGAAGCTATATATAGAAGATAGCCAACTTCTATCGGTTGCTAATACACTAACCGTCTAATATGTGGTTAAGACGTCTATGATGGGCTATAGAGGTGAACGTACGTCGTAGGTAAGTCTTACCTTTGATAGGCTGTACTAATAAGCCATTATACATAGTAAACTATCACCTATGACGAGTTTAGGCTAAATAACTGTCACATGTGAGGGCTTAGCTGCAACCATCTATATAGTGAATCCGTCAGAGATAAGCTGATCTCATCCATATCAGTTTTATATAATGGCCCGTTACAGATATGATCTCACCTTATGACGGGTATTATCGAGGCCCATTGGAGTTGCATGCACATACGGAAGCAACATTTTATTAATTTCATCTAATGTTGTGCAGTAATACTATTAGGTGAAATTAATAAAATGGTGAGAAGAGCACATGCTGCAAGGATCGACCTATGAATTATGCATATCACGATTCTTAAACAATGATTTATTTTTTAAAAAATACATTAGTACTATAAAAATAACTTTGTTTTACGTTTTTTTTCAGTTCTATAATGTGTAATATTTTAATTTATTCTAATAAACCATTGTTTATAAATTATCCAGTTATCCATACCAAACTGAGCCTGAGCCTGCATGTTGCTTCGACTTGATGCTGAATTTGGTACGGTTGGTGTTTGTAGGCGAGCCAAGCGATGGTTCGCACCATCTTCATATCCAATCCTCAGATACATATAGATATCATTCAGCTAATTGATTGATCAAACTATTCTTTAGTAGTGCAGATTAAATGGATGGATGAGGATTGTGCAGCTAGCTGCACATCACGGTCATCAGATTCAGGTGATCTGTCTCGCACGTATCCAAGTTCAATGCATACTACCTTCCACTATGCTGCGCCTGTAGTGCTCGTACTGTTTGTTGGTGACATCTCCTTATTCTACTCGATCCGACTCCAGCCATTGTTCCCAAAACCGGACGGAACTTAATCAGAATTTGTAACCAAACAAACTTCCTTTAGGAGGATAGATGGAACGATTCAGGTGAGAGACGGTTACCAATCGAAAGGACATAAATTGAAGTAAAATTTATATTTTAAAATTGAATTTAGAAATTCTTCCAAGAAGTTACTATCCGATCACCAATCCTCGCAAAGAAAAAGTTACTCTCTGATTATTAGATTTCATCGTTAGGGCTAGCTTAATATCAGGCTTTATAATATCGATGGAAACCGTTTGGTTATAACGATAACCGGGTATATCGAGAGTCACTGTATTTAAAAACTGATTCATAATTTGACCATGCTTAAATAAAGTAATACTAAAATTTAATTTTTTGGCAAAATTTATTTGAAATTCATTGGTTTTTGTCAATAACAAATCGGTCATTATAGTTAATTATTAACGAAACCATGGAGTATTGATTTTTTTTAATGAACTGATATTGGTATGCCAATTTTATTGAATTTAGCAGGAGTAAGAGTATTTTCAGTAAGTAAGAATAAAACATGACTGTAAGGATATCCTAAGAAAGCTAATTAAGGGAGCAGCTCAGCTAGCTGCTTTGCTCCCGTCAGCGTCCAAGTTCTCCCTTCCTCTTTTTTTTTTTTTTTTTGTTGTGATTGCTGTCCTCCGGAATTTTTTTGGATCGGAGTAGTAGTGATTGTTAATTGGTGTCTAAACAAATATTGGGAAGCCCCTGGCTAGTAGTCTCCAAACCGATATTCCGAGAACCCTGTCGTCCCCATCCCTTTTTCGCTGATCACCATCCCCGCAGCAGAAACAGGATTCGCGCGCCGCCGTAGTTTCCAACCGGCGGTCGACGTCAACAGCGGCGGGTTTGGCTTTCTTCTTCCTCTTCTTCACCTAACCTTGTAACTGCCACAAGCTAGCAAGCTAGGTCAGATTTAATTATAGGCATGTTCTTTGCAGTGTAGAATATTCTCGACCCAGATCGATCAAACCTAGCTGTACATGAGTTGTTGGTACGTACAACGACGAACCAGCTGGGATGCCGCATGCACGCGAGGGAGAGAGACCATGGTCAATGGTTGTCCGAGTCTACTCATTGTACTCTGCCCTTAATTGTCGTGTGAACCCATGCCCGTTTATATTGATTGAATGACGATCACCTACTAATTAATCGATCACATATATAATCTGATTGATCGTTTATATGACATATAGGACCATATATAATTGAGGGTGCTTAATTTACCACAATATTTTCACACCAGTTTTAGCATCTATATATTCTCTAAACCGCGTCAACTCTAATAAATTAGAAAAAATTCTACAAATTATAAGACAAAAGAAAATATCTAACAATTAGCTTTCATTTAAACCGGTGATTTATTATTTTCAACTAATAGATTTATCACTACCACCCATGTCTGTCCTCCCCTCCCCTGCATGTGGGCGCTGCCCTGCCCCTCCCTCTCTTCAGCATCCTCTCCTCTTCCTTTTTTTCTTGCTAAGTTAGTTGAGATTAACAATAATTCTTTTAAATATTTCAAATGACAGTGAATATTAAATCATACATGTAAATATTATTATATTTGAATCATTATATTCTCCACAATTAATTAACCATTCAAGACCCATATTGACAATATTTTAACATATAAAAAATAAGTCATTTCTCATCGTATTGGGACGCTTTGCATGTCATTCAAATGAAAAATATGAAAAGTTTAATTATGGGGATCATATTATCATATATTATTTCAATTGTCATATATTACTACTATATATAAGCATGCATAGTTAAGTTAGATGTGCAAAAGAGACAAAATTGACGACTTATAATGCAAAAAAACGAAACCTCAAAATCTACACCCAGCAATACATACAAAAATATTTGGTGTATTAGATTTGTCAAGAATCATCTGAGGTATGCCATAGTCCGAGTCATGCACCCATTATTCACCGATTAGCATCAAATTTCAGTACCCACTATTACGTGAGCTCGCGGCCAGTGTGTTTATTTTTTTTACAAAATCATGTATTTAAAGATTATACTTTTTTAAGATAATAGCAATTAATAAAACATTAAATAAGAGGCTCGTGCACGTGCGCGGGCTTGTGTTAATTGTGTTTGTAATATTTTGCTTGACTTATGTGGACGACCAGACGAAATACTAACAGATCGTTGGCAGGGAAGTAGTACTAGCTAGCTGGGTACTGATCGAAAATCCGAACTTCTCTTCTGTTTTTAGGTTAGGTGGAGCACTGCCAGCCAAGGGCAGCCTTATGCATGCTCTATGCCGTCGGTACTTGTATAGTGCAAACTTAATTATGTTGGCAAGATTTTTTAACTATTTTTTAAACTCTTTTAAAATTTAAAATTTTTAATAATAAATCATCTATAATCTTATTTTATAAAATGAGTCTTTTGGTCACCCAATTCAGGGAGCGCTGCCATGCCATGAATAGTGGCGCGGTAGGTACTGTAGAGCCAATGTCTATAGATGGCTAAATATGGAAATAAGTTTTTAAGGTTTCTTATTAAAATTAAAATATAAAAAGTTTCATTTTTTTAAAAAAAATATGTTGTCAACTGAAAATTACGGCCTGTTCCGTATCCAGCGTAGTGAGAACCATTAATTAATTATTAGCTAATTTACGATTTACTCCGTTTTGACAATGCATGTCTCCTTTTCCCTATCAAGCTGTCAAGCCATGTCTCCTTTTATCCCAATCAAGCTGTCAGCCGTTAGGAACACAAACGACGACGACTCGACGCAGGCAGGCATGGTCCGTAATTAACCGATGATTAATTAAAACGTGGAATATTCAGGGGACATCAAGGTCCTCTCAGTAACTAAACTCAAACACCATGGCGTGTATGAATGCGTCCTGCTATCTTGATTCATAAAGCTTTTTCTGCTTTAATCTCTACCCGTTTTACTCTTGGCATTTTCAACAGCCGGCCGTACGTTGAATTCAACGTAACCGAGTTCCAGCAGCCGTCAGATCGACATAGAAATTCTCCAAAACAAAAAAGCGAAGAAAACGTCAGTCGTCGCTACAATCGATCGATCATCCCGTTTTTCTTCACCTAATCACTAGCATTACATATTCCGTGTTGCTATTGTCGTCAAAACGATGTATGTATGCGTATTTTTTTTTCCAGATTAAAAAAGATGATGGCCTTTCCCATTCGGCGAAGATTTCAAACAGTAGAATCGAGGAATCAAACGTTTTTCTTCGCTGATTGATTGATGGATGGATGGACAGCTTTCGCCGAGGTAGGTAGTATAAATCCTTTCTCTGTGCATGCCGGCAATTAAGCAGATCATGACTGTATGTATGTGTTTTGCACGTGTGTGGCTGGTGCAAACTTATTCTGTTTGCGTTTCAAAAGGAACGAGGTTCGCAAGTTCAATCCGTTCAAATTCACCTAACAGGTTGCGCGCCTAATAACTCCTCCATCGATCAATCTGGATACCCCAGCCAGCTTCTGGTCCATCGATCCAGAAGCATGTGTTTAACGTAGTGTCGTAGTTTTTGTTGAGACTTGATTCTACAGCTTGGTTAGTCAATTTAGATGTCTACGTAGAGCTGGACATGCCTACAAGCACTGTCCACGTTAACACTAGCTACTGGCCTATACAATAACATTTTTTAGGTTTTTTTCTTTAACAGGTCGTTCATTATTATTATTATTATTATTATTATTATTATTATTATTATTATCTGATTTTATTTATGACATACATAATTAAATGAGCAGTAGAATTATTAGGTCTAAAATTGAAATTAAAATTAAAATATATGATGCTTGGTGGGATAAATTCGCTTGTAATTAATATAGCATATATTGCAATAATTGAGTAGTTGAAATTCCAGTTATTATTTGGAAATGCTACCTTTATTATTTGACCCCTGAATCAATAGATCAAAACACGTATGTAACTATTCAAGCTCGAGACCTCTGGTGCTCTGTTGTCTTATAAAATCTAGGGTAATGAAACTTTTTTTTGAATAATTCACTCATATATCAACATTTACAAATACTGACATCACATTTCTACAACCAACACAACCGATCTCATTGGTCCCAGCCTCACTGCTTAAAAAGGTTTTTCTAGACTATTAGGGATGTAATAATAAGTTTGACTGAGGAGGATCATATGCCCCACTATAAAAATTATTTTTTTATACACGGATCATTAAAAGCACCGCCTATAAAAATAGGGATATTTTTGTAGAAGGTGTGCTTAACGGTCCACTGTGAACAATATTTTTATTTTTATAGGTGAACTATTAAAAAGACTGCCTACGAAAATACTCTAATATAAAACACCTTAAAAAGTCTCCCGACCACCTCGGAAGTCTTTCCTCCCTTCCCATTCTCCTATCCCTCTTTGGCCCCTTCGTCCTAGCCGACCACCATTGCCACGTGCCACATGGCCAGTGCCACCGTCGACCATGCTACCACTACCATCGACCAAAGCCGTATGTAGGGCCTCATTGACGGCCAATCTAGGGAACAGATGCAGAGGTGGAGGAGACAGTAGCAGAGAGGGACAGTGACAGATAGATCTAGAAGGCAGATGGCCTAAGTGGTGGTGACGGATGGAACCACCACCGGTGGCTATGGGAGGGGTGGATTTGTTGCATCTACACCTTGAGAATGGTGGATCTGGTGTCAACGATCGTGGGAGTGATGAATCTATCACTAGCACCAATAGAAGACGTGGATCTACCGTCAGCAGTCTTAATAAGGGCGGAGTGGATCTAGACAAAGAGGCTAGGTGGTAGGGGTAGATAGAGACGACCAAATCACTGTTTCAACCATGGCGGCAGTGACTGCTACAGCGACACTCGGCAACAACTATCCGGCAACAACTATCGTTACTGTGATGTCTCGTCAACGGCAACCACCATTGCGACATTGGGACTGTGATTAGGGATTTATGACTGATTGGGGATTTGGAATTGTGATTTGGGTGTGATTTCAGGCTGTGATTTCGGGATTTTCACTTTTTTTTTCTTCAAAATATGTCTTCAAATGCATGCCCGTGAAAAATGATTTTTACTTACGGCTGGCTTATCCTATCCGCCAAAAAATATTTTTTTACCGATGGCTAGAACCCTTCCTATGAAAATATAGCACTGGCTTTTAGTGACAGGCGAGATGCCCAGCCTCCGTTGAAACCAATTTGGCCGTCTGAGATGTTGATTTTTATAGTAGTGCCTCACATCTGGAAACGGCCACCTCCCATCATTTTTAGTGTCCCTCTTGGTTCTAATTAGTCAGTTATGTTCTCTTGTTCGTCCTTCTAGTACTCTTTAACTATACTATCGGTCCTCAGCTTGCCTGGCTGACATTACAACTTACTTTGCAAGTTGCCAATATATATAGCTTGCTCGACAACGTTGCAATGTTTGGTTACGGCAATTTTAAACATGTCAACTTTGATAGTACTTGTCCTATAATTTCCAACAATAACAAGAGCAAGACCTATTTGAGTTTGCTTGCCCGTAATTAGCAGCCTAACGAGAACAATTTTTTTTCATTGACGGTTAGCTAAGATAATAATATTGCTGAACATTACTTTGATTAGACGGGCCAGCAAACCTGAATACTGAAAATACGTGTATCGTACTTAGTACACCATGCTAAAACAGAGGTATTCTCTGTTCTTAAATGCAAAGGATTTTAAGATTTAAATTTTCTTCATGTCCTATATTATAACATGCCTTGTCGATCATCTCTCATTTATTTTTTTTTAAATTTTACCCCAAGCATCCTTCTTTCTCTACATTAATAAGGTGTGCTATAGTTTTTTCCTCTATCTTTAATTCTTAAAACAATCTAGAATAATATATATTTGAGAATAAAGAGAGTAGCATTATGCGTGTTGTACACTTGTACTACTGACGATGATTGATGAGATGCTGCAGTCATAGAGATGGATTGTACTCATTTCGTCCTTACTTCAGAGAAACTAAAGATATAAAAAAAGACTGTAGTATCTTTATTAATTAATATAAAGAATGGATGGTGGTTGAGGGTAAAATTAAAAGAAATTTAAATAGAAGATAATTGATGCAGCATGTAGTATAGGATATTTATATTGTTAAATAAAATTTAAATATTAGAATCAACAGCCGTTGAATTGACGTGCACTGCGACTTGGCGGCTCGAAGGATCAACAAAGCTAATGGGAGAAGCAAGAGCCACCAACTGCAAATAAACTGGACAATTTGTCCTTGCTACACGTATGATCTCTCTTAAGACTGCAGTATGAAACGAACTGGATTCTTTTCTACGAATTCTTCCCTATCGGTGAAATGTTGTTTTCAATTAATCCAAACAAAACATTATTATTCCTTGCTGAAATAAACAACATGCAAGTTTCCATTTCTTTCTGCCGTGAAATTAAATTAGCATCTTTTTTACATTCTCATCGTTGCGAAACGAGGAGCAGTTAGACGTTGGTCCGTACTATGACTCGACATATATGGCTATAAATAATTAGGACCAAGCTTAATTAAATCAACTACTAACGAGTCTTCATAAAAAAATCAACTCCTAGTTAAGCGTATTCTTCTGAATGATATGAACTGCTGAACACACAGCGTATAGAACGTTGGAGTAGCTGGTTGATGATTGCAGCATTTGCCTAGCTCGGAGGTAGGCTGACAGTTATCGGAGACTGAAATGCTACTGGGTGAAAACGCACCGTAAATGTCCACACCGTTTAGAAAAAAAATTTATCGAACACGGCTAATTATCTGCGGTGCCACGTTTCCTGAAATCTTGATTGTCGTCTGATTGTCTGGGCATTCACCAGCTACCACTCGATCTGTCCGATGGTAACTGTGGTAGGCTATGATGAATAATATTATGAATAGTAGTTTGAAGAGATTTAGGATGACAAAATATTTACAACAACAACATTCTCTGTGCTTTAAAAAGGAGAAAAAAAACAAAAGGTTCTAGGGGGTCGGAGATTAAAACTCCGAACCGCTTGACGTCTTTATCTTGTTTGGAAAATCCTTCAGCTATCCGCGAATTCAGTCAAGGCCCGGTTTGGAAGAGAAAAAAAAAACACCCTGACATAATCAAGGTGTTGCACACTATACTAGTAGCACGTAATTAAGCCCAATCGATCGATCAGGCAGCTGATTGGTCTAGGGCTGGGCCTGGGCTGACACCAGGCCCATGACCCATCCATGCAATTACTAGTATAGTACATCGAAGAAAGCCAGGGCTACGTTCTGTTTTCCGCTGAGCCGGCCGGCCGAATGACCGATCGACCACCACCAAAACCAAGTCGATCACCAACCACCCAGCCGACGGCGCTTGCGTACATCCGAAGGTCCAGGAAGTCTTCTTCTTGTTGTCCCCCCCCCACAAAAAGAAAAAAAAACCACAAAGAACGGGCAAGCAGGTGACGCCGACGCGAGCACGGACGCAGGGACGACGAAGCGTCTCGGAACGAGCAAATTATCGCAAAATCTAATCAAAATCACACGCGCGCCTCCTATGGCACGTTCGTCTCGGCTGAGCCAGTCATCAGTCGTCGTTCCGCACTGCACGCGCGCGCGCGGCTGCCTGCCGGCCGGCCGGTAGCTAGGGATCGAGATGCATAGATGTGCTACCTACCGCATCGCATCGCCGCGTCGCGCGTGTTCCCCACCCCGATCGAGCCATTTGAACCGTCGACCTACCTAACCCTGCAATGCCTGCTATATAACGCTCCCCGCCTCGTCGCCGCCAGGCACTCACCAGCAAACCACTTGCAATTTCACTCGAGAAACCCTCTGCCCGCCCGTTGCAAGTTGTAACCCGGTGAGTGCATGCATGCCCAGAAATGATATATGCCCAACGAACTTATATATATATATATATATGCAGTTACATGGTAAATGCACGCACGCATGACTAGCTACCTTACCTAGGTAGCTACATTAACCGTTTGCATATATTTATGTCGAGTGAGTGATGACGGACGAGTATAGTACATGGTAATATAACTAACTCTGTCAAATGTACGTGTTTATTTACATGGCAGCAGGTTGACACAAGCTAGCTAAGCTCAAGTACGTACAGTAAATCATCACGTACACGCGGTACACCACCATGGTTGGAGGAAGCCCCATGCAGGCGGTGCTGATGGCCCCGGGGGTGAAGGACAGGAAGGTGCTGGCCTTCAAGCGGGACGCCCTCAAGGACAAGGACGCCGCCGTCACAGCCCTTATCAGCGACATCGTCGCCGCCGGCGCGGCCCCCAGGAGCGCGTTCCACGTCTTCGACCTGTCCAAGGTCGTCGACCTCTACCGAGGGTGGCGCCGGGCGCTCCCCGACGTGAGGCCCTGCTACGCCGTCAAGTGCAACCCCGACGGGTCCCTGCTCGGCGCGCTGGCGGCGCTCGGCTCAGGCTTCGATTGCGCCAGCCGCGCCGAGATCGAGGCCGTGCTCAAGCTTGGTGTCCAGCCGGGAAGCATCGTGTATGCCAACCCGTGCAAGCCCGAGGCGCATATCGAGTACGCCGCCGAGGTTGGTGTTAACCTCACCACGTATGATTCCGAGGAGGAGGTGGCCAAGGTGAAGCGCTGCCACCCCAGCTGCGAGCTGCTGCTCCGCATCAAGGCGCCCGACTCCGGCGACGTCAAGGTCGACCTGGGACTCAAGTACGGGGCCAACCCGGAGGAGGTGCTGCCGCTGCTGCGCGCCGCTCAGCGGGAGGGCGTCAACGTCGCAGGCGTCTCCTTCCACGTCGGCAGTGGCGCGTCCCGCGCCGACGTTTACCGCGGCGCCATCGAGGCGGCGCGCGCGGCTTTCGATGCCGCGGCCGCGCTCGGCATGCCGCCCATGCGCGTCCTCGACATCGGCGGCGGCTTCATGGCCGGCCCCACGTTCGACGAGGCCGCGGTGGTCATCAACCGCGCGCTCGAGCTCTACTTCGGCGATCTGCCCTTCGTCGAGGTAATCGGCGAGCCCGGGAGGTACTTCGCCGAGACCGCCTTCACGCTCGCCGCGCGCGTCATCGGGAAGCGCGTCCGCGGCGAGCTGCGGGAGTACTGGATAGACGATGGCCTCTACGGCTCCCTGAACTGCATCCTCATGGACCACTACGTTCCGCGCCCGAGGCCGCTCGCCGGCGCCGCGCGCCACGGCGAGGAGACGCACGTCTCGACGGTGTTCGGGCCGACGTGCGACTCCCTCGACACGGTGGTGACCGGCTACCAGCTGCCGGAGATGAGCGTCGGCGACTGGCTCGTGTTCGACGACATGGGCGCCTACACCACAGCGGCTGGCTCCAACTTCAACGGCTTTGCCACGTCGGCCATAAAGATCTACCTGGCATACTCCAGCTAGGCATGCAGCCACGTCGGCAGCAATATTTAATCTGCATATATATAAACACAAGTTCATTTGTTGTACCAAATAGTACATACTCAAAGAATTACAATTAAGCTGTACACAAAACGAACGCATGCACGTTCATGATTTGTAGTTTTTTTTAGTAGTTGATTCAATACTGATTTTTATGTATCAAATACGAAATATCAAGTGAATAATACATACTTTTTTGTTTCCAATAAATTGAAGATTTTAATCGTAAATTTAGCCATATACCATGAAGTATTTTATCTACTAAAAAAAACTGGACATCCTACCTCTGCTGATGTTTCATTACACCCCCTCCACCGAAAAATGCAACCTGACAGTTTGAGCCGCAAATAATATGTTAAACATCGGGCCATGGTCCAGGCCCATTTATTTATTAATCTCAAAAAGTAAGTATGATTTCATAATTGATAAAGGATATAATATTTTTTTAAAACAATATTTTTTTAAAAAAAATATTTCTATGCGGAGTTTTCTCATCTTATATTTTTAAACTAGATTTTAACATTTAATTTTATTATTTATACATCAAATAGCTATAAAAATCAGATAATCTTTTATCATTTATCAACAACCACTTTTAAATATAAAATCCCAGACAACCTCTCTGCTGCCAGCCACCTCAGAATATCCTCTGAATCCTGATCAGGTAGACAATATCAGAGATAGAAATCAGAAATGATAATATGCTTCATTATATAATTCATACTTTTGGATGCTTACACATACACAAACTCACCATATAAGTAGACTAAAAAACATTTTGTTTTTGTTAGATTGTTTACGTAGTTCAAAATTTCAATTGTCAATTTCGTAATAATTTGGCTCGAGCTTTTGATGAAACAAATACCGAGATCTTTTCCCATTATCTAAAAAAATATTTCAGTTAGATATCCAGAATTAAATTCATATGGATTTACCACTGTAAACTATATTATCAGGCCATACTGATTCATTTACGGTGACATCTGAACAACACCTCATCGTGAATAGAGATTTCAGAAGAAAACCTCAAATACTCCAGGAGCCGGTTAATGAGTAGAATGAACGCCAATAATTTTGCCGATTTTAAGACAGCTAATCTGATTGGATCAACACCAATCGTCTCCGAACATTTTCTCTACCAATACCATTTCTAAATATCTTTTACGTTAATTAGTAGGTCGATTAGTTGACACAAATACAGAACCTGATCTGTATCACAAACGATCATTTCTATTAGGCCCACATGTCATACAATTTGTCTCATCTGCTATATATGTTAATATAGTTACGTCAGTGTTAAAGCAGTCTAAATATAAAAGCAAGACATTGCATATGCTGACAGCACCTGTCAATGTAAATTAAGGATCATTGCAACAGAAAAATAAATAATTGTTTCCAGATAAATAAAAATTCATGTGTAACTGTACACCGACGCATGCATTTTTCCTGTGGCTATGGAGTTTTTACCCTTTTCTTCCTCTAATTTGCAGATACTTAGTCAACTGTTTCAATACAAGGGCATTGCATTAAGCTTAATTAAGCAAAGAGTAGGTACTTAATTACTTGCATTTTAGTTGTCCAATTGAAAATTAATTCAGGTTATAACTACTACCAAGTAAAAGTTCTCGATTAAGATAGCAGCATTTCCTCTGCATTTGGTCGCATCAAATGAAGATATTCCCTACGAATATCCATAGTTCTCTTTCTTTTTAATTTCAGTTTGAATGCACTGAATCAGTAATTTACATCCATGTGTGAATGATTGAACTGTAGCTTGCACATGTCTGTTGATTCTGAAAGTGTAGAAATATAGCTTGTACGTGTTGCCGTATAAGTTCGTACTAGTCTATATATTGTTTGATTCATAGCCATGATATGAAAAATAACTAGTTTTATAAAACATACTATATATGTGTGTGTAACTCCACAATTTTTTGCCCTGTCGACAAATTTATTTTAATTAAAAATATTCTTAAAAACATTTGATTTTTTAAATGTATTTAGGTTTATATGCTAAAAATTCTCAAATTCTATTGTTTGTTGAAATACCAAACCTCGAGCCAAAAAACTTTTGAGATTTGACTTTGATTATCCCCTTTTAAATTTCCTTCAACTTTCAAGTCTATTCTTGAAACTTGGCTCACCAAAGATTCCTACGTATATTGGTTTATATGCCAAAAGTCCTCAAATTTTGTCGTTTGTTAAAACACCAAATGCTAAGGTTTGACTCTGATTATCCTCTCCTAAATTTCTACCAACTTTTGTGCCTATTCCTCTCTAAAAATTACTATGGTTAAATTTTATGTTTTAGAGAATTTCAACTGTATTGACAAATAATTCTTCCTCGTCTAAAAAAATCTAAATTTTAATCTCGAACTTCGAAAACTCGACAAAAATGTTCTCGACCCACTTTATGGTTAGAAATTGATCTATGTGACCCGAGACATTGATAGCCACCATAGGGCAGAGATAGCCAAGTTAGGATGTGGGCCGAGAAGTCCGGTTATGAGACAAAGAAGGTTAAGTTTGGGTTGACAGGTTGAGAAGACTAGACTCGAAGCTGAGAAGATTGGTTAACCATAAGACTTGTTTAACGGTTGGTTTGAGAAAATGGTTGATTTATGTTTTAAAGGAGAATAGAAATTGTTGAAGGAAAAGATATTTTTAATTACTAAAATTTGGCCTTTTTGCTTGAGTTAAATAACTCATGGACGGATCGAGCTGAGATGCCTCCCTCCAAAGAAATTATTGAAACCCATACTTAGAGTTTTGGTAAATGCTTTAAATAACTTGTTTGACAAATAAATCGAGCCTTATTTTACAGCTTGCACTTTCTTATGACGAGTGGAGTACGAAAGTACTCACCTCCTCATTATTGTTGTTTTTCCCCTTGACTTAAGTTCATGTAGAAAATAAAGGTTAGAGTTTCACCCCTAAACCCAAATTACTGCTTGTGAAGTGGTGTCTTAGCTTCGCTAAGTTCCACTACTGCTATATTTAATTAAAGTCTGCAACTTAGGAAATAGTTGAAACTGTAACGTAAAGCTATATTATATTTATAATGCAGAAAATTTTGCAATGATTCATTATGTTACCACTGGTACTAGTATAGTGATTCTAAGACTAGTATCTATTTCAAGGCTCTATAGGAGAATGGCTTCTATTTTCCTATGCCTCTCCTAGTGCCATTAGTATAGTAGTGCAGGAGTATGGTGTGACAAGGTGATATCAGAGTAAGGTTTGGTTTTAGGAATAAAACCCCACTCCTTAAGAGACCTTAATAACCCTATTTTTGCTAAAACAATATTTATAAAATCTTCTACTCTCTTCTCTCAAGCCTAATTTATAAATATAAAAGGAGTTTCCTAATTAAAATGACATCAAGCGTAGCCACATGTCTTCCTAATCATTTCTAAACGGAAAGGTTCCAAGTTTGATTAAGGAGATAGCTTAGAGCCCAAATGAGAGAGAACACTGGCCAAGATCAATGCTTATCCAATAGGAATGGCATGGTAATATTTTTGTTCCTTTGCAAAAATATTTTTCTCTATAGTTTTTACTTTCTCTACTAGGTTGCCACCCATTCTCAGCCAAACCCCAAGCTCGATCCACTTGAACAAGAAATGACCAGTTCACATCGGGATAGGCAGATAAAGTCATTCTTCTGACATGGGGGTTTATCTTAACTGTGAGATATGGTTGGTGATATACAATGTCTTTTGTAGATGATGGCTTAAAGACTGGCCTGAAACTTGGTTTCAGAGAGTGATCCAATTGCATCACATCAGATGCCTATGGGTCGGTTATGAAAAAGCCTTATAACAAACTCTCCTTTGTTGGCTATGTATTAGTCCACATGTGCTAAATAAAGCGGGATACTCATAGCGTGTGGCTAAAGAGTGCAACCTCTATAGAGTTTAATAAACTGTTTAAACAATCGTGCCCACGGTCATAAACAGATGCAAGGTGTTTCTCATAGTATATATTTGTTTTGAAAAACGTTCAATAAATTGGTTCATAAGATGTGAGTCGTTATTAGAGTATTTTTTTGTGATAGACGGCCAGCCTTTATGATTAGAAATAGGTTTGTGTGATTTGAGGTGTCAGTAGACACCATAGGGCTAAGATAGCCAAGTCAAGATGTGGGTCGAAAAGGCTAGTTATGAGACCGAGAAGGCCGAGTTTAGATAGATAGGTCGAGAAGACCGAATCTAGAGCCGAGAAGACTACTTAAACATGAGACTTATTTAATGGTTGGTTTGAGAAAATATTGGTTTTATATTTTTGAAGGAGAAAATAAATTGGTGAAGAAAAAGATGTTTCAAATTACTAAAATTTGGTTTTTTTGCTCGAGTTGTTGTATAACTATTCATGGACGAATTAAGATGAGATGCCTTCCTTTCCTTCACGGTAATTACTAAAACTCACACTTAAAGTTTTAGTAAATATTTTAAATAATTGGTTTGCCAAATATATCCAATCATTCCTTTTCAGCTTTCACTTGCATATTTTTTATGACAAGCGGAGTATAAAAGTACTTACCCTCTTATTGTTGTTGATTTTCTCTGCTTGCCTTAAGTTCAAGATGAAGTTTCGTCTCTAAATCTAATATGCTGTTTATGAAATGTTGCCCTAACTTTGTTGAATTCTACTGCTGCTATATCAGATTATCTAAAACTAAAATATGAAAGTATATTATATTTATAATATAATTTTTTTTATTAATTCATCACATTACTGTTAGTTTCAATAGTGATTTTATGATTACTACATGTTTCATAGTTAGTAGGAAAACGGACCGCCGTTTTCTACGCCCAGTGTTATTGGTACAGTGCATTGGGACGAGGTGTGACAATATAACTAAGCTTTGCTTAATTAATCATGGTCATCGTCTCACATTAGGTTAGTTAGGTGTATATATAGATTGTTGGTTTCAATTGGATTTGATGTCCAGGTACGTTATCTTTTCTTAAGCTTACACCCAAAACTAGCATTGAATTTACGTCATGTTGTAGCGTGATAAGATTAGATAGGGTTTGTTCTTAGTTCACATCATACTCCAAAGGTAATGGCGCAGTTTAAATTAGTCGAAGTATATCTGTGACACGTGTGATTTCGGAGTGATTAATTAACCATGTGATACCAACCTAACACCAGTTGGAACTCTTTGGTGATCATCTTAACCAGCAACCTAAAGAAAGTAATGCACAAACAAGAAAAACATCGTTACACGGAATCACCGCAGAGTGGTAGATGGGTGCATGCCTCTACCCAGTAAAGTTCAAATAAGCGTACATACATACAATAGAGAGACCTTGTTATGTTATCTCCAAGGCCATGCTAAACGCTCACAGGACCTTGCAAACGCGCATTTCTGCGAGCATTTAGCATTTGAGAACATCACGTGTGGTGAAGCGGTAGGAGCATTGATAGTGTTGTGTTGGCTTGTGGGTTCCACTTCAATCTCAACCCTTCTTTCTGCTTAATTATCGGACATCAAGTTTCTGCATGGTTTGTCATCGTTCTTCTGCTGTGCGCATTTTAGTTTTCTCGTAACAAAAAAAATGCTCCTAAAATTAAAAATAATTACGTTAAGAAAGGCTAGTCTAATTTATGTAACGCCAAGAGCCAAAAACGATTTTAGACCTAACTTATTTATTACACTCCTACGCTTTTAACTCTCCTATATTTTCGTCTTCGTTTCACGTAGAAAGTTTGCCTCGAGTTAACTGATACCGGACTCCCATCCTCCAGATTATTCCCGGTCGCTACAGCATCTTGATGCTGCACTACCACAAGGTTTTGTATCGCGCTGCTGCTCTCGCTGGTTCGCCCTCTGCTGGGCCGGCCTGCTGCTGCTTCTTGCTCTTCTTTTTTTTCTTCTTTTTTCTCAATTATTTGCAGGGTGACACACTTTAGTCTCCTAACCCAAAAAAATGCTCCAAAAAAAATTAAGAAAGCTAAAATAAAAGATAATTAAGTTGATAAAGTCTAGTCTAACTTGGTTGATGTCGTAAATACATGACGAATATGATCAGGAACAAATTAAAGACGAAGAACCAAAGTAAATTTCAAAAGTTTGACTGCACTGCCAGCATTAATACTACTTCACCATCGAATATATATAATTGTTGCAATGCATATATGCAATGCCTTGTGCCTTACGCACACCGTAACACCGATTACCGAGTAGTTGGACGACCTTTCACACATCATTTTCACAAGGCAGCGAAATTCTGGCTCTTGATTAGCTAGTAGGGCAGATATATTATCATCAAGTCAAATTAATTCTCAGCTGCTAGCTAGGGTTACATCTAGAATGTGAATCGGCGAAAGTGGAAGGGAAGCCAATGAACACTTTACCTACCCTATCCTTGCACAAAGATTATGGAAAACGACTTAGAGAGAGACGACATTTCAACTTGATTGATCTCTATTAATACCTAAATTAATATTGGAAGACATTTGCACATATGTAGTAATATATGATTAGATCTTATTATTGTACAAAGACGAACGATTAATTGTATGCAATTAACTATAACATACTACCTTTGACCTCATCTTTGAGGCACTTTCGCATTTGGTCTAAAAATATGTAAATTAACCAAATTGAGTAAACACAATGAACTTGTTCTTAAGAATATCCGTTTTGGACCATAACTACTACAAGATTTGGCCAAACTAGTCTACTATATATAGTTGAACGTGCGCACCAGACGGAACTAGGTAGCGGTGTCCTATATATATATATATATATATATGATTATTACAACCGGATAGTGATTAGTTGAATTGATGAAAATATTTTGACCATACATTAAATAGTATAATCATCAGGAAGCCAGGGAGAATATGGTTGTGTTGTATTCCCTTACCAATGGAACTTGGACTCAGAAATGTCTGGATACGAGGACCGACGTTTGCTCAGTTGGTTGGCTACGCGGGTGTGTGAGCAGCCGGACGGTAACCCCTGTGCATCACCACCGGATTTTTTTGGCTTTCTCCAAAACTGACTTCGGTTTGTTCCAGTTCAGTTAAGTAAGGATACATGTACGAGTGTGTGTTTAGTGAGATGGTATGTTTTCTGTGCACTGAGGCCTATGCCTCCAATTTCTTCCCTACCGTGTCAGGGATGCGCATGCGTGTTTGTCCACGTGAGGTGGTATGAGTGTGGTGTGCGTTTATGTGTCCTAGTTTATACACTAAGACATTCCTAACCTAGCTAACATACACCCTCCTTGCAAATTAAAATTGATTTTTTTTAAAAAAAATAACGGATATGGAAAATTTTAAAGTAAAAATTCAAGGAGATGAGCAATTTTCAAGTCAATATTTTAAAAGTTCAAGGTGATGCGTAGTTGCCTTACCACATACCCATTATACCCATTCACTCACCATACGCATCCGGTACACATAATAAGAATTTGTGGAGTGTACGATTTGAGTGCGCATGCATTTTACCACTGAACGCACCGGATGCTTGCATTGCTTAATTTGTCCAACAAAATAGACAAATAATTTTCAAGTTTGATCACCTCGCCGACATAAAAACAAAGTTTTGATTGACTGTGGGATATATTTTTAGATATATGAGTGTGGTGTTACATGTGTTGATATTTATGCTTGTGCCTGCTGGTGTAATCGAAAAAAAAAACGTGCAAACTAATTGTGTTGTTGTATGCACACCTGGCATTTGAGTTGGTCGGATGGAACGATCTTCATCTAAGGCAGTGTTTAGCCCGGTACGGCAGGATAAGGAAAATTAAAGGATCGCGTGATAATCTAGGGTTTGAATCTGCTGCAAGAAAACCAAGTGAAAACGCAGGAACATCTGAAGAATCAACATTAATTTACTTGAAGCCGGGATGAACAACGATATAACTTTATTCGGTAGGTAGGTATATGTAGTAGGTAAGTAGAGACGAAGAAGCAAACTGAGGAAGCATCCGATGGAAAATAAATTTGTTCAGTTAGACCGGTCGGCCAGGTAGAAGAAAGTCAGCCAGTTCACGTGCTGAGGTGGTTAAGAGGACTTAGGTGGAGTGCTTCGTTTTAACCTTTTGTTTCCTCTACCTGCCAGCCGACAGATCGATTGTTACTTACATGTGCCTCATCTAGGGGTATAGGTAGGCCGATTCGTAAACCTGTTTATTGGCCAATTAAGTGGGTTGATGGGTCAGCCCATTTACACCCTTAGCTTCATAGCGTGAAACACATAACCATCTTCACGCCTGTGTGCAATTGTGCATGAATTCTACATCATGTTTGGTAACTTTGAACAAGCAGTCAGGGAATTGACGGTAGGATTAGTCAAAAGAGTTTGATTTTTATTCCTAGTCTCTCATTTGGCAAAAGAAACGAGACTCATGCGGAGTTTTGGTGGAAAATAGATTTTAAGCAATGGTGAATAGCTCGCATCTAACCGAGAGGGATTTCTTAGATTAATTCGCATCCTACACCAGGTATTAAAAGTGAGAGAGTTTAAGGGTAAACTCTCCGTCTCTTTAATCCATTGTAAAACTCTTACGCTCACCATTCAAATTAAACAGAGAATTTTCCCACAAAATCCCATTCCCTACAAAGAATTCTTCAACCAAACACAAGCATTTTTTTTCCAGAACTGCCTTTTATCACACTGTAAAAAAAACTCCAAATCTCATTTACTTTTTACACAGCCCAAATCGCTTTAAGATTCATGCTGCTACAGTACTCAACATTATCTCTTCAGCTAACACCATCATTCATGGGCCTCCGCCATATTCCACCCTAGCACACCACACCATATCCTCGTCGGTGCTAGTGAGGCCCACTACACTGCCTATCTCTCCTTCCTCTTCATGTAACGTCCGCTTTCTTAATAAAAAATATAATTTCAAAATTGTTTTAACGGTATCGATTTTATTTTTGAAACTATCGATTTTATTTTTGAAACTATGACTGAGGTCATATTTTTTATTTTAAAAATTTTGACCATACCAACAAATAATTACTTCTTATTAAAAAAATTGAAATTTTATATTTAAACTTTGATCACCCGGTGAATATTTACTTTCCTATTTAATATCTACTCACACTATAGTTATGTTCTCAAACTCATCTGTACTCGTGCAGCTGCAGGTCAGATCGTCTGCCATTTTCATATCGGGTTAAATCATGTGCGGATAAAGACTTGCACGATCAGGATTCTCACAGTCCTTCATCATCTATCTTTTTAACTAGACTACTTTTTGCCTTCTTCCATCTTGTCACATTGAGACGAGGTAGCAACCATCTTTGTTAGCCAAACTTAGCATCCGTTCCATCCCATGCATGAACATAACACAGCATGTGTAGTCCCATCCCTTTCTTTTCTCCCATGCAATACATAGATCCATGCACATATTAACTCATATCAAGCCAATATTTTCCTAGTAGCATGCAAGGCATGCATGCATTTGTCATTCTTCCATGTGAAGCCATGCCTGTCTAGACATGAGAAGCTCCTCCCTATACTAACAAATGCCTAAACAAGACAAGAGACAAAACGACTGACTCTCCTCTTCTTTTCATCTGCCTAAGATGTTGCAAAACTCAGTCAGCGCTTCATCCCATCATGACAAACTCAGAAAGAATGGACAAACATTTTGCATGATTCTTAGCACCACGCAGAAACTCGTCGTTTCTTGTCTTGTCGTGAAATGTTGAAGGACTGCTATTAAGCTAGAAACCTAAACCTACATCTAGCTCCAACACCCTCATCCTTCCAGTCTCTCCCTCTGCTTTCTTTCTTTTTGGCAAGGCCGAGTATCCACCTCTGAGCTCTCTCTGCCTCCCCTTCTACCTTGCCACCTTCGGAACGGAGAAGCTCCACCGCTAACCGTTTCTGCAAACAGTGAGATCACAATCCTCTTGCTTCCTACCCATATCCTCAAGATAGTTCTATGAAGTTAGCTGATGCCTTCGTTGAAGCTCTTGATTACCGCCTATAGCCGAGCGAGCCACACTCGCACTCGTATCTCATCTCAGCTATTGGTTGCTAGCCCCGTAGTGACCATCTTCCCATGATGTCCCTACTCCACCCAGCTCATGCCACCCTCGGCTGCTCTGGGATAGCATTGAAACTCTGCCACTATCACCATTTCGAACACCGCCATCGTCATGCTAAGAGCTTGAGCTTGTGCGCACTGTTTGCTCTCTGCCGCTAGTCGCCACCACCTCATCTTCGCTTCTCCTATGAAGTGCCGCCACCATGAGGACGACCTTCCTAGGATGAAACTGGCTTCCTGCCGCCTTCGTCGCTCTGACCACCCTCTAAGCGCCACCACCGCTCTCGCCTCGTCATACCGAGTGTTGCTCGGTGCAAGGAAGAAGTAGCGAAGAAAAGGAGAGAGTGAGGAAAGAAAAAAAAGAAGAAAGAAAAGAAAAGAAGGTGGTAGGACCCATGCACCCGGTCCACATGCGACGGGTTACTCATGCCTATGCCCCACCCATGAACCCTCCCTGAGAGAATATTTTTGAGAATATTCATGTTAATTTCCAATAATCCTTTTTAATTCCAAAAAATCGATTTAAACTTCAAAAAATGATATCCATAACTCTAATTGATCCTGTTCCAATCCTTTTTTTCCTCTAAGATCCTCCTCTATACAATGTCACTGTTATTATCTATGTTTTATTATTTTTAATAATATTTTATATAATGTTTTTATTTCTCATGTGTAGAAGTCCAAAGGTGTTTTCACATAGGATTTTGTCGTACCAAGTCCCATAGCATACCAAGGTAAGTCACCATTTGACCTTGTTGACCCCACTCCTTGCAAATATTTATTTGTAAAGTTGCATAATTATATGCACATGAAATATTAAGACCATAATTGCAAGACGATCTGATAAGACTGACCTAATTGTTATATTATATCCTTATCTTTAAAATTGTTATATCATGTCATTGTTAACCATGTTATATCTCAGGGTCCATACCACTGGTGCGAGTATCACCGATATTTACTTCCTTACATACATGTAATGATTAGTTTTTACTAATGAATTGATGTTTGTGTATGATGGGTTAAATTGATCAAAATAGGGGAAATGGATTGTGAAATGTGATGAAAACTTGATATGTTGATGTCGGTGGTTTGAAAAAAACGTGATTATTTTTAGAGAAAACTCGTCGTGCAAAGTTGTTTGTGTGGCACATCTTTGTATTCACATGTAAGGATAGATTCTTTGAAAAACTACACTGAGCATAGTATAGTATGATCAGATCGGTAGTATGGGAT
Organism: Oryza coarctata; assembly: GCA_030770085.1. NCBI lineage: Eukaryota > Viridiplantae > Streptophyta > Magnoliopsida > Poales > Poaceae > Oryza > Oryza coarctata. Next base: position 14,807,370 of record CM061479.1, on the reverse strand, counting down.
ACCCCTGGCTAAGTAACTAGTGGGGTTATGATTGCTTGTTTGCTGAAAGTTATGGAATGGTCAAAGTAGCCATGAGAAGTTGTTCTTATGAGATCCTAAGTACAAAAAGTCTAAGACTTGCTCGGGATTTGGTTTGTAACCCCTTTGACTGGTAACTGGTTATTCTAGTTTTTCTTTGAAAATGCCTTGTCATTAGTCCCCTTTCATTGGCAGTATCCGATTAATTCATACTAAGTGATTGGACGTTGATAAATGTCTGATGGGTAAAGCATACACTTTCTATAGAAGTATTGTCTAAATTGTTTAAACAGCTATGCACATGGTTATGGGCAAATATAAAGTGTTTTCTATCATATAGATTTGTTTGCAAATATTTGTGAAATAAATTTATGGGATGAGAATCGTTTTCAGAGTTAACCTTTGTGTTAGATAGATGACTAGTGTGGTCAAAAACAGATTTGTGTAGTCTGAGAAGTCAAATGGCTTCATAAAGAGAGAGCAAGTTGTCAACTCTAGGCTTGAGAGAAAAAATAAAGTTTGGAAAATGCAAAGAAAGTAAAGCATTTTTTATGGTCATAGTGATTAAACTGTCACAGGTAAAAGGCTCTGAGAGCTATAAGGTTAAAAGTGGGACGATACTCCTTGTGATAGTTATTTTCTTGACGACGTAAGGCTCATATGGTGAAAAAAAATAAGTGAAGTTTTGAAAAATAGGAAAAATATTGTAAATGTCTCCAAGAGCCCAAAAAGTGTTGCAATTGCTGTAAAAAAATCTTGAGACAAAGACCCTTTTTCATAATAAATAATATTAAATGGAGTTCTTCCATGGAAAGATTAAGAGTAGAATCTTAGTCCAAGAAAATGCACACCCTTAACTCTCGAAGAATGGTTTTAAATAAATTTGTGAAACAAACTCATCTATTTTTTAAAGCCTATGCATATTACACTTTTCCTATGGCTTGCTAACTAAATGTACTCACGCTTGCTCCCCTACTCTACAGCAAATCAAGGTGAGGCTGTTGAGAAGAAAGGAGCCACCGAGGATCATTCATTTGAGGAGTTTCTACAAGTTCAAACTGACTATAAATGTTATAGGGTTTTATACTAGTTCCCAAACATACCGTGTGGATTATGGTCATCTTAGTTTTCTTCCACTGCTACTTGTGTAAGTGTCATTGTGGTATGATGGACATATCCATTCAACTACTTGTATAATATACTACTATTATTATGTAATAAATAAGGATTGCACTGATCTACCAAACTCCCATGTATACTAGCTTAGATTCTTGGGACTGGTATATGAGTGTCGATATGTTGATATGACGTGCTTCTCTTGTAAACATGTACTACATGGCTGGTAGGAGAGGGGTGCCATAGTTATCTCCCTATATATCAGGCTCCTGATGTCGAGCGGTGGCGAGGTGCCCCTGTCCTACCATTTTCCCCATCTCCGGTGGCTCTCCATTGCTACCTCCTAACAACTCGTTCTGCCTTGCCCCTACCACCAACACTGGTCCACTATTGGACCCTCTAGCACCTTACCACCTGCCTGTTCTACTACCTATCTTTAGGCTACCGCCTCCTATGGCCATCCTTTTAAGCTTGGGAAACTCTCCCTCCCCTCATCCCGTTCCTACCCCTTCCCCAACCCTGAAATCTAAACCCTTACTCCATTGTCATTCTTCGGGGTTGCTAGAGCTAGTTGAGAGGGGGTTGCTGGAGTTCGAGGAAAATGAGCGGTTTTCTGTTACTAAAACTAGGTGCTAACAAATTTGCTAGCCTTTATAGCTCACTAGAAATGATGTTATTTTTGATAAAGCTCTAACCAAATCTTATATGTGGTTATTATTTAGGGCTACCTATTGGTTTCATCACTAGACGTTGCTGGTGAGAAAGACAAGGATAAAATACAGTTTGCATGCTGGAGTTTAGAAACACTGGGGATGCAACTATTTGCCAAATATGGATGGAGGTTCACTAATAGAATAGATTCCTAAATAAATGTTGTATGTATTAGTTAGTATTTTAGTTTATTGTGTCATTTTCATGTTTTCAACTTTTATTCGCAACCTTATATGCTACAAGCATTATAATAATTAGTTATATTTTCTTTTGAAGCAAATATACTCTCTGCATGGATCAGTAGCAGCTTGCATAAATATCCAACGACTGGATCAGTAGCTAAAGAAGTATATCTAAGGTGCTAAATGTTGGTTGTTTTTTTTAATTTATATACTTCTCAATTGAGATAGACTATATTATATTAAGGATCAGACTTGAGCTCGTATCTCTTTGCTTTAGTAATGGATGAGATTACAAGGAATATATATGATAATATCTTTTGATGCATACACTTCACAGATGATATAGTGTTAGTTGATGAGATTCGGATGGGAATAAATAGAAAATTAGAGTTATAGCGGTAGACTCTTGAGTCTAAAAGTTTTAGAATAATCAGATTTAATATTAAATAATTAAGGTGTGACTTTGATACTATTGTATATGATGAGAGATGTGAATTTATAAGATCAAGTAGTGGATAAGAATGATACATTTTGATATATGGGATCGATGTGGATATTGATATATATATTAAAGTAATGCCAAGTATCTGGTATTTTCTCTTATAAGAGTTACCATAGAAACTAAAAAATAAGTTTTATAGAACGATAATTAAACTTGCTATACTATATAGGGGCAAAATGTTGGTCTATAAAAGATGATATGTTCAATAACTGAGTGTTGTAGAAATATATATGTTATGCTGGATTTATGATTATACAGTAATAGATTGAGTCTAAAACAATGATACGTGATCGGCAATGGATAGCACCAATTAAAGAAAAATTTATCTAATATTGGATTAATTAATTTGGCCAGAAACCCTAAAATATCATTACATTATAGAATTATAATTCAAAATAATAATATGAAGAGAAATATAGAAAAACCAAAAGAAAAAAATAAAAAGAGATTATGATATATATAAAGATTTATATTATTTGAAAAGCAGATATGGATATGTTTAAACCGTGATTTAATACTAATATTGGTTTTTAATTTTAGCATACTATAGCTAAATTTTTTTTTTAGTGTTATACTTATTTATGGCATTTAAGTGAATAGCATAAGTGAATTATTTTAGCCGAAGAGACCAATAAAACTGACAAACATGTTAAAGACCAGAAAATCACTATTTTATTTACTTCAGTTTCTTTTTAAGAGAATTATTAGTAATAATAATGTTATTGTTACTTTACGGGGGAAAAGTATGCATATCTGGTGGAGTCACGTAATGATGCATCTAAGAAGGATTCTCTGTGAGGAATTCACAAACACCCCGTGAACATCTTCATTTTTTGCAATTTGAACCTTCTTGATCATTTCGCAAGACCTGTAAGTTTTCCTTCCCCATTAAAAATGAGCAGTTGGTATAATCCTAAGATTCTATATTATGCTTCATTTGGCTAGCATAAAACTGAAATACATGATGTTTGAGAGACTATTCAAGTGCATAGTTTTTTGCTAAAAAAATGTGTTTTCTTCAACTGCATATCTATGCAGATCTTTCCTTATTGCAGATCCTTAGTTGCGTTTAGTGATGAACAATACAATTCCTGTTATAAATCTGCAGGAAACTCTTTCAAAAAATTGAAGAGAAGTGCAACACTGAACTTTCTTATGGTCTATATCACTCAACCTGGTGATGACTATACATGGTAGCTCAAGATCAGCGTTCGGTTTTTGCTGGCCTGCGAAACATCACTTGGGTTTCGGACATCAAAGGCGATTTAACGGCTCCAGCCCTGATTCAGTATCTTCAGCTTTGGGATATAATCTGGATCAGGAGAGAGACGATGTGTTCCTTTGGAAGTGGACCTCTTCCAACTGCTACCCGGGGAAATCAGCGTATGAGGCCTCTCTCATAGGATCAACATTCTTCGCAGGCCACAAGGCGATCTGGAGATCGTGGGCACCATCGAGATGCAATTTCTTCGCCTGGTTTGCAGTGCATGGTCGCTGCTGGACCACAGATAGATTGCAGCGTAGACAGCTACCAAATCACCTAGTCTTCAAAGCTCCGCTCCAGAGAAGAAGAAACTGCGGATCATCTTTTCACCAAATGTGTCTGGTCGCAGCAACTCTAGAGCCTAATCTTCCGTTGTCTAGACGTGCGCTGGATCATCCGAAGAGGAGAGAGCACCCTCGAGCGTTGGCTGCTGACAGTGGACAACTTGCCGGATATACACTACTGTTAGAGTTTTGTTATTTGATGCATGTTTATCCGGCCGGGTCTTCTTTCTATTCCCTTAATTCTGTTTCCATAAGTCGGTTAAAGATAAGGAAAATCTCAGTCTATATTTACTCGTGCTCTATCTCTCAATAGAATTTTCTCGTTGAGTACAGTGGCTCTGTTTAACCTTTCTACAATTACAGGGGCGCAAGTACAGTGGCCATTCTTGTCCTCTGGGCAATCTGGAAGGAGGGGACTGGAATGCTAGTGTTTTTTAAACCCTCGAGACGCCACTTCAGGGAGTTTTCGACAGGGCGATGCAAGACCTAAGGCTGTGGCAACTTGTTTGCGAGATGTAAACTTTTCTTGATTTCATTCTTGCCATAGGACCTGGAGAGTTTGCGCTCTTCTTTGTATTCAAATATTCTTCTTCCAGATATATGTTGATTTTAAGCGGTAACTTTTCTTCAGATCCAGAGCCCACTTAAGTTCATCCCATCCTTCAGATATTTGTACCTCTTCTAACATCTCTCTAAGGCCCTGTAAATTTTCTACTCTCCTCGGTCAGATTTCTCCTAAAAGTTACTCCCCAGTTTCCTTCTCCCCAAACATCTGACAGTTTTATTCTGTTGATTACTAATTCTATACAGCTCTGGGAATTATATTTTCAGTGGGATTGGCCTAATCCATGCATAGTCCTCCTCCCACCTATCTCTATTCTTTCTGTGTACATGGCACAATACCTTTTAATTTCATGTAAACCCTTCCAAAACTGGGTAGCATTCAAATCATTGCTCTGAAAGAAACTCTTCCCTCCCAGGTATTTTTTTTGTGCAGCAACTCTGTACATGTCATGTGGCACCCTTTCCAACTTAAATATCCATTTAGTTAACAAGCTGACATTCATCATCCTTTGTGTCTAGAATACTTTCCCCACCGAAGTCTTTTGGCCTACTCAGCTCTCCAACTCAGCATGTGATACTTCTTCACTCCTTGCTAATAAATCCTCCTCCTCACACTGTCCATCTTCTTATGTATTCCTTCTGGCAATCTATAGATGCCCATAGCGTACATTGGAATTGATGATGGGCATGAGATTATCAATACCTCACGTCCCCCATCTGATACATGCCCTCCCATCCAAGTATCCAACCTCTTCTCCATTTTTTGGGCTATGTAAAATGACTCAGTCTTCCCTATATTTTCAGTACTAATAGATAGTCCTAAATAAATTATAGGCAATTTTCCCACTTTACAATTCAGCGTGTTAGCAAACTTTTATTCTCTTCCACCTCTAAACCCATACCAAACATTTCACTATTTGATAGTTTATCTTCATTCCTGACATCTCTTCAAGGCTAACAATAAGAATTTCAGTACTATCACATTCTCCTCTGAGACTTTAATAAACAAGATACATTCTCCTCTGAGGTTTTAGTAAACAAGATTGTACCATCAGCATATTATAAATGAGTCAACCCTCCCTCAATTAGGTTTGGCACCACCTCTTCCAACACCCATGCCTTATTTGAAGAATCCAAAATAACGAGCAAGGCATTACCCCCGAGCCTTGGCTGAAGCATTCAGAAATCATGATTAGTTAGTTTATAATAATAGAAAAATAATATGAATTTATTGTCTCTTGATTTATATTTGAACTTTGATCTAAAAGAATTATCTTCGTGGGTTGATCTACTTCTAACAAATAACCCTAACCCTACAGTCTTAACTTCAAAACAAGAATTAATATCAAGTTTCTCCTTAAAAATAAATTAAATTTAACATTCTTAAAAAGCTTTAAGGTTATTATAATTATCATAAAATATAGTTTATTTAAAATGTTTAAAGGAAGTAAATAAAGAGATAGGCTTATTCTCATTAACAATTTTTACATCTAACTCTTAAGATCAATAATAAGCCAATTAACATGAGAGAGATATCTTCTGCTATACAAATTGTGTATGCGCAATTTATTTGTGAGAATTTTCTTTACTTATAACATCTCCAATTTCATCTACAATGAATACAAGTGTACTAATAACTTCACACGAAACATCTGTAAACAACAAATAATGTTTTTATTTAATTACTCCTATTTATAATCCGTGCCCATTCATTTAATCTAAAATTGTCATATGCCAAAACTGATTTTGTCATCTAACTTTTAAATTTAGTGGATGGCAGAAAAAATTGTATACCAAAAAAAATATGATAGTTGAAAAAAAATAAACTTCCTTGTACGCCTGTGGGTGGCCGTAGTAAAATTTGTGAAATGCTGACTTCACGTGAAGAACAGAACTGGGCTTTGGTTGATTTCTTTGCCCCACCAGATGTGCCGCTGCAGATCGGTTTCTCCTGCTGCCTGCTTTACCTTGCTTCCTCGATGCGGGCGTGTCGCCTCCGCTTCGGACCTGGTGTACACGACTTTGCTTCGGATTGGTCATCTCGTCGTGTGCAACTCGCGAGATGACGGCCCAACTCGCGGACATGATGCGACGAGACGATAACCGGACGACGAACTCAACAAAACCGACGGCAACGTGCTGGTAAATGGATCTATATATATCACGTGTTATGAAAATATGAAAATACATACATAGTGAAAATATAAATTTTACATAAAAATCCTTATTGAAAAAAAAACAAACGTAAAAACCACTAATAAGAAGATAATTACGATTAACAATAGACCGTCCCACCCTTTTCATACGGCATACGGCTTTCAGAGATGTATAAAACAAACTAATAGTTAAAAGACTAAAAAGTACTATTAGTTAAAAAGCCTAAAGTTCTATTAGAAATCTTTTTCTAATATAAATATATTACAGGTTAAAATTCAAATCATATATGTGTCAAGGCCACCAAATTTATTGGAGGGAACATCTTTGCTGTGATAATGGAGTTACAATGGCACGAGAACACCACTGGTTGTACAGTTGTTACATCAGATTATCATTTAAGCAGAAGAAAACAGTTTTGCGAGCCTGACTTGCAATGGAATGACAACACTGTGGTCTATCGTATCGTCGCGTGTTTCATTCACCACCTAGAACTCACAAAGGCACAACTCCACAAACGTCATTAGCAATTTGAGATTTCCCTATACCCCTCTATGGATGATTACAGATATGGTACAAATTCTTCTCTGGTACCAGTTTCAAGCAATCACAAGGTTTACAGATGAACCCAAAAAAAGAAAACATCTTCGATTCTGAAAAATATGTCAATATTTTGCTTGCGACCATGCTACATTGTCAGCGTATCAGGGAGTGAAGTTGGAGCTCCGAGAATCTTGCCACAAACATCAGGAAAGGATTCGTGTTCTGGCAGTGGACCAACCTTACCGTCAGCCTCTACCTTAACTGGATACTTGAGGAGGTGCCCTTGTAACGGTTTAATTTCTTCTGCGGTGAATGTGTCCCAGTTTTTTTTAGCTGTTTCATTCACAAACCTTACACACTCCAAACTTGATGGATCCTTGAAGCGGTCATCAACCATCCCGAGGTGCTCTGCCCAGAGAGAGGTTCTATATCCATATATCTGCAAACGATATGCAGTTCTTTAGGAGGCAAATACAAAATATAATATAGCTTTGGGTGCACCTAGTGCAGACCTTATCCATTATCCAAAAAAATATAGCTTTGAGCGGACCTTTACTATTGATCTAAAATAAAAATTACAAAAGCCTCAAAAATATCAAAAGAAAGATGGGGAAAAGCAAGGATCCGGTAAGAAAGTTATTAGCATAGCATTGATTGCAAAGAGGAGGCTATATGAGAAGCAAGCCACATACCTGACCGCGAGGATGATCCCCTTTTGTAGACCATGCATGATGAGGCTGGTATGCACCCATGGCAATCTCAGTATCTCTAGAACCAGCCAGGGATCTTTGGTTGATGTTTGCTGAGCCTAAAATGACATATTCATCATCCACAATCATCCCTTTTGCATGAACGTAGATCATAAACCGCCGATACTTTCTAGCCAAGGCCTGTGAATGTAAAGATCAGGGAAATTAAAAAATAAGCATGTGAATACATGCTAGACTTCTCAAAAGGGAAAGTGGCTCTATATGAGACAGCAAAAGTAGACTTAAGTGAAAAACCTCAGTATCGTCATACTATCAACTGAAAGGAAAGAAACACAGCCCAATAGACAACTTTACGAAAGCAACTTTCCTAACCAAGGAATGAGCATCTTTCAAGCAAGCTAAACAAATCCTAGGAGTTTTCTCTAGGTAAGGAGTAAAAAGATCAATCTTACTACCTGACTACGAGTTCCAACAACGAAAACCAACCAGCAAGACAATACTGATGTTAGCAATCTACTTGAGATAATGTTATCTTAAAAAGGATGATCAAGATGGAAAAAAGTACCACTGCACTTTTATCATTAGATTTGACTGACTCAGGGCTGTCATTTGATGATGGTACTTCTCGATTGCCCAGACAGTAGAAGTTCAAATAATCTTGAGGTTCTTCATTCTCAATATTCATGGTCCTCAGCTGTTGTGCAATTATCTTATACATCATCTCCATTGTCTGAGCCTGAGAGATGAGGACAAAAATCATGAATATGAATGCTCTAGTGCAAAAGTCCAATTTGAGCCCCACCACAATTTTGCTTTCCCAAAAAGGCAAAAGGACTTCTTATATAACACCTAGGAGGAACGAGATATCTTTCTTACATATAAGAAAAAAAGAAGAATTGCACTCAAATTTGAACAAAGGACTTAAAATTGAGTTGTTGAGGCACAGTTCCTCAAAAGAAGGTGAAAGGGCTTGCCTCAAAAGAAGAAAGTGAACATAAGTAGAGAGCTGTATAAAAAGGCTAGAAATGCCAGTGGGGGTGCAGGTAGTAAGTATAATCCTAGTGTTGGGAACTTGAGACTGAAGTTGCAAGGCAGAAATCTCCAAAAAAAGAAAAGAAAAGAGAAGGGAAGAAGGAAGGAAAGAAAGAAGGAAAAATATCAAAATTAAGAATTTCCATAACAGCTGCTGGATTGTGTGACTATGACTTGCTTCAAATCTCAATTTATTTAAGATTATGGGCTTCTGACATCTGTTGGATTGTAAGCCCTTGCCAAGTCGTCTTTACTCCACATGCATGCACAAATGCATCCCCTAGGGTTAGCACACATGAGACTGGTGACACAGTATCCAACCGTAGCCATGTTGGTGCAAAGTGAAATAACCAGTAAAAATAGCTATGGTTTCTGTGAAAATATTTGTAAACCCTTTAGTTCTGTGAAATTTCATACTGTTTAAAAATAATAAAGGAACTTACCTGAAAGAAAAGAATTTCTTGTACAGAAGCTGCTGTAGGGACTCCTTCTGGCCACATTGGTATGACTACATAAACTGCAAATCGTTCACCAGCCCTAATCTTGCTGGCAATTTTGAGGGCCAATTCGATAGGTATCAAATTGTCAGCACCTGCAGCACACTAAGAGGTCAATTCCACTTTGTGTAGATCATTAAACACTAGTGTTACAGACTTATACTCACACATCAGCACCATCAGCACCCTCAACTTTCAAAATCAGATAAAAGATACCCTGGGACATATTTTTAGTGGTTTTGCTTGAAATAGAGGAGGTTTTCCTAGTTCATACTCTTATTATGCATATTTTGTTATGAAAATGTCATTTAATTAGGTCCACAACCATAAAATTTACCTAACTAAAGTTCATGCTAGCGAAAAGCCATTTTTATTTTTTTTATCAAAACCACCATGACATATGGATTGACGTGTTCTATGTCAAGTTTTAAAAGTTAGCGGTGAAAAATAACCGGTCTTTTAGTTTAGGGTGAAAAACAGATTTCGAGCAAAGTTCAAGGACAAAAATAGACTTCACCAAAAAAAACGTGGCTAACCTAAAAGTGTAACATACAAAAAAAAATTGTTTTTCATGCATCTGTTTTGGCCTTTCTTGTTAGAAGAACATGGGACGATATAGTTGGCTTTTTATATCAGCAGAAGATTGTGTGGGCAACTCGGAGTGTTAAATTACAACTAACAGGGAAATGATAAATTACAGGCAGGGTATAAAAGACGAAAGCAGCATACCTGAATTAACATAGGATGGCCAAGCATATGAAGACCCAAGGAAATATTGATTTTCAATATAAATGAAATGCTGAGCGGATCTGATTGCCTGGACATAAGCAGTGTGGATGCTCTTATCAATTATCAGGTCTTTCCGGCAAATAAGATTCTGCAGAAGTACATGAAAATATGAAATAATTGAAATATTTACCAGACCGTATTTCGTAATGGCACAAGAAAAGAGAATATAAAATAGCACTGCCAACTTCATCATAACTGTAGATTTGTTGAACATTTCAGACTATGGATATGCCGGACAAACCTGCTTTGAAGCTTCTTTGCAATCACTAGGAAATCCTTTTAGAGAACCAGAGTCTATTGACCGGAATACCTAACAAAATAGCATATTATATCGCTGCCAATTTTTTTCTTAAGTATTTTAAGTTTTTAACACAAGCAGAAATTAAAAGAGCAGTGGTAGCACCTGAACATGCCAATTTTCAGGATCTTCTTCTTTCGAAACCCGCAAACTAATATGATCGTTTGGAACAGTAGGTGAAGGACTAAGTATCCACGAGATACGTTCCAACTTTATCAGGGCATCATCCTTCCAGTGAGACACTCTTCTAAATCGCTCACGCCATTTTGTTGCCTTTCTCCAGCGTTGCTCAAAATTTTTCAAGACATCATATGCAGCTGGACCATCAATCCTACAGTGAAGGTCATGCCATGGTTGTCTAGGCCCCTTTGCACTTGACTGCATCAAGAGAGTATTGAAGCACTGGCAGTCAGTAAATCATCCAATGCAGCATTGCACCACTACCCAGGAGCTTACTTCCCTGACTCCATTTTGGTATGGCACAGAGAAATTATGTAGAACTTATTAATGGCAAAAAAAAAAGAACTCACCGAAAATGTAGGGTTATGATAATCATTATCAAATACTGTGTCAAGATCTTTAAAAAGCCTATGTTCAGGTGTATCATAACGCCCATCACAAAGATCCAGTCCACCAATAAAAGCAGTAATCTTCCGATTGTTTCCCCAAGCTTGTGTATCAACCAGCACACATTTTTGATGGTGAGTAAACAAAGTCCCAACAACCTGCAAGCTACAACATTCAAGATCATCAAAAAATGGGGGAAATAAAATCAACATATTAAGTTACAGAAGTCCCAACGACCTGCAAACTACAAATTTATGATCATTATAAGAATTAACATGCTAAGTTTCAGTGTAAATTTTCACAAGATAATAAATGGTGGGCTTATTCGAAACAATAGATGATAGGCATCTCCTGATTTTGTTTAGAAAAGGCTGTGTTTCAGCTTGGTTGCATCATGCTATATCCGAATAACCAACCCATAATGAGTTTCTATAGAACATCAAGTTCTTCAAGAAGGGACAAACATGAGCAAACAATAACTTCCTTCAGGTTTATGGTGATAATTATTATCTGCAATCTGTAAAAACGCACACAGTTATCAGCTATACCGTCCTGCCTGGCACTTGCCTGTTGTTTGAAAATGCTCAGCTTACTGCTGGCATACCGAGGTGAAAGAACACAGATGACTGAGGAATGCTTGAAAAACTTTCTAGTTTCTTCATCATGCGTCGCCATCACTCCACCCTGCAAAAGAGTAAAAAGGAGGAACTTTTCTTAACCAAAAGTAACAGTATGCATGAATTATTATGGAGATGATAAACTGTGCAGCCTGTTCAGTACATTAGAAGGAAAAGACAGAGATATGAATCTGCATAAGATGCATGGCCACAGTCTATGTCCAATCAAAAACAGAGGGAAATCAGGCAGACCAAATTTACTAAATTCATACTATCTGTGGAGCGACACCAAGGAATTCCACGCAATTACATCAACATCAAATGCCTATGCAGCATCCCGAATCCCCCAAACTAAGCATAAACAGTAAAAAAATTATGGGAAAGACTAGGGCCCCATTTGAGATCTCTATTGGATTTTAGATTTTTGCGGGCAGCTCCTAAATGATACATTTCGTGTAAAAAAATTTCATATAAAAGTTCTGCATACAATCTTTCTAGAGTAAATTTTTAACTTTGTAGGAGTTAACACATTTATTTATATCCTTAAATAGCTATAAAAAATCAGATAATCCTTCAATCTCAGCTATCTCAAACAGCCTACATTCTATGTAATTCCTCACCGTTTTGATGAACAACTTGTCGTGCGACGTCTTGTCGTCCCACACGAGCAGGCACACTCTCACACCCTCCTGCGACTTGTACTTGAGCAGCTCTCCGAGCGTGAGGTCGCCGCCATCTGGCAGCGGCCTCGACGGCGACAGCTCGCGCACGAGCCTCACCTTGTCGTACACGGACCAGCCAACGATGTATATCATGTGGTGCGCCTCCAGGATGGCGTGGCAGATGTCCTCCCAGCACGCGCTGTGCTCGAAACGCTTCCCCTTGTCCAGCTCGATCTCCGGCAGGTCCCCTTCCCTAACATGGGCGTCCTGGTACAGCGTGACGCGGCAGCCGTGGCGCAGCGGGAAGTAGGAGTCCTTGATTCCCTGCTTCTCGGGGTCGCCAGGGATGCCGTGCCGGTAGAGCGGGTTGGTGGCGATGGGTCTGAACTGGAAGCGGAGGCGGAGCGCCGTGTCGGGCTTGTACGGCTTGCCGTTGGTGCCGATGATGGGGAACCATTCCTCCACCTCCTTGCACGAGGCGACCGTCTCGGCGGGGATGGTGACCGTGCCGATGAGCTGCGCGCCGAACGTGTCGTTGTCCTTGACGTGGAACTCGAGCGCGGCGGCGTAGTGCGCGAGCGGCACGGCGAACTGCTCGTCCCAGACCGGGTCCTGGTTGTTGGGTATCACGCGGGTGCGCGCCACCACCGCGCCGGCGATGGACAGCGTAACATAGGGGTCGCTGGTGATGATCTTCCGGTGGTGGTGGCCCCTCCCTCCTCGGGACCCGCCGCGGGGGTGCGGCTGCTTGGTCGCGCAGGAGGTGGGCGGCCTGCAGGCGGCGAAGCACCTCCTGACTTGCTCGGAGAGCATGTCCATGTTGGGGAGCAAGCGCGCCTCGAGCACCCACAGGTCGAGGTCCCCATGGAGCAAGAGAGCCTTCGCCAGAGACTCGCTGCCGCCGCCGCCGCCGCCGCCGGCCGACGACTCCATCGGCGGTCCTCCCTCCCCCTCCTCTGCACGCGCGCGGCTGCTTCCAAACCAGGGCTCTTATACCCCCTCCTCCCTCCTCGGCGCGGATTCCGGCGGCAACAACGCACGGCGGCGGAGGAGGGAGAGAGAGAGAGAGAGGTGGCGGTGGATCTCGGCGGCCTCCGCGGATTAAGCCTAAAATAGTCTCGCCATCGCTCACTCTCCCAGTGTAATTATGTCATCTTCAGGGGTTACGTGTAAAAAATGCGCGAAACGGCTTCACCGCGGTGGGACGTAAGGGGCGCCTGTACGGCTTCGGCCTCGTCCACTCAGCCGCTGACACGCGGGGCCCACCACGCACACGCGGCCGGCTCCCGCACGTCGGGGCCACCCCGTGGCGCGATCATATCTGATAATAATAAAATTCGGTCGCGAAGCTGCTGAAAAAAAGAGATTAAAAAAACAACCAAGGCTTTGGCTTGGCTGTCGTCGTCGTCGTCGTCTCCGTCCCCGTCGCGGCGGGTGGTGAATGGAACGTGGTGGCGTGGCGCTCGCGGCGTCCGTTTCGTCTCTCCAAAGCAAACGTTTCTCGTGCGACTGCTTTGCAAGGAGATATCAGGTCGTACTCGCTCACAGTTACACAATTTCTATCATCGTTTTGAAAAGGTTGAAGTTAAACTTTTTAAAATATGGCTATTAATAGAATAATATATTTTAAAGTATTAACTTTTGAATAGAAGTAAGCATTTATTATATATATATATAAACAGAAAATTATATAGTTTTAAGATATAAAACGATAGAAATTATATGGAGTAAATAGATTTAGTTAGGATAGAAAGTAACGGTTTTTTTTTTGGAGAAGGAGATGCTTCGTGCGACGTGGAGGAGTGTGACTTTTTTTTCTCTTAATGGGGCGTGTAAGGCGAGGAGGAGAGAGAGAGAGAGAGGACGGATGACTGTTTTTTTACTGGTGTGTAGATATAGATGTATTAGATACATAGAATGAGTAGATACTGAGTGAGTGCAGAGTGTTGTTCCTGCAACTGCATGCAGGAGGTAGTAGGTTCAGCGTGCGCACCAGATTTTATCGTTTGTCCGATTTGCCACTGGACGAAGAAAAGACTGGAGTCACACGGTTGCATCTTGGGTCTGAAATTACCCCAAGTGGATCAGCTTCCTTTTCCCCTTTTCGTCCTCATGGAAAGATGGTGATGTTACTCTCTTCTGGGGTCTCACTGAAAGCGATGCTGAGCCTAACCATCAGAACTCGTCTCGGCTTTGGATTTCGACGCGCGAGTGGCGCCATTGTATCGATGCTACAAACACACTGGCAACGAAGGATACAGCAAATGGAACCTGTCCTGGCTTCCCTTCAGTTCAATTCCCCTCTGAAATCCGCATGCTATGCAGAAGTCAGGATCGGAACTGGACAACCTCAGAGAGATCACATGATGAGCGCGTACAGGCAGCTAGCCGTACTACCTACAGCCCATGCGATTTCCATCAGCATGTACTAATCAACAGATCTATATGCTTGGATAGCAGCGAGACGCGATCCGCTCTCGCTGGCACCAATTCGGCGACGACGACCAACAATTAGCAGCACGCACAGCTCGCACCGGGCTGGGCCGTTGTGCGCGCCAACTAAGCTTTCCTTGGAGTACAATTAGCACCGGTTGCGTCGTTAGCCTCACGACTTCGTCTCCCATTGATTATGATTACATATTCTGATTGTGGCCCGTCACTAAGCCATTATTAGGTGCTTTTGTTCTCCCTTTCGCTTCACGCTGCTTCCTGCTCCTCAAGTGCTCGTCACTCCATGTAGACAGACAAGATGCAACTTTTAATTGCTACTATTACTCGTTTCCTGTCCACAGAAACTAGCTTCATGAGCTGCCTGCCTCAAGAACTGATAATGCAGTAGGCAAGCGCGTCAGAGTTTCTTTGTGCTGATGACAACATCAGCCTGTTTTTTTTTTTTGAAAGTTCAGCCTTTGTTGATTAACAGCTTGAGCAGGACAATTTTGCTACTTCTACGATCCTTTCTCGAACTCCTTGCCCCTCTGTAAAACAGTACAAGCATGTGGAGGCCGCGAAGAACGGGCAGGTTCTATGTGTCCGTAGCTCAGGAAGTTCAGAATTTCGCTTTGCTTAGTTACAGCATCTCCCATTTATTTGTTTAGTGATCTGATTCGGTGTTAGTGGATCTGATTCCAGAGAAATACTACCAGTTCAGCTTTATTCAGTCAGAAGTCTGTTTCAAAATGACTCTCAGAGACTGCAGCCACCGGCATGCATCCGGTCAGTATTTTTCAGAACCTAGGTGGAGCTAGTTATCTGAACATTTTCATTTCATCAACTTGGGTACTGTTAGCGACACAAAAGGGATTAGGGCGTGTACATAGGTAAGGGAGATGGACAAGCAGAAACAGAATGGATTTCCATCGAGACAGCAGTGTGCACATAGCTCCAGATTAGCACGACAGGCACGAGCTGAATCAGCTGATCGAGGCCGACGTACACTGGGTGGATTTAGTGACTGAAGAACTTGTCATTTACTGGTCTTCCAGAAAGTGCATAGAAGAGCCGTGAGCACCGTGTCTTTCTCCGAAAGATGGTGTCCCAGGTACGTATCTACCTGACAGAGTAACCTTTTGAGCACCAGAGTTATCAATCAACTGGTCCCTTGGTCGATTAATAAAAGGCATATTTGTGCTGGAAAAATTCAAACTTTGTCTGAATCTTTAAACTGCAAAGTACGAACATCTCCTTATAGCTCCATTTGAGGGGCAGCCGACCTAGGCCTGAAACCTGGGTCTGAATCCCCCCCCCCCCCATCGCAGGTGATGGGAGAATCGTGCTTGATACGTGAGGTCGAACGTGTCTTAAGATTTTTTTTTTTCAACCTAACTAAGGCTGTGTTCTGCGCTCTGTTTTAGAACATTTTTTCCTTCGTTTCGTACGTGCGCTTTTTAAACTATTAAATAATATGTTTTTTATTTAAAAAATTCTATAAAAAAGTTATTTAAAAACCATATTAATCTATTTTAAAATTTTATTTAGTACTACTTAATTAATCATATGATAATTCACAATGAGTTTTCAACCCACCAAAACAATGAGCCGAGCAGTCCTAATCCGTTGGTCGAGTTTTTTTTAATCTACAAAGTAAAACCAAAAAAAACTGAAGGTGTTTGAATTTCAAGAGCCATCTTTTTGACCTGTTAGAGGTTTATGATAGATTTTGAATTTTCTTAGATATGTTTTTCAAGCTTTTAAACAGTACGTTTCATAATATATATATATATATGAATTTATTATCTAATCTTTTTAGAGTAAAATTTTAAAGTTATATCATTCTTTTATACTTTTAAATAGCTAGATAATCCTACTATGTCATCTCTCTTAAACGGGACCTTCATCGTCGCTCTTTCCAAGCCCACTGCCCTCCATTGGCCTTCGCTTTCCGCTCGTTAGTTCCAATGTTCTAGATGGGCTTAGGACAACGGTTTCCTCATTTCTTTTCACCAACATCACTGGCCCACGCTTCCCATTTCCGCGTCACGTGTGATTTGATTTGAATATTGCTCATTTCCTTCGCGCATTGCGACGTGCTAAATGTGCAGACAAACTAAGGTAAAGACAATTCAGCCCCGACCCTTTTTGTCTTGCCACGAGTGAGCGATCAGGCCCCACATCTGCCACATCGTAAGCAAAATGACATCAGAAATATCTATGGAAGAATTGCATGAATCCATGCTAGATTGCTAGCTAAGGATGCTGTCACGCATAGAAAAACCTGGTGAAATCATGCATGTTGGCGTTGCTTCTTTAGAATGCTAAAGGCTAGCCGCATATTCAGGTCCATGAATCACGTACGCACATTCGCGAAGTTTGGAGAAATCTGGCGTCTATAGTAATCCGACCCATTTTTTTCAGACCACTTGATGAACAATTCAGTATTGTACCGAGTTTTTAATTAAGTCCTGCAGAATTTAATTAACCATTGAAAAAAATCATCATTCGGCTACGCATTACATAGATGGGGCTTGTGTCAGTTTTGGCTGGCTTGTGCTGACAAAAGATGTGCTAATTAGTCGTAACTGCACGCTCGATGAAGACCGGCTTTCAGAGAAAATGTGCGGAGAAATTAAGCTACGGCAGTCATGTGCAATTAATTAGGAAAAACTGAATGCGCGACAAATTCCGGCGCTAATACCAAGAATCAAAATCCAGTAGCTTCCATTTTCAGACTCAATCCAACAATTATGAATTCTCAGTTGTCAAGCATATTCCAAGTCTGATCTTACACGAAATCCATTTAAGTATGGATCAAAAACAACAACTTGTTTTAATTTGTTCTTTCGTTGTATCTTCCTTTCCTAACAAAAGCATAATCTCAAACTAAGAAAAAAAAGGAACTATGGATGTATTTTTGAGTTTTATATGAAGTACTATATGACTGTACAAACTACTCTAGGAACAAATCAACAAATTAGAGTGGAATACGCTCGCATTTGGGCCTAGAAATGGATGGACTGCTCGATGAATATGCATGCAAGTTCATGCACGCTGACGTCATCTTAGGGGAGTTGAAGCGGAGTGGGAGGAGCCATGGGTCGGCGGCTCCAGAGGTTCACCTCCTTCCTCGGCTCCGACGCCACCAGGCCGCCACCGAGCACGAGCGGCGCCGAGTGCGCGACGAGCACGTCATCGTCGTCGTCATCACTGGCCCTCCTCTCCGCCTCCCTCCAGTCGAAGTCCTCGAACGCCGCGCGTCCGCTGGTGAACCGCTTCATCTGCCCCAACCCTGCCGGCGCCGCAGCCTCGGCGGCGCGCCCGGTACTCCTCCCCTTGAAGAAGGTGCTGTCCCTCGACGACGCCGACCGCGACCTGCTGCGGCGGAAGAGCATCCTCCTGACGAGCGAGCCCTTGTGCCTGCGCGCGGCGGCGTCCGCCGGCGGCGGCCTGGGCGGCAGCGGGCAGGCGCCGTTCTTGCAGCACGCCTGCCTCACCTTCTTGCCGGACTTGGCCTTCTTGATCTGGCCGATGCAAGACACCTTGGGCGACGACGGCTCGGGAGTCCGGTAGCCAGACCGGTGCTCCCGGTGACTGCCGCTCCTCCCACGGCCGCCGCGCGCCTCCGGAGGGACGATGGACACGATGGGCCCCGAGAAGGCGTTGCGGTGGTTGAACGACCACCTGCCGTGGGCGGCCGGCACGGTGGAAGAGGAGGAGGCGGCGGTGCTCTTGAGGAAGGAGACGATGGCGCCGCCGCTGAAGCTCCGGGACCTCGCGTGCTTGTGCTTCGCCTTCTCCATCGGCATGTACACACACGTACGTGTGGTTGCTCGATCACTATCGAATCGAGTTTTTGGATGGATCGATTGGGTTCTGGTGTTTATATATTAGGGTTGGTGAATTAGTGTGTGATGGGATGGCAGAGCTGCTGGTAACTCGCGTGCGTTCGTGTGGGCGCTGGCTTTTTCCTGGGCGAGACGCGGTCTGTGGATCGATCGATCCGACGCAGCGTACGCTCCGTTGAACTGCGACGCGCGTTTGGAGACGAGACCAAATCCGCGGGCTGTGGATTGGATGCAGTCGATGTTAGGTGCACGGTAGGGGGTCACGAGCCGGGTGCAACTTAAGTCAACATATAGACTTTTTAGTCCAAACTTTCAACTATTTCTATTTAAATATAAATATTTTATTGTGTTGTTAATTTTAATTTTTTATATCTTTTCATATTTTTAAATATAATATAACATACGTATTTCCTTTTTTATCGCTAAGCCACGAGCCGGATGTGTCTCGTTTATTTTTTACTTGTGTTTTCACTCGCATGTACGATTAAACGAACAAACATTTATTTATGTATGCAGTAACGCAGGTTTGTGCAATGCTCGCTTCGTATATAAAAGAACCTGCCGTCCTACGTTAATCCGACCTATAATGCACCCATATAGTTTTAATACGAGTAGCTAGCGTACGTCCACGCTCACACGTCTGAGACTCTGAATTTTCTGTGTGGGATAACATTCACTCTACCCGCTGAAGAAACTAATGCAACGTGTGGTTTGACTTCATGATTCAATATATCCTAGAATGAATATTCAGCAGTTAATTTATGAAAAATTCTATATGATTAGTGACTAAGAAATGTTGGTTGCATGAAGGTAGTAACGCTGCATATGAATATATATATATCGTCTGAATTGTTTTAGACTAGAATATATTCCATATGATCTTTACTAAAGTGCATGTATAGTTAACGTTTCTACCCAGGTAAGCAAACATTTTTTTTTAAAAAAAAAAAGCGATCGATGAGAGCATGCATACATGTGAAATCAAGGAGAATCTGTCTCATCGGGCCAGCTGAAGTTAGATTGTACGAGAAAAATCTACAACGGGATTAATTCATCACTCATTGTGAAGCAAAACCAAAGCAAAAATGCTAAACGTCTAAATTCCTTAGTCGAGACAAACACAAAGTACTACCGGAGTTGCAATGACACTATTATCCTCCGAGATTTGGTGAGGGGACAATGAAGATCAATGGTGAATGCGTCACTTTTGTTGCCAGTTGCACTGGTTTTAATTTGCCATCACTCATTGTGCATTGATGCGAATACTACGTATTATGAAATTATGATAATAATTTAGATTATATGATGAATAATTATTATGATGTTTTTATTAAGATTAAAGTAAAAAAATTATGTTTAAATTAAATTTGTAAAATCGATAAATATTACCGGTTAGACTGATAAACAGCCCAATCCGACTACATGCATAAGCGGTTAAACCGAAAAGCCCAATGATTGAACCGTGGAATAAAAAAGAGTCGGTTTTTGTTAATTTCTTAATTTATAATGATTACTTCGTATTTATTACTTCTAAATGAGATATTCTATTATTTACTAATTTAAGTTAAAGTTAGATGAGAACTTATGCTTGAATACAATTTATTTGATTATTCATGTGTAAATGTTGCTTAAGGCCTTGGGAATATTGGCGTTAGTAAAATGAGGTTAAGCTTGACAGAAGTTGAGATCTAGATTGTCAAGAAGATCATGTGGGATACTAAAGGCTAGAGAACAATATATGTAAAGATAAAATTTACATATGGTATATAAGACAGATTATGTGCATATGAAAAGCGGAGTCAAATTTAAAAAGAGTCCAAATTTAAAAAGATTAGAGTTCGTATTTGATATGGATGAATTGGATAACCATACAAGAGAGTTTCTTATTAGATTAAGAGTGCTAGTCCTAGTAGTAGTCGTAGATTTTATATAGCCATCTATGGATATAAATAGAGAGACGGTCTAGGGCTCAATATATCACTTTTGGAGGAGAGAAAAATTAGAATTTAGACTTTATTTACAAGTTTAGTCAAAAGTTGAGAGATACGTGTTTTATATGTTCATCGTAAATATATCTTGATAAGATAAAGTTGATATACTTTTAATACTTTTGTTGGCTTTAGATATATTTGTCGATATTGTCTTTATTTGTTAGCAGGCGATCAGACCAGCTATATGAAGACAGTTAGACCGACGATAGTATAGTGGTCAGACCGACAGCAAAGCAACAGTCGGACTGAAAGGTGTACTACGGTTGGACTGGCGACATGAACCTAATTGGACGGCAATAGAGGGGTCTGAAATTTTGACTAAAATAAAATTAACTTTATTAATCGGAGTGAACTTTTAATTCTGTTAAACATTTACCTAGGCTTGGTTATGTTCATCCTACGCATATCTCCAACAGGCAAAACGTTCCGAAAAGCTTGGACGATGATCGAATTGACCGTAGACCTGCACAAGATAATGACCATCTTAATTAGCTCTTGACAGCAACAGATACGATACTATGGTACTCCCCCATGACGCCATGTCCAATGCCCATGCCCTCACGATAAGGTCGTCCGCTCTCTCCGGCCTGCTCACTTCCCTGCCTTCCCCGCAGCTCCCCGCTGGGCCTCCGCCGCCGCCTCCTCGCGCTCCGCCGCGGCGTCCCGCTCCCCGAGGCGGTGGCATTCTTCCACTACGTCCTCCCGTCGCTTCCGCCCGAATCGCTCCCCGCCTTCTACGCCGCCATGATAGACCTGCTGTCAAAGTAAACGCTTGTGCTTGGCAATTTAAACGCTGCTCGGAAATTGTACGTGCGGATGCAGGAGCTGAAGTGCAAGCCAAATGTCATCACGTATAATTTGCTTATAATTTGGTGTGCAATCTAATAAGAAAGGTATTATATTGTGATCTGTTGTACCCTATCTCATCGAGGAATAATGATGATAATTGATGAGGTTGACAAACTGAAAATTTCCAAAATGCATGTTGTTTGGCTAGTGTGGTTATGGTCCTCGTGGATTGGATTGCATGTGGATGTTGGGATCACTGATTGCCCCTCTGATACATACTACATAGTTGTGAAAGGAAGAAAACTTCTTTTTTCTGAAAACTTGTGAAAGGTAAAAGGTGGATCTGGTAATCTATAGGCTTGCAATTCTGATCGTGCAAATTCTGAAAACCAACAATTCCAAACACTCAATCATATATGTTGATTGTGATATGGAAAGTAGTACGACAGTTATTTGGTGAAGGAAGCAGTACCTTGTACTACGCAAAATTATTTGAATTATACAGGAAGAATTAATGTTAGGATGACTCAATCTTTAGCAGTTAGCATTTTGTGGCTTCACGGTTGGCATTAATTAACAAACGTGCTGGAACTTAATATCCCTTGCAATTTGAACTGCTGTAGACTGGAGGCAAAACCTATAATGTACTCGTACGACTATAAGTTACTCGTGTAAACTATCTTCGATCTTATGTTAATTATATCTCCTCTAGAAATATTAGTCTTACTCTAGCTTGAGTGGTTTGTGTTTTTTTTTTCTGAATTCTATCTTTATGAGCTACCAATTCATCCTGCAGAACCAGTTGTCTTTATAATAAAGTGGATTCTGTTTGAGCTTTACTCAAATGATTAACTCGGTGCAACATGTCTCAGTTTTCTCGCAGAGCATTTGCATCTGGAGTCCTTGACAAAATGTCGGCTGATGGGTGATCACAAGATGGCCTCCCTGTTTCTTCTGTTGTTTTCCTGACCTATTCACATAGCATTGAGATAATCCGTGCGTCTCCAAATATCATCTCCAATGCTTATCTGGCACATCAAATGATCTCCTCTACTGTATTTGTGTTGAAGTATCCAGGAACAAAAAGAAAGCAGAACAAAAAAAAAACAATTATGATGTGTACATAGGCCATAAGAGTAATCTGTAGGACAAAATCAAAGGTCAGTAAGCACCGCACAAGTACTTTTTGCCGCTTAATATATGTCATTTATGCTTCAACAACATCACCTTTTTGAAACTGTATGCTTGGCACCATCTAACACTTTTCTTTCATCAGGTTCTTTACTTCTTTTCATGTAATGCAAGATTCACTTCTGGTGTTTAGCATCATTGCATGCAATGCCTCACCAACTTGGGCGGTGCGTCTTGTTCGGCCGGTTCATGCAACTGCATTTGCAATGCACTGGTACACCTCCCTGACTGGATTCACATATCCATTCCAAGCCAAAGCTTCCTAGCTTTGCATGCATCGCATGGCAGCAGGGGCATCTTTTGGCTTGGAATCATGGGAACTGTCAGGCATGAGCCACAACAGGACACAGGGATATGCTTTGCCAAGAATTGAAATAGGAGCAAATTGGCCAGAATCTTGTTTGAGCCTGTGGGCTAACGGCTACATGTGAACCTCTTTTCCTTCGCCGTGTGAGAGACTCCTCCAGCTTCTTCCCAGATCCCACTGCTTGGTTGGCTTATGTATGTTTACTCTCTCCAATTAGATTAACCTGTGAGCTGGTTGGCGCTAACAGTATCTTTATGTTTGCCACCATTTCTAACTCTCTTTTTTTGTTTATTCAATTCTATCAGATGCATGGATGTAGCGCTGTACTATTGTACCTAGCTACCTGAGGCGTCCAAATGATGGCATTAGCACTAGCCAATCTACTGTTTGCTTCTGCTAATTAACCCATGTTCATATGGCTGTAGGCTTAAGTTGTTAGTCAACATGGTCAACACTGAAAGTGGATGCTTCCATGCATGCTCTCCTATGCTAATTTACTCTGTCTTTAAAAATATATGTTTTCTTCTATTGCTTAGGCCAACTGTTCTAAATTAGTATTTGTAATTTTATTTTTTAATATATATAATTTATTCTTATAATTAAGTAGATAATATTCGGTAATAATTTAATTGAGTAACCTTAACCTGCCTCATCCTCTCAACCTACGGAGTTAACCCGGCCTGATGACCTGAAGCTGCGGAGGGCGTGATGAAGAGTCGCTGCCTCGCTGTGCACTGAGCGCCAAGACGAAGATCTCCTCCGATGCTTTCGAGGATTAACGGGTCCACGGCCAAGCGCTACCCTCCAAATCCTCCACATTGTTTCTGTCTCCCGCCTTATATCAATCAACGCCTCCTCCGCTAATGCAATGCACAGTTGGCAATGCAGCGTCGTTTCCAAGCTCTCGCAACGAAACCGCCGCCATTTTTGGCCGTTTCTGCTCTCCTGCCCCCGCCTATAGCTTGCTCTCCCGTGACATCAACGTCCTCTCTGTGAGAGTGGGAGAGAGACAGAGGAGGAGGAGGTGTTCGGATGGGTGCGGCGGCGGCGAAGAGGAGGTCGACGACGCTGCTGTATCTGTTTCAGCTGGAGAAGGTTGACGTCGGGGCGCTGCTCCCCGGGACGGCAAAGCTTCCCCCGCCGTCGCCGGAGCCCGAGGCGGATAGTCTGATTGGCAAGATCGAGTCCTGCAGCCGGGTCTTCACGTTCGGTGATTCAGCAGGGGAGTCCATTGTGGAGAGGGAGGCGAAGAGGGAGACGCTCGTGGAGGTGCTCGCCGCGGTGCGGGCTAGCGGGAAGCAGCCGCTGGGGCTGGACCACCGGGTGATGATGGCGCTGGTGAAGATGGTGGTAGCTAACCTGTTCCGGGCGATGCCGCCATCCGCCTACCCATCGTCGCTGCCGCCGCCGTCCGACGTGCTCGACGACGAGGTGCCGGTGATGGTGCTGCTTCCGTCGTGGCCGCACCTCAGCCTGGTGTACGACGTCCTCCTCGCCGCGGTCACCGCCGCCGACGCCAGGACTCTCAGCAACCACGTCGACCGGGGCTTCCTCACCGGCCTCGTCGCGCTCTTCGCCTCCGAGGACCCGCGCGAGCGCGACCGCCTCAAGACCGTCTACCACATGCTCTACTCCAAGCTCACCGCCGAGCGCGCCTCCATGCGCCGCTCCATGGCCGCCGCCCTCCTCCGGTTCGTCTACGAGACGTCCCCCGCCGAGCGCCACTGCGGCGTCGGCGAGCTGCTCGAGATCTGCGGCAGCATCATCAACGGCTTCGCCGTGCCGCTTAAGGAGGAGCACCGCGCGTTCCTGGCCCGCGTGCTGCTGCCGCTGCACCGGACGCGGTGGGTGCACACGTACCACCGCCAGCTCGCCTACTGCGTGCTCCAGTTCGTCCACAAGGAGCCCGACCTCGCCGACGCCGTCGTCAGGGACATCCTGCGCCACTGGCCGGCGACCAACTGCCAGAAGGAGGTGCTGCTCATCGAGGAGCTCGAGGAGATCGTCGAGATCCTCGACCAGCAGCAGTTCGACAAGCTCGCCGTGCCGGTCTGCTCTCGCATTGCTCGCTGCGTCAGCAGCTGCAGCTCGCAGGTTTGAGCTTGCTCCATTTTCATAATCAATTTTAGTACATGTATCCATAATTCTTGCTTCCTTCGAGCATGCACTCATTCATTTTACAAGTTTGAATCAATCAGCACAATTTTGTAGAATTCAGTTTCAAAAATCATAACTTTATGCAACTGAGATATTACTAATCTGACAATTCAAGGCTCTAAAGAGTGATCACATTTAGAAAATGTGGTTTCAGAATATACAGTTAAGCATAATTCAGTTAACTTTTGCGCAGATTCATCTGATTGATCCATTTGCCCCATGCTGTTAGTGTGGTACATGTAGGGAATAAAGTTCACCGTGATTGCAAAGTTTCGATAAAAAGCGGCTTTATAAAGCGCTGTCACTTTAGTTTATCCACTCCACGTACAGTGTTCGTGTAATTCAGTTTCAAAAAAGTCCACTTTTTAAGCAATCCAATTCATCTTCAAATCCCAAGCCATTCAATTATCCAATATCCATTCTCTTGTGAGTTCTGACTGACTGGTGATGCTCTGCTCTGCCCTGCATCTGAATATACTACCTGTAGTAAACTGATCCAAAGTTTCTGCATCTGAACATACCTGTAAACGAAACTGAATATCCAAAGTTTTCAGTGATAAAGCAGCTATGATTCCATCCGCATTTTTCTTGTCGTGTAACCCATCCTTTGTTGATAGCATTAGCATTAGCAGTGGTAACAGTAGCATTAGCTGTTGTCATGATACTGTCCTTGATGAATCGAAACCGCAGATAGTGTGGTTGCTCGCTCACTTCAGCGGTTGGAAAAAGAATCAAATTTTGGACCAGCAACAGCTGGTGTATGCAGGTTCAGTAACAGCAAGGTTAATTTTGGTTTGGTTTGTTGGTTTTGCAGGTGGCAGAGAGGGCGCTCTACGTGTGGAACAACGAGCGGTTCGTGTCCATGGCGTGCGCGGCGGGGCCGGCGGCGATGGTGGAGCGCATCCTGCCGGCGTTCGTGGCGAGCATGGAGAGCAACCTGGAGCTGCACTGGAGCAAGTGCGTGCAGCAGGTGACGGCCAGCGTCAGGGCGCTGCTGGAGCGGGTGGCGCCCGGGGCGTACGCACGGTGCGCCGCGGGGCACGCCGCGCGCCGGTCGGAGGCCGAGATGGAGGCCGCCGTGCGCCGCGCGCGGTGGCGGAAGCTGGAGCTCGCCGCCGCCGCCGCCGCCGACGCCGCCAAGTAGCGTACCGGGTGGCGCCGTTGTGTGGCCGAGATATGAACAGGCTTTGTACATGCGTGTAACGATAATTTCCGTCGTTTTGGTCGTGACCGTGTAACGTAACGCGTCGTGCGTGCATGCATGCGAACAAAGCGTGTGCCGCCGACGTGAGGGCTGTGCGGCTGCATTGCTGGCAAAAGAGGCAGTATATGGAGATGGCGCTTAGAGTTTTTATGATTAGCGAAGAGTAGAGTTTGAGGTCTGTTTAGGAAGCTGGAAAATTATGAGAGAAGCAATTGTCTAGGTTTTTTTTTCTTGGATTCTTTAGCTTTTGAGTATTAGAATCTGGGTAATAATTTAGACTTTGTTTAGAGGAGATTCTGACAGTCTCAGCTTCGCTCAGTCAAGTCCCTTTAAATAGTTTAGATTTTTATCAAAAAAAATAAAATAGAAGCCTGAGACAACTTTTTTTTATTCTCATAAGCTAAATGTTTCTCAAAATCACGATCTCTTCCGGAGAACCGGAGATTCTGGGGTAACTACAAGTCTACAACTGCGAGAGGCATCGGGACAATGACTCAATTCACAGCCATGTGTCTCTCAAAATTGCAAGCACGTAACGTAAGAGCAACATAGTAGTGGAAAAAGAAAAAAACGAGCAGGTTAGCCGTGGCATGTGATGTGAGGAGGAAGAGATGCAGCACGGTGTGGTGCGGGTGCGGCCGTGGTCACGGCCGACGGATAACGGGCGAATTCACGTGGCCGCGCGGCGCGGCGGGTGGTGGCATTTGACCCCGCAGGTTTTCGGCCTTTGGACCGTCGCGTCCGTCCCAGCAGCAGCAGGCAGCGAATTTTTTTATTTATATATTTTTATTAATATATATAAATAATTATTTATTTATAGAGTTGTACATCCAACGCAAGCATCCTAGAAGATAGACGCTCGTTTGCCCCATTAACGATGAGCTCGTGCAAAAATACTATATAGAGTATGTGAGGAAGGAGAGTGCATGCTATTTTTACCGCTAACCCTCTTGTTACAATTTATTTGTGTATTTTTTCTATAAGAGAGTCATCTGTAAAATTATTTTACAGTCTCTTGTGAGAAAAAATGTGATGATGGCTCCCTTTCCATCCTTCATTATAATGTTTTTTTCCCTATCGTATATGTTGAAAAGTAAAAGGAGATTTTTAAATAAATGTATTTAATTGTGAAGAAAATTTAGGAGTATATAATTGAGATGTATAAATTATGTAAGAAATCATCATTAATACTTAAAAAATCATTACACCATTAATTAGAAGACAAACGATTGATAGGTTCACATATGGACATTATTTAAATAAGAGTAGCAAAAATATTACATTTTTATTGAGGGTGACATATATGCTATGGGTAACACGGTACATACATTTATTTGAAACTTATGGACATAATTATCTATCGTTCACATGTAGTCACTCATTACTACAGGGCATGACTCTTCGCTCGCACTATATTTTAGTCTACATGTATTATTCAATTGTTTTAGACTGTATAATCTATACAAAGTTACATGATGATTTCTTTATATCTATTTATTATTTGAATTAGCACCTTCTTATCAGTTCCTGTGAAAAAAATACATATATAGCTACTAGAGTTATGGTGATAATGAAATTAAAGCAAATTAGAGGGATGTATAGCAAACTTATAATGAAATTGTCGTCAAGAATATTTTGACAAACAAAATACCTTTTTACAAAAAGTATTGCCACTTATTGACCTCACCACTTGGTAAAGATCAACGTAAACGCACTTAGACGCTCTTGTCATGGAGATAGTATAAGATATTACAGCTTCTAGTCTGATCATTTGGCTCACCGATATTATTCATACTTTTCTCGCGTACTGTTCATTTGATTTTGAAAGGAAAAACCAACGGCACTCGGAGAATCAATGGTTAGGGTCAAATACTATAATTTATGTACCAACATACTGAATGAAGCTATACATTCTTCCATGGATCTGATAAGATGTTAGTTCGAAAAAAAGTTATGGTAAGGAATAGAGGATAGAGTAAATGGATGGTGTAGAATTTGCAAGGGTATCAGCGGGAGGAAAAGTTGAGGTTCATCATGCATACGGAGTTTTTATATAGTGTCGGTTGTGTTAGGTGTGAAAGACATAACTGAAAGCATTAAAAACAATAAGACATTCACACGTGGAAAATGTCCTTGTAAAAATCCTTTGAACACGACATGATATTCACGTACCAAAAGTTGGCTATCAGGTTATGCTGAAAGCAATGTGACGGTCACGCCGAAAGTTGGTTATTGAGTTGTGTTAAAAGTGACGTAACAGTCACGCACCAAAAGTTGGCTGACATCACTAAGCGTTAATTGTAACTCAGTAGTCATCACGTAATAAAAAGTGAATGCACCGAAAGTTGGTTGTTGTATACTACTGACAGTCAGACATGCATAATAAAAAGTGAATGTGATGTGGTTTTAACGCATGTAAGTGACATAGATACATAGAGCCGAAACAGTGAATATAAATTAGTATAAATAGTAAGTACAAATGGTATAACATACTAGTGGTCCGAGGCCTCTCCTTTAACACTTTTTGTCCTACTACCATGCACTTGCACGTGACCCTAGGAGTAGGTAAGGCAGTCAGCTAGGATGCCACGGCTAGTGTGGACCTGCTGCACAGGAGTCAAAGTATGTAGTTCCTGTGTATACAATAGCAGAGCTCCTACAAGCTAGGAGGAGCCGAGCACGTCCTGATATACTATGATGTCATCATGGTCGAAAGAGTCGTACGCCCATCTAGAGATGGCCTGCCTAGATCCGCCTGCGACTATAGAGATCTGTAGTGGTATAACCTAGAACCCTATGAGAAAAATGGTTAAACAATGTAAACTGGAACATCGTGAATCGAATGGAAATATGTATCATGCAGAAAACTTAAAAACCCTTGTGTGTACGTTCCCACTCCTTTTGTTGATGTCCTTGTTTCCTGTATCTACATCCCTACTATAGAGGAAGCAAGGTATGGTGTAGCAAAAGCTATAAAAATATACTTTATTAAAAGAAACGTCGTACGTCAAGAAGGAAGCAATATATTTGAGATGTGAATAAGCAAAGTTACCTCTAGGCTGTGTTCCTATAGGGAGGACTCATGCTGCTGCTACCGCTACGAGAGGAAACACATCGGTGGCACAATAAGTGAGAGTATGGAGAATCGTGTGCATTGTGTTGTGCATCCTACCAAAGGGAATTCTCTGCTCGTCCCCTGATAACATAACCCCGACTTTCAATCGTTGGCACACAACCTCATGCTCACCATCAACTTACCATAAATCGTTGACCTATTTAATATGACATGTCATACATAAAAGGTGTAGTACATTTAATTGAGATATGAAAGATTGATTAACTCACAATATGAAAGAAGTTCTAGTCATGATGTCTAGTGTACGTATCTTGCACATTGGCTAAGTGTGGCTGCGAAGCGTCGAGAGTGAACGTCAAGCACGTGCAGGTACGATACTGGTACCAACTGAGGTACGTTAGGTATGATGTCTCTTTGTATAATAGGGATGCCTTAAAGCTCCATCACACTAAGTAGTCATCGGTCTTAGGATAGAGCTTTAGGCTGTAAAGGGATAATGTTATTTTCAATAGTAATTAATTAAGGTTAAGTATATATATAACATCATAGCAATTGTTTTAGTTACAGTGAACTTAAGTAGCCATGTTAGCATGGGGCCACATGTGGTGCAGCGAGGAAGTATGCTTGGAGCTGTAAGACTAGGCAAGCCCTCAATGTGAACAAAACACTCCTGGATGTCATCGTGCCATCCCTGAGGTACGTCAGCCGAACCTACTACGTCCCCCACGAGGGGAATACTAAGAAGTTATGAGACGTCCTAAAACATAGAGGCTATCTTCCCGTATGAAAAGTGGAATGTGTGCATCTCTAGCCTCCAATGGTCCATAAGTGCTGCTAGAAGAGACCAATCTACGAACCACCACTTTATTGGATCCTTCTCGTGTGATGTTGCCTCGACTAGCTTGCATAATGAAAGGAGGCCAGCCTAACATAACCTGTAAAAAAAAGGCAACGTATGTATTGTCAGCTAGGAATCATTTTTAAAGTTACAGAAAACAACAAGGATATCTCTTACCTAACATAAAAGCGATGGTCCATAGATAGTAGGTGTCATGAAGGGCATGGACGAAGGATGGTTAGCACGGTGTTCTCAACTGTCGAGAGGTATGAGTAGTGTGACCAATCAAGGCTAAGCTCTAGCATTTCTGGTGTCTGGCATGCCATAACTAAATTAAAAAGAAAGTTAGCACTACTATCGAAAATAAAAACATAATATATAGTTTATAGAATTGACAATATTTTTTCAGACAAAACAAACAATATTTTATGATTACTACAAAGCCAAAATAAGATAACATTATAATACATATAGGTTTTAAAATATAGAAGAAAAGGTTCACAACTCTCTAAATTACGACAACTTAAGTTACACATCCATTTGTAAAATAATATATAGACTTGCACTACACGACCAAACCACTCGGTGCACGAGAAT
Organism: Oryza coarctata; assembly: GCA_030770085.1. Lineage (NCBI taxonomy): Eukaryota > Viridiplantae > Streptophyta > Magnoliopsida > Poales > Poaceae > Oryza > Oryza coarctata. Next base: position 14,776,429 of record CM061479.1, on the reverse strand, counting down.
GCCTAAACCGATTTGGTCTTAAAGTTGTGCCTTCCCCCATGGAGCGTCTTCTATCGAGCCCCGCTCTTGATGGAGGAGTTTCCGCTTCACTGAGAACATCCACATCTTTTGAATACTTCTTGTAAGTATGACTCTTATTGTCGCGCTTACTACAACATCATATAATAAGGCTCATTTCTCCTTTGGTTTATTCTCAATCCAATGCAAAAAAATTATAACATGGGATGCCAAACTCCTTCTCATACTAGGGATTTATCCTAGAGCTTTGGGAGCCTCGTCACTTAGGTGTTGGTTTTCTTGATAGTTTATCTGTTTGTTTCATTGTTAGCTCATCTAATCTCGTCCAAAGTTCATTAAATTTTTTCTACTGATTATGAACACACATTCACTTAAAAAGATTCATAAGAAGTTTGTTCTTGAACTGCTCGTAGAAATTAGCACCCATGTAACATATGCACTATATGTTATGATCATCTAGCCACTCTTATATATACTCCTTCTTCACATTAACATCTCTCGAATACTCAAGTGCTAGGAGTGATTTGTGATCATAGTAGCTTATCGGATTTCTTTGAAGAATACAAGTTAGAAGACAAAGCAAACTATTGTATAAAGTTATAAAGTGTCAAACATCATCTCTATAATTTTCTATTTTACTCTCCATGCATTTATATAAGTAATTATATACTTGAATTTATCATCAATGTGCCTTATAATTAACCTTGGTTCGTACCCTAGGTTGTGCACAATATTAGAGTATATTTTTTGTTGTAACAAATGTAGATGTTATATTTCTGTGGTATTTCTTGACCTCTTATAAATGACAATTATACTCGGTAACTATTGACAACTTCTAGTAATCTTTTCATTTACCTATGAATGCATGTACCCACCATAAACACCCATAACTTGAGTTCACACATTTCACTTCGTACACTGACTTACTTAACTTTGTGATCTAGAACACCCACCAAAATGATACCGCCCAGTGTTTAAGTACCTCAGTCAATTCATCTTTGTATGCATATTTAACCCTCTGAATGTCCTCGTTCTCCTTATACTTTCATGGCACGTAATATCCTTTAGAGATAACAAGTCTAAAAATGTTTTCATTGGACTATTATGATGGATTTACATTACCGATCTTCTCATCTGACAATTCATCATTCTCTACATACTCGTTATTAGAATCTTCTCTATCCATTACATTAACAATAGTGTTGTTTCTTTCTCTAGTTTGCCAATTCTCTTGGCTCCATGTCTTCTCATTCTCCTCCTTCTTCTTCTCTTACTTATTTCTCTCCACTGTTTTAGTATCACATCTCGTCATACTTGCATACTCTTTGTCTTACATAACCATTGAAATAATGTTGTCTTTCTCATACATTGATATAAGAATACTAGATGGTCAAACTCGTTGTAATATATTCTCCACGTACCATTTTTAAGTAATAGTGGAATCTATCGGCATCAATTCCTACAAAAAAAAACTTTTGTTTGCTTGTCTCACAACGATATACATGATTATTGCGTTTACGTAGAGGTTGATTTAGAAACGTCATAGTTATACACTACTAAAAAAACTTCTCTCAGCTAGATTTTCAATATTCTTAAGTTTTGAGCCGAGCTCTAATAAATCCATATCATATGTATCATATCTAATATTTTTTTGACCATGATATAACCGAAATAACACTTTATTTGTCATATTTGTTAAAAAATACAGTTGAAGTAAGTAATATTTCAACATCGATGTTTTCCAACAATACAAATAAAAATATTTACGAATTTAGAAATAAAACTATCAAACCATGATCTCGGAACATTTAAAATAATATTACACATACTATTTATACTATTTTGTTATCAAATAAATATTATAAAGGGTATAATTTTTTTAATTTTGTACAAATCAACTCACCAGCAGGCTTCAGTGCTTCCTTTCACCTCTCCTCAACCATCTCTTTTTTTTTGTTTTATTTTATTAAAATAGATTTTTAAGTGGTTAAGGGGCTTTATAGGTAAAAAAAGATACATAGGGCGGCAAAAGGATTGTCTATAAAATTAACAGAACCTCTTCCTTCTCATAGATATAACTGATAATTTTACTAGTAAAGAACGATAAAAGAGTCACCTATAAAAATAATAGTCCTCCTCATCCCCTTGCGTGTCCTAAGCGATATTTGGGGGCAGCCCTCTCTGCAGAAAAAAACACCATTAAAGTACACGTATAAATTTATTAGACACATAGTTTATTATTAACGCTCATGTCACATTTAACATTCTTGTAGCGGACGTTTTTTTAAAAAAAAACTTCTGTTAAAAATATAGATCTGAAAAAATTTTAAATAAAAATATTTTTTAAAAAAATAATAAAAATATATAAAATAAAAAAATCGCAGGTAGCCCGGTTGTGCAGCTGTTGCCGTGTTCTCTTCCTCCAGTTTTTGTAGGTTTCATTGTTTCACCTCGTCTAGTGTAGTGTCAGTGTGGCAGTGTGGCAGCGTCAGGCTTGTCAGCTGAGTCGTCCGCTCGTCGCCTGCGTGTCTCCTGTTCGCCGGAACCGGGCCACTGTCAGTCAGCCTGTGCATGTGAATGCATTGCCCGTTACTACCTACTAGTTACCGTCAGTAAAAATTAAGGGCCTCTCTGGGCCTTTTTATAATGCCACACTTCTCTGTTTAGTGGGATTTTTTTTTTCTGGGGTGTTTGGTTCTTGAATTTGAAGCTGTTTCGATTTGATTCAAATACGAAGTCTTCTACATGGTTGTTGTTTCGAATAGGAAAAAATAGGACTAACCTATCTAAACTATTCCTTCTATCCGATATCTGATAAAGACTTTATTTTAACAATGAAGATTTGTAGGAGAAAAAAATGACTACCGTTGATATACATGTCATAACCTGATTGGCTACAACATATTTAGAATGAAGTTTTTATGGGACATATTTTGAACCCTAGAATTTTTTTTTTTTGGAGAAAGGGCTATCTTGCTCTGATTTGCCTTCAATTTCCCATTCGGATCTTTTTGAAACGCACATATTTTCCAGCCTTTTCGTAGAAAATATTTTAATTTCTTTAATTTTTTTAAAAAGTTCTTCAAATCAAAGAGGCCCTAACTTCAACTCTGGCCAGAGAGAGCGCCAAGTTGTACTGTGCTGGAAAGCACGTCTCTCCTCAACTCTCCTGTGTAACCCTACCATACTCCCTGTATTTCAATCGGACTTTTTTAGTGTGCTCCAAATTTGTTTTGGACCGTTCATTTGGCCTTGATCTAATGGTTGGTACTTGTATTACCCCATTAGAGGTAAAACCTCATAATAAGGAAACCTTTTACGTGCCATTAAATAATCGTTTTTGGATATGCATGGTAACTATTAGCATGATATCATATACTATACTTTAAAATTTAAATTATGAAGTGAAAAAAAACTTATTTATACAAAAAAAAATTATCTACCATTTTTCTCAAACATATTTCAAAACTATCATGAAATCTAATGTTAAAATTTTAAATTTGATAGCAACTCAATTTTCTAGATGCTAAAATAAATTATTGTAATTTAAAACTACAGTATAAATGTTGAAGGACCCATATATTTGAAAAATATTTATTTGAATATCAATAATTATAAGTTTAGGAATTCAAATTGACATGCAAAACCATTAATGATAGGCTGAATATTGCTAAATTAATTGCCCTTAATTTAAGCAATTTGGGAGGTGCATCACGTGTGCTGCTCCTTTCCATTCCTGCTTTCCCATTGTTAATTAAGACATGCAAATTCAGTTTTTATTAAAAAAAATGACATTAACAACCAATGGTTGAGATTTGCTGGTGCTCTTACCCCTATGGAGATAGATGGAGCACCTTTTACTCATTTCAATCAACTGAAATGAAAGTATTCAGGTGGGAAAGGTCTCCAGATGACCCCTTTAAAAATACAAAATAGATATGGTTGAAAATAACTTACATGTCTCTCATTTAATTAGTAGTAATTAGAGATGAAAGAGTGATTGAGAGTAAGATAGAAAAAACTTAAATAAAGAGTGATTAGAAGGAAAAGTAATACTATGTATATAGGAATGTATTTATTTAGGACAGAGGTACTATGAGATTCTCAAGGGTAGATCTATTACTAGTGAAGTTTCATGAATTTAACAAAAGGAAGCAGACCACGGCCAAGAAATGGGCAGGGCAGGTGTACCACTGACTCTACCTCTCTCTCTAGACATCAAACTCGTTGCCCATAATATAAATATAATGTGTGTTTAAGAGGAAGAGAAAAAATATTAAAAAGATAAGGTGAGACATTAGCATATGATTAATTAATTATTAATTATTTTAAACTTAAAAATATATTAATATGATTTTTAAAATAATTTTTCTATATTTTTTAATATATATATTATTTAGTAGTTTAAGAAATGTCTGCATAAAAAATAAATAAGGGTAACTCTTTTCCCGCTCTCGAACGGAGCCTTAGACGACACAGATGCAATTGTCCTTTGAGCTCGGCCAGTTCTTCGATCGTCGGCGGCAATTTCCATCCACTTTTAGGTTTGGATTGCCGTCATTAGGCGGCCCTCTGAAAGAGACCTGTATATGTAATGGTGACATAAATTGTCCATTAGTGATTAGTAGCTGGATATCGATCTCCATTCCCGGCCTCCTCACAGTATTGATCTCTTTATCTCAGCCAACACCTATTTGCAGTGATGCAGGTGAAGCCCAATTATGGATGATGGATCCATCGGTGTAATAGTCGTTGGCACGTCTGTTTTGACAGTGGACTGACTGACACTGATGCGGAGATGTTCTCGTCCTTGAGAAGATAATCATCTTTTTACATGTCATTTAAATAATCATCTGAAAATATAATTTTTATAAAATATTTTTACATGTCATTTAAATAATCATCTGAAAATATAATTTTTATAAAATAGATTAATATGTATATATCTCTATGGGTTAGGACAGAATCGTATTTATAGAAGGTACAAGCGTAAATCAAGATACAGCTCTAAATATAGATGATCTTTTACTAAATATAGATTATATACTTATATATTTAACATTCTCCTTAATCTAGATAGAGGAAGAATAGGTTTAGATTGCGCCGTAAATTGCAGTAGTGAGTAACCGAGTAACATCCTCCTCAATCTGGATAGAGGTAGACTAGGTTTAGATTGTGCTGTAAATTGCAGTAGTGAGTAAGAGGTAGACTAGGTTTAAATTGCGCCGTAAATTGCAATAGTAAGTAACCGGAAGCGGCTTAGTCATGATGTCGGTCGCCTGGTCCTTAGATGAGATAAAGCGAACATCAAATTGACGAAAGGCAACATGTTCACAAACAAAATGATAATCAATCTCGACATGTTTCATGCGATGATGAAATATGGGATTGGCAGAGAGATAAGTGGCACCAATGTTGTCACACCATAGGGACGGTGGCCAAACCTGAAAGATCCTAAGTTTTCTTAGCAACACTTGTATCCATATTACTTCAGCGGTAGCATTGGTGATGGCTTTGTATTCAGTCTCTGTGTTCGAGCGAGAAATAGTTGGTTATTTGCGATAACTCCAAGAAACAAGATTGTCACCAAAGAAAATGACATAGCCACCTATACTGTAGCGATCATCTAGGTTCCTGGCCCAACCAGCATCAAAGAACGCACTTAGCAATGAAGACCTAGATTTAGTGATGCATAGCCCCATATCAGACGTGAAATGAAGATAACGTAGTATGCGTTTTACTGTCACCTAATGAGTCGTCGTTGGTGCTGACAGAAATTGGTATACCCGGCTGACAGAGAAGGAGATATTGGAGTGAGTGAAAGATAAATATTAGAGAGCCCTAACAACACTACGATAGCGTGTAGTAACTTCAGCTGAGAGAGAGTCACCACTCTTTAAGAGTAACTTGTTGTTAGAAAGCATATGTGTCAGAACACTATTAGAGGATGTTATATTTGTGTGCTGTAACATGTCTTAGATGTATTTGTGTTATGTCAAGATGAGGCCAGTAGAAGTATGATGTACTTCAATGCCAAGAAAATATCCAAGAGTGTCATTATCTTTCACCGTAAATTCAACTTTAAGTTGAATGAGTAGACGATCCATAGCTGATGACGAAGAGCTTATAATAATAATATCATCCACATAGATAAGAATATACATCTGAATGCTACCTTTGTTGAACATGAAAAGAGAAACATCAGTCTTAATAAGCCTGAAACTCCAGTTGTAATAGTTTGTTACTAAGACCAAAAAACTAGGCACGTGGAGCCTGTTTGAGGCTATATAATGACTTGTCTAACTTACAAAGATAAATAGGATGAGCCGAGTCAATAAAAACAGGTGGTTGTTTCATATAGACGTCCTCTTGAAGATGGCTATGTAAGAATATATTTTGAATATCAATCTATCGAAAAAACCAACCACAAGAGACTACAAGATACAAGACAACAAGACTCGAATAGTGATAGGTTTCACTACCGAGCTGAATGTATCATCATAATCAACTCCATACTGCTGCTTGAAGCTCTTAGTGACCAATCGTGCTTTATAGCGATCAACGAAGCCATCAGCTTTGTGCTTCAGTTTGAAAATCCACTTACAATTAATGACATTAAGGCCGACACGTGGAGGAACCAGATGCCAAGTCTTGTTCTTGACAAGGGCTTAAAATTTATCATTCATTACTGACCTCCAAAGGGGGTGTGTCATAGCAGTAATATGCGATGTAGACTCTGCATTTGAAGTCTGTATGGCAGAATAAGTAACCGTGTCGTCGATATAAACCTTGGGCTTCTTGATGTTGTGGCTTAAGCGTGTCTCGTACTTATGGACAGGAGGATCCGGTGTAGGAACCTCTGAGTAATGTACGGCCTCAGGCTGAACGCTCGGTGACGAAGTTTGTCACGATGCTGATAATGATGGGCCAGCAGATGACAACCCAGCCACAGCCTCTGTGCTTGTCGTAGAAGACACGAGAGAGACAGGCGGAGACTCTGATGTAGGCAGGTCAGCGTTAGGCTCTGATACCATATTAATATAATTGACGCTAAATGACCATTATGAGTAATGACCACTTATATACAGAGATAATCGTCTAGATGATCGTATACATGTAAGGTTACGCATATATTACATACTTCTATATTTAATATATATTACATCTATTTTAAAATATAAGTATTTTTGTTATGTAACTGATATTTACAGTTAGAAATACTTTGTATTGAAACGGAGTGAGTAAATTTAAAAAGAGATCCACGTACGTGTAACACAACCCAATCTGCTCTGATGCAGCTTGTAATCCAGTCGTAGTCAAGCTGCTACAAGAAAAGATTTGACCCGTTGTAATTCCTCAGCTGTGTTAGCGACAGAAACCTACCTGCTACTGGACACTGTAGGCAGGTTGTGGTGATGTGCATGCGCTGCTTCTCAGACTAGGAAAGCTAACCGGATCGACCACAAGTGGCTGAGAGCAATAGAAGCCGCTGGGTAGATCACTATGATCGTGACATGATATTGCACAACTAGATCTTGTTTGCTCCACGTGTTTTGGTGTATAGGCGATCTGAACTTAAGTATAGGAGTATTCTGAATCCTTCAGCTAGCCTGTATCTCTGAATGTAAGTGGTTGGCAAGCAGGAGCCAACCATCTTGGAGGGAGCTGCGTTCTTGCTCCACTTACGCTTCTAAAAAAACCATGTGCGTCCCGCGCCAAACTCGCTAGCTTGCTGCCGCCTCCGTTGCGCGTGCGATCGAGCTAAAGAAAGCAAGCAACGGCGGCAATGCTCTCGTCGGCCGGCCGCGTCGCCGGCAGGCTCACCCGCGGCGTCGTCACCTGCGTCTTCGCCACAGGTACGCATACCTACACTGCCTGCATGTTCGTCGTAGTGTTCATTCTTTCTCTCGATTGTGTGGAAGCGTCAATCACTGACGATGATGTGATGTTTTCTGTGCCTGTGCATGCGTGCAAGCTGGTATGATCCTTGGCGCCATTGTTGGCGTCTTGGCGGGCTTCGTCAGCGAGGACGGGTTGATCCAGGGGACGCTGATCGGAGCGATCTCCGGAGCTTTCATCGCCATGGAGGTCGTCGATTCGCTCGCCAAGATATGGTGCTGCGAGGAGTACTCAGTCGCCACTCGAGCTCGACTCATGGTAAGCTCCTAGCTGTTTCTTGTCAGAAATCAATTCATCGCCATGGCTGCAGACTAACCGAGCTCCTGGCTAGCTCAGCTGCTTGTGTTCTGGAATCTCTTGATCGATCGCCTCGCCGTGCGTAGATCTGTCTTCCCTACCTTAACCAGGGTGTTGGATAGCCAGGTAACCAAGAAATATTTGACACTTTCTGAAATTCATCATGCAGTTAATTACATTCTGTCTAGTACCTGAAATCACCATACAAAACAAAAATATTTTCAAAGGGAGCTTTTGACTGAAACTCAAAACAGTCTTCGATGTGACAAATCAAAATTCACGCCTGGTATTGCATTAATTTTGAGCATAACTAATGCGCTAACAGAAGTGTGTTTATGATTTTGTGCCATTGGTTGTATCTAGCTGAATGCGAGGGTGTCGCGCCTTGGTCAAGCAGAGATGAGCAGCGGCGATCTGTTCGACCGGAGTTACCCGCCGGTGGCGCCGGCGGGCTTGCGGCGGGCCGCTGTCGATGAGCTTCCGGTGATCAAGCTCACGGAGCAGACGGACGCCACCAGCTGCCCCATTTGTCTTCACGTAAGTCACCATCACACAACACGCTTTAGTTTTGTTTAGATGAGTTTCTGGTAGCTACATGTACTTCAATCTTTAGCTCTCCAAACAGTTTAAATTTTTATCCAAATTCTAATACTATCATGTTTGGAAAACTAAAGATTATGAGAAGCGACTATCGAATATCCCCATCTAGAGAGAATAGAGAGAAGCATAAAAATGTAGCTTTTGACTATTGGTTTTTTTTTTATTCTGTGACTATCGATCTTCCAAAACATAACTTTAGTAGCTACCGAATTCTGAAACTAAATTATAAGCCTTCTTCGTATTCTCACCAGTTCGATATTTACTAACTACTTCTCGGAAGCTTTAGCTCCAAAGTTGGCATCCATCTCCTAGCCAGCTTCTTTTGTGCACAAATATCTATCGAGTTAGATATGCATCAGGTACAGTTGATTCACCAGCTCTTTTTTTTTGCTGGTGTTTTTTTCATTTCTCGTAGGATTTCAAGGTCGGGGAGAGCGCCAGGAGATTGCCGGCGTGTTGCCACATCTTCCATTTGGGGTGCATCGACAACTGGCTACTGTGGCACGCCCAGTGCCCAATGTGCCGTCGTGCTGTCTACTAATGCAGGTGTACATATGTATTACAGACTTGCGGCTATTAAAATCAGCATGTTGGAAATTTCAGGAAAGCCTGGAGACCCTTTTATTGCACAAGTTATTTACCAGAGTTTAATTTATGCGACGTTGATTGGAGTGGTTCTGTGCTGTGTTTCTCTCTTCAGAGTCTTCACTCTTCTTTTTCTACGAAAGACCAGCATGAAAGGAGCTACATTTACAGAGAGAATGCATACGCATACACGCCATTATCCACGGACCAATTAGCATCTACCACTGTGTGCTCTTAACACATGCCTGAGAAGATATCTCAAGAGAGAAATCCATGAACATCACAAAAAATGAATTTTCTGCTGAAAATATTCCTGCATGTGTATACCTGCTCAGTGCTCCAATATCGCCAGCATATGGATAGAAATCATCATGACCAGATTGCATGACAGGGTAACCATGTGGTGCGACAAGAAAACGGCAACACTGGCAACAAAGAATCCTCTCTGATATCAAACTAAACAAATAATTACAAGCAGTAACACCCCCCACACAGCCAACATGGTACTACTCTACAGGTTAACATCAACACAGATTCTAGGGGTCCAAAAACTGCGGCAAATGCAACAAGCTCCTACTAAAATGTGGGGGCACTGGCAGTCATGTAGCATCCACTGTAATGTGAGAGTATGGCCCCTCCACGCAGGGCCACTTCTCGGTAGCCTTCTCTGAATCTTTAGGTTCAGCATGCATTAGAAGGTCTTCGTAGAGTTTGACAGAATCCTTGGAGAATTCGGTCAGCGATTCAAATATAGTGGCCAGGCCAATCTTGAATCCATTGAGAGTGACGTCATGCGTATCACGCATACAAGCATGGTGCTTCGCTTTCTCGGCTTCAACCCTCTTCCTTAGAACATTCAGCATCTCCTTCTTCTCTGATAGGTGCTCTATGCCCTGCTTAGTGTCCTGCTCAGGTCTGTGCTCCAGAAGCTTGGTCTCAATAACCTTGTTTTCTGCTCTCTTGTAAGAAGTGATCTTTTTGTCCATCTCTTTTGCGAGGCTGTCCACCTTTCTTTTCTGCTGTTGCTCTTCCCCTTGTTTGAGCCATAGCACTCTCACGCTTCTGATAAAGTTTCTCATGGTGAAAGCTACCCGCTTGTTTTGAAACTTTGACAGCGTAGTGTACCAGTCATGACAAATCATGACCAGAGGTGGAGCACTGGACCTATCAGGTGCAATCAACGATATCCCTCTAGAGTAGCAAATGGTATCTGTTAGGATAAACTTGGACAGCCAGCCATCAAGAGCTTCAATATACGATTTCTGAGCACTGACATAGATCATAAAGCAGGACCTCCAATTCCGCAGTTCAGCCTCCAACTTAAGAGTAGCATGCCGCTGGGCATCGTTACAGAATTTGCCATAAGCAGGGCAGGTGAATGAATTCACCTCGAACATTATCTGTCTCTGGGTTTCATGTGAGTCCACCATTATTTTCCAAGTTCTTGTCAACCTGCCAAGGAGGCAAGCAAACCATCAGTTTTAACAAAAGGAATGGAGTATGGGACTAGCAGTCCTACACATGGATGTAAGGTTAGCTTACCCCTGCAACAGCTCAACAAGTTGCGGTTGCAGTTCCTCATCCCGCAATTTTTGAATTCTATCAGATATTGATTCTGCTGCTCGCAGAGAAACCCAGATCCTTGTGTACAAGTCTCTAACAGTCGTCCTACTTTTTTCAGCACAGCGCAACTCTGAACCTTTGGCGTCTTGGTTCCTCAGCTGCACGCACTTCTTCTCATAAGTATGTCGGATTTGATCTATAGCCTGTACAGTTCCGAATAATCTTAATACGATCAAAATACAAATAACTAACTAAACAGAATGTCTTGTCTAAACGTGCTATCAGAATACAAAATGGAGTAATCAGAGGGCCCAACAAGCAACATAAACTGTGGTGCTTGAATTTGAAACATCGTATAACACTGTAAGGGGGATGACCTGTGTCCAGAGTAACCAAGGTAGGTCTCAAACTTAGCTTCATTTGCTAATTCGATCACAATGTAGCACCACTTTAGCTCAGATAAATAGTTGTTTCAACTATAAATGGAACAATGGCACCATGCACATAAAAGATAATCTGATATGCACTCTTTTCTTTATTTACGTAGCGACATGGAACATCAAATGTCTATCATATACATAACGATTAAGAACTCAGCAAGATCCAATGGAATCATCAACATCAACAAATGATCAATAACACACCTTAACTTCTTCATAGAGTTTCTTCTCCCAGGCATACAACCTCCCTAAAGTCTGTGAGTGACTTCCTGACTTCATCCCACCATAGTCATCAAATATATCACTCTTAGTTTCACTCTTGTCCGTCCATGACAAACTATTCGAGCTTGCTCCCAGCTCGCTCCTGTAGGATGAGGACACAGATGATGTGGACCGATGCCATGTAATGGCATGGATTATTTTTGATGAATTTTCTGCACCAAGAAATGTCAAAGTCAAACATTGCACATACCAGTAAGTGATAATACAATGTGCTGATAATGTACTGCGAACAAAGAAAAGTATCAATGAATCGCTCTAAAAGAACTGGAAGAGCAGATTCATGGTACTAATCATCAAGCAGGCGCCTTTAGCCTTTTGCAGCCCGAAAAGAATCCCTTTGGCTACCAACAATCATCAAGCAACCCATACAGTAGCATCAAAAGGGATAAAAAAATGGTCCAATGAAATGACTGCAAGGTAGAAAAGGGGATAACAAATTGACAGTGGGTGGCTATTACATCAGCCAAGAATATTTAAAGCCACTTTTTTTATGAAATATGCTCTGTGTAATCTCCAGAGGCACAGGAGGTCCTAAACAAAGAAAAGTACCATCTAAATTCCATGATACCCTGAATATAAAAGGTATCCAAGTTCTAACAAATGCCTTTCTTGGATAAAAGATCTAGTATCCAAACCACCCAAAAACCTTGCAATTTCCACAAACAGCAAAAGGGAGTTGGCCATCCGTTCCCGGCAGTACAATGCGAGTGACATAGATCGAGTAAGTGGCAGAGAGAGAGAGAGAGAGAGGGAGAGAGAAGGAGAGGAGACGAGAGGAGACGAGACGAGACGAGAGGAGACGAGAAGAGACGAGGAGAGGAGAGGAGACGAGAAGAGAAGAGAAGAGAAGAGAAAGGTTATGGAACGCAGTAAAGGCGAGACCTTTGAGCTCTGGGACAAGAGAAGAGAAAGGTTATGGAACGCAGTAAAGGCGAGACCTTTGAGCTCTGGGACACGGGGGGCGGCCTCGAGCATGCCGGTCACCTCCTTGCCGACCTCGGCGGCGCGCGCGAAGAGCTCCTCTATCTCCTTGAGCGCCGCCAGCAGCTCGCGCCCCGGAAGCGCCACGGCCACCTCCAGCCCGCCACCATTGTTGGTCGCCGCCGCCGCCGCCACCTCGCCGATGTCTTTAGCCTCTTCTTGTTTGACCACTCCGAGCGAACCTTCCGCTGCTTTGGGGCTCTTGCCGTTCGCCGCCATTGCCCCCTCGTCGTCCTCCTCCACCGCCTCCTCCAGCTCCGGGATCCCCTCCCGCTCCCTCACCGCGCGCATCTCCTCGTCGCTAATGGCCGCGGCCGCCGCCACCTCCTCCGCTCCGTAGAACGGGTTAAAGAAATCCCACCCGCCAACCGCCGACGCCGCCGGAGGCGGCGGCGGCGGCGGCAGAGTCGTCTCCGGTGGAGCGTAGTAGTAAGGACACCCCAAATCAGGCGTCCGCCCGCCGCCGTCCTCCACCTCCGTCTGCTCCTGCTCCTGCACCACCCCCACCACCGGCGTGGTGGGCGAGGTCAGCGCCGCCGGCGCCGGAGCCGGCTTGGGCGACCCGCGAGGCGAGGACGTCGGGGTGGGGAGCGTAATAAGTATCGGCGCCGGCGCGGTGTGCCGCGCGACGAACACATCTACGGCATCCGCGACCGACCGCAGCGCCGCCGCGTACGCCGCGTGCGCCCCGGCCAGCGCGAACCTCCGGTCAGCCGCCGCTTTTATAAGCCTCTTCCGGTCGCGACACACCGCCACGGGGTCCCCCCACCCTCCCCCGCCGCCACCGCCGGCGAGGCGGGAGGTGGCGCAGTTCCCCATCCTACCACCACTAATGAGGGTTTTGGGGAGGGTTTAGCTCCAAGAGGAGAGTGAGAGTGAGAAGGGAGAGGGGTGGTGGTGGGGAGTAGTCAAAGTCAAAGTGGGGGTGTGTGCAAGACGGGTAGTTTCGTTGGATGTGGGGGAAGGCTATAGTTTAGTGTAGAGATGGTAACGGGTCGAGTCGGCACGGATAGAGCAGAAACACTTTTGACCTTGAGAACCCTTGTTCGACCTATGCCTGAAAACACTAGCGGGCGAAAACCAATATCTATACCCATATTCAATGGGTATGGGTAACTCAGTGAGTTAAATAGCATATGAATAATACCTCTATAAATAGATAAATAGATAATCGATTGTCTTCGGTACACAATCACAACAGTAGACAATAATAGTATTTGTTATACTTCAAGTAAGCTAGCCATCACAAGTTTACAATTGTAGGCAATAATCTTCATAGTTCAAGCAAGTAATTCAATATATCATCATATATTAAAGTCAATCAAGAGTTACTTGTAACATCCGTGTTTTTACCCTAGAGAAAAATTATTTTGAATAAAAACATATTTACAACATTTGACTTTTATTTGAATTCATAAAGTTTGTGCCCAAAGTGTTAATCTCAATTTTTGCCCTCTCCAAAAATTCATTATATTTTTTAGATCTCAAATATCATTTTTTTTCCAAATTTAAATTAAAATCTTTAAATTCCTTTTTCAAAACCTTCTCACGAAATACCATTCATTTGGACCACCTCGTTCCTTTTTCTCTCTTTTTGCCCATAAGGCTGCTTTCTTTCTTCACGTGCAAGCCAACCTAGCCAACTATCGTGCCCTAGCCCAACTCTTTTAGCCCACCTTGTCTCTCTCCCTAAGCTAGTCCACCTGTTAGCCCCTTTATCTCTTCCTCTCTTCTTCTTCCTCCCGTCGCCCTCTCTTTTCTCTCTCACTCTCTCTCGGCCTCCTCCCAATGAGACCGTACCCTGCATATACCGCGGTGTCATAGGCGGCGAGATATTTTCCCACCAGCTCACCAAGAAGTCAAAGTTGCACGCCTGTGTCCCTTGACCTGTCACCTCGCTGTCACTCACGTATCCTCTCTCGGCTCTCCCTCTACCGCTAACAATGACCACAGCAACGCCGATGCACTGCAAACATCACCAAGCTCACGAGCCTTCCCCGTCTTATCCCATCACCATCCCGTCTGCCTCCCCCTCTCTCCTGACCACACGAGGACGACGATGACAACAACCATAGCACCTCAGCATAGCAAGGCGTCGCGTCAGCCAGCCACGCCATGCTCACCATTGGTGCAACCACCTTAGTGCTACATCATCTAGCGCTGCTCCACCGCTATAAATAGAAGCCAAGCCACGTGGCTAGTATCCTACCTCAAGCAACTCTCTATCTTCCGTCATCGTTGCTTTCCTCTTATCCATGCCATTCCACCACCTCTAGTCTCTACTCGACCAAGCCACCACCACCATCGAGCTCTTCACACCCTCGTAACCCTGTTTCATCCATCCCTAAGGTTGAATCGTCACCGAGCTGGTTTCCTCCTAACTCAGTCACCACCATCTGCCATTGTTGCCCCACTTAAGCTCACCGTCGCCAAAGGTATAGACTTGCCCTTCTTTTTTTTCTCTTTTTCTTTGTTCCTCTCCGCACACCGCGTCCAAAGCCCCACCACCCAAACCCCCCGCCACTGGAATGGTCGTCGGTGATGACCTAACGTCCACAGCTCTCACCAGCGAGAGACGCCTACCGGTTCCCTCTATCTCTAGTCCACCTTTGTAAAAACCGAGCCTTTTATCAAGTCCTTCATCCTTTGCTCGTTCTTCCATTGTCCTTCGCTCCTCCTATCATGCTGCCATTTGCTGAAACAACTTCGGACGCCACAATCCCCAAGCCAGGCCTCCGCCGATGGGCTGGCCTAGATGGCCATTGGCCCATCGAGCTTTAGTTCATCGGTCTTCCTTCCCCTCAGCCCGTCAAGTCTAACAAGACTCACTCCAATATAAACAAAAGTTTATTTTACCTCCCTCAAATCAACCCCACTTCAATCTTCGCTTATTTCTTTTTCTTTTCTAAAATTCTTTTCATACTTTCTATTATCCCAAAGATATTTTAATCTTCAAAAATTCATAACTTTTTAACTGTAACTCCATTTAAGCCTATTCAACTCTCAAAATTTTCCTAAAAACGAGATCTACACAATGGTGATGTTAGTTAACCAAAATATGTTCTAATTTTATACTCTTTTATTTGTATTACTTTTACAACGCATAGTAACCGATACCGAAGAGCAGCCAATCAACAAATACAATGGAAAAGTCCAAGAAAAGGCAAGTCATCCATTTGACCATATTGCTCCTAGTATTTTATAAAATGTTTTGTTTGTAAAAAATACATGCCTAGGTACATGTGGCTGGTGTTTACAAACCGATTTGATAAGCCTAAACCTATTTGTTGCATTGACCCTCCTTATTTGTTGATTACCCTATACATTTGTAACTTTGTGGATGTCATGGTACTCATACTCTTGGAACATAAGTATCGACGAAACTCACTTTACACATAATATACTGATAGGGAAAACTTTGGTTGCGAAATGATTTGAAAACCTGGCTTGTATGGTCATGTGTTTGCAATGTAAAATGGTTTTTAGAAAACCTTTGGTCATGGGTTGCCGCCGCCTATGTGGCTACAATTTCACATGGTTGTTAAGGACCATTTCCTTGAGAAATTGTCTTGATCATAAGACAGTGTGGCCACATAGGTGATATGGGATGCATCTAGCTGAGTAATTAGTGAATTTATGATAGTTTTGTTTGCTAATAAATGTGGAGTCATCAAGGTGCCGAATGGGCGATATACTTGTGACCTTGGGTACAAGAAATGTGTTTTCCTAGTGTTTGGTTAGATGACTCGTTTATAGGGCAATGCACTATCCTGAACATGCTTTGGAAAAGACCTTGTCGCGAACCTCCCTTCACTGTCTATATCTGATCAATATGTGTTGAGTGATTAGAGTAAGTTTGCATCGTATGGGTAAAGCGTGTGACCTTTGCAGAGGATAAAACTGTTTGAACAGCCATATCCACGGTTATAAACAAATGTGAAGTGATTCCTCTAGCATAGATTTATTTACTAAATGTTTATGAAAATTGTTTATGGATGAGAATCGTTACCAAAATTGGTCTAAGACCTATGTGGTCTGAAACGGAACCGTGTGACACAGGATGTCATGTGACACCATAGCTAAGGTTGTTTGAGATAAGAGTTAAGATGTTGTTTGGTATGTAAGAGAAAGTTTAATGCACATAAATGGAGATACTGTCTAGGACATTATGCTCTGAATCCTACTGGTGATAAATCGTTACAAGGTGACTTGTAGAATAAGTCAAGATGTAAGTCTCTTTTCGATAATTGCAATGGGTTGTTGCAAAGCAATTGACGGAATGTATTGAGGCGTGGGCCTCTTTTGACAACTTAAAGAGAACACTTAAAATTTTATAAAATATTTTCAAGACCAAAACCATTAGCGAAATAAACCAAAACCAATCCTTTGTTAAACATTGCATATCACACTATTCTTTGACTTGGTGAGTATCTCATATACTCACCCTTGCCTCCCTTTTTCCCTTCAGAAATATATAACAGTTGCCGAGTTTCTTCAAGGGCAAGCCGCCTATGAAAACTTTTATGGTTTTAGTCTAGGTTCCAAGCCGTGCTTGTGGGTTAGGTATAGCTTTTATTTCTGTTGCAGTCTTTTGTATTATCTCATTGCATGTCCGGCTTCTGTCCATGGTTGCAACCTATGTAAGAAGATTATGTCTAATAAATAAAGAAGATTTGACTGTGATCCACTAATATCCTACCTATACTAGCTAGATTCTTGAAACTAGTATAGGTAATGTAAGTAAAGATATTTCGCTCATGTTGGCCTATATATTGGTTAATAGGAAAGGAGTGTTACATTATTACATCCCATTGCAACAAGCATACTCATGCTAGCCATCATCCTGCAAGTTTCAACCAACTACAAAGCAAGTTAGGCGTTTAGTTGATTCACTGCTTCAAGCTTCAATTACAATTTGATTCACAACCCTCCTTAGAAGACAGATAATTTTGTATGCGTCACATATTTGCATGATTAAAAGTTTGCAAGAATGAATTTTTTTCATACCAATTCATCTTCATCCTCAATAATAGTCATTAAAGCATTCAGACTGGTCGATGTAGGCCCTATAAGAAGAAAGCATCCAAAAGTTAGTGCTATATAAGGAAGGAGAAACAAGTGCACCTTGCATTACATGTAAATTGTGAACTACTTACCTAATAGATCAGCTGGAGCCCAAGCATGCATACACATGAGTGCTTCTATCATTTTCTGGTGCAAGTCTTGACTAATTATCCTCCCACTAGTACTAAAGTTTGACTCATATACTATTGTTGTCACTGGTATAGCAATGATATCCCTTGCAATTTTTTTACAAAGTAGGATACTTATCCCTCCAAACTTCCATCAATTTACTATGTCTAGCTCTCGTCTAATAGATAGGTTATGCTCTTCCAAGTACAAATCCAACTCTGTGTATATAGGAGAGGATGAAATAACTGATTACGAGACATGTGTTGCATGTCAAAGACTTCATCTTGACCAAATAGATATTTCTCCAACCTAATTGAACCATCATGTGAGTTATTTGTGAATGTGAGAGTGGATTATTTCATGCCTTTTCTTACATGTCGCGACTGACAATGTGCAAGTGTTTTGTCTCATTCTTTGTATCTCCCTAAGGCATTTTCTTTCACCACATGCATTTAGCTTTCCATGAATCCCTAACCTTTGATAATCCAAATTTCTATCAAATCATATATTTAAATTTTTGTTTATTGCCAATAGCAACATTATCATCTATCATAACATCATTCGTACCTCCAGATGCCTCTTGAGCTGAGGTAGTGGTGGGATCTTGGCTAGAGACAGACTGTGGATGTGCTGGTGCTAGGGAAGGAAATGGTAAAAGTGAAGGCGTAGGCAACGTAGCAGCAACAACACTAGCAGCTTGTGACAAGCTAGTACCTAGCATTGATATTTTCAACCTGAGAAAAAAGCAATAGGATTTACTTAGCTCATAGATACCATACATAGGAAAAGCAGATATTTAAAGGAATCAAGCTCAAGAACATACAAGAATCAAGCTGGCCTTTCGCCAACAGCGTCATCAGCTCCCAGCCGTCGCTAGTGCACTAATCTGCTTGATCACCAGCCTCACCGTCGTACCTCGCCTGCTCGGTCGTCGGCTTAGCCGCTAGCCCACACACACGCAGGTTGCACTATCACCTGACCAGTTCTCCTAACTGATCTGCTCAGTCATTGGCCTCACCGTTCCCACCCCACATGCTCAGTCATCAGCTCAGTTGTTGCCCTGCATGCACGTAGGTTATGCCGTCGCTTGACAAGCTAGTGGCGTTAGCCGCCATCCCTTTCACTAGCCCCACACCTCACTTGCTTGGTTGCTATGCCATCGGGAGAAGTGGAGACTAGGAATAGGGAATTGAGTAATTGACTCTAGGTTTTCCTTATTGAGCTGACTATATAACTAATTTGACCAAATGTGCCAAGGAGAGGAGGATACAAGAGATGTTCCAAAATTCAGCTATTTTATAAAACTCAGGTTAGGCATGGGTTAACCCCGGGTGAAATAAAAAACCAGCATGCGCCCACTCGGATTTCGGGTCTCAGGTCAAACATGCCCACGAATAAAAAAATAAACTCAACCATTACTATCGGGCATGGCACCCGTGAATACCTATGCCCCCCGATAAAATTGTTATGCTAGTTTAGTTGTGGAAGAAGGAGAGCACTAAATTCTAATGATGATGCCAAAGTAATCTTGGTTGATTTGTTTACGTGGGCCACAGATTTGGGTTTTGTGGGGTTGGGAGCAGTGATGTGCCATTATGGCCACTGAACTTTGCTATGGTCACACGATGGTAACTTCACGTGAGATGAACATAGGGAGACACCCTTCTGTGATGAAGTTTGTCAGGACATTTCCCAACAGAATGAGCAAAAAACTGCATTGGATACATTGATTTTACTAAATTTTCATATGGATTATAATATAGGAGTAGTTCACTTTGTTGCTGAAATCAAATCTACCAATTTTTGGCAATGCCAAATGTTTGCATACGTTGGCATTACCAATTTTTAAGTAGCTTTGGATATATTTAGTTTGATACATCTATCAGATTTTGGTGGAGTTTTAAGAGAGGAAACTTCCAGCACTACTAAAATTTAAAATTTAGTATGGTAGCGATGGTTGAGAGATGTTTAGATTTTTGCCGTACCAAAATTTGATAAGGTTAAAAGTGATAATAAATTGAACAAGCCCTCAATTTATATGAACTTCAAAAATTCTCCAATCCGAAGGAGTTCCCAGCAAGGTTTTCCTGCCATCGGTTATGGCCTGGTATATAAGCAAAGTTTGAAAGAAGTTTAAACAAAAGTTTTAAACTTTTATTCAAAATTTTCCTTTCTTCTCATGCTTGCTCAGTAGCTACGTAGTTACCAGGCTTACCGTTAGAGAGGGGTAGTATCCCCTTACCGTCGATAAGAGAAACCCGGTACCAACTTCGGAGCCATATGAGCTCTTGTGGGTTGGAGTCCAAACAGATCTATGGACTGAACTGAACTGAAAAGAAAGTAGGCTGCACAATTTCAAGTTTCGGTACTCTTATCCGTGGTGAGGATCTATCCATGGAAAACGTCATGCGAGCATGCAGCGGCAAATCATCGAACGTAAAGTAGATTCGGGTCGACTAGATTTATTCGTGCGTGCATTGATGATGATGCAGAGAGTATGCAGCAACAACAAGAAGAAGATGATGTTGACTGAGTTTTGCTGAACCTGTGAGCAACTGAAGAGTACACCCACATACTATTACTCCCTCTTGCCGGTCCAGCAACTGAGCAGCAAACAACTGAAAAAAAAAAAAGCGATCAAAAGCCTCTATTGATATCTGCATGACATGAACACATCCCAGTTATCTATCCGTTCTTTTTTTTTTCTTTCGGAAACCCGGTTTCGATTTCGCACAGGAGCAAAGTACAAAAGGCAATGGCGCTTGGCCGCTTGATCGCTATAGTAGTCCCTTTTTTCCGGATTATGGACTTTGGATTACTGTGGGTACGTTTTTCAAGATAGTGTGTTTTGTAAAAAAAGTTATATAAAAAGTTTCTTATCTTTAAAGCAAACTAGAGGATTTCTCATGTAATTTTACGTAAAGCTAAATAAAAATAAATTAGATTTAATATACAATTCATATATATATATATACTATTTCTATATGAAACTGAAAATAAAATTGGATTTTATATATACTCTTACTTTTCTGTTTTTATATATATGATTGTAATTTAATTAGATTTGTTAGCTAACTCTTAACTTATTTTTTTTACAGATATAGATAAATCTATACCGCTATAATATAATTTAAACAATTACAATTTGACGATTAGATTAATGTGAGAATTTATACTCTAATCCTTTTCATTTTATATTTTAAAATAGTTAGACCGTAACAAAGTTAGATAATCTAGAAAATATAAAAACCTCGTGAGAAATGAACACCGTATGCCGGCCTTGCAGCTGGCAGTGAAGAACCCATCGGTGAACACTGATGAACAGTAGTACACACGCCATGCCATGCGATTGCTCCTGCTCGGATGATTCAGACACCGGGCTCCGATCGTTGCATGGCTGCTGCACAGCTCAGCCTCAGCTCGCCCTCTGCGCCACATCATTGCGCTCCGGCTAGCTCGTCTCGTCCATCCTTTTGATACGCTGCCGCCGCCGCTGCCGTTCGTGTCACGGATCAGCAGCAGCAGCAGTGAGATCGAGCATGCAGCTAGCCAGCCACAAATCCTCCAGTAATTTCCTGCCAATTAGCATCACCATCCATCACCTTGTCCTAATCTCCCTGTGACTAGGCCTAATCGAGTACTAGTATAGTATTATCTGAACTCTCTTCTCCATGTAATGCTGGACCTAAACAAATCGAGACAGAGACGACAAAGCAGGCTGCTGCCAGTCGTTGCAACCAGCCGATTAAACAATCCGACGAGCCCAAGATACAATGGCAACGGGTTGTTCTTGTTTTCTGTCACCTAGACGCTCGCACACACGGCCGAGAGAGAGATCACAGGCAATCGAGCAGCATCAAACCATGTTCGTGAGCGTATGTGAATAGTAAAAATATAGGTGTGTATATAAATGTAAAATATATAATTATAAAAAAATAAAATATTATAGGAATGATAGTTTGATTGGACAAATAATAGAAAAAATATATATATATATACTTATAGAAAACTTTTTATAAGGTTGGACCTTATGTTAAGATTTCTCTAAAACTTACATAAATTAAAATATTCCATAAAAATTTGAATTTCATAGTATTCAATAGGATCCAATATTTTGTTTCAAAGAACTATATGAAAATAAATTAAAGGATTAAAAAATCGTAAAAATCATATATTTTTTCTTCAAATCAAAGACAACGTTAGATAATTTTTAAAGAATAATTAGAGGAATTAAAGTGTTTTATATAAAAATCCGATAAAATTTCTATATTCCGCACGCTACAGCAATGCAAGCATGAATGTGGTGGGCGACATGGACGGGGAAATCAGGTCCGGTTTTCCTGGAGCAGGAAGAAATCTCTCGACTTTTTGCATTTGACCTGAGACGAGAGCAGCAGCAGCAAACCGGAATTCTTGCATTGGGTGTTCACAGAAATTATGTGCAGTGGCAATTTGCTGTATGTCTCTGTACTATCTACACGTATCTCTGTCGTGCACTGTACATGGCATGCGTGAGAGTAATCTGTGCATTTTTTTCGGATGGTACTGTGGCTATCTGGTGGCTACACAGGGGCACATATGCACAGTAGAGAGTGGCCATGAATGGTCCGTGACAGACAACACAACGCTGGTACGGTGGATCCGATCAATTACTGTGTCCTTGGCCTTCTTCCTGACTCCTTTTAATATACTAACTTCCCTATGGATACTGCAAATGTATATACTAGTACAGTAGTATATTCAGTTTGGAACAATAGAGCAGTATATTTTACTTGAGAAACGGTGTTCGATTCAATGTAGACGTCGTCGTTTAGTTGGGGCGCGAGATGGTTGGCCAATTATCGAAAATACGTCTATTAGCGAAAAAATAATTTATAATTAAAATTTTTATATTTATGTTCTTAGCAACTTAAATGTTAATATTAAAAAAGAAACTACTTTAAAAATCATAAAAAAATAATTCTAAAATTACATTTCAAAAATTTAAAATTTTAACATTATCGTATGTGTTTTAGACAAAAGATGATGCGTCACCGCAAAGGCCTGCAGAGTCCGTCGGCGAGAGAACCGAGGTCTCGCGCCACACTGCTAAGCTGCTGCCTGCGCGTCTCATCGGAGCACTGCATTAATGTATTGGCTACTACCATTGCTGGTAGTGGCATCAATGCACCAGAGGTAGCTAGATAGTCCGCCGTTGCCGTGTGCACGGGACGGGACTATCACGAGACAGTAGCGCGCTCCATGGACCCCGCGTTTCCTGGTCCGGTCTGGAGTGGTGACCTTGTGCTTGCTCGCCTGTGGCGCGGGTTGCATGGTGGCGCCATTGACGAACCTTGGCCGCGGCCGAGCTACAAGCATCCGGGCGCGCAGACGGCAGTAGGATTTTCTGAAAATCTTAATCTTTAGGTTTCGTTCGACTTTGATTGTTGATGGAAGATTGCTTCTTTTCTTTTGCGCGTGCGTGTGTTTTAAATTGATGGTGTATTTTTTATAAAAAGATTTATACAGAAAATTTTCTTATTGTACTTTTTAAAGACTATTTTTAATTTTATAGTAATTAATTTTATTATTTAATAATTTTTAATAAAGTTCATATTTTTTTAAATGCACTGCTTTATATTTGAAAGTGATGGCTAATGGAAGATTAAAAAAATTATATGATTTTTATAGCTATTTAATAGTATAAATGATGGAATTAATGGCTATAAAATTAAAAATCTATTTTATAAAAATGAAATAAGGAATTTCTGTATAATTTTTTTAAAAAATTATATCATTAATCAGTTCAAAAATAAGCGTGTGAAAGCTAACAAACAATCTTCTATCTTAGTAGCAGAAAGGAATCCAACCTTACCGTGCCAAACATGAAAACAATAGAATTTCTGTTCTGATGGGAACATCCTCGTTGGCTTACTTAAGGCTGCGTTAGGCTGTAGATGTTTCAAACATTTTCTCTGTCGTTTTTTTTGCGCATATATTTTTTAAATTATTAAATGGTATATTTTTTAAAAAAGTTTTCTATATAAAAAGTTGTTTTAAAAATTATATTAATATATTTTTAAATCGTTTAGTTAATAATTAATTATACGCTAATCATACTTATCGTTTTACATGTTTTACGTGCCGGAAGAGGAGGGTTACCGACCCTTCTGCGAAGCCAGCCTTACAGTATGCGAGATAATTTTTTCTCAGGGTGGAAGTGCTATGTCAGTATGTCAGACGGTTGGGTTGGTCGAGTGTGAAACTGCTATGTTCTGTTTGGTGGCTGGCAGTGGCAGGGGCAATGCAAGAAAGTAGGTTCATCCTTGATACGGTTAGTTTTAGCACAGTAGAGATACTCAATAGGTTTGGTTTGTTTCTTTGACGAAATTTGATGAGGACGTGATTAGGGATAAGACGTCCAATCCTAGCAAAAAAATCACACGGTAGAAGTGTTTCAATCCATCATCGGTAAAACATCAAGTTGTAAAAAAAATCAATAAGTATTTGAAAGAAATGTGAAGCACAGTAAAAAAATCTGTTAAAATTTTTTGCTCTCGCTCATAAAACATCGAAATTTTTACCATTAATATCAAAATATAATAATTTGAGACGTCTCATGCATCTGACTCCGGTGCTGAGCATTAGCATTTTTGATGATCGGTATTGCTAGATTACTGTTGACAGTTTTTCTCTCCCCCAACTTTCTAATTTCAGACCATCGGATTGACTCGAGATTCATGTTGAAAGTACATATAATCTACTAATTCAGTTTTAAATAATAAATGATAAAACGGTTAAAGTATTAACATATTTATTAAAATACGTGCAGATGCTATTATGACTTCTATAACTTTATAATTGAGGTATGATGAGAAAACTTAGAGTTTGTTTTAAACTTCTTTTGTATTTATTTTAAATCTAGAAAAACTATTCTTTTAAGAGGATTGCAAACAGTGTTTTAGGTCTACTCTTATTCTCGAAGAACTATTTCTTATTTGAGAGACATATTTACATAATACTTATACTGTCTGTCTATAAGTCAGAGTTCCTGATCTTAGGGATCATAGGTTCCAATCTATTGATATTTGTTAGCGGCTAATTGTTGGATCGGAGGTTCTATAACAAAGATTTTAAATGTTCAAATATGTGAGTATACGGAGCAGTGGGATTAGGGCTCTATATGACTCTTCCAATAATTTTTGAGTTTCTATAGGGATTTGAGTGAAGTTTTTGAATGATTGGAGTGATTTTTATTGTGAGAAGAGATAGAAGAATCTTGAGTATTTAATAATCGATGTGGTTTATTATTTGAAGCTTATTATTCTTAGAGGGTGACCTCCTAAACGGTTAGACATTGCCCACGAGATTTCTCAAGCTATGAATCGTCACGGACAAGTTTGTAAGCCTGAACCTCACCTTCGCAAAGAAAAATAATAGTCTATGAAGTGAAAACCAAGTTTTTTTTTTGACTACTTGGTGATGTAAGAGATTGAGAGATACCAACTCGAGTTTCTTAATGGAGACGTAGGATCTTTACGATTTAACTTAGAAAAATATCCTTGTCCCTCTTTCTCACTTTATAAATTTTGTGTCAAAAATTACTCCTTTTTCTATATTGTTTACTATTCACTACTGTTTTTGTCTAGGATTACGGAGAATGACTCAATTGATTGAAAGTTTTTACTGGAAGTTCTAATCAGCCGTTTTGTCTATCAAGAAAGCTAATGGAAAGTTTTAATCCATTAGTGAAGTTTCACTTAAACTTAAATTTAACTGATGTATTGAAATAATTTTTAGAAATATCATTCACCCTTCTCTATTTCAAAAAAAAAGCCCCGGAATCTATGCCCATCAAAATAGGGCCCTCACTGGGCCCTGGCCCTCTAACTTAAAAAGAGTACTCCGATAATTTCTGCTCCAGTAATCCGACCACGACGTCTCAGTTCGGCCGTCTTCTTCCCCACTCGCGGGAGAAGAGAGCACAGCCGCGTCAATAAGTAAAATTGCACTAATTTAACTCGAAATCTGAAGAATGAAAAATTAATGGAGGATCCTCAGATTTAGTATGCAACCTTCACGGATTAGGTACAGCGGAAATGGCTTGTTTTTTATGCCGACAGGAAATCCTCTCCCATTTCAATTATTAGAAATGGAACTGTAACATATTTCTACTTCTGCATTCTGCATTATTATCAGTTGTTATCAGAGAAAAATAATATAAAACTCTTAAAAATATATCAAATTTAATCCATCAAGAAGTATTTACAAAATATATATAAAACATTCATCTCTTAACTCATGAACTATAATCGAAATCTCAAATCAAACCCTAACTTTTTCTCTTTAAATTGCGTTACTTTTGGTCTCACTTGTCATCTATTTTACTAATGCATGGTTACACAAAAACAATAAATTTAATTAGGACTTCACTCCTAATCCCATAGAAAATTTTCTCGCACAGCTATTCAACTTATCTATACCAAATACAAATTCTAATCTTTTTAAATTTAGACTCCTTCTAAATTTAATTCTTCTTTTCATATGCACATAATCTGTTATATGAAAACTTCAACTCCACATGTATTGTTTTTTAGTCTTTCGTGTCCCGCATAATCTCCTTGATTGTTTAGACTTTAACTTCTCCTCTAAGTCTAAGTCCTACTTCACTACTGATAATAATCCTGAGCATTCAAGCAACTCATATATATAAACAACCAAAGAAAACATATTAAAAATTTAGTTTTTATCTAACTTAACTTACATTAACATATAACATAATATCTTAGGTGTAGAAATTACCTAAAAGTTATAAACATGAAGTAAACATCATAAAAAAATAATATGAAATTGATTTCTCTTTTTAGAATTATGCCTATCCGACCATAGGCTTTATAATCTGACCATTCTTATGCCTATGGTTGGACCAAAACTTTTTACCAATTTGATTGGTATTGTTGATTGGCCTCATCGTCATTAAATAATTGATTGATACTATTCACCAAATTTATAAATTCAATTCAAACATAACCTTTTTATTTTAAATTTTAATAAAACACATCATATCATTTATTCATCACACAATCTAAATCATCATCATAATTTCACAAACTGCAAAAGATAAGAAAACAGCCAGAGCAACATTGTGTGTGTGTTTTTTTGCGGGGAACAACCAGAGCAACATTGACATGTGTGATGCAGTGCAATTAGCTCAAACAAGACAAAAGGTAAAACGCTAGCTATACGCAACCAGTTCAGACATGGTCCGTAGAAGATGGAAAATTGGAAATTACCTGATGGAAGGCTAGATTCTTTCTCGTCCTTGTTAGTTTGTTGATATAGGTCTGTACAATCATCCTGTTAGGTTTTGTACTGAGTTTGAATATATATTGTTCATGGCTTGGCAACAGTTCATAGCAAAGGGGTGTGCTGGGCTATTTCCTTTTAGCTCGTTATCTTTGGAGCAAACATCTGGACGACGGTTGAAATTTCTGATTTATCCGAGGAATCTTTCTGTCACAGATCTATGGTATCGGGTAGATTAAATTTAGTTCAAATATTAAGGATTCCAATTCTGATCCTGGCATCCAGCCAGATCTGTAACGGCGACTTGTGCTACAAAACAAACTTGATATTTTATAACGCAGTGTTCTTGTAGAATCAAGTGGATGAATCAGATATAGACCAATCTGACGCTATCTATTAAATCCAAGAATTGCATTTTCTTGATATGAAACTGTGGTGTCGTCAATTTAGACAGCACATGGTTGAGTATCAAGGTTGCTTCCTGTGTTAGGTTGAAGGCATAAGTTGACATTGTTCTGCAGTAGATATTTTCTCTCGATCAATTGGCCTTTTACGTTATACTACTAAAGCAGCAACTTATTCTTACATTTCATAATGTAAAACTGCAGGTATCACACCTATTCATTCCTTGCCTGCCGTGCACTTTACATAGCTAACAAGTTGAACTCATTATCAACCTATCCTTTGCTGAAGTTGTTATTCAAGAGCCAGGTCCTTGACATTTTTCTTTACTGTAATGCATAATGGTTTGTGAAATTCTAGTTAGGAAGCCATGTAGCAGGATAAAGTCTTTCTTGCTTTCAGAATTTCAGTATCCTAATAAATCACAAAATGGTATTGATCCTTGAACATGCTATCTTTATATTGTCATACAGTTAATGCACTTCAAGCCTTTCCCTTAGTGCTTATTACGTAGCAGTTTTTCTAATATAGTTGAATTACAATACTGGATGAACATAAGCAGGAAAAGTTTTACAATGCTGCAACATCCTCGCTATCGAGCACTGTTGTAAGCGGTCAGATGTCAAAGCTAGCTTCACAGGTTGTTGGTAATTCGGTGTCTGAGTTCCAGTCAGGCTTCAGCGATATAAAGACTGACCAAGCAGCGAGGGTTTCCTTCAAGGTCAGCTTTACTTATTGCATCAAGTACATTGTTAGAATTTTTAAGAATCTTGTCTTGGCTTGTTAATCGTTCATACTGATGGCAATGACTGAGTTATGGTTTTGTCCTGTTTTAGTACGGGTGCACGAGAGGAGTAGCTGGTGCACTTGTTTGTGAATGGATTCCTTCAGCCTGGTGGCGGATCGCCTATTGACTACATCACATGTATCAGCATCGAAGATCGGTTTAGTAAAAAAGAGTCCGATTGCTACAGAAACAAAGAGGAAACAGACTTAGTCCAATTATAAAAGACTATTTAAATGCTATCGAATTTAAGGAGAAGTCATGAAACTCATAGCAGTGTATTCTATTTATATAAATCGTAAATGTTTAGTTAGTTTAGTTATATATTTTTTTATCTTTGTTAGTAAATAACGTCCGATAGTTGTTGTAAACACGTCGGACTCTATAATACCAGGGTATAAATATAGACCCTCTAGGAGCCTATAATGTATACTTTGATCAACACAATTTTGACGTATCGCCACTCTAGTTTATCTAGTTTTTTACTAACAGGTTCTAACTCTCAACGCAGGACTGTATCGGTTAAGTTCGATTTCTAATGAAGGGGTAAGTCCCGCCACTATCCCGATATGTCACACTTTGTCTAAGGCTGCATCGGTTAGGTTCAACCTCTTAGGCAGATCGGATATACTGCATCATATCCGTGCAAGGTTTATCGGTTTATCAAGTTTTCTCTGTCGTCGTTGGTCTCGTGCTGCATCGGTTAGGTTCGACCTACGAGGTTGCTGATGGTAGATTGAGCTGTAGGCCTATAGGTCACTGTATGGTGTTTCATCGGAGTGTTAGCCGATGAGTTATCTATACCCTAAGCACCACGCCCAGTATATCGGCTTCTTGACCGATACGCATCAGTCTTCAGAGACTTTCCTCGAGCGTCACGTCAAGCACATCGGCCTTCTAACTGATGCGCGTCTGTCTTCAGAAAGACATCCTCTCATCAGCTCAGCTAGCCAATAGGTTCGCTTTGTCCTTACTTCAGCACGACCGATCCGGCGTCCACCGTCCCATTGCCGTTGGCCTTGGTCTCGTACTATCTCGATTAGGTCCGATCTTTGAGATTCAGTGCTAGCGGCATCGTCACAGCGGGTGACGGATCTCGTGCTGCCATATCTGGAGCTGCATCGGTTTTGCAGCCAATGTCTTTTATACGATTCCTTGCTAGTTTGCATATACCTTCATCGGCTTTCTAGTCGATGAACGAGCGATACAGCTTCCGTCGGCAACCAGAAGAGATCTCGCGTGCTTTGCTGTTCTCTGAATACACTTTGGTGCCTCTATTGGCTCTGCGACCGATAGATAAAGATCTCGCTTTTGCTACACCCAGAATCATCACGTCCTTTGTCGACATCTATCCACGTCTTTATTGGCTGCCCAGCCGATAAAAGAGCGTTTTAATATCTATCAGCGACCAGCCGATAGCAGGAGTCATTCGGACGTGGCCAATGACCACCTCAATCCTATCGGTGGCCAGCCGATAGTGAGAGCTCATATTAGTCTATCGTCCGACTGACCCGTTTGTCTCATCTCTTTGTCAATTGTAGGGTTAAATTGACTGGCATACTCGCACTCACACCGTCGCGTCGGAGCCGAGCGAACCTCACGGCCCCGACGTGTGTACCTCGAGCCACAAAGAGAAACCGACCAGTCTGCGCTGGAGCTAAGCAGACCTCATAAACATCGGTGTGGCCACCCAAAATATTTTTCGGCGCGACCAGCAGCATGGCGATAGATTAGAGATGTTCACCTCTATGTAAGATAGAAGTGTATTGTAATAATGGTTTGGTGAATACTAGCAGTTCATCTATTTGTTGCAATAAAAAATGATTTTAATTACACCGGACGATAGCAGCATATTGATTTTTTCGACAAGTGGTGGTGAACTTAAAATCTCCTGGTCCATCTAAAATGTTTGAAGTAGCATACTCATGGGTAGAGCCTTTGCTAATAAGCCGAAGCCACATGCAGGAAGCAAGGCAAAACTTTTATATTTATGTTATTAGTGGTTTTAAGGCTAATTCTAAAAGCCAGGTTACGATGGAAAAACCTGAAAGTCAACTTAACCTTTCAAAAAAAGTGTCAAAATTCAAATATTGGAAAACCCTGAATCAGTTTTAAAATTTAGATATTGGTTATTGCTGATAAGCTAATAATAAGTAAGGATAGACAATCCGACTATTTTTGGATTAAAGGATCTCCTTGGACATATGCATTATGTAGTGACTAGTGGACTGATGGGGATAGAAGATAAGCAACGTGTGCTGTGTTCTACATGGGCCTGGAGTTCAGTACCTGTATACAGATATCAGGTTTACTGATGGTGTTCAGTACCTGCCATCACCATCGGCCAATCGAATCCAGAGCCTCATCAGGTGCGTGCAGTACAGAGCCCCTGCCTGCACTAATTTGCCTGTCACCCAAAGCCGCTGCTTTTTTTTTCTTAGATAATGGATAATCCTGTTTTTGCTTCAAGAGAAGTTACAGCCAGCCAAAGCTGCTGCTTAACGACCTAATGAAATGATTTCCTTACGATCTTGTGTTCTCGTTCTCTCCACTGTTACAACTGAACGGAGTTTAGCAGCTGGCTCGCTCTGATTGGGTCACCAAATCCTACCTAAGATTGTCTGATTATCTGTGGCTGGCTCATCTACAACACTTTGTGGTGCTGGGGCCTGGGGCTGAATATTATCTGCATACATGTGGGGCTGCTAATTGTGTTGTGTGCTTTGTGATTTGGTAACATCCGTGCATGCACGCCATGCGTGTGACATGTGACCTTACGTTTTCCTGCTGCTTGTTGTGTACTTGCCCACTCACGCCGTGCGACGCGACCAAACGAGAGAACACCAACGTGGATGAGATGAGACATGGACATATGGTAGTTTGGTCAGCTCGGCAACAAAGAGGACGATAAGCCTGATGTGTGATGAACTGGTGATGATCGCCAGCTCGTACTTGGATCGATTGTGAAATTTGCTCTTTGTATGGTCTGTGTGCTGCTACAGCTACGGTACTATACTTGTGTACTACAACTACAGTAACATATAGTAGTTAACTGCTAGTCGTCTCATCTCAAAAAAAAAAAAATCTCATCGGAAGTGTGTGATTTGCTGGTCCATCCAGTGCCTGACTGGGGTTGGTTTCGTTACATGGTTGCCTCTTGTTCCAGGCATCTTCTTCTTCTAGTTTTCTACTGCTCCTTGTACTAGAGGAGACGAGAGAAGAAAGCCATGGCCCAGCACGTACGTACAGCACGCATGTGGTGTCGTGTATTGGTCTAAACAATTACGAAGTACTAGACGACTACAAGTATACATACTACTAGTAGCAGTAGCAGTAGCACTACCAGTGGTGTGGAAAACCTGACGGCCACGCCACGCCACGCGGCTGACTCGCCATTGACAGGGTGCGTCAAAACGACAACGACGACTGCGAGTCGCGGGACGACGGGTGGGAACGTGGAATTTCGCTGCTTCTTCCGTCAAACAGAGGACGGTAACATCTTTGGATCTTTGCTGCCGAGACAGTAGATTTTTTGGTTCCTATCCCATTTTCGCAACACGATTTTTTGGTTACAATTGTTGTTTGAGATTATATTACGTGACAAGATTGGTGTCGGCATTAGCATTATGGATGTAATACGAATGCACATTGTGGCCGAAGGAACATGCTTGTAAATGCACTTGCAATAAATAGTTCCTTACTCATTTGCCGTGTTCTCATGTGTTCACCGCTTGTGCTAAAGCAGGGGTTGACACAAACCTGTTTGTTTCTTACTATTTCACCAAGGAATCATAGGAAGCTACTTGGAGTGGTGAGTTGCATGGATGGCGTGCCGTCCATGATTTCACCCGTCCGTCGCTGGTGATATCAAGTGGTTTTCAGATGTAGATTTGTAAGTTGTTACAAAAGGTTGTCTCAACACACGTAGAATCAAGAACCATATGGATGAAGCGGAGGTCGAGGAACGTGGAAGAAGGAGAAAAGAATTCAGTTATGCAGTGGGATTCACCAGCGGAAGGATTGAGAGCAATATCATGTTGTTAAGGACAATGATGGTGCAAACGTTTGTCATGTGCCAATGCGGAATAATAATAATAATAATAATAATAATAATAATAATAATAATAATAATAATAATAATAATAATAATAATAATAATAATAACACACCTGAGCCTCAACAGAGTAGTCCTCTATCGTTATGTAATACTTCGAATAAATTGAGAACTCCCTGTAATATATCTTGTTGTAATGTGTAATGTCGGTTGTGTATTTCAATTGTGTTTGTAAAGTTCGCTATGTATTTCAAAAACTTGTGAACACCTCGAAATGTATGTTGCTTTATGTGTATTGTTGGGTGTACTATTATGCCAATTGTGAAGTTTTGTAATTTGTGTAACTAGTGTTCTTCTTATGTTACTTTATATTTATGTGCTTCACATTCAACACTATTTGTTTCATATGCAATATAAACAATGACCGTACTAACATGAATAATCTACCTATAGGTATGGAGGCCAACATTGGCCCATCATTGATTGACTCATCGGTTGATAGACGCCATCACTCTCGAACACTTAGCAGAGGGACCTTCTACAACTCACTAAAGATGAGAGGACCTGAATGCTATTGGAGCATTAACCCACGATGGATTCTCAAGTACTTGTATGTGTGCTTTTCATAAGTTTGTTGTGTTATGTTCATGTACATTACTTATAAGTCCATCCCTTTGTACAATTATTGACTTGTTTCGTTATATTATGTTTTGCAGTTGAGAGCTGTTGGGTTACTAACCTTTGCATGGCTAGTCGAGCCGAGCTGATTGGGAGCAACTCATTTTCCTATCGACGTCAATGGAGGTCAGAGACACACAGTCACTTGACAATAGGGGAGATAATGCCTACTCTACAAGATGCGGCGATGTTGTTAGGCTTACCGATAACTAGAGCAACTTTTGGGCCTACCATTGTGCATAATGGATGGGCAAATGATTTTCTTGCGAGCTTTGAGGGTGTGCTAGACAAGCCCCTCAAGGACGTGACTAATCCACATGGTCCAACAAAATCTTAGTTAGAGAAGTACTATTAGTAGAACTTTCCTGATGATCATGAGGATTGGGTTGTGCACAAACACTTAGTGGCTTAGTTACTATGGTTGTTCGGATGCGTGATGTTCATAGGCACACACACTAAGGTACTGACAAGATGTACCGATTTGGCATGGAAGATGCCGATGATCGTCCCACAATGGGGTCATTGTGGGAGTATCGTGATGTAAGTTTCGTCTATTTACTTTGGGCTGCTTCGAATACTTGCTTGCAGATTAATTAACCATGCTGTAATTGCCTTGTAGCCATGGTGGTCAATTGTGACGATCCGCCGAGTGTACACCTAGTTCATCGCAGGCTTTGACCAACTCACTCTAGACAACATTTAGTGGACACCTTACAAGACGCGCAATATTGTTGCTTGTCCACTGCTCGGTCTTGCAAATCTGTGGATAGAAGATGGACTTTGGATGACGACATGACACCTAGTGCTGGACGTGCACGTCGAGCCTTACCATGCATGGAGGGTTCTGAAATAGTTTACAATATTGCATGTGGTTCCACCTAGGCCTGGATGACCATTGGCCAACAGTCTACATAAGTAAGTCTTATGCTAGTTTAATATTATTGTTCTGTTTACACTAGTTTAACATTAGTGTTCCATTGTGATGACCTTTTCAGAGAATTCATGATAATTGTTTTGTAGGTACTCTAGGAAAGGATTTGGACTTACGTATGATGCCACCATCGTGTAGAAGATTCAGCTAATGGTCGATGAATGGCTTGGTGCTACGCAAGATATTCATTTAACTACACCTCCAAACACTCTTGGGGCATGCGAGGCGTATATATGTTGGTACCGTGGTGTGACACGAGGGAGGTGTTTCCTACCGCACAATGATACATCACTGCCACAGGAGGTGAGCATTACGGATATATTTGAACCACAACCACATGACGCTTATAACTTGATACTTGATGGTACATACACAAAACATATGGCACTACAAATCAAATATGTTTTTAGTAACGTGATATAGTAGCTTTTATCTCACTTATGAGATCATACAGTTGTTGAGTTTTTTTTATTCACAATATTTATTATTACATAAACTTTACAACTAATCTGTATCGACTAGAGAGCCGATAGCTTGAGTCCGTATCGACCTATTGATCGATTGGCTTATTGGTCTAATTTTTTCTATCTTTTTTATCAATTACAGGTCAAATTGATGGCACGTCCTAAACCTTAAGAATTTAATGACTTGTACTAAAGCTAAGCAGACTTGCTAGGCCTATATGCGTGTGACGTATAAGTGCAGATATCAAATGATTTTCATTTCAAACACTTCGTTGGTAGACACTGACTACGCAAGTTATGCGGCGCCATCAGGTCTGGGATCTTCGGTCTCTCCAATACCTAATTCATGGACAACTTCTTGGACCATCGTCAGACGCACAACACAGTTCAGAGTACTGGTTGGTTGCCTCTTTAGTTACGCAGTCAACCCAAGGGACACAGTCAATGTAGGCCAAGGATGTCATGCCACATCAGCTGGTATGTGATAGGCACTTACTGGATCCTCTCACATATTATACTCACTACATCAAGCAGCACCTAAGGGGACAGCACATGAGAGGTGACTACCAGCCTTAGCTGTTCTGTCATCTTAAGATATTTTATGTATTTTCATGAAGCACCTTTTGCTATGTACTATGCATGTATCTAAACCATCACGATGCATGTTCATATATATATATATATATATATTATAGGAGTTCGGTTTGTCCTCCAAGCATATTCACCTATTACTAATTTACATAAAGCCCTAGGACACGATACAAATAACTCATGGTGGCAAAAGTCATTTAGCTAGTACTGGCATATTAGACAACCAATTTTTAGTGCATTCACTTGTTAGTAACTAACATAACGGCCCATCGACACTATACAAATAACTTGTGAGATAAGAGCATCCTATGCCAATGTCATGACTAGTTCCAACTATCAGCAACAGATAAGACATGCAACTTTTGGTGCCTTAACTAATTAATATTTTACATAAAAGCCCATTGACCTTGTAAAGATGGTTTGTGACTTAATAACATCCCATGCCAAATTAATGATTGCTTCTCCCATTCACATCGTTGTCAGCTATCAGAGGGGTATAGTACAACAAACTTTTAGCGCATTTACCTCTTACCTACTTTAGGCCCCCATGTGAGGAGTCATGGAAAGCGAGGGCACTGACACCTCCTAGGACTCATGGTGACTATACGATTCAATATTTTAGGCGTATACCATCTAACCGAGCTCCACACACCAACTATAAATAGATGTAGGGAGCACACATTTTACTTGAATAATTGGTGGACTTTGTTAATCCAATAACCCCTTTTTTTTGAAGGAAATCGGTAGCATTCATGCCCTCTATCATTGGCCTTCCGTATTAAAGGGTTATTGGACTTGCAAAAGTACCATCTCCTCTCATAACAGAATAGATTAACCTACGATTTCATACAAACTTTGGTCCTTACCTTCCTGAATCAACATATAAGAGGGACAAATGTCACCTAGATGACAAGGCCAAGAACATCCAAACTAGAGGGTAGATACTTTTGAAGGACTCATCTCATAGTGTACAGACCGTCCATTATGCCATTATGATGATCGTTGTTAGCTGGAGGTAGTATGGTGATGTTGCATCATATGTGGAAGGAGGTTTTTCATATGTCCAAATATCAATGAGGAATTGATCATAAGTCTTTACTAAATCACATACTCATTTAATGATTATTTCTATTCAACTGCATATTTGTAACACGACTATTATATGTGTTGACAGATCGATCGAAGGATGTGTGGGTTCATTAAATGGATTGACACCGAGACCCCTCAATTCGATGGAATGCGTTGGTACACATCTATCAAAACATAAGTTAAATACTTGTGCAAAAGGGAGGCATATGAATGTCGACCGGAGGCTGAAATAATTGACCGAAGGACTATTACTCGAGAGCTCCCTACATAGACCGAGTGTCCGGAGTGCATGTGCAATGACCGTTGCTAGGTTGCTATGTCCTTATGACAAAATACTTTGGGGATGAGGTAGTTTGTTTGTCCAAACATTGATGATAACTTCATAGTAAATTCTAAACACACTTTTCTTTCATTGATCACTCCTATTACCATTTACTACATCATGCAAACTATAGAGGAAGATCCAATAATATGTTCATTCATTAAGTGGATTGACATAGAGAGACCCCAATCTGATGGCCAAAGTATAATACAGGTTGAGATAAGGTTAGAATACATGCATGCTAGGGAGGAGCACAACCAACGTGTGTAGATCACTAGCTTAGATTGGAGAAACAATCCTTTTGGTTTGCCTATATGATCTCAGCATCCCAAATGCATGTGTAGGGATCGTTGTTAGGTGACAACATCCTTTGCGTAAGAGACATATGGAAGAAAATTCTTCATTTAACTAAACATAAATGATGACTTTGTTATAAGTCTACAACCTAATTCCTTCACATGTTACTTAATATTGCAATGTAAAAATAATGCTATCTACATTGGGAGACCCAATGAAGTGCACGTTCACCTTATGAATTGACACGGTGCAATCCAACTATGAGAGTTAAAGGGTCACGGAGGCTAAGATACTCAAAATATAAGCGAAAGAAGATGAAGAAAGTCAAAAGCAATTTAAAAGACATCAGAGGCGTTGGTAGCAACCATCAAACCATTTAGGTTGACATATTTACAAATTGATATCGCCTTAAACGAAGTGCACTGTTAGTCTACCGTAATACCACTATTTAATAAAATGATATATGTATGGATGTTTCTTATATATTTGTATTTCCATCATGTTATGGACTCTGTGTTTTTTACTTTTTTTTAATAATGTCATCACTATGTATTATGAGCTCAAAATCTTTTTTATCTGAATGAAAGTACAACTTGCCGACAAGGGGATGGCCCACCCGTACATGAAAAAAAACACACATAGAGAAAGAAACATAATATATAAACATCAAAGAGAAGCATTACACACTACATTAAAAACAATATAAAAAAAACAAAGTCGAAGAAAAACAATATAAAAAATGATGTCAAAGTCCCAATATTCCATAAAAACACCCGGTGTCGAAAGAGGGATTCGACTATCGACCCCTTGTTCAATAGACCAGTACATGTGGTAAGAGATAGTTGAACGTGGGCTGTTCGATATGTTGTTGAGCACTCATATTTTGACAGGCTCTAGATTCGCAATTTTGTCCATCCAGCGCCTATTTATGCAATTTTTATTAAAGTATTATTATTATTTTAATAATTCCAAAATCTCAGCAATTTCAATCCAAACACACACATGAAGGTCCATTACCCATTAGGCCGAAGCTGCAATCGACAGGCCCACATAACCCACAAACGCTTCCGCACTACGCTCCTCTACGACCAATCCTACCCGTACGTCCCGACACCGCCACCCAAGATCCGGCCGTCCAAAGAGCATTCCCTCCCCTCTCAACCCACGCACCTAACCCGAGGGGCACTTTCGTAACTCCACACCCCAAAAACCCTAGACGCGCGCGACGCCCGACCGGGTCTCGCTCTCCCTTCCCCGTCCCGAACGGAGGCGGCCCTATAAAGCTCTCCGCCTCTCCCCGCGACCCGCCGGTTACCCTCCTGCACCACCGCCACGCCCGCAGCATCGACGACGACGAATTAGCCAACCGCCTCGCCCGGCCCGGAGAGAGACGCCGCCCGAGAACCGCCGCCCCCGCGAGGCAGGTAACCGCTGGCAACCGTGCCCGCGCTTCCCCTTCCTATTTCACCCCCACAGCGCTGCGCTCAGTAGATCTCTTCTCGCGCTCGCGGGTTCTTGCGTGTTTCTGGATCTGAGGGGGCTCGGCATTGTGGTCTGCAGTTGAGAAGGGGGAAAGGAGGCAGGGATGGATCGGTACCAGAGGGTGGAGAAGCCGAGGGAGGAGGCGTCCATCAAGGAGAACGAGATCCGCATCACCACGCAGGGGAGGATGCGCAACTACATCACCTACGCGACCACCTTGCTCCAGGTACGCCGCCCTGACGCCATGGCTCGCTCGCTCCCGCGTGGAGAGGCTTCGTGGCACTTCGCAGTTTTGAATTTCCGTTTTAGCGCCAGAATGTTTGGTGGTGGTAAGCTTGTGGATTGGTCGGTGGTAGCTGTGGGGGTTTGGGGGTGTGATTAAAAAGAAAGGCGAATGATTGGACCGTACGAAATGTTGTACTACTATGCGCTAAAGCTTTTTTTAATGCAAACAGAGTGAGATGCTGTTTTTTTTCTACATAATGCTTTTTATTAGGTGGGATTATGACTTCTATTACTATCGTTATGAGGTAATTGCTGCATGGTTTTACATTATTAGGTATGTTGAATAGTCATTTGCTGTAACATCAACGGTCAGCCACCGCCAATTTCTGAAGTATTAGAAGCTACACCATTTTGCTATGCTTGCTAAAACTCAAAATTTAATGTTGACTTAGCGTCTATTTCGGATAAAATACAACACGTGGCTAGAAAAATTCTAACCTTTTCTGTGTGAGTGATGTGGCGTTGTCCGTACATCAACCAATCATGCCTCATGGAGGGGTGTTAAGTTGCCATGCTTTTTATGTAGCTATTCTTGACACCAATCATAATTCCACCATTTGTTTCTGTGATGGCGCTGTAGTACATGGAGCACTGATGTGTTATCTAATATGTAATTGATTGTGACTATGGTCACATCCATGTGTCTCTAATTTGGAATTGCTCTTACCGTGTTTCTTTTTGGGTCCCGACTATCTTGTAATATGTTTCTCTCTCATAGGAAATAGGTTTGCTTGCAAATTCTGCTTTGGGAAGCACATGCATACTTGATGTATTAATTGCTTGACCATCTTCATGGGCTTGGGGCCTATTCTTGTGTGATACTGCTGTAACTCTTTTAACATTTAAGTGTTATGTAATATTTATTATATGGTTAAAGTGGCATCAAGCATCTAGCATTCTCTGTGATAAGAGGGTATCGTAGAAATTAAAAGTAAGTTTTATAGAACGACGATTAGATCTGCTATGTTATATAGAGCATAATATTGTCTTATAAAAAGACTTTATGTTTAATAGTTGAGTGTTGTAGAAATGCGTATGTTGGATTTGTGGTTATATAAGAATAGATCGAATCCGTAACGAGGATATACGTGATCGACTAGAAGTAGTACCAATTGAAGAAAAGCTTATCTAACATCGGTTAAGATGGTTTGGACATATCTAAAGGAGATCTCAGAGAAGTCAGTATATTGTGAAATTCTAAATCAAGATAATAATGTGAAGAGAGCTAGAGAATGATTAAAATTAATATAGAGTCAATAAAAAGAGATTTAAAATAGTGAGATATACCTAAAAATCTGTATTTAAATATAAATGCTTGAAAAACAGTTATTGATGTGTCTGAACTGTGATTTGGAATTTCTTGTTGGTTTTTAACTCTAGCCTACCTAACTTGTTTAGAATTGAAAGGCTGTATTGTTATTGTTGTTAAATATCCATATGGCATTTTATGTTCTGTAATGAATATCTATGTTCAGTAGCTAATCATTTGCGTATTTAATTGTTCAAAAGGATAAAGGTTCTGATGAAATTGTATTCAAGGCAATGGGGAGGGCGATCAACAAAACTGTGCTGATTGCAGAGCTGATCAAGGTACTTATGGTCGTTGCTTGTTGGTTGCCACTACTTTTGACTTTCTTCTAAGTGGTGGATTCTCCTTTGTTCCACAGAGAAGAATTGCTGGTCTCCACCAGAACATCACCACTGGATCTACTGATATTACCGATATGTGGGAGCCACTGGAGGAAGGCCTACTCCCGTAAGAAGTGACTACTTTCCAATGTTGAATAGTGAGATATAGATTTTATTTTTGGCCTTTATTATTTTCCTTTTCTCTCTGCAGACTTGAGACAACAAGGCATGTATCTATGATAACTATAACTCTTTCAAAGAAGGAACTGGACACATCCTCCATCGGGTATGCATTCCTATTGTATATCAGTCTTGAGTTTTTTTTTCTAATATGTTTCTTTCTATCATTTCTATGCTTTCGTGGATTGCTTATTTTCTTTTGCTATGTTCTACCATCTGCAATTGTGCTGTGAAATGAAAATGTTGTAGTTTACTGCATTAATTGGACATTTTACATACATAAATTTGTTTTGGTTTATATCTGGTAATATGATCTGTTTTTAGGCACCATTGTGATCGTTACATCTGTATATATACAATCTGGTCAGCTTGTCGCATCAACTTACAACTTTCTAAGATACCAAAGTACCAGCTCATATGTTAATTATTTGTTAATGGTTGTATGGGCAGATATCAATCTCCGTTGCCTGCTGATAAGGTTAAGCCTTTTGCTGATTATGACAATGAAGAAGGTACTGTGAAGAATTCATTTGTAATATGTTTAACATATATAT
The DNA here is from genome assembly GCA_030770085.1 of Oryza coarctata. Classification (NCBI taxonomy): domain Eukaryota; kingdom Viridiplantae; phylum Streptophyta; class Magnoliopsida; order Poales; family Poaceae; genus Oryza; species Oryza coarctata. The sequence continues at coordinate 14,735,544 of CM061479.1, read as the reverse complement.
TCCTTTTGGCTTAATATTTAATTGTAATTGTAGATGTTCCCTCACCTGCTGGCCGAGGGAGAGGCCATGGTGGTCGAGGTCGTGGAAGGGGAAGAGGCGCTCGTGGTGAGGCTTAATAATTCTGTTAAGTAAATCTTGTATAAAAATGTGCAACTTTGCCTTACATATTACTTTCAGGAAATGGTTACATTGACTATTCTGATGGTGGATGGGAGGATGATCATGCTCCTCCTGCATATGTGGGCAATGCGTACTCCCGTGGAAGAGGCCGTGGTTTTAGGGGCCGTGGCAGGAGAGGTGGTGGCTATGGTGCGCAACCTGATTATCAGCAAGATGGAGGATATTATGATGAGGCACCAGTTCACGCACCACCCCGAGGTGGTTAATTTGCCCATCTATCAATGAGATTGTATACATAACATGATTTGTTGTTAATCTGCTGCATCTCCAATATTATGAAGCAGGCCGTGGCCGTGGTCGAGGCCGTGGGAGAGGCCCAGTGCGAGGCAGAGGACGTGGCGGCAACGTCAACGGCGTTATGCATGCTACTGCAGTTGGCTTATAAGCTGTCTGCTGCTATTCCAAAGCTGTTGTTTGTTGGATGCCTGCTCCAAGTATTAAGATGTATCATTTGTGTTGTTTATGGGTTAACACCATACTCCGTGTAAGCTTGACATTCCGTCAGAATGCTGCCGGATTTTGATTTTAACTAGGTTTGTAGGATAGTGTACCTATAATGCTTGTTTCTCTTCCAGTAGATGTTGCATACTAATTGTAGTGTTCAGTTGGTTAAGGTTTAGAGCAGTGCATTCTTTCAATTTTTATATAAACCAAAGTCTTGCCATCTATAATGTGCCAGCTTCAGCGGTTGTTTGCTTGGTAATGTGTAAGTTGAATTGTAGTTTGTTGCCATTCAATTTTATAGTGAATGGGCAAATGCAGTTGGAATTTTAGTCGGAAGCAAAATTCAAACCTCAAAGAAAATATTTTTTCTCAACTAATCTCATTGCAAAGGACGATTTCTGCAGCAATTCAAAAGGGAGAGGACTACGGTACCTGAACTTTATAGCACTGTTATAGCCCGTTTAATCCGAATCATATGGTGCGACGCCAACAGTAAATTTTCAGCTGAATGAGTGAATGGAGCATGGATTATCCGATTTTGTGATTGCGATAATATTTCAGGCTACAAATAAATGATTTAATTATAATAAAGTTGACAGGTTTTTTAAAAAGAAATTTACATATATAAAGTAATAGTAAAAAGTGTATCGTTCAGTTGTTTGGTACCGTGATAATCTAATTTATAAGAGAGAAAAAGGACGGGGTTCTAGTACTATATAATTCAAACAATGTTCCTGCATATCTTATGGGATATATGCAAATTTGACTATAGATGTGACACCATTGTATGTAACCAAAACTCGAATTTGCAACCAAAAAATAATGCTGGTGTTCAAATATACTCACCACGTAGTACCTATCTATGTTTGTACTCCCTTCGTATTTTTAGCTTGACGTTGTTGAAGTTTGATTCACGTTTAACCGTTTAACTTATAAAATATTATATAATTATTATTTATATTGTTATGATTTATTTTATTATTTTTTAAAAAATGAATAAGATAAATAGTTAAATGTATCTTTAAAAGTCTGTTAAGTATTATGTTTTGCAGAAAAGGAATAATACATTTAGACCTGATTTGAAGCGAAATGAAGAGAATTTTGCACAAAAAACGGCTGAATTTGTCCCTCGTCAGCAGTGAAGCCACAGTGCCACACATTTTTTCCTCCTTCCCACAATCCCTCCTCTTCTCTGCTCTTCGCTTCCCCCGCAAGCACCGCACGCATCGTCTCCTCGACCTCGACCTCGTCGCCGACGCCGCGATGCCGGAGGACGTCGAGATGAAAGGCTCCCAGACCCCGGCCGCCGCCGCCGCCGCCGCGGCTCCCACGCCCGCGCCGGCTGCCTCCACCTTGCAACGTAAATAGCAGGACCTCTCTCTACTCGTCCTCCAAAACCCTAGCTTAGCTTTCGGCGTCGTCGCGACGTGGGGGCGAGAGTAACTAACCCGTATTTGTCTGTTTCGACCCTTCGCGGTGGTGGTGCGTGCAGATCTGAAGGACATCTTTTCCGTGATCGAGGCCGGGTCCCTGGCCAAGGAGGTTCGCCGGATCTCCCGCGCCGTGCGCCTCGCCGTCGCGGTCCGCCGCCACCTCGGCGCCCGCGACGTCGCGGCCTTCCTCGCCTTTGCTCTGCCACATTCCTCGGAGGCCTTCACCCGCCTCTCCTCCCTCCTGCCCAAGGTATTTTTACTCCAACAAGTTGCTACTGTACTTACTAGATGTACACGTGAAATTGGGAACAAATAAGTGGCGATGCTTGCATCTTAGAATGTTATGTTTGCGGAGTGGCTGCTTAATTGCTTGGCGATGCAATGGCACGGGGAGCCTTCTATATTAGAACTGTTCGTTTCTCTAACATTTTTGCTGCTTAGAAGATACTCGTGTGACATGAAAAAAGAAACAGTGAAATTGATTTTTTGAGTTTCTAGGCAGATAAGAATAATTTGGGCCTGACATGTGATGTTTTTGCTTCGTGGCTTAGTTTGTTAAACTCACGGTAGATCATTTGGAATTTTGTATCTCAGTGGAAGGAAATGGAACCCAGAATCTAGATCATTGTTCTGAAGAAACTGTTGTTGCATTCGTGATGCAGGACAACTCTTGTTTAAAATTTTTGTAGTGCTACTAGTGCCACTGTTGAAGAAGCTAGGCCCATTGTGCTCTGATGCTTGATATCCTTCAATCCGGTTCTTAGGGGCTGTAGTTTGTTTCTGATCTATTGTATATGTATTCAATTTTGAAGCTGATGTCTTTATTTGTTTAGAGATTCTTAACATTCATAGTGTGCTAATTTTTTAGGAGGATGGGAGTGTAATGGATGTTGATTCGGCAACTCCAGCTGCTCAAGTGTCAATCAAGCATGGTATACCAGAGATTGAAATATACTGTTACTTGGTTGTGCTGATTTTCCTTATTAATAATAAGAAATATGATGAGGTATGACTGAGATTTCCCTCCCCCTTTTGTTATGGGTGATAACTTACTAATCTGATGCTTTTTGTTCAGGCTAAAGCATGTGCTTCTGCAAGCATTGCTCGTTTGAAGAATCTTAACAGGAGAACAGTTGATGTTTTAGCTTCTAAGATTTACACCTATTACTCTTATGTCCATGAACTCACCAACAGCCTTGCTGAAATTCGTGGGTAAGTTCATTGAATCATGATTCTCAATCTGTGGTGTTAGGTGTGCTTCTTCAGTTGTGTTTCTTACTCTTCAAAAATTTCTAGGTACCTAATAAGCCCATTTTTTCCTCTGTTTTGATTTACCTATCATATGTACTGTGTTTTTTTTTCAGACCTCTTCTGGCGTTGCACAGGATGGCAACTTTACATCGTGATGAGCTTGGTCAGGTTGTGCCTGTGCCTACTTTCATTTTTAATGGTTACATAAACGTTGTCAAACTACAGAAAATGACTAGTGTTTTCTATGGCAGGAAACTCTACTCAACCTGCTTCTTCGCAACTACCTGCACTACAACTTGTATGACCAAGCAGAAAAGCTTAGGTCAAAGGCACCACGTTTTGAGGGACATTCTAATCAACAGGTAATTCATCGATTCGCTCACTTATTATCCTGCCATGCGCTAGTTCGTTGCATTTTGGTTGGCATGTTTAGGTTGACTATTTATTTAATGATGACTGAACTATGAAATTGCACTGTGCCATCTTATTATGTAGAGACCATGTGCAAATAAGTCCTAACTTCTATTGCTATTGCAGTTCTGCAGGTATCTGTTTTACTTGGGAAAAATTAGGGCAATTCAGTTGGAGTACACTGATGCAAAGGAAAGCCTACTGCAAGCTGCTCGAAAGGCACCCACTACAGCTCGTGGGTTCCGAGTTCAGTGCAACAAATGGGCTATTTTAGTGAGGCTACTTTTAGGAGAAATACCAGAGAGGACTGTTTTTATGCAGAAAGGAATGAAGGCAGCCTTGGCACCATATTTTGAGCTTACAAATGTAAGTTATAATTCTGTGGGAAAATATGACATACTGCTAAATACTACAGTTCTAACTGTTTTTAATGTACGGTCTTCAGGCTGTTCGAGTTGGGGACCTGGAATTGTTCAGAGCAGTGGCAGAAAAATTTGCTATCACATTCAGTGCAGACAGGACACGCAATTTGATAGTGAGGCTGCGCCACAATGTCATTCGGACTGGACTGCGCAACATTAGCATTTCGTACTCACGGATTTCCCTTGCTGATATTGCCAAGAAGCTGAGGTTGGACTCTGATAACCCTGTTGCTGATGCTGAAAGCATTGTAGCCAAAGCAATAAGGGATGGGGCGATTGATGCCACCATTGATCATGCCAATGGTTGGATTGTATCAAAAGAAACTGGTGATGTCTACTCAACAAATGAGCCACAAGTCGCTTTCAACTCCAGGATCGCATTTTGCCTTAACATGCACAACGAAGCAGTCAAAGCACTGAGTTTCCCTCCGAATTCTCACAAGGAAAAGGAGAGTGCTGAGAAGAGGCGTGAGAGGCTCCAGCAGGAGGAAGAACTAGCAAAACACATGGCTGAGGAGGACGACGATGACTTTTAGATTGGCGATTTCTTCTCATGCTTTCAGCTGCTGTCTCAAAGGTTTCATTTTGAAGAAGCATGGGCCATTCATTCAGTTTTAATAGACGCAAGACCTCCAAACGCCATCTCTGCTTTCTGGGATAGTTCAAACCATGCAATCGTCGACATTTAATTCAGGGTGTCTGTTTTTGACAATTTTTTGTCACTCAAATGGCTTAGAAGGCAATGTATTTTTTCCTGAAATTCAACCCTTAGAGGCACTCATGGAAGAAAGTACTGTGCAATATGCTGCATTTTATCCTCTGTTTACTTTTTGGATCTGGAATACTAGACGATGCTTTGAAGGCAATGACAAGCTCAATTCACTTTTCATTTGTCCAGAAATGTCTCTTGCACCTGTGTAGCTTGCTCTGCTGTTGTTCATACTCGGTCTCCATTGGCCATTTCTGCTGGGGTTCTTCACTCGTCTATTGCCTTGTTTTTAGAGATCATGCGTTGTAAGGCCGAATCCTTAGGTCTAAGCGTTCGGGCAACTCCTTTAGTGTGGTATGTATAATTACGACGTAACTGAGCAAACGTACATCAAGGAGATGTAGCTCAGATGGTACGGGGATCGATACCCCGCATTTCCAACTATTATCTTTTTTTTAAAGCAAATCTCCATCTATTTTGGTTTTTTTTCCAATCCATCTGTTTTGTTTTTTTAGATATTTACAGAAAGCTTCAAAAGCGATCTAGCCATTGTGAGATGTGTGGATGATATCTATCTTTTGCTCTTAGAATAACTAAGGCAAAATCTTCTGTAAACTTGTATTTACATACAAGAAAGGAGGGATTTATGTTCCTAAAAATTCTGTTGTTTCTGACTATCCAGCTGCTCCAAGACATTAGGATTATGATCTCCATATAAAAGGAAACATGCATCTTGTTTTGCAGGTCTACAATAGCTTCTGGCACCGAGAGATCTGTTCTTCTTGAGGGACAAATGTAATTCCAGCATTGTTGAGCAAACGGGCAAGTAAAGAAGAGGTATTGTAGAGTTTCTTCTTGATGTTGATTACAGAGCACATAGTTGTAGTCTGGCCTTTCAAATTTTTTCCTTCGTAGTATGTTCCTTGTGTTTAGTATCTTTCATCAGTAACCAGAAGAAAACTGTGCTTTGATTGCACACAACTGCTCCATAGCCAACGAAAAGGATCTGGAATGTTTACCGTTCCCATGAAAAGGCTATAAGCTTTTACTGAAGTATATCGAGGCGTGTTCCAAACGTATGTCCATTTGTCTTCCCCTTCTAAATTTACTTCTTCTAGCAAGGTTTGTAGCTGTAGAAATTGCTCATATGCCTCCACTGAAAGTGGTAGATGAAAATCCATCTGTTTAGTTGCCTGAATCAAGCAAATCTCCATCGTTGTTTTTTTTGTTACCTGAATCAAGCAAGTTCCAATCTTATGCAGAGTATCTTGAGAAGTTCAGATGTTCGTGGATTCAATGAAAGATTCTTTCCTTTTTCTACCTGAATTCTTGGAACTTGATTTATGCTTGAAAAACAATTATTGACATATATAAATCATAATTTAAAGCTCTTGTTATATTTTAACTCTACTCTATCTCGATTTGGTTGGAACTAAAAAAAGCTTTGTTGTTAAATCAAGTTCCAGTCTTATGCAGAGTATCTTGAGAAGTTCAGATGTTCCTGATACAATGACATATTCATTTTGTTTTGCAGCATATCAGTTCCAATCTTCTGCAGCGTATCTAGAGAAGATTAGATGTTCATGGATACAGTAAAAGGTTCCTTTTGTTTTGCAGCATATCTTGAGAAGTTGAGAAGTTCAGATGTTCATATGGATACAGTAAAAGAAAATCTGAAACATGTTCTTAGTGATATTCACATAATCAAAATTATGGAATCCAGCAGAAAATCATTCAGAAGGTACATCCATAAGCTCATCCAGAAGACAAATTACATTTGGAACGAGGTAAACAGATCATCTTGCCTTCAAATCATGACAGGTGAAAGAAACGCTCTAAGGTCATGTCAGAGGGGAAGCAGTAAAACAGGGCATGGGATGAATTCAGCCAGCAAATTCCCATCAACATGCTTCGAGTGGATCGCCTCCATGCTTAGGACAACCAAGTCTAGCTCCAATTCATCTGCGACTTCTCCAATAATAGCTGTCGGTTTCTTCCCTTCCCCAAGGCGCTCCATTAACCCAAACTCTGTAAATCCACCTGCAGATATACAGTACCACGACCATCAGCATGATGACGAGAAAATAGCATAGAAAAATAAATCGAGCATCATGAGTGAAATAAAGCTGCTGCTGACCTTCTGAGAGATGCCATCTAATTCTTGACATCTGGGTATCATGCTCTGGGAACTCTTCCTTTGGCTTATCATCAATCACTGAGATGAAGAGTACAATCACAACAATGTAGTTTTACGCTTTGAAGGAAGTGAAAGAAGGTGCACTACCAGAAGCACAGAGAGCAAATTTGGATCATACCAACTACAGTTATATTTGCTCCATACTTCTTTGCTAGAGAAGCGGACGTTGCTGCAGCCTGGTATATCATGCAAGTGTTACGTGTGAGCCACTTTTACTGGTTATGGTCAAGCAAAGATGTGTACACAAAGTAAGTCATCATGTAGACGGTTGTGCTCCATAAAGGCAAGAGGACCAGGAAAAAAAAATCTCTGTTACTAATAGTGTAGCGCTATGGTTTGTAATGTCCAGAACCAAACCAGATGCTCCTCAAGCAATGAATCAAAAACAGCATATAACAAGCTGAAATGTTTGAAGAACAAAACAGACCTGTCTAGTGCCTTCTGAGAGGTAAGGGTTGCGATCGGTGACAGGAAGTAGAACATGCTTAACTTGGGCAAAAGCATCAGCAGCCAAAGCACTTCCAGATTCATTCACTTCTGCCCTAACTAATGTAAAAACAGAGAAGCATCAAACACTATGCCTTCAGCTCTATCACAGTCTAACATCACAGAAAAGAATGTTCTTAAATCCTCTCTATGGGAGCTTCTAGTTTGCAATTTTGGCCAGGAATCACAACATTTCTCCCTGGCCCCTGTTAAGTCCCAAGGAAACAGGCTAAACAATCTACTACTCATATGCAGCAAAGAGAAGAAGGAAAGCTACTGCATTGACATTTCAGTGTTTACATTGTCACGAACCAGCGGAAGTGCATATGCACTAGGTCATTATAATCTAACTAACAACAGTGTTGAAGCTACTAGTAGTTCAGACTAAAATAGCAGTCAGGCACAACCTGAATTCGTTATCCATTTGCACTCTACTCAAGTTAAGATAAAACTAAAAAGGATTAATTTTGAGCCGTACAGACTACAGACAGGTAATCATCCCAAGCTCGTGCCCACCTATACAACATCTCCCATCTCACTGCTCCGGCATTTCCACTGTACAGTCGAGCGAGCTCACGGAATCCGACATGGCTGGGCGAGAGGTGAAGCGAGAGCTCCAGCGGGATACGTACCTCCTCCTCTCCGGGCTCCCCGGCGTCGCCCGGCGACGAGGGAGACGGCACCCTTCTTGGCCGGCGGGAAGGCGAGGTCCGGGGCGACGGGGCTCGCGCGGACGCCGCGGGAGGCCGCTGGCGCAGGGAGGAGCGAGCTGGCGAAGGCCATAGAGGGACCCGGTCTAGATTCGAAGGTGGCGGGGAAGCGGCGGCGAGGTGCCTGGAATGGCGTGGAGAGGGGAAGACGAAGACTCTCGCTGTCGTTCGAAGACGGCGACTGCGGGGGTGTTCTGGGCGTGGCCCACTAGGATGGATGGATAAGTCTCCTCTCTGGCTTTTTTTCTTTCCTTCATAAATGATAAATCTGTTCCAATCTCGTTGGTCCACTGCGCTTGTGTTCCTAACCAATTTATTTTGCTTTTGGTTAAAAACAACTCTTCCAACCCCTTAAAAAACATATCTTCCAATATCGCTGGTACTGTGATTTTCGTTATAATATAATTCTAATATATAAATCATTCTGTTTTTTTTTTCATAAATCACACTTAAAATATTTAAGTTTGATTAAATTTATAAAAACACATAACAATATCTATAACACCAAATTAATTTCATTAAATCAACTATTAAATATATTTTATAGTATATTTGTTTTGTGTTAAAAATATTACTATATATTTTTATAAATTAGGACAAACCTAAAATATAATATGAAATCAAGTGAGTATTGTATATTTATTTTTTTAAATGATTCGGATGTGTAATTTTTCTGGAACACTAACATGTACATCACATATCACATTTACTGTGAATGTTTATCTTTAATTTTATTGCCACATCATTGGTGTTTTTTTCTTCTAAAAATGGTGATTAATGTATAGCCTAGTTTGAATGTGTGTTAGAATTGTTTTATGCATAAGTTTACTTTGATCTTTGCACATATATATTTAAAGTTTAAGCATCATAATACCTACACACCAGCTCACCGCCTTTCTTTCTTTTTAAAAGATACAACCACCTTTCTCTTTTTTTCAATGGTTGCACGAGTAAACCATAGACATTATTATATGTTAATATATATTATATATGGATAAGTTTTTTTTATCCCTCAATCCTTGTCTTTGTCTAACACACATCAAACTTCAAAATCAGCTATATTATAACCTCCAACTATTAATAAGGAACCTTTTACCTCCTGTTGCTATAAGATTCCCACCTTAGCCTGTATCCAGTCAAAATATATGAAAAGATAATATGTGGCAATATGCACATAGGAACATGGCATATTGCGCCATGTGAACAAGAGGATGGCATGTTGCACTATACTTATAGGAAAAGTGGCATACTACTATATTCATGATTGCTTTTGTTGAGCACAGAGAGAAATTACTTCCTAGTCACAAGGCGGGCCAAAATGCTGTCTCCTAGGGTGGTCACAAAGAGGAGATATTTGGTACATGGCCCAAAGCGAAGTTGTATCCGTTACGCCACGTTGAGGGAATATGCCTTACAAGATGCCGGTTATCAGCCATCAAGTGCGGTGCTAGCTTATGGTTGTGGTCCAAGATGCTAGGTTATTTACTATGTTCTCCTTATTATCTCCCGCCTCTGAGGGGTAATAACATAACTTCCTTATGTACTCCTAAGGCTATAAAAGCCAAACCAAACCTACTATAAGACTTAGATTACATTAAAGTGAATACTACAGTGATGAACCTTTCACACTTGCTCGAATTCACTCAACAAGGATATGTGGGGGAAATCTCTTTCCGCCACCTATCCCTGGTCATGACTTGAGGTCACAACAGTGGTGTTGATCGTGGGGACATAAGTCTCCAGGAGGTGAATTCGGAAGGTAAATACACCATAGGCCGCTAAGAACAAGAACGGTCTCGATAAGGTATAATGACAAATTACAACAACCGAAACTAGTTGGTAACTCCAGTAGAAGTAGTTGGAGGAGATGACACAACTAAGATAAAGATGCTTTCCACCATATTGAAGGGGTACCATTGTCATGGTATACAACAATGCTAGGTATGTCCATATAGTCATGGGAACACATAAGAGACATTTTTCAGGCAAGGTTCATTGGAGCTTATGATGAACCAAAAGAGCCAAATAACCTATACATAGTGAGACAATTAATAGGAGAAACGATAATAGAATTAATGTTAAAGTTTTCGAGAGTTTGGTATCAAATCAAGATGGCTGATGATGCCATAATTATAGCAGCAACCAAAAGGGGATTGTTGAAAGGATCCCTTAGATTCGATCTCTCCAAACATCGGCGAAGTACAACTAAGGAGTTGTTTGAGAGAATAGAAAGCTTTGCTAGGGGAGAGGAAGATAACTTAAGGATGGTGGCTAAAAAAGTTGCAATGATCAGCAATAAGAGCTCAAAAACTAAGTAGCACAATGCAGCATAAGAGGGAAAAAAGTATAAATATGAAAATAAGAAGCAAGTGAACTTTGTGACGGAGGTAGGCCTTTCCAAAATAATTGGACATCACGTTACATATGGAAAAAGTGTTAACGCAAAAATTTGGTAAGCCCAATGAAAGATTGGAAAGACGATCGATTTAGGAAAGAATAGTCCGATTGCTACAGGAAAAAAGCCAATTGAAGGAAACGAGGAAGAATTTGGTCCAATTATAGAAGACTATCCAAATGAGACCGAGTCTGATTAGGAGCTGTGGAACTCCTAGCAGGATAATTTATCTATGTAAATCGTATCTTATATTGATAAGAATGTTTAGTTAGTTTAGTATACTTACTTAGAGATATTTTCCTATTATATTTTTTAGGAAGTAACGTCCGATGGTTGTTGTAACCACATCGGACTCTGTAATACCAAGGTATAAATATAGACCCCTTGAAAGCCTGTAAATCATCTTTTGATCAATAAAACTTCGGCACATCGCCACCCTAGTTTATTTAGTTTTTACCGGTGGGTTCTAGCTCTCGACACGGGCTGCATCGGTTAAGTTCGATCTCCGGCAAAGGGGTAAGTCTCGCCACTATCCCGGTATATCTTGCTCTGTCTAAGGCTGCATCGGTTAGGTTCGACCTTTTAGTCAGATTGAGTGTACTGCATCACGTTCGTGCGAGATCTATCGGTTTACCAAGCTCTCTCTACCGTCGTCGGTCCCATGCTACATTAGTTAGGTTCGACCTATGAGGCTGCCGACAGTAGATTGAGTCGTAGGCTTGTAGGTCTTTGCCTGGCGTTTCATCGAAATGGTTAGCTAATGAGTTATCTATATGTTGAGCAACACACCCCACGTATCGACTCCTCAGCTGATACACACCCGTCTTTAGAGACTTCCATTGAACATCATGCCAAGTGTATCGACCTTTCTGGTTGATGCACGCATATCTTCAGAGATGTCCTCTCATTGGCTCAACTAGCTGATGGGTTCGCTCCGCCCTTCCTTCAGCACAACCGATCTGGCGTCCGCCGTCCCGTTGTCGTTGGCCTATGTCCTCTCATCAGCTCAGCTAGCCGATAGGTTCGCTCCGCCCTTCCTTCAGCACAACCGATCTAGCATCCGCCGTCCCGTTGTCGTTGGCCTCGGTCTCTTACTGTCTCGGTTAGGTCCGATCTTCGAGATCGGTGCTAGTGGCGTCGTCACGGTGGGCGATGGGTCTTGTGCTGTGGGAGGAGCGAGCCCCACTCCTTGTTCATCGTCTACCATATCCGGAGCGGCATTAGCTTTGCAGCCGGTGCCTTTTATACAATTTCTTGCCAGTTCGCATATGCCTTCATCGACTTTCTAGTCGATGAACGAGCAGTACAACTTCCATTGACAACCAGGAGAGATCCCATATGCTTTGCTTTTCTCTGAATATCCTTTGGTGCCTCCATCGGCTCTATGGCCGATGGATCAGGATCTCGCTTTTGCTACACCCGGAGTCATCACGTCCTTCGTTGACATCTGTCCACGCCTTCATCGGCTCCCCAGCTGATGGAAGAGCGTCCCAATGCTTATCGGTGACCAGCCGATAGTAGGAGCCATCCGAACACAGTCGATGACCAACTCAAACCTATCGGCGGCCAGCCGATATCGAGAGCTCGTATTAGTCCATCATCCCACTGACCTATTTGTCTTACCTTCTTATCAATTATAGGGTCAAATTGACTAGCACGCCCACACCTACACCGTCACGATAGAGTGCGAGCCGAGGTACCTGCGCCGGAGCTAAGCGGACTTCCTAGGGCTCGGTGCGCGTACCTTGAGCCATAGAGAGAAGCCGACAGACCTGCACTGGAGCTAAACAGACCTCCTAAGCTTCGGCGTGGTCGCGCTGCACGCACGAGATCCGGCACGAACACCAAGATAGAAAGTAGAACAGAGGGAAAGACCAATTTTAGTCTAGTAAATATTTTAAATTGCTTAGATAAGGAAACTATACCACACACGTAGAACAATATTGGCTAAACAAGCTAAAAAATATAAAAACAAGCAATTAGACAAGAGCAAAATACTTAAAATCTTATAAAAACAACACCAATGGTCAAGGTGGAAGTAATAGAAGAAGCACCAAAAAGGGTTATAAATGCTATAACTAGGGGTCCTCATTGGGAGTAGAGTCTAAGAGGCAAAGAAAAGCTTATATCTGTCAAATGAATCATGTGGGAACCAATTATTAGACTAGCAAACCAATATATTCAAATGCTGTAATATTTTTCGAGCCTAAAGATGGTTAGGGAGTTCTATTTCCACATCAACTTCCTCTAGTGATCTCGTTCACTGGGTTTTGGTAGATAGAGAAGCTCAGCGGATGTCTTGTTCTTGGATGCCTTCAAGAAAATATAAATACCTATAGACATGTTAACCAAATCGAAAGCACCATTACAAGGTTTCAGGGGGAGGGGTCAAATGGTCAATGCAATTGGCAAAATTGGTTTGGAAGTGGTAATCGAAGAAGGAAGAAACTCAATATCCAAAGTGGTAATTTTTGATGTGGTAGATATGCCATATCAGTACAATGCAATACTCGACAGATCGGGCATAAATGTGCTTGAAGCAGTCATCCAATAAAACTATATTTGCATGAAGCTACTTGGACTGACATGTGTCATAACAGTCAGAGGAAGTCATCTGGTAGCGAGAAAATTCAAGTTAATAGGAAACATAACTAGAAGGAAATACATGCAGTAGAGCAAAAATCCCAAGGTGGATATAACAAAGTGCAAAAACCAATGCCTAAAAGGAAAACTAAGAAAGTGACAATAGATTCAACTGACAATAGATTCAACAAGGCAAGAAAAGTATGCGATGTTAGGAGAAGATCTGGAAAATGAAGATGAAGAAGAATTACTAAAAGTGATCAAGAGAAACATGGTTGCTTTTGTATGGTCATTAGAAGAGCTTTTAGGAGTTGACAAAAACCTTATCCAATATGAATTAACAGTGAAAAGTGATTACAAGCTAAGGAAGTAAAAACTAAGAAAGATTTTAGTTGATAGATAAGCCACGACAAAGGTAGAATTGGAGAAACTACTCAAGGCAAAAGTCATAAGGGAGGTGAAGCATCCTGAGTGATTGGCTAACCTAATTTAGTCAAAAAGGCAAATAAAAAGTGGAGAATGTGCATTGACTTGACAAATTTGAACAAGTCATATCGAAAGGATGATTTCCTACTACAAAGAATAGACCATTTGGTATACTCAACGATGGGATGCGAATTGATGTGTTTTTTGGATGCATATTTGGGGTATCATGAAGTCTCCATGATAAAGAAAGATGAAGAGAAAATGACATTCATAACCCCATTTTGAACATATTGTTTTATAAGATTTCTTTTTGGCTTGAAAAATGTAGGATGAACATTACAAGGCTCATATGCAAAGTGCTAGTAAATCAATTGGGAAAGATATGGAGGCATATGTATATGTAATAGTGGTGAAGAGCCAAAAAGCAAGAACACATGAAAATAACTTGCAAGAGACATTTGACAACTTGTGTGATGCCTCAGTAAAGTTGAACCCATAAAAGTGCGTGTTCGAGGTACAAGCAGAAAAGCTTTTGAGTTTCCTCATGAAGAAAAGGGGCATAGAAGCTAATCCAGATAAGATAGATGCCATACATCAAATAGAGCCACCAAAGAATTCTCAATAAGTCCAACATCTAATATGTAGAATAACGTCATTAAGTAGATTCCAAGCTAGATCAGCCAAAAAGGGGTTGCCATTCTTCAAGACACTTAGGGGATGGCAGAATTCAAGTGGATGACAGAATGCTAAGAAGTATTTGATAACTTGAAGCAGTATCTGCAGAATATGCCTACACTTATAAGTCCAAAATTAGGACAAGTCTTATTACTATATGTAGTAGCTACACCAGCTACAGTAAGTGCAGTTTTGGTGTAAGACAAGAAAAGAAGCAAGTGATAATATACTTTGTATTAGAAGCTTTGAAAGGAGAAAAAAATGAGATATTTAGAAATTGAGAAGTTGATTTATGTTATAGTCATGTTGTCTCAACTAAAACATTACTTTATGGCACATAAGATCATAGTGGCATCATTGTATCCAATTGGAGAAAATCTAACAAACAAGGAGGTGGCATGTGTAGGAGTAGGCGTGGACTATGATAGCATAAAACAAAAAATTTCTACCGTGCACACCAGGACATTATATGAAGAAGGGATTATGGATAGTTACCACGAGACGCGTAGTGTAGAGGAAGTAGGGTTGGAGAGGCCAATCCAACCACACGCGCATTGAGGTAGTAGATAAAGTAGTCGATCGCTATGATTCTGATGCCAATCAATGCCGCAACGAGCATCGCCTCCATTGGTATCCACACGTCTGGAGCTAGAATGCCGATTGCATGTGTACTAGTACTTACAAGCGGCTAGGGTTTGGCTTGGGACGTGGCATCTAGGGTTTTGCTCGAGCTAAATAAATGTGTCGTACCTCGACCTCCCCGCCTCCCTATATATAGGCTTCCTCACTGGGGCCTAGGGGACTGTAACCCAATAGGAGGCTAATTGGATCTCTATCCGAATAGAACCCTTATCCGAATTACATTCAAATAAGTATTTCAACCCGTTAAGCGTGTGACCCTGTAGGTTCATGTATATTTGGTCTCGACCTGGAAACATCTTTGCTCTCACTCTGTTAATAGCAGTCTCTAGCAATACATATTAACCCCAAAGTATATGTAAAGATCATATCGGTTGAAACTGTAATATTCTCATGTACAAATCCCTTTGTGTTACGATATTGATCGAGCTCAAGGCGAGACTTGTGTCATCTTCTTAATAGTTCAATTACTCTCTCAATCTTGTGATAGATTATAAACTTATGATTGACTCAAACACCTTAGTATGGTCATGTACTTTCATAATCTATTATATCAAAGGGCCTAGAGCTATATCTCCCATAGGAGGGGTAAATTTTATTTTGATCACTCACATCCCACTACATATTTCATAACAAACTCGAAGACTACTTTTATGACTATTCTGTTATGGAGTAGTGTTTAGTAGTCTCAAAATAAGTTACTACGTGTATTGAGAACCATGATAATGTCAAGTCTAAGGACTCTATATAAACACTACATAAGATTAACTGATAACATATAAAATCTCTACAATATCTCATAGCATGTATATCTAACATATGCTCACTAACATATGTCCATATTATCAATTTGATATATCTATACCATGATCAATGAGACATAATCATCAATCAATACATATGCTGATTTTACAATTATATGATTAATGATCATTTAGAAATAGCAACATTTGATATTAGGAGTTTCATAAATAAGTCATATACTCATTGATCAATAATGATAATGTCTATTTTAAGGTACAAATCAATATATCATAAGTATAGTATGTGATATATATACAACGTTTCTATGTTGTCTCTAGGGCATATCACTAATAACATGTCAGATAGCGAAATAGGCAATGGAACTAGTACCATTTGACCTAAAGCATATAGGAAGAACAACCATAAAGTCACAAGTATTGGTAGACATTGTGGCGGAATGAATTTCCTCAGAGGCAGAAAGAGAAGTGGAAGATGACAAGCCATGAATCATATTCTTAGATGGATCATGGAATGCGAATAGAGCAAGGGCTTCCACAATCATAAAAACACCAATGAGACAAACATTGAGATATTCAATACAACTATTGTTTTCAGCAACTAACAACATAGCCGAATATGAGGGAATACTACTAGCCATAAAGAAGTCAAGAGCACTAGGGGCTTAAAGGTTGATAATAAGGGTAGAATCAAAGCTGATAGCTAGACATTTTGCCAATACGTTTAAAGCAAAAGATGATGTAATGCAACAATACTTGCAAGAAGTAGAAAACAATGAAAAACACTTCTTGGCATAATAGTCAAAATAATTTCAAGTGGAGAAAACAATGAAGCTAACAAGCTGGTTAAAGCCACTGCTTTGGGACAATCACTTGAAAACATGTTTTTTTTAATATTCTGAGCAAATCAAGTGCATCAGAGGAGAAAAATGAGATGTGCATATAGCAAGGGGAAGCTGATTGGAGAGACCCAAAACTTAAGTATCTGGTAAGCGGAAATGTCCCCAAAAATGAGGTAGAAGTAAAAAGGATACAACTAATGCCTGAGAAGTACAAAGTGATAAATGGACAATTGTACAAGAGTGGAGTCTCCATACCATTGTTAAAGTGTGTGACAAAAGAGGAAGGAATGGTAATGGTAGTAGAAATCCATAAAGTACTATGTGGTGCGCATCAAGCGTCACGGTAGTGTTAATGCTAAAATTTGGTAAGTCCATGGATGGATTGAAAAGACGATCAGTTTAGTAAAGAAGAGTCTAATTGCTATAGGGGAAAAGCCGATCGAACGAAGCGAGTAAGGATTCAGTCCAATTATAGAAGACTATCCAAATGAGACTGAGTCTGAGGAGGAGCCGTGGTACTCATAATAGAGTAATTTATCTATGTAAATCTTATCTTATTTTGATAGGAAGGTTTAGTTAGTTCAGTTAACTTTCTTAGAGATATTTTTCTTTTATATTTTTAGGAAATAATGTTTGATGGTTGTTGTAACCGTGTCGGACTCTGTAATGCCAGGGTATAAATATAGACCCCTGGAAGCCTGTAAATCATCCTTTAATCAATACAATTTCGGTGCATCGCCACCCTAGCTCATCTAGATTTTTACTGACGGGTTATGGCTCTCGACGCGGGGCTATATCGGTTAAGTTCGATCTCCAGCGAAGGGGTAAGTCCCGCCACTATCCCAGTATATCTTGTTCTATCTAAGGTTGCATCGGTTAGATTTTACCTCTTAGTCAAATCGAGTGTACTGCATCACATCCGTACAAGATCTATCAGTTTATCAAACTCTCTCTGCCATCGTCGGTCCCATGCTGCATCGGTTAGGTTTGACCTACGAGGCTGTCGACAGTAGATTGAGTCATAGGCTTGTAGGTCTTTGCCCGACGTTTCATCGGAGTGGTTAGCCGATGAGTCTATACCTTGAGCAACACGCCCAGCGTATCGGCTCCTTAACCGATACGCACCTATCTTTAGAAGACTTCTATTGACTGTCATGCCTAGTGCATCGGCCTTTCGGTCGATGCACACATACCTTTAGAGATGTCTTCTTATCATACACTCTGCTCTATCTAAGACTGCATCAGTTAGGTTTAACCTCTTAGTCGGATTGAGCGTATCTCATCATGTCCGTGTGAGGCACGCCGGTGCGTCGGTCTCCCTCCAACGTCCATGGTCTCATGCTGCATCAGTTAGGTTCGACCTACGAGATTAGTAGCAGTGGTTCGAGCTGGCGCCCCGGCGGATCTTCACGCGGCGTCTCGGCGAAGTGAGTAGCCAACAAGTTATTCTCAACGTAGGTCCCACATTCGTCTTGCATATTATCTAACTATCGATCCTCTAGGTGTCGATCCGGACACTTTGGACGCTTCCTGGTACTGTCTTGGTTTGATCCAATCTTCCAAGGCTTGCATCTGACATGGCCGGCATCAAAATCTAGCGGGTCTCATTCTCCATCGGCTCGAGTGGCCAATGGATTTAGGTGTAAGTCTGCGTCCGACGTTTGGCCGGTAGGTAGCCGATGACCTCGCCTCTTTCCTCCCTTGTCATCACATTCGGTCTAAGTCTTCGTCGTCTCCGTGTCGTTAGTCCCCGGTCTCATACTGTCTCGGTTCAGTCCGATGTATCGAGGCTGGTCCTAACGACACTATTACCATGGTCGCTGGCCATCGTGGCTTCATGGGGGATCGGGCCCCGCTCCACTAATCGGATGTCGTAGAGCGTCATTGGCTCTTTGGCCAATAGTTCCTCTAATCTATTCCATGCATCTATCTCCCACGTCTCCATTAGCTGTTCAGCCGTTGTTCGAGCGTTACAGCTTTTGTTAGCAACCCAAAAGGGATCCCACAAAATTTGCTATTCTTTGAATACCCTTTGGTGCCCCTATCGGCTCTGCGGCTGATGGATCAGGATCTCGCTTTCACTAGACTCGGAGTCATCACATCCTTCGTCGACATCTGCCTATGCCTTCATCGGCTCCCCAGTCGATGAAAGAGCATCCCAATCCCTATCGGTGACCAGCCGATAGCAAGAGTCATCAGGACGCGGTCGATAACCAACTCGATCCTATCGGCGGCTAGCCAATAGCGAGAGCTCGTATCGGCCCATCGTCCGATTGACCTGTTCGCCTTACCTCCTTATCAATTGCAGGGTCAAATTGACTGGCACGCCCTCGAACCTCGAAGCTTAAGGACTTACACTGGAGCTAAGCAGATCTACCAGGCCTTCATGTGACCGAGCCACCGTCTCTCCCCAATCAGACCTCCGCTTGGCCCGATCGGACACCCCCCGTGAGATTTGGCGGCGAGCAGGTAGTGGCAACTAAGGTGATAGGATAAGAGATATATTGGCCTACCATTATAAAGGACATGGAAAGGTACATAAGAATATGTAAAGGAGGCCAAATACATGGTCCCATTGCAAAGGGCCTAATAAAATGAAATACAACCAATTCTCTCAATATGGACTTTCTACAGTTGGGGAATTGAAATAGTAGGACCATTGCCAAGATCAAGAGGTGATCTTCATTTTGTCATTGTGTCAATTAATTATTTTTCAAGGCGAATAGAAGTAGAAGCATTATCAAAAATTACTTCTATAGTAGTGCAAAAATTCATGTAGAAGAATATCATATGTCGTTTCGGCATACCAAGGGAGATTGTTTGTCACAATTTGAAATAGCTTGAGTTAGGCAAGTTTATGGAAATGTGCGAAGGGCTCAATCTCAAGATAAATTTTGCTTCAATTGGTCATCCACAAGCAAATGACGCAGTAGAGAAGGCAAATGGCAAGATAGTTGTGGCAATAAAGAAAATATTATAAAGTCAACCGAAGGGGAAATAGCCCAAGGATATGCTTTCGGTATTATGGGCATTAAGAATGATGATTGTGAGAGCAACTAGGATGAAACCATTTAGATTGGTATATGGAGATGAGGCAATGATGTCTAGTGAGATAGTTGTATTATCGCCTTGGGTGGTTTTCAAGTATTAGGACAAAGAAGGAAGATAAGTTTTCTTGGATGAGTTGAATGAAGTGTGGGTTGAGGTATTGCACAAAATGGGAAATATGTGGACAATAGAAAGAAATACTACAATAGCAAAGTGTGACCAATGTGCATAAAGCAAAGAGACTAGGTGCTCAAAAATGTGCTAAATGAAGTTTCTATAGGAAAGCTCGAGTCAAGATGGGAAGGACCATTTGTGGTGAAGGAGCAAACATGTACATGCTCCTTCAAGTTGGCTAAAATGGATGGAATAGAGCTGTAGCATATGTGGAATGCTCTTTTGCTAAAGAAGTTCTATATGTAAAAAAAGAAGAAAAAAATATCTTGAATGTATAGTGTACAAATGAAGCAGTTGTGACCATTTTGTGCTTGTTATGTATTCCCCACGCTCTCTATATATAAAAGACAAGACATAGGGTTATGTTCCATAGTGGAGGCCTAAACCTATATAAAAAAATCGTGCATGTTCAAATGTCTCCTTTTTATTTCCATAAGCCAAGATGCCAAAAGGCAATGTGCATTGTGCCCAGTTGTAGTATAAACTCAAATGCTAAAAGACAATTTGCACTCTACCCAATTAGAATATAAACCCTAATGCCAAAAGGCAATATGTACTCTGCCCAGTCAAGGCAATATACACTCATAGTCCAGTCAGAGTATAAACTATAATGCCAATGGGCAACATACACTCTATCCAGCCGGAGTATGAACTCGAATACCAAAAGGCAACAAACATTCCAACCAGTCGGAGTGTAAGCTGAAAAGCCAAAAGGCAACATGCACCCTGCTCAATCAATGTATAAACCGAAATGCCAAAAGGTAATATGAAAAATGAGACATACACAAAACTTGGGGATAGGTGACGTGCCAAATCGAAACGATTTCAAGCCTAAGAAGCTTGAAATATTTGCATGTTCTCCTATCATCGTTTCGTGAGGTAAAGGGGCACGGCGAGCTTTGGTGTGTGTTGACACCTAAGCGCAAAATATCCTAAGTTTGAGTGCCAAGTCGAAATGCGCCAAATCAAAACAATTTTGAGCCTAAGTGGATCAAAATACTCGCATGTTCTCCTATCGCCATTTTTTGAGGTAAGGGGACAACGAGCTTTGACACGTGTTGACGCCTACGCTCAAAATATCCCAAGTTTGGGTGCAAGGTCAAAATGCGCCATTTCAAAAAGATTTCAAGCCTAAGAAGCTCAAAGTACTTGAATGTTCTCCTACCACTATTTTTCGATGTAAGGGGGATGGTGAACTCCAGTGTGTGTTGACACTTACACTCAAAATATTCTATGTTTGAGTGCCAGGTCAAAATGCACCAAATAGAAAATATTTCGAGCCTATGAAGCTTGAAATACTCGCATGTTCTCCTACCACCGTTTTTTGAGCTAAGGGGAACAATGAGCTTCGATGCGTGTTGACACCTATGCTAAAAATATCCTAAGTTTGGGTGCCAGGTTGAAATGCACCAAATCTAAAAGAATTCAGGCCTAATAAGCTTGAAATACTCACATGTTATCCTACCACCATTTTTTGAGGTAAGGAGGATGGCAAGCTCCAACGCATGTTGACGCCTATACTCAAAATATCCTAAGTTTGGGTGCTAGGTTGAAATGTGCCAAATGAAATAGATTTTGAGTCTAAGAAGCTCAAAATACTCAAACGCATAAAGGGAACAAGTGTCTTGCCTTAAGCGAATATGTCGTTTCAAATTTGGTTGAGAGAAAACAATCAGACACACATTGATGCATCAAACACACAAAGGCCTATGAGGTCTACTTAGCTCCAGTGCAAGTTCTTAAATTCTTGAGGTTCACTGTGTGCTAGCCAATTTGACTAGCAATTGATATGGGAGATAGAAAAAATTAGACCAATGAGTCAATCGACCAAAAGGCTGATACAAACTAGAGATTAGTTGAAAAGTGTAAGCACAATATAAAGATAACCCATCGGCTAAAACTTTGATGGAACGTTGAATAAACCTATTAACTTATTAAGATTTACCTTATCCAAAGCAATCTAATAGATTAGACCAAACTGAGGCAATACAAGATTGAGAATAACAAGATAAACTTGATAAACCAATAAATTCTATGTCAACGTGATAGATACACTAGATCAAACCAAGAGATTGAATCAATGCAACCTTAGACAGAACTGAATGCATTAAGATAACCAACAAATATATAAACTTAGCTAAGATATCAGGCCAAACTGAGAAAGTCTTAACCAAGTCGATACATTTGCTATGTGATAAGACTTATCTTTTGATAGAGAGATCGAACCTAACCAATACAGTCCAACCAAAATCGAGATCTCATCAGAAACTACGTTACTCCTATTCCTAGAGGTGATGATGTGCCAAATTTGATTGTGTTGATTTGATTCTTATCTCTTACATGACCCATAGGTATACACATTTATACTCTTGGGTTTATACAAGTCCATGACGGACACGAGATAATATTTTCTAAAGAAAAAGGAAAGAAAACTACTCCTATCTATTTATAAAAGATATTTACAAATAAGGAACCGATTTGTAATGGCTTCAAGAAATAGATTCCTTTTTCTCTACTCGGAGAAACTTTTTTTGAATCCGGTCTTCATTGGGCAATCCCCATCGGCTTTATTAGCTTTTCTCTTTTGACTGAATGCATTAACAACTCTTCAAAATTTTATTGTTAACACATGCCCCCCAATTTCGGATTGTGAGAACTCACGCTTCGAAATTATCCTCTCTGAACTTTTACAACTCCAAAAATTTCTCATGGATCGTTACAACTCATTATAGGCCATTTGACCTAGCTCAAGTAATAATATCTTCAATGGTCTATGATCTTATCCAAAGCTTCTTCCTATAAAAACTCTCCATCTCTCCCAAAACGTCACATCCACGTACTCACTGGAAGAAACTCTTTGTCTCCTTAAATTCCCTGGCAAATCTCTAGATACTCAAAGCTTTTGTCATCTTGTACTCCGATGCAATCCTACTAGCCTCCTTAATGACATCTTCAAACTTTATCCTAGACCTCTTCTTTAATTTTCTTTTTCTCATTGGGATTTAGGTTTTTCAGGTGCTTTCTATCCCATTCATCATGCTCTTCATTTTACTTGTACAACCTTAAAAACCAAATCCTAATTCCCATGGACTGCCCAAATTACTTTTACCTAGACCCCGTAGGTAGCAAATATTTGATAGAAATCCTGAGGATCTGTTTTGGATGGGAACTTTTAAGGATCTGTTTTGGATGGGAACTTTTCAGGGGATTCTTAAATCCCCTAAATCCTTAGTTGTCTAAACAGCCTATCTAGTTGTATATGCATGAGCAATTAGTATCCAGATAAGTGCTAATTGCCTTCCTGGGTTGCTCAGCAAATTCCAAGTGTTCATGTTATATACAAGTATGAGTGCCTAAACTGTTCAACTTAGCTTTGTGCATAAAGATTATTTATGATATAGTATTGTCTTTTCTGATCATACTCAAATGCGAGAAAGATATATTTTTTCTATTTCGAAAATAGCTATTCTGTACAGTACCACATTCTATTTTGCCAAACGACCTTTTAGCTTTATTTTGCCCTTGTCCTGTTCTATTGTCAAATTTTGCTCTGAGTACCTGTGGAAATTTGCGCTACATGATGCAGTGAATTCCATATACGCCTCCACGGATTTCGTAAATTCTATTCGATCTTTGAACTCATTGCCCCTCTTGTACTCGAGTCTCAAATCTGAGATGGACTTGATCTGACTTCTGAACATGTTATTCAGGTATTCCTTGTTCTGGGAGATCGATGCATCAACAATCCACCTTCCAGGGCAGCCTTCAGTGCAGGCAAAGCTGTAAAGTACTCCATTCTGCCTTTTGGTGACGTCTGTTTAATCTGTGTACCGGTTTAAGGATGAATGCCCTTTCAACAACAAAGTTTCACGCCTTGAACTCGTGTTACTGTAAACTTAGTTTGGCATTCTCTAGTTTTTTTGTAACATCGACAAAAGGAAAAATTTGAGACCAAAATAAGCACTACGACTAATGCAAAATCATTTATTGGTTGTAGTGTTGATCATTGTTTGCTTTGTGGCTTAATGAGAATGCGTGCTACTCTCTTGAGTCTTGAATGAGTACATCATACATGAATAACGGTGATAATTTGATATGTCGAGGGCCAAATTTTCCCTGCAAAATAACACTGATAATTTGATAAACGGATGACCAAATTTTCCCTGCGGTAAAGCAAAATTACGGGCATGTTTAGTTTGTTGTTCAAATCAACCTTATCAAAAATCGGTAACATCAAAATTATTTGATAATGTTAAGATAGTGCAATTGTTGTTGGGTTGGAGGCTTACCAAATTTTGCTCTACTTTTGTGATATTTTGATAGAGATTGGTGAAGTTACAACGATAAGAGCTTGTTTTCCCTATCAAAATTTGACATTACTAAACTTTGGTAAAACTGGTTAACTTATGCTTGAGTACATCAAGATAAATAATGTTGAGGGGTTGCATTAAGATTAGATATATGTGTGTGTTATTTATAAAAATATATTTTTATTTGCAATAATTGCATATATTTCTTTAAACAAAAGCGGCTTAGGAGGGCGTTTTAAGGCTGTTGGTGGCAGGTGGCTGTGAGATGACCGCATAGAATATTTTTTAGCTAGTGGGCCACCTGCAAAATGGTGGCTGTCAGGTGGAGATTGGGAATTTTGCAGGCATGCAGCTACTTTTACACTCTTTCAATTGACAATTTTTTTCTTGGGTATGGCCGACTGTAAAATTTCCATCCCAGCCTATGAAGCTAAAATTTATAATAATAACTCATGAAAATATAATGTTTTTAGTTTTTAGAAGTTGTATAAAACATTTATAGGAAAAAATTACACTCAAAAAAAAAATTTATTCATTTGACGGTTTGTGCATGTAACTTAAATATGAAATATTTAGAGAAAAAAATATTTTTTTTCATAGACACATAAATATTAAATATTGCTTAGCTTCCAATATCCAAAACAAATAGTACTAAGTAGTGACACATATAATTTCTTGGTATAAATTATTTTTGGGCAAAATCATTCCCATGGTAAATTTGTTTGATGATAATAAATGATAATTCACATTTTGTATTTATATGAAAATTAATATTTAAGTGTCAAGAATTTAGTTTTCATGATATTTTACGGTATTTGTTAAAACATTAAGTGATATTTTATTTGGGAACATCTAAAGAGCATAAAAGTCTTTTTTTGAAAACTTAATGGTCAACTAACCTTAACTAGACATGATGATGGCTAAAGAAAAATAGGCACTAACGGAAGAGTGATAAAAGAGAGAATTCCAAATTTTCAATGGCAGAAGAGAGAATACAACTGCAATGAGTGGCAAAAAAGAAAAATTCCCTAAATTATGTAGGTATTTTATGAGTAATTAGAGGTAATAATAGAAAAATATTAGACAATTAATTAGAGTTTCCTACTTACTCATGAAACATAAATGAAATACAAATGATGCATGCATCGGTAACTCTTGATTTACTACCGACACCTATTTGGAGCTTTTGAAAATCTTTATCTATCCTCTGCTAGTAGCCACTTATTGTTAGCAGAGTCCACTTTTCGCTCGTAGTCCACTTTAGCCTATATGTGTTGTAAATTTGTTTTAGGCTATATGATCAGTCCTCCATCAAACTGTGGTCCCTCCATGTCTATATATTATTTGAATTCACACTCTCTTTGCTCTTCCTGTTGAAAAAAAATGTATTGATAGGCATTGTAGATAAAGTGATAAAATAATTAAAGGATGGTAGAGAGATGTGAAAGGACTTACAATGAAATCTTCATCAACAATATTTGGACTCTACCTAAAGTAGTAGTAAGTCTTGCATATCTCACTACCTAGCAATGATCACCACATGTTCATGACACTCCAATCATGTAGGTAGTCCTAAAGTGCCTCTAGTCTAAACATTTAGCTCGCAAACACTATTTGTGCTCCCCCTTCCTCCTTATGTATTATACGGTTGATTTAAAAGAAGAAACCACCGTCTCCCACTAGGCTCTAGATTCACTGTGTCAACCCATTGAATGAAGCTATACAACAATCCATGGGTCTAAAAAAATTGTAATAGTAGAATCCACGTCTCATGAAAGTTTGGCATTAGAAGAATCTATTTGCACAAATATCAAACTGTCGAGATGTCATAAATTAGCATCGATCACCACATATGGACAACGAATGGTCACATCAGTGGAGTTAGCTAACCCAAAGGATCTCTTCTCTAGTTCGGATCCTTAGTGAAAAGAGGTTTAGCAACCATTGTTCTTTGTTTCTATAGGAGAGAGATGAACCGGGGTTGTGAGGCTATTTGTGAAGAGTATTCTACCATTATGTGCCTATATATAGTGTGTAGTGTTATGCCATGAGAACTTAAAGTAGTAGTGATTTAAGCATCGTGGTCTGCACTATGCAAAAAAGCAACTCAATGTGCATGCACCGAAAGTTGGTTGTCTTTTGTAGTTGGATTTGACAGAGCTATGGCCCACACTATGTAGTGAAAGCGACTCAATGTGCATGCGTCGAAAGTTGGTTGTCATTTGTAGCTACAATTGTCATATTCGTGGAGTGCACTATGTGAATCAAAGCAACTTGACGTGCATGTGCCAAAAATAGCTGACTATGCTATGTTGATTGTGACTTGACATTGATGCACAAATAGTACTATAGTGAGTAAAATAAGGTCCATAAATAAAACAAATACAGATTGCTTATATAGTGAATACACATTAGTAAAAAAGAGAGAAAATATGTACAATAGAGTAACTACTATAGCTACAACATACTACTAGCGTAGGTCATAACCTCTAACCCACTTCGTCTTCTTGCCTTGCACTTGCACGTGGCCCTAGGAGTAGGTGAGCTGGTTTGGTGGTATGGTATGGCTAGTGCAAGCCTCATAGACGAGAGTGGCAACTGGCCACTCCTATGTTTGCGGTGGCGAGGCACCTCTAAGCTAGGAGGAGTCGAGTACCTCTTAGACCTTCGTGTCCTCCAAGTCATCGGACTTGAAAGTATGTTGCACCCAACCACTGCTATGTTGGCCCTACATGGAGGAGCTAGCACCAGCAAACATCCTGGTAGTGTAGCATGGAACCCTACAAAAAATTGGTTAATCATTGCAAACTGAAATTTCGTGTAACGAAAAGAAATAATGCACCATGCATCTAACCTAATGACCTTGTGGTAGAACATCGAGTATGTGTTCTCCTTGCGTGTACGTGTCAACTCCGGAGGAATCATGCTACGATGTAGTGAAAGCTGTATGGAAGAATATTGATGTAAAACAGCGTGCCAACGATAGAAGAAAACATCGTATGAACTAGTGGATAACTGAATTTACTTCTTGGCTGAGGCTGAAAACATTGTACGAAAGGCAAGCAAAATCTAGCTGTAGTGGCTTATGGAGGGTGCAAAGGTACCACTACAGGAGGAACCGTGTCAACAACATGACAAGTGAGCACATACAGGACTGTGCACATTGTGCTACCAATCCTGTTGAAAGTAACCCTCTGTTCCTTCACAATTAGCACTATCCCATCGTCTGAATGCTGACTCCACATTGGCATCAACCTGGAGTGCACTGTCGGCGCATTTCAAATGTTATTTTGTACGTGTTAGAACCATGAACACATACAAACGAGCTAAAAAAGTGTAAAGAAAATATGACTCACTGTGTGGATGTAGTCCTGGTCATGATGTCTAGGGTATGCATCACCCACGGCAGCAACGTGTGGCTGTGGGTTGGTAGGGGCGAATGTTACATGGGTGTGTGTGCGAGGTTGGTACTACCCAAGGTATCGTAGGTAGGCGACCTCTGTGTGTGGCTGGACTTTGTCAATGACATCCTTCGTTTCCAATAGCCAATCATTAATGTATTTATGCAAATGGGGAACCCACAGAGTGTTGGGTGCCTGTCCCCTACAAGTGTAGCTAGTTACAGAAATTGTATTAGAATTTATAAGTAGGGTGCTAAATAATGGTGCGAAGTTTATATTTGTACTAACAGATGAACGTTGGGTGGCATAGTCTGCTCCATGGCTATAGAGAAATGTTGACGTAGGCCAAACTATTGCATCACACGCTATAGACAGTGGGGCTCGACAAAGATGTCGAAAACCATCGACATCATCGTTAGCCAATACTCCTGGTCATGTGTGCACATAGATGAGAGGCCAAGTGGTGCATAAGCCTCGATGGCCTACGTAGTGTATGGCTCCTAGACAACATCATTGGGCTGCAACCAATTGAACTCCACAAAGTCTGAGTAGTCCCTCCAAACATGCATGTGTGCTCATCAGTGCTGCAAAGTACAACAAGAAGAACATTTCTGTGTTTGTTCACAAGTTTACACTCTAAATTTACACATTATGTACCTCACGATGACACCATATTGTCCTTATTGTAGGATGGTCCTCGACCGACTATCCATACAAAGCATCCTCGTAGGAAGAGTGGTCAATCACTGGGCGATCAATTGTGAATCGCTCAGGCACTTGGAGATGGAGAAGGAATGGGCAATTGACAATGAATGCATCTAGACTAGTCTTCGTGCAAGCGTCACAAAGACCATAGTACGTCGCCGCAAGCATGGTTGATCCCTAGCTCCACTAAGGTATGCTACCATCCTTAGCATCGGTGCTCACACGTGCGTAGTGGATCAATGCCTTGTCAACTACGTGGCCTGCCATGCTACTGAACAACACCCAACAAAAGTGCCAGAGTAGGTACGCCTCGAAGTTACGTCTAACTGAGTATTCGTCAGTGTCAGAGTGGAGCTAATTAGCTTGCACATGAATTTACATGTTAGTACCAATATTGCATTAGAGTTAGGGTGAATATTAATCTAATAAATGTGTGACTTATAGTGAATTGTAGTAGCCACATCTTCGAGGAGCCAATCATAGTGTAAGGATAGAGTGTGTGCAGCACAGCAAGTCTAGGCCAATGCTGCACGTGAGAAAACCACACTGTGATGTCCTACGCCCTATCAACTGGATCCACTATGTTCCCTTCTAGGGAAAGGCTCAAAAGGTACGAGATGTCTTGAAGTATGGGTGTCATCTGCCTGCAAGGAAGGTGGAACGTGTGCATCTCCAGCTTTTAGTGATCCATCAGTGCTACCAGAAGAGACTGATTTGCATCACACCACTTTGCTGGGTCCTTCTCATCCGCCACGGCCTCAAGTAGCCTACACAATGAAATGAGGCTAGCCTCATGCAGCTGGTAAAACATGGCAACGTAGTCAATATTACACATGAATGATATGGACAACTGTAGCCAAAAAAGGGTGGTAGTGCTCTTATCCCTTACAAAACTAGGGGTCTATACAGAGGATAATTTGTGAAGGGTCTGGATAGAAGGTGCTCAGCTTGGCACCCTTAACCTCTAGCAGGTATGAGCGGTGGGAGAGATCAAGCCTATGGTTTAACAACTATGGTGTCTGGTATGCCATACTTGCACAAAAGTTAGCACATTTTTTAATATAAAAACTGTAAGAAAGAGTTAGTTCACAAAATGAAATGACGTACAACATAGAAAATTATGGTAAAGGTACATAGTATTATTACATGAGAAAAGCAAACAACAATAAGGTACATATCATTCATACAACTTAGGAGCAAAGGTTTGGGACACTATAAAGTATGACAACTTAAGTTACACGACCACTATTACACTAGTACATGAACTGACACTAAACCACCGTACCACTATGTGCACAAGAACACCTAGGATGGGATCACCTTGAAGTGGTGCCTTCACCCAGGGTATGATTTCCATCAATGCCTGATCTCGATGGACCAGCTTCCACTAGACTTGGACCTATTGCATCATTATGACACATGTTGTAAGTATGGCCTTTCTAGTCACACTTGCTATAATGTTTATACCTTTCACCTACGTCAGATTCATCCATGTCATTCCAAATGCATCTTGTCTTGTGGCAATTTGCTTTGTTCCTCAATTTTGTTGGGTTAGGAATGTAAATAACTTGGAGATGTTTAGTTATGAATGTCCCTAGAATACTGAAGCCATATATCTCACCACTCTAGGTATTGAGGATTGCTTCTTTCCTAAAATAAGGTGACACAAAATGATGTGTTTTTATTCCACTCAGAGCTCGTGGCAATAACATGAGAATATGGCTTGTGGAGTAAACTAGGCTTTCAGCATGAGCACTTGTAGGTGCCATCAACCTGAAGGATATACTCCTGCATAACTCTCTTATGGTAGATTTCACGCATGCCCTTGTTAACACACAAGATTTCAAACATGTGTTCTTTTGTACCTTTGAGGTATAGCTCGATGTCTTTGAGCCTTTTTACCTTTCTCTAGCATGTACTTAGTTAGTAATGTACCAAAGAAAAGACCAGTGTCTACCATAGAGGGGCTAACTGCTTTGTTCCAATCTCTGAAATACATGCATGTGCCATACAAGATAAATTCAACAATGCCAACCAATGAAATCCCTCGAACACCACACATCACCTAGTTGTAAACCTCTGTCAAATTTGTGATCATTATGCCAAATTGAGAACCAACTCTGTCAAACGATAAGGCCCATTTCTCTTTGGGCTCATTCTTAATCCACTCCAAAATATCTTAATCGACGATACTGACCTTCTTCTCATATGAGGTCCATCAATAGTGAGAGGTCCAAGAGTTTGTGGAGCATCATCCCCTATAGGTGTTGGCCTCTTAGAATACTCATATGTTTGTTTGATAGTCAGCTCGTCTAATCTCCTCTAAAGCTTATTGAATCCATAATGTGATTGTTCTTAAACTGTTGAATTTCTTATCTTTATTCTTGACACATAGTCTCTTGAAAAGATCCATAATGTGATTGTTCTTAAACTGCTTATAGAAATTAGTACACATATGGCACACGAATCATCTACTTTGAACATCTAACCACCTTGGTGGGTAGTCCTTCTCCATGCAATCATTCCTCAATTGCCTACAACAAGCCAGTGTGATGGTCAATGTATTAGTTATACATCTGACCTTATCCGTATAACTATAGACTTAACCTGCTCTAGGAAACAGTACTGGCTATCAGTATTCTCACTTTCAACGAAAGAAAAAACCACTGTTAACACTTGGTTGTTCTCATCAACACTAATTGCTGTCAATATCTAGCTTCTATACTTTTCACTCAGGAATGTCCTATCGATGCCGACGATGAGACGACAATGGATAAATACCTGAATGCATAGACCTAAGGCAAAGAATGCCCATTGTAGCACACTTTGGTTAGGATGGTTAATTGATGAGAATGATTTGAGGTCATAGTAACTTTTCGTATTCCTCTGAAGTATGCAAGTAAGAAGATGAGGAAAATTATCATACGATGTTTCAAATATGCTAATCCTTATCTCTACAACCTTCTGTTTTACCCTCCATGCCTTGACATAGCTTACTATGTATTTAAATTTCTCCTCGATGTGCTTAATAATTGACCTTAGTTTGTACCCTAGGTTATTGACAATATTGAAGTACATCTCTGTTGTAATAAATATAGATGTCATATTTCTATGTTATTTTCTTAACTCTTGTAAGTGATAATTATACTCGATCATGATCGACACTTGCTAGTAATCCTTCCATTTACCCTTGAATACGTGTACCTGCCATGGACACACATCCTTCACGCACTTTATTTCATACACTAACTTGTTTGACTTTATGACTTAGAACTCGCTCTAAAGTGACACCACCTAGTGTTTCACTGTCTCCTTCAAATCCTCTATTCATGCATACTTAGCCTCTTGAAAAACTTAGATCTTATACTCCCATAGCACATGATGCCCCTCTGAGATAACAAGTCTAGAGAAGTCCTCGCTAGTCCATTCTGCAAGCATTACATTCTCCTCCTCCTCATTCGATGGTTCATCATCCTGTGCATGCTCGTTATCAAAATTGTTTATATCCATTTCCTCAACGATGGTGCCGATTATCTCTTCCTTATTTGCTACTCTTGTTGGTAACCTATCTTCTTCTTCTTGCACTCCCTCATTTCTCTCCGTTGTTCCAGTATCACCTCCCATCACACTTGGATCCTTACCATCTTTCACGGCCATTGGAACGGTGTTATGCTTCTTGTAGACCGACACAAGTATGCCAAGTAGCCAACCAAGTTAAAATGCATTCTCTACGTGCCATTTTCAAGTGGCAGTAAATCCAACGGCATAAATTCCAAAAAAAACCTTCGATTGTACGACTCACTGTATCATACATGGTTATTGCATTGATCTAGGGTTTAACTTGGAAGCCTCGTATCAACCAGTTGTATACCGACTTGAAACTTTTCTCAGCCGACCTATCAATGATCTTTACCGTTGAATTGAACTTGGATAAATCCATACCATGTGAACTATAACTAACATTTCCTTGCACATGAAATAATTAAAATACCACTTTATTTCACATATCTATTTTAAAAAAATAGAGTTAAACAAGGTTCGAAAGTAATCATTGGATCTAGTACATGTAATCGAATATTTATAACCACTATGTCTGCAAAAATTACAACTTCTAATAGGTTATAGAAAATTCTACTAACCTACGAAACTACAGATCTACAAATGGAATAATTTATTTTTTATCATATTATACATGAAAATATTATAGCACTACATATACTGCATCATTTTATTAACATTACAAATGGACAAAATCTTTTACCTGCTGATGAGTCTAAAAATCTATAGGGTTTCGCCGCTTTGCTTTGCCTCCACTTAGCTTTCTTTTCTTCTTTTTCCTATAATTTTGCATATTTTAATTAAATTTTGGGCGGCTAGGAGGTTTTATACAACTGCCTAAAATATGCCATATGAAATGGTGGCAAGGAGTAATTTGTAAAATTATATGCTACTCTTTTCGCTCCCATGATTGGCCTTAGAATTTTGTAGAAGACCTTCTAGCTGAGTTTTGCATGTGGCCTCTTTTTTTTACGTTAGGTATAGTTCTGTAATTATTTCAAACGAAAATATACTTTTATATATATATATATATATATATATATATATAATTCTTAAGAGACTAGTGCCATCTGCGCGGCCCAGCAGCCCAACTACAATCCCCAGTTCCGCACCATGCCACTTCGTCTCCGGGTCGCTGCCTGCTTTTCTTGGGAATAGTGAGCCACCGGCCGCTGTTTCCAGCCAACCTGCACCGTCGCACCAAGCACCCGGGGCGGGCGGAAACATGATCGTCTGCGTCGCCGTAGTCTGCCACCAGGTTAGAAACCCACTCGCATCCCTCCCTCCCTCGCGCCGGATCCCATGATCTGATCTCGTGTCCTCGCCGGCGCCGGCCGGAGTAAGAAAGCGCTGACCTTTATGCTTTCCCTTTGCGCTGCTGCAGAACAATCCTCTGTACCTGCAGAGCTTCACGGAGGCGGACGACGCCCTCAAGCTCCACCACGTCGTCCACTGCTCCCTCGACGTCATCGACGAGCGAGGTATAGGCGCCTGATCCAGATCTACATGTTTCTCTACTCTTTTCTGCCAGATGTACTTGAAATGCTCAAATCATACTCGCCTCAGGTCCAATGCTAAAAGATAGAGAATATGCGGCATCACGATCCGTAGTCTAAGGGTACCGAAATTATAAAGTTTGTAATTAGAGGATTGGTTAAACTGAGTGTCAGATTAGAGATGGTGAATCTGAGGAATTAGCTTCAAATTCTAATGGTGTATGCTGATGAATCTGAGGAATTGAGGTTATACCTTCGCAATTGGCTCTGTTGCTTAACCTGTGTGAGCCTTTGAATACGCGTTGAACTATAGCGTGTAGGAGTCCCATATGAGTATAGCCGAGAAGAGTGATAGTTACTGGCTTATCAACTGAATTACCGTACGAATATGTTATTAGATATCGTTTGCAGTCAAGAAAATCCCTCTTAACTTTTTTTTTCATTCCTTTGACAGTGAACAATCCTAAAAGGAATGCGCCTGCACTGAATGAGACATTTTTGGGTCTTCTATACCCGACTGAGAACTACAAAGTGTAAGTTGCAATTCCTGTCTATGTTTTCCATTATTTTTCCCTTTTCTCCTCCTTCATTGCTTCTCTGCCTCCACTTGTTAGTGAAGATGATCAGTTTTACATTAAGAAGTGAAGACAGAGGATATCATATTACGAAAAGGGAGATTGCATCTGGCATTATATTATAGTTTTATTAATTGACAAACATTCCAAGGATTATACACTTTCTGATAGGTGATAGATGGTTTCAATATATTCATGCTTCACCTCATTGACATGTTATTATTGCTGCTGAAGCACTTCCTTCAATTGATAAACTATGACAATTTATTATGTGCAGGTATGGCTATTTGACAAACACAAAGGTCAAATTTATCATGGTCACAACTGATCTTGATGTCAAGGATGCAGATGCCCGAAATGTAAGCTCTTAAAATCATCTAATTGTGCTTTTTTTGAAAAAATAAATTGAACTTGTCAAAAGAATGACCTAAGCTAATTAGTTAAATATATCTGTCATCAGTTTGTGAAGAGCGGCTACTGAGATATTTTATTATAATTCAGTAGATCTTTTTTTGTAAGAATGCTCTGGCAAATGGTTTGCTGTTCATGCTTATTTATTTCATATTTAATGTAGAAAGCATCTGGTTCACCCTTCCAGCATTAATAAGATGGATATCAAGTTTCAGATGATATGTAGGTTTTCTAAAGAACATTGTACTCTATGTGACACAGCTCCTAGATGCACTGAGATAATGGTACATCCATTTGTGTATGTGCATATAATTTGTAGTTCATGCTTGGTCTACTATGGAGGGAGGAAAATAATGCCTTCTCATCCCAATCTTCATTTTCTCAGTTTTTCAGGAAGTTTCATGCTGCATACGTAGATGCTGTTTCAAACCCCTTCCATGTTCCAGGGAAGAAGATTGCCTCAAGAAGATTTGGTGCTAGAGTAAGCACAATTGTGAAATCCTTCGGTTCAGGGACAACTGCCTGAGTGCCACTTGTTCTTAATTCCCCCTAAAATCAAGCATTAATCCTTCCCCCTTTGTTGACAATTCATTTCTGAATCTCCATATTGTACCCCGTATGCGTACTGAACAAGATGTTAATTTGATAATTAAAAAAAGAAAGAAAATATGGTCTCATTCAAAGTTTCTGTGTCCTTTTTCTCCTTTCAGTGCTCCTATTCTCCATCCAATGATGTTACTTCCTTTGTCTTTATGCGTGGGCTGTCTCCTGCTGCACCTATTTCCTCCTAGCTGCAGACAGTAATGACTCTTTTCAATGTATATGTGACCATCCTAGTGCAAGTTCAATGAATGACATTTCATCAGAAGTACTGCATAGTTTTCCTGCATATGCATCAAGTATATACTGATGAGTGATGAGGAGCTAGCTCCTTAGCCTCCTTTCATCTGGTAGACAAACCGACAAGAATCTCCATGTACCTACTCCCACAATCCAGTATCCACTGGTTCTTCTCTTCCTTCATAGATACTCCTATGAGTATATCACCATCACTCACTGCTGACATCGGAAAGCACGAACATTTTGCGCATGGTCTTGGAAGTTCAGACGTACGACTGCACGAGTGACGTCTCCGTTGATTTGTCACGAGTTGCGGCCACATGCTGCTTCGCTGCCTCTGGGGACAGATTGCCATCTGAAACGCCATTGTACAACAGTTGTACTGACCCAATAATGCTCTGAAGCTGGGGGCAGGCCGTGAGCCAGCTCCCGTGGTGCCGAC
Organism: Oryza coarctata; assembly: GCA_030770085.1. Lineage (NCBI taxonomy): Eukaryota > Viridiplantae > Streptophyta > Magnoliopsida > Poales > Poaceae > Oryza > Oryza coarctata. Next base: position 14,700,020 of record CM061479.1, on the reverse strand, counting down.
AGGGAGTCGAGCTCAAGCAGGAGTGACTTTTACCGTCTACAGTTGTTACAACACATTTTACCACCATGGGTACAAGACATATGAACGGAATGCAGGAACATTTTTCGACTTTCACAGGAATTAAACTATTTCATGTGAAATTCATGTTTCAGGGAGCGTCTTTTTTAAAACATTAGAAAAATGTTTGATAACTATTTCTGAACTTCAGGGTATTGTTATAGAATCTGATACCAGGTGTCTGTGACTCCCAACAGCACCTCTGTCTTTTTTCTTAATCTTCATGTCCCTTATTTCATTATTTACTCCTTCAGTTAATGATAGATACTAGCAGCTTTCTGGCCTACTATTGCTTTATAAAAAAAATCCAGCATTTCAGCATTTGGAAAACTCGTAGGTAAGGTTCATTTGAATTGGAGGATTGGCAAAGGATTTTTTTAATTCAATTTTCCTAGAATTTTTTTATAGACCCCTCTGATGTATAGAAAGAAGACAATGAATTTTTTACAAGATTGCATTCCTATGGGTAATTCCTAAGAAAATAAGTAAAATATTAGATCTCTTGTAAACTTTTCTTTGGTTTATTTTTTTCTTGTGTTGTGCAATCAAAGGTTGCTCTTCATGTTTTCTGTATTTTTAATTCATGTATTATTAAAAAAACATGCTACTTTGACTCCTTCATTTTTTTATGTTTGTGCATTTTTTTTTCTATGATGCATTCTTAAGGACCCTAAACAACAAAACCTTAAGTGCTCAGCCAAATGCTAGCCAGCAACAGAAATATTTTTTACATAGCCTGCAGTTTCGAGTTGTTTGGTAGATCGGCTGACCTGTCCAAGCACGAAGAAAGCTAGCTAGCAACTCCATTTCTTCATCCTGCTGACCAGCGTTGTTTTCTCATTGAGCACAAGCAAACTAAACTAATTGCTTGACTGTTAAGTATTAGCACCAGAGAAGGCTAGGTACCTTAACAAGCTTTTCCAAAGCCGTACTTTTGTTTCCTTGTCTGCCTGTATCTGTATTTGACCCCTTCTTTTCCATGTCACTCGATAACGGAAACAATATGGTTATCAAAGATAACAAGGTCATGTTATATAACTCGAAATACCGATTAATGGAATGCGCTATATTAAGCTAGCTAGCTGGCCACACAAAACAAACAAAACATGCATATGCATCAACTTTAAGATCAATTGGCAATGGCCGCAGACAACTCATGCATGCTCGACTGATCATAGATCAATCAGAAAAATGGGAGAAAAAGGTCAAGGCTTATACCAATCAGAGTCTGAAGTTAACCATATTAGGAAACAGGCACCAAATTAAATCTAAGAGTTTGATCAGTTCAACCTGAATAAAATACATTTATCAGGAGAAATTTTACAGTCCTTCAGATGTTCTGAAAGGTTACCAAAATTTTAGTGTGAAAATTGGTACTTCTTGGTACCTGTGCTATTGAGAGGTATAAAATTTGCACTAGATATTCTATGTAAAATCACTCTTATCAGCAATATTGTACCACGACTTTGTGATCAGATAACTGATGTAGGCTAGCGCCTATGGCTTAAATAGGGAACCTGACACCCCACCTGCAAGAAAATTGGAACAGTTGGCTTGTCCATCACTTCTATGCACTTGGAAGCTTATAGAGTTTTTTTGCCTAGCCCCATCCATTTCTCCTCTTCTTCAGCAGGCGTCTCATCCCATAGATCACGTCGCATGACAAAACTAGAGTCCCAAAGATAATGCAATCAACACGCGCTACAAGCTATAACTAGTCTTAAATACTTATACGATGAAGAAATAGGTCAGCTTGTCCTATCGCCCATCCATGGAAGCTTCCAGAATGTTCCATTTCCCTACACCAGTATAAATTTATTGAAGGCAATAAGCTTTTCTTACCGTAATGAACCGTTTTGCATGCCCAAAGTTAGACTCCTTAAGCACAATTCTTGCCCAAATCAGATAAATACAATCTCAAATTCTTCTATCAACCAACAAAAATAGAATTCGCATGCGCCTCGGAATTACTAAGTCTGCATCGGCACACCGCACAGAATCACAATCTAGCTAGCCATATGAATGGAGCTATTCAGATCCAGACCAATTTCCGTATAAGGGGATCATCATCTCCCATCTAATCCCATCTCACTCCCGCAGATCAATCAATGCAGAGAATTAACCAAGATCGACCAGAAATTAAACGTGGAAGCACGATTAACTACGAGCAAATCTAGATCATAATCCTCAAGTATTATTATTGCAAAGAGAAATTATTTCATATGATCTGACTCAAGATCACGCCTAGCTAGATATCCTAGCGAGATAGAATAGAATACTGCAAGCACAAGCACACGCTCACACCCTGCTCGAGCTACCCCTAAGAATTATGGGTAATTACAAGCAGGTCCTTCTTCTTTCTACCTCTTCTTCGTCTTCGTCGCCTTCTTCTCGCTCTCCTTTCTTCTCATCTCTGTTGCTGCAGGTTTCTTCTTCTTTGGCTTTGTCACCTGGTAGATCTCGGACACTAGGCAGTAGAGCCTCGTCCTCTGAGAGATCCGGGCACCTCCTGCTCGTCATAATATCCTGCTCCTCATCGCTGAGATACTCAGCAGGGCGGGGCACGGCCTGCGGCGGTGGCGGGGCGTTCATGGAGGAGCCCGTGGAATCCGCGGAGAGGGCGGCGGAGCGGGTGCCACTGGTGGACGACATGTTGCTCCCGCTCTGGAGGATCAGCCGCTTGGCTGCGGCGAGCTCGTGCACCGTGATAGCCCCTGCCACGCCCATCTGCTTCATCTTCACCATCGCCCGGCAGCCGACGCCTTGCATTGTTAGGGTTTTCTCCGTGTTGCCATCGACGTGGCGACAACCCTTTTTTTTTCCTTCTCTCTCCCTCTCTTCCTTTGGCTCAGTTCCCCGCTTTATTTCTCTACTTTTTAGGCTTCTTTTTTATTTTTCTAGAAGCAGCCAGCATGGTGATCAGCTCCAACCGAAAGCCGGGCTGCAGGTTTGTGCTAATCACTATACCCATACCTGTATTATATAGGGTTGTTTTTAGTAACAAAAATGTTTAGAATTACTAAAGATATCATAACCGAAAACTTTAAAGTATTTCTAAAAAGCAAAGTAGACGGCACATAATGGCTATTGCGGTCTGGTTGTTTGACTCAAACATGTCTACTAATTTTCAACGCGTATACATGTACCCCAAATATAGCTGCGTTAATAGAGAAGTACAATAAATATAATCAATCAAAAATGTATAAATATGCTATAATAAATCTATAATCACCATGACAATTATTGATAGATACTGTCGGTACAAATATAGTTATCAATTAACTATATATTGGCAAAAGTTCTTAGGAGATTATTTGTTGACAATACTACTACATGGGGCATATTATGTGTCGATAATCATCTTACGGAAAAGACTTGTCAATTGGATCTCAATTGAACAACCTAGATTCATCTATCCAAACAAATATATATATATATATATATATTCTATTTGTTAGATGGCCAGTCACTATTTATATTTATATTTATGACCGTTCGTCTTCTTAAAAAATTATCATAAACAATTAAAATGATGTCATATTATCAAAATCCTAAATATAAGCACCAGGAGGAGTTTTTAAAGTAGTCAAAATTTAAATAGTGGTGGCCATTTATAAAGAAATGTAGTGAGTACTGTCTTACTCCACCCCATCCCTAAGCCCATTGACCAATCGCGCGAATCCGCCGCCATCGCGTGAGGCCGCCACGGCGAGGCGCTGCGTCCTCTCCCGCTTTCTGCTCCTAGGTGCTTATTCCCCTTTATGTCTCCCAATCCCCAAGTGCCGCCGCCGCCACCCCATCCGGCCAGCCAGATCTGGCCATCGCGACCTTGCAAATGCCAAATCCAGCCTCCTAAGGTCGTGCCTATTGGGTCGGCTGGCCAGAGGAAAGGGAAGGGGCATGGTCAGCAGAGACCATGGGGCATTGGATCCGTTGACCACGTAGGGCGGTGGGTTTACGACGAGGACGAACGAGGAGGCAACAAGAGCAACCACGCGACGGATGCAACACGGTGGGGGTGACGTTGCGGCAACGATCGGTGGTGACATCACGGACGCTATGTTTACCGGTGAGTGAGCCGCTTCACTCGTTCGATCCCTCCACTATGTCTGGTTGTATGTTGTGGTCAGATGTTTGTGGTGTTGCTTGCCGTTGAAAAATGCTCACCTGCAGGGGAAGGCTGTGTAGTCAGAGGACTCATTTTCGATATTGTAAGAAACCGGCAAGGTTTCTTCTGTGGATTTTACCTGCATTTTTTCGGGAGCACCTGTTGCAACCTGAGAGTCATTTCAGTCATTATGCGATGTATCAGATTACTGTGCTGGAGCTGATGTTTGCCCGGACCATTCGCCCTTACTGATCATTGCTACCAAAATTTTGAATTCTTCCCTTACAGGCTATTGTTTGCATGATTTCAACCATGTTTTAAATGGAGCCGCTGAGCATGTCTTAGAAAAATTAATTTGATCCGCTCCTCATGGCAAATCCAGGATGTAAATTGAGAGGGTGATAGTGTAAAAACATAGCATGACTAAAGCAATCTATTTTCCGATGATATGACCAAAATGCGCATATGATCAAAAGAAAATGCATTGCTTTCTCAATTTTAGTTTGCAGATATATTAACATATCCAAAAAAAATCTATGAACAAATTGGTATGATTTACTTGTAGTACATTCCATATCTGATATTTATAACTTTCGGCACTACTGCAGGAAAGCAACAAGACAGCTAGCATCCTGCCATCCTTGCCATGCAGCCAATTTTATTCTAGTTACTAATTAGGGTTATTAATGGCTAATTAGAGGGAAGGGCTAGAGGTCGGGCTGGCACCCCAACAAGCTCCAACAGTGGATCTGCCACTGCTGCTAGTTGCTATGGAGAAACTTGTTTGGATAAATTTGAAGTTTATAGGAAATTAAATAGCTATTGTTCCTCTAGTTCCTCATAAGCCTTTATAATTATTGTAAGTAGAATTGGATTGGCAAGTTTTTCTGCTGTGTTACAAACATACAAATGTAGACTTGTTGGATCTGAGCTTTGCTATATGCTTATGGTTTTACCTGCTTCTTACTTTTTTAATCTTTTTTTCATAATTGCTTTATGCCTAATTGTACATCTAGCATGTATGTTCTTGATTTATTCAAGTTAAAGTAGTTAGATGCTGGCAGGCTAGCACTGAATCACTGATGTATGTGAGGTTCCATGTTTGATTTTGTGCAGAAGATTTAGAATATTGTTGACTTCGACACCTAGCTTGATAGGCAGGCCTTGTGGGGTGGGCATGTGCCCAGCCCAACTCCTCATTACTGCACTTGCAAGCCACTATTCATGCCGTCAAGGAGGTACATATCCATCAACCAGCTCATATGTTGAATGTATACAAGTATGGAACAATATCTGTAACTATTATTCTTGATAGAACTATAATTACCAGTTGTTAGGACAGTTCTTTAATTAAGAATACTATGCTGTATGCAAACTGACTATGACAATTGATGTACAGTTATGGCAATTCCTTGAAATAGTAATGCCTAGTGATCCTTTCCCACCATGAAAGAGTACATACACTAGTGATCCTTTCCCACCATGAAAGAGTACATACAGGTAAGCACCACATGTTCCATTTATATTTGGTACTCAACTGTTTACATCACATTTTGGCAAATGCAGTCTTTTTTGGGCCCTTTTGGATCATGTATGTGATTTGTGCTGTATGGTGTTATTATTGTGACGAATAAAATACATATGTTATATTTCCTTTTTCCACTTGGATGCATATACTGTAGTAACTATTGTCCATCTCAGTATGAGATAAGACTGATAGTAGCAGCGGCTTTGATGAAATTGACTTTTTTCCAATGTAGTGAATATGTTTGTTCTAGAATGTCTGTTCACGGCAAATTAGTCTGTAGGATGGTTTAGAATTGACTTAAAATGTTTGGATGCTTGTGTTCAGGTGTGAAGAATACCTGTTAATTAGAGACTTCGATAGTTGTTGATAGATTTCTTATCATTCACTATAGTCTATATATGGTGATTTAATATTATTGTCTATCTAATAACATAATTTGAAATTTTTGCAGCTCTGTTCTGCGCTGATGATGTACGTTTCACGGCGGTTACATAGTTTTTAGAGTGTCTCTCCATTTCTGTACACAAGGCATACTCCTTTGCAGTTGTAGTACTGAAGCTGTTGTTCTATCGAGATTTGTTATCTCTCTATTCGGAAGATGATAATACAGTTGTACATTCCATGTACATGTCATTTCTCATAAAATGAAATGGTAAATTCAATATTTGTTGGAATGTATGAATATGGGAACTGTGCTCAGTATGTATATTGGATCTATTATAGTATTCTGTGGAACCTTTTTCTTTTATCCTCTGGTAAGGCGTACTGACATAATATATGTCGTCAAAGAGTGTTATTTTCCATCCAACTGTCTGTCGGGAATCTATAAACTGTCGGCAAAATGATATCTGTCGGTAAATATTATCTTCTGGCAATGTTTTTGCAGCCATGTCAGTTTATCTGTTGGGAAAGATTTATCTGTCAGAAAGGTCTTTGCCGACAGCAGTTGTCCTTACAGACATTGTCTGTCAGTAAAGATTTTCCCGACAGTTAACTTGGTAGTACATGGGTCCTTTACCGACAGATTTGCACTTAAGGATTTTGAGGCATGGTGTAGTGAATAGTGAATTCTATATCTCTACATGTGATTTGCCACTCATTATGAACACACACTTGGTTAAATGAATCTCCATAAACTTTCTCCCTACTAGCGCTCTCGATATACTAGAAAATATGTGTCAGTTGACACGCCGGCATAACATAAGCTCCTTCAAACATGGAGTCTTGCCTTCTTTTTATGTGCTAAGAACTAGTTGAATTCTCTCGTTGGATCCAATAAAATTACTAACCGTGGAGATGTACGGCTTGTTGAGCTTGCATATCACCATGTGTCCAGCTACTGTTACACTATTTTCACGCACCTACTGAGCCGTTCGATGCCATCCTAGCGACTCATAGCGCAAACGCGCGTACGCGATGCGTCCACGAGGCCAAGAGGCGAGGAATAGCCCATATATTACCCCATAAGTTTGCACAAAAGCCCAGTTTCTTTTACTAATTGCATAGTGCTATTTTTCAATTATAGCCCGATAACTCTGCATGATTGTATCCTACAAAACTTATAAAGTAAGTAGTGATCTATCTATTCTACCGAGTTCTATGCGAGAAGAGCAATAAAACGAACCCAATATCCAATATGTTCATACGATAATAATGACACTATGTGCACATATTACATATAAGTTAATTTCAACATCACAATCTAATCTAAATTCTCATATAATTATGAAACGATTCAAATGATATTTTCCTAAGGATTATATTTGACATTATGTTGCACACTTAGTGTACAATCTAATTTTAACATATCAATCTAAAATTACATATACATGATTATGATATAATCTAGACAAAATATTTAAAAACAAATATATTACATGATGAAAAGTGAATTTCTTTGATAGCATGTGATTTCTCTACTCTTTAATTTTACACATTCACAATTTCTTTGATATAACATACACTTACTCTTCTCTTTATTCTTGCATACCCACATCAAGGCGCAAGGTGTTTGGCTAGTTCTATAGATGATTGTCTATAAAAGGTGAGGCAAAGCTCTTTGTCTTGTTTGAAGGTGGTTGACTTGATTCTACAGCAGGATGACTTAATGCATAGAAGTGATTTATCTGTTGTAATGATATTTGCGTGAACCATTATGTAATAGGAACATCATATCTAAAAAGCTAATAATGTAGTTATATCGTAATTTTTTAACATTTTTAACAGCACCATATTTTTTTTAACATTTTTACTTCTAATTTTGTATCCGTGCGGATTTGTTTTGGATTGGTATTGTAATGATTTAATCTACACTAATCTTGTTTGTATTTGCACTCTGCCCCATCTTTTTTAGTTTTGAATATCTTTACGTGGGAGTTGGCCCGACACGTTACCTTTTTATCTTCACTTATTCTCTCTCATTTTTTTAACATCTAATATTTTTTAAAACAATTAGTTTTTATTTTTCTCGTAAAATGTCATATATATTTTTTATTGTAAAATCCTCGATTTCTTTTTTTTTTATCTATCCTTTTCTCGTTTCCCCCCCCTTCCGGTTGGCCTCCACGCGCTACGGTCACGTCCGCACCGCGCACGCGAAATGCAGGCAAAGGCGCGTGCCATGCCCGTCCGTTCGGACACCCGCGCGGCCCAGTTATGGCCCATTGACCCATGCGGAACCAACGCAACGTGCGCGAGCGCGTGCGCTAGGAGGCCGCGCGCCGCGGGGGAAAGGCTACTTTTGTTGACCAATTGCCGTAACGCCAGATCGACCAATCAGCTGCCTGGGATCCCGTCGACTTGTTTTTTGTATTTTTCTAGGGGCCCAAAGTCACGCTGGTCTGCATCGGTCGCTATACCGTACTCGCTTTATATGTGCTGTCTAGGCAAAGAAAAATGTTTATAAAGGGTAAAGATATCCTACCCGAAAACTCTAAAATATTTTTAAAAACAAATTAGATGGCACAAGACGGTTGTTGTAGTCCAGTGGATAAACTTACACACGTTTACTGGTTTTCGATGCATATAAATGTATAAGCCAACTATAATTACGTTAATAAAGAAGTATAATGAATATAATCAATGGAAAATATATATATAAGCGTTATAGTAAATCTAGATACTTGATAGCATTTACACATTATTGATAACAGAGGAATTTCCTCAAAAACTGTATCATCCACTTTAGATGAATTTCAAATGTACCCTACACCTCCATCTATTTGCCACCACCGAGAATGTTATTCATGTGTATACACACACTTCCTTTTCTCTAAGTATATTTTAGAGCACTACTATACGTCTTAGAAAAACTCTTCCAATCAAATTAACTTCCCAACCATTTAATTTAATCGGATAATATTATAAGAAATATAGATTTACTCACAATATACCATATGTAAGAATTTTATAAAAAAATTACATATATAATTCGTTCCTATATTTTACTATGTCTTCCTCTCCATCAGAAGTCAACATTTACTTTCTCTCATCACCCTCAATATCCGTTGCTGCGTGCTGCAGTAAGATCATGTAGCTCAACAACAGGAGGTAGCAGCTGAACACTGCTTGCGTGGCAAGTAGAGTCAGTAGTGATAATTGTAGTGATAATTGAGGAAAATGTATTAGGCTAGCTGACTGGTAGATTCAGTCCAATAATCAATTATTAGGTGACAAGGGTTTTTTTTTCTGGAAGCACCCGTAAAAAGCTTTGCACTTTAATATATTAGAAGAAACAGAGCTTACAAATTCAGCGCTAGCAGCAGGACCCGCCAAGCAAAAGACAAGCTTGTCTGTGATAAACAATAGTTTGCTCTTAAGCAAATGATTTCGTGAAATGAATTCTTAAAGTGATCAAACTAAGTTTCCATCATAAGAAGGAATGAAAAGGAAAAAAAAAAGACCCATAGAAAGATGGTTTTGTCAAGAAGGTGCGCACTTTCCAATATCATTTTACTGCTACGTTTTTGTCGACCATTTGACAAATTCACTCTATGAACAGCTAGCCAAGTGTTGCACTTGTTAATTAAAGGAAGGCCCTGTCGATGATCAGTATTGCGGCAGCAAAAAAAGGATGCTATGGGCACCATGGATCAAAAGGAGGCTTTGGATACCATGGATCATCTCCATTCACCAACCGTGTCATGCTGTGATGAAGAGGAATTATTGGGACTGTTGATATAGTGATATCATAAGAAGTTCAAGTGTATTGTAGTACATTGTTGTTCACCTTACATGAAATTATCTACTCTCTGTGTTAAAAACAGATTTCATCTTTATTATTTGTATTTATAGATATTATTTTTAAGAAATTAGAGTTTGAGAAAGCAGGAGACAAATTTATTGAAGTTTAAGAAATTAGAGGATAAATATATTAGAATTAAAAAAAATAAAGAATATTTTGTTTTTTTATTATATATTGATATGTGTAAGTTAAAAGAAAGATAAAATATTTTTATGAGAAAGATGCTAGCTAGGACACTACAACTAATGTCGGTAACTCAGATTCCTATATCTATCGTGCCAATCATCTATCTATCTTCAACCTCTAGCTGGGCGGGTGGATAAGGTTGCAAGGTGACTGCAGACGTGGAAGCCCCAGATGCTCACACCTGGAGGTCACTTGTTTTCAGAATCTGAGACAAGCTCGCCATGCTGCTTGTTACTGTTACCCTGTACTTAACTCGGACAGTCTATCTACTACTAACAGCAAGTTCATTTTAACTGCAAGATAGGCCAGATGTTAATTTCAAATATGCCCTGTTATTTCGATCTGAAGAGGATTGAATTGTTTCGTTGAACTGTTTCTGAATCTCGGAATACTTGGGTTGCTTTCAAATTAACCTGACGACGGCTACAATGAGATAGACAAGAGGTGAGGCAATGAGCAAATCGTCTGGGAGTAGGCCGTTCAGCTTCAGTGGAAACTTTTTGAGTTTCGCCACATGATATGTTTAATGTGGTTAGGCAAACCATGCTTGGGGATTTATTCAATTAGGTGAAGTCGCACAAATAACATTTCAGCGTTTGGCTGGTTAATAACCAGCTGCCAGTCAACACACAAACAGCTGCTTACTAACTGCTTAATTAACTGTTAGTCATCTACAAAATTACATGCCAAAGCTAGTTAATTTTGCTTAAATGCTTACACCTGGCTAATCATTACTACCATAATACAACCAGTATCCGTATCCCAGCTGTATCACAAATTATAACCCATAAATATCTATCCTACTGCTTTTCTAGCCTGTTTGGACTGAAAACATGAATGCAGCACATCGCTGATCATCTTCAGTTCCAGGCATATAATCAATCCGTGAGTGGTTTCTATAGAAGACTATATAAGGGGTTAGGGTCTATACATATACAACCCAAGTCAGTGGTCTGTCTAACACCCCCGTAGTCGTAGCGGAAGGGGAACGGACGTAGAGACTGGACCGAAAACTGGTGAACAAAGGCATGGGCAGGCCTTTGGTTATTATATCGGTAAACTGATGTGTCGATGGTATATGGAGTATCCGAATCTATCCTAATACGACCTTGTCACGGATAAAATGAATATCGATATCGATGTGCTTGGTGCGTTGATGATGGACCGAGTTAGCAGCCATGTAGACGGCACTGACATTATCGCAGTAGACGACGGTCGCGGTGGAGAGGGGTGCACGGAGCTCCTGGAGAAGCTGGTGAAGCCAGCAGCACTCGACGACGGCATGGGTGACGGCACGGTACTCGGCTTCGGCGCTAGACCGGGACACTATAGTCTGACGTTTTGAGGATTAGGATACGAGAGTGTCATCGAGGTAAACGTAGTAGCCGGACGTAGAGCGTCGAGAGTCGGGACAGCCTGCCCAGTCCGCGTCAGAGTACGCGATGAGGGAGTCGATGGGGCTGGAGCTGAGATACAGCTCGCTGGAGAGGGTGCCCTTCACGTAGCGTAGGATTCGCTTGAGCAGCGCGAGGTGAGGTTCGCGCGGAGCATGCATGAAGAGGCACACTTGCTGGAGAGCGTACGTGAGGTCGGGCTGGGTGAGGGTGAGGTATTGGAGAGCCCCGGCAAGACTTCGATAGTGAGAGGGATCGGCAACAAGTGCGCCATTAGCAGCGGAGAGTTTGGCTCGAGTGTCGACTGAGGTGGCCGTGGGGTGCCAATCGGCCATGCCCGCACGCTGGAGTAGGTCGATGGCGTACTGGCGTTGGGAAAGAAAGAGCCCGTGAGAGGAACGGGTGACGGAGATGCCAAGAAAATAGTGGAGAGGACCAAGATCGGACATGGCGAACTCAAAGTAGAGTCGGGCCATGATCCGGTCGAGGAGAGATGTCGAAGATGCTGCAAGGGCAATGTCGTCGATATATAGAAGTAGATAGGCAGTAGCGGAGCCAATATGGAAAGTGAACAGAAAACTATCGGACGCAGAGGCCACAAAGCCGATGTGCTGAAGATAGGTAGCAAAGCACTGGTACCAGGCATGAGGGGCTTGTTTGAGGCCGTAGAGAGAACGTTGAAGAAGACAGACATCGTCGGGACGAGAAGGGTCGACGAAGCTTGGGGGCTGCTAGCAGTAGACCGTTTCCATCAGATGGCCGTGAAGAAAAGCATTCTTCACGTCAAACTGATGGACCAGCCAGGAACGCGAGGCAACCAAAGTGAGGACGACCTGGATGGTGACAGGTTTGACGACGGGACTGAAGGTCTCATCGTAATCGACACCGGGTCGTTGGGAGAAACCCCGGACTACCCAGCGAGCCTTGTGACGGGCAAGGGAGCCATCGGCGTGGAATTTGTGTTTGAAAATCCACTTACCGGTCACAATGTTGGTGCCGGGAGGACGGGGGAAGAGGCGCCAGGTCTCGTTGTCCATTAGGGTCTTGTACTCGTCGGCCACGGCCGCGCGCCACTGAGGGTCGGCTAGGGCGGAGCGAGATGTCGCCGGGATGGGCGAGATAGAGCTGTGGACAGCGGAGAGCTCGTAGCGCTTAGTGGGGTGAAGAGACCCAGTCTGGGAGCGGGTGACCATATGAGAGGTGGAGGGAACTGGAGCTGATGGGGGTTCGGGAGTAATGGGAAGAACTGGTTGGGTGGGGGCGTCATCGGCTCCGGGTCGGTGACTGTAGATGAGAGGAAAAGAGGGAACTAGATCGGCCTGAGCCGATGAAGTCGGGTGGGCCGAGTGGTCCGATCAGTCCGATAGAGATGTATCAGCCGATGGGGTAGAGGGAGCCAATGGAAGCTAAGGAGCCGATGGAAGTGGGGTGTCCGATAGAAAGGGGACGTTATTAGCTGAAGGATAAACAATATCGGTATCGGCCGATGGAGGTAGGGCCGATGGGGGTCCGATGGTTGGGACATCGGACCGAATAGTGGTGCGATATGTGAAGGGTAAGTCATCAGCAACGGCCGATGAGGGGGCTGATGAAGGAGACAGTGGAGGAGACCTGGTCGGCACGGTGTTGGTGAGGAGGAAGTCGAGATCACTAGAGGAGGATCTCGAATGAAGTAGACCGAAGGGAAAACATGTCTCGTCAAAAATGACGTGACGAGAGACGATAACCCGTCGGGTGGAAAGGTCGAGACATCGGTATCCCTTGTGAGAGGAGGGATAGCCAAGGAGAATACAGGTGGTGGAGCGGGGAGCGAGTTTGTGGGAAGTAGTGACGGTGAGGTTTGGGTGGCAGAGGCACCCAAAAACACGAAGGTGGGAGTAGTCGGGAGTCGTGCGGTAGAGAAGGGCATAGGGAACGTTGTTTTGAACGGAGGAGCATGGGCGCCAATTGAGAAGATATGTCGCAGTAGCCAGAGCTTCTGCCCAATAAGTGGCAGGTAAGTGGGCGTGAAGTAGCATGGTGCGACTGATGTTGTTAAGGGTGCGAAGGAGGCACTCGGCTCTACCGTTCTGAGAAGAGGTGTAGGGGCAGGAGAGCCGGAGATAAATGCCCTGCGAGGTGAGGAAGGTTGTAAAGGTACGGTTAACGAATTACGTACCGTTATCGGCTTGTAGAGCCTTGATGGGAAGGTTGAACTGAGTGGACACGTATGTGACGAAGTGAGTGAGGTGAGAGGTGACCTCGGATTTGTGGATGAGCGGAAAGGTCCAGCAATAGTATGTGTAATCGTCAAGTATAGCAAGATAATACTGATTACCAGAGACACTTTTAATTGGAGACATCCATACATCACAATGTATAAGTTCAAATGGACGCGAGGTACAGGAGAGAGAACTAGAAAAGGGCAGACGCACATATTTGCCAAGTTGACACAAGTGGCAAACTGTGGAGCTGCTGTGGGTACATCGGATGGAGGCGCTGCGACGGAGGGTGGCGATAGCGTTGGGGCTGGGGTGGCCGAGGCGAAGATGACAAAGGTTGGTGGAGAGGGCGACGCTGGCGTGTGGAGTGGACGGCGCAGCGGGAATGGTGTAGAGGTCTTCGCCACTATTGCAGTGAAAGATCTGTCGCCGAGTTGGGATATCCTTCACAGAGAAACCAAATGCGTTAAATTTGATAGAGCAGTTGTTGTCTCTTGTGAATTGGCGAACAGATATAAGATTGTGAATAAGAGAAGGTACGATAAGAACATTGCGAAGGGGGAGGTTAGTGGTGGATGTAGACAGAGAGGAGTCATCTCGGCATTGGACAGGAAGAGAGTGGCCATTGCCGATGGTGACAAAGGGGGAGGAAGAGGGGTGACAGGAGCAAAGTATACCGGCCGATGACGCCATGTGTGAAGACGCCCTAGAGTCCAGCACCCAAGGGTGCTGTGGTTGGAGCGTCATCTGGTTGAGAGCAACGACGAGGCCAGCTTGGTTCCAAGAGGGAACCAACTGGGTGGGTGGGGTCGGTAGCATCGGCTGAGGTGGCAGAACAGGAGCCGATGCCAGGTGAGCCTAGGGATGGGCGCCGAGAATCCTGGGCTGCCAGCCGATGGGGCTGCGTGGCTAGAGCTGGGGTGCCCAGGGGTTGTAGCATAGCCATGAACCCGTGGGACCGATAGGTTGGGCAGGGACCGAGGCAGGTCGTGATTGCATCGGACCCTACCAGTTCCTGCCTTTGCCTTTGCCCTTGCCTTTCTCGGTGTAGGCTGTGTTGCCATGGCTAGAGCCATGGCCACCAGAGCCACGGGAGGAAGGGGCAGCGTAGGATGCTTGGCAACCATTATCGGCTGCGGTAAGGAGATCGGTGTGGGCCACTGCCTTCTCATCGTTGGCCAGACGGAGTTCTTTAAGAACTAACATGTCATGAGCCTAGGCGAACGATGAAAGAGGTGTGGCGTTGACGATGTCATCGATGGTGTTTGAGAAGCGAGGGTTGAGGCCTCGCAAAAGGGCGAGGATGAGTTGATAGTCGGCCACAGGGTGGCCAATGTCCCAGAGAGTAGTAGCCTTGACTTTGAGACGCTGATAGTACGAGGAGACAGAGGAGTCTCCTTGTACCATGGAGTGGAACTTGTTGAGGAAAAAGATGACGCGAGGCTGCTTGTTGGCGAGAAAGATCCGCTCGATGGCCACCCAGAGATCCCGGGCGGTGGGGTCGGTATCGTCCATGGCGAGGTCGAGGACAGAGTCGTCGACCGAGCCGAGCAACCAGCTGCGCACGCAGCACTCGGCGATGTCCCACTGAGGATCATCGGGGCGAGGTGGAGCGGAGCCATTAATATAGGACCGGAGGCCGAATTTTCCACAGAGAGATTTGAAGAAGAAAACCCACTTGGAATAATTGGCGTTAAGGTCAAGAGAGATAGGAATGTAAGATTTCACGTTCACAGCAGCGTAAGTAGGGGAGAAGATCGGCGAGGTGGTGCCCGAGGTGTGGTCTGAGGTATCGAGGGCCAGAGCAGACTTGGCGACTAGGAGAGTGCTGGAGCTGAGGGCGGACTCGGTGTCCATGACGGGAGAACGGGAGCAAATAGCCGATGGGAGAAAGAAGCCGATGGTAGGGAGAAGCCGATGAGAGGACGGATCGGCCGATCAAGGATGTGAGAAGCCGATGGGAAGTGGGCCGGCCAGCCGATGAGGAGTGGTTGGCCGATGAGGAGTAGGCAGCGGAGTAGGTGAGGAAAAGATGGTGGCAGAGTGGGTAGGCCAGAGAGTAGTTGGGTCACGGATGTGCGAAGATTCACATCCATAAAGAGAAGATTCACGTCCGTGGACTCGTGGAGGCCAAGGAGTAGGGCGGACGCAAAAAAGCCAAGGAGTAGGGCGGACGCAGAATATGTTTGCATCCGAGAGGCAGGGATTCGTGTCCGTGGACACATGGACATGTTTGACTGGTTCAGATGTGAGGGAAGAAAGTTCGCGTCCGAGAGCCGTTGAGCGTGTCGGAAAAGGCGAGAACCGAGAGAGGGTTCCAGCCGATGGAGGGCTGAACAAGTCCAGCCGATGGAGACGACGAGCGCGGAGGTGCACCGGCGTCAGAGAAGGAGAGATGCACGAAGCAAGAAGAAGAACGGAGACGAGTGCGAGGCGAGAAGAGGAGGCAGATTGAGACCGTCGCCTAGTCATATAGAGGTGGGATGGAGAAAAGGAGGTGACTGCAGGAGAGACGGGGAGAAGAAGAAAACGGAGGCGAGAGAGCGAGGAGAGTGCCGGGAGGAGAGTACCGGGAAGAGGGTCGGTGACAGGAAAAAGACGTCGACAACGAGGAGGAAAGGGTCGGCTCGCCGGAGGAAGAAGCTAGCGCGTCAGAGATGTCTAGACTCGTTCTGATACCATGTAGAAATATGTATAGTGACTAAGACCCCGAGAGTATAAAAGAGATTGAATCTATATATGTATAACCCAAACCAGTGGTCCGTCTAACAGTTTCATACAACAGCTACAAATGCTAGCAGTTGACCATGTAATCGATCAAATGCTCGTTCCTTCCTCCTCGCTAGCTAGCTGCCTTAGCGAACTCACTAAACTCGTGTTTAGCAAACAGTCACAATGTTAGATGATGATTTATTTGATCAGCTAGCTCAACCTGAACTCCTGAAGAAGGAAAGCAATGCAATATATATGCAAGATCATCGATCACACCACCTCGATTGGTGACTAATTGGTCGATCATATGATCGATCGATCAATATGTAGGCGGCTAGCTTTCTCATCTGGAAGCATCTATGTTGTGAATCACCATAATCAAATACACTAGAAAAATGAGAACGAGATAGCGCAAGAACTGTTTACGGAGAGACACAACTTTCACCAATATTTTTCTTTCTATTTCTTTAGACACAATCTGATTACATGGTATGCTCCTTAAATAGGTTAAAAGCCAACAACTCATGAAAGGACTCAACTACATAAATAAAGTAGGACTTAAAACTAGCTAAACCTAGTCACATGTACATATGTCATACCAAACCAACAGAACATGACTCATATACATATATGTATCTTAATTAGACTACAAACAAGACTAATTTTAACAATTACCACATTCATCTTGTTATCGTCTAAATCATGTACTTAATGATCGATCGAAACAGAAGAACCAAGTCTATCAGATGTAGAGTAAATGGTAGAAAATGTCAGCGAAAGTCAAATAATCAAACTTTAATAGATCAAAACTCACCTCAACCTCAAAAGCCAAAAAAATATACTTCTAGTGGTCTAACCGGATCTCTATCGGTGGTCTAACAGGACCTAGTGCTAGTCTAACCGTCATCCTCAAAACAACCTAACAATACTTCTATAAAAATATGATTTCTCCAATATCAATTATTCTATCAAGCGCAAACTTGATTAGAATAAAATATACAAAGAACAACTCCACTTGAGTGATTTACAAAATAATTAACAATTTAAGAGAAAACGTCCTCAAAAGTCAATTGTCTTATAAATTTCAGCAATTCTAAATAAAATCTAAAACTTGGGCAATTTCAAAACTAGCAAAAAAATTCAATGAAACTTTTCAGATCTGATATATGAAGTACTGGAAATATTTAGATGGATTAACTTGAACAAAATTACAACAAAAAAAAGAATCATAAGTTAATACTAAAACCAAACAAAAACATAAAACTTATAAAACCGGAAGAGATTGTCAATACATTAATGATTGAATATAATATTTATTGCTTAAATATTGTTCACAAGATGTAGCCACAGCACCCATAAGTTGTGATGCCCTAATATAAAAATCTCTTAATTATTAAATCTCAATTGTAAGTTTTTTGACTTTTCGCCTTACCCTTAGGGCCAAGCTTGGTTATTTATTTATACCCTTGGATATAACTGTCCATAGCCACGAATCTAAGTAGAACAAAGAGTCGTAATCACATAAGAAACTCTCACGTACAAGTATTCAACTCATCCATAACAAATACGAACTTCAATCTTCTAAAATTTAGACTCCTTATAAATTTGACTCCGTTTTCCATATGCACACAATCCCTTTTATACCATATGAAAAATTCACCTCCACGTATATTGTTCTCTATCCTTAATATCCCACGTGATTTTCTTGACCATCTAGACCTCAACTTATCTCAAGTCTAGTCTCGATCCATCACCGACAATACTTCCGAGGTCTCAAGCAACACCTACATATGATCAACTAAAGAAATCACATTAGCACACAACAAAATATTTCACGTATAGAAATCATCTAGAAGTCATAAACATGAAGCAAATATCATGAAAAAAGAAATCAACCCAAAACCAACTCTTTTCGGGATTCTATCGGTCCAACCATCAGGTTTCTCGGTCTAACCGCTCTTATATCTGATCGATACTATTCACTAGTCCGACCATCACTATTCATAGTTGACTGACACTATTTATCAATTTTGCAAATGTAATTCAAACACAACATTTTCACTTTAATCTCAGTAAAACACATCATGCCAATTGTTCATCACATAATCTAAATTATCACAATGATTTTATAGAACCTGTTAAAACAATCGGTCTCATCTGCGATTTGTTCGACTTGACTCGACTTTAGTCAAATGGTCTCAACTGTAACTTGCCTAATTTGACCTTGGATTGGGATGGCAATCTCATCTCCTCAACGCCTTGCACCCCCTACTTAGGATGGCGAATTCATCTCATCAACATCCCAAGTTCTCTTATCTTCTTAGGATGCGAACTCATCTTCTCAACATCTTAGGACACAACTCCTAATACACACATCAACACGGCGTACACATCTCTTCAATGTCTTGGACTCTTCTTTCCTACTTGACGACTTGACATCTAACTAAAGTAAATATGCACCGACCATGAATAGTGCATCTTCTTCTTTGCCTTCTTCCCAATCTTCTGCCATGTCATGGCACCATGCCATGTAGTTAGCCACCATGTTGTTGTTATTCTTGACCTTTTTGCAGCCTCGTGCCGCCAACCATGAGAATGCCTTCTCGCAGTGCCACTACACTTGTTGAGAATCATCAGAATCAAATACATTAGAAAAACGAGAACCATGTGGTGCAAGAACTTTTCCCGACGAGACACAACTTTCACTAATCTTTTTCTTTCTATTTCTCTAGACATGATCTGATTACACGGTATGCTCCTTAAATAGGTTGAAAGCCAACCAACTCATGGTAGGACTCAACTACATAGATAAAGGACTTAGAACTAGCCAAACCTAGGTGCATACATATGCCCACTATGCCAGATCCTCTCATCTGGGACGGGCTACCTGTGATGGGACATAGTTTCTTGTCATGGATAGCATTACCTCTAACATGCCGTAGAAAATCTCGTCATAGATCAGCCCAAGTGACTCGACCCGTCATTGGTAAGGTTTTACCTATGAGAAACCAACTTCTCCGCCCGTCAAAGGTAAGCGTATGACACTTCTTACGGGTCTAAAAATTAGCCCGTCATAGGGAAGGGTTTGAAGCTATGATGGGTTTAGAATGACACTCGTTTGAGGTGAGCGAGCACCTCTAACATGTATATGATTTTACAACCCATCAGAGGTAACTTGCCATACCTGTTGTATATTTTTAACCAACAAAAGTATGTTGATTTCTATAAATAACTCCACTCATACATTGCTTTGCCATTCCATCGTATGCACTATACACAATTCAGGTAGAAGAGCAAAAGGGACTAATCTTTATCATAAATTTGTGTTAAGGATAAAAATGATATGAAACCTAGCTATTATCTGAATATAATTTGTATTAGTGTAGCTAAATTTGTTATATGTTTTTCTATTACTCTAGATGGATCGTAATTGGATATACAAAACTAACTGCTTGAGCCAGAAGTATAAAAATGGAGTTGTTAAATTCTTGAATGCTATGGAGGATGATAAGAGAGGGAGGAGCCATGAATATGTGGCTTATCCATGCGTAAACTGTAAAAATAAAAATATATTTATGAAGAACTATAGTTACTGGAGTAATCACGTTGAGCAAGGGCTGTCAAATATTCGTGACGATGAAGTGGACGATGAGAAAATTGGGTTTTACTTCTAGACTCATTATAGGTAGGTTGACTGCTATGAGATGGGTTTTAACCCTAAGTTACAGCAATCGACATACCCCACGCTGTCGTATCTCCATATGTTGCCGCATCTAACCGAGCTCCCTACGTCTCTATGACCCCATCACCGGCCTTCTTGAGCGTTCACGAGATCCATCGCTAGCTTCTTGAGTTGCTCATTGCCGGCCTCCTCGAGCTCTTTGCATGTCCATGAGATTCACCGTCAACCTCCTCGAGCTCCTCCGCATTAGCCTCCCTGAGCTCCCCATCATCAGCCTCCCTGAGCTCATCACAAGTCCATGAGATTCGTCATCGGCCTCCCTAATCTCCTGCGCATCAGCCTCCCCAACCAAACAAGATAGGAAGGAATTTTGAATGTGTAGTAATTGATGTGATAAGTAGTATGATAGTATTTTAGAAATTTAGAAATGTAGTATTTTGGAATTTAGGTACTAATTTCACACTCCGTTACTTAACAATATTATTTATAATTTCATAACATTACAGATTATATTTTGCAGGAGTCCGTACTCACAAGTATTGACGTTAAGTATATAATTTTGTAAGTTTTTGGTTCGAAATATCAAATGACATTGCTCTATATCTATGTAAGTGGATTTTGAATACAAATCATAAGTAAGTTTGTATACATATGTATATGTAGATATGTGAGTTTATGGTTAATTATATGGATTGTATTATCTGTTCATGGCTAGGATAACTGGTTTCTAGGAATATTTGCTATCTGTATTTCAGAGGGTGTGGCTATCAATTTCTGAAACTAGCCAAAAAATAAATTTAATTTTCTTTCATGTTCACTACATTAGTATCGGATTTTAATATAAAGACTTCAAAAATAACCCATACCAGGTTATAATAAAAACACAATAGAGAATGTTACGGTGCAAAATCAGTCCATTAAAGGTTAGTAAATCAGCTATGACGGGTTTATATAATGGCTTGTCATAAATAACAATATATCTAACGAGTTCTTGCTTCAGTGTCTGTCATAGATAATATTATCTCTAACAAGCTTACACCCACCAAAGGTAACGTAAAATCATCAGTAATCATTTATTTGTGATGAAAATCAAATATGATACAAATATGAGTTTAGATTTATTACAAGTGACCTGTTCATACGTAGTGGCAATACTTAGGACTCTAACTTACCAAACCAACAAAATATGACTATGTATCCTAATTAGACTACAAACAAGATTAACTCTAACAATCACCCCCTTAATCTTATTATCGTCTCGATTTTGTACTTGTTGAAACAATCCGTCTCATCTATGGTTTGTTCAACTTGACTTGATTTTAGATAATTGGTTTCAACTGCAACTTACCCAATATGACCTTGGGTTAGGATGGTGATCTCATTTCCTCAATGCCTTGCACTCCCTAGCGAACTCATTTCAACACCATCCCAAACTCTCTTTTATCTTCTTAGTATGATGAATTCATCTTCTTAACGTTCTGAAACACAATTCCTAATATACACATCAAAACGGCAGAAAATCCACCGTCATGAGACATGCCTGTTGCAAATAATCGAAATCTACTTGCTCTCCATCGAGGAACCGCATGGACGACCATCATCCGCCTCGATGGGATCAGATGCTGAATGCTCGTCGGCCGCCGGCCGGCAGCTTGCTCGCGTTCCGCACCGCACAAAACTACCGGAGCTATAGCTAACCAAATCCATGGAGCTAGCTAACCAGTTATTCAGATCAGTCACCATGCCGATTACTCCATCTAATCCTCTTCACCACGGAGATCATCGATGTGCAGAAGACGAGATCCAGAAATAATAATCCGAACTTCCGAAATACGTATATCGAAAAAGCCAAGAACACAGCACGATTAGAACCAAGAACCGCTCAGATCCATCAGAAATAAACCATAGCTAAGCCCAAGCTTCCAAGCCCAAAGTATTATTCCTCCAAAGAGAGATTTTTTGGTACAGGAGATCAAGCTCGAAACTACGATTCACCTAGCAACCGAGAGAGAGCGGAGACTGCGAGCAAAAGCACAGACTTCTCGAGCTGTGATGCAAGCTACCCCCTGGGAATCATGGTTAATTACAGACAGGTCCCTCTCCTCCCTCCTCTCTCTCCTATCCCCTTGCAGTTGCCGCTATCTCGTCTACCCCTTCCTCTCGTTGCACTACTCGATTTCCTCCGTCACCTCGTAGATCTCTGCGATCAGGCGATAGCGACGACCCGGTCCACACTCCCAGTCCACCTCCGGCTGCTCGCCTCGTTCCTCCTGGATGACGGTGCTCTCCGCGGCTAGGAGGGGCGCCTTAGGCACCGGCGGCGGGGTGTTCACGGAGAGAGATGAGGCGGAGGAGGAGCCCCAGACCGCAGGCCCCGCCGCCGTCGCCGTTGTCCCGGCCGTGGATGTGCTGCTCCCGCTAAGGAGCACGAGCTGCTGAGCCGCGTCGAGCTCGCGCTCCGTGAAGGACCCCGCCGGCCACGCCGCTGCCGGCGCCGGCGCCACCACCTCCTTCTTCTCCGGCTCCGGCTTCCCCACCTCGCGGCGTAAGGTTTTCATGGACGGTTGGCCTGGGTCGCCGTGCACGCGGCCCCGGCTAATTTTCGCCTTCTCTCTTCCTCTCTTTCCTTGGCTTCCTCTCTCTCTAGCTTGGCTTGGTTTTTCCTTTTCCCCTTAGCTTTTAATGACTCAAGATTTCTTTTTCTTTCTTTTTTTTGAGAGGGCAGTTTTTGCTTTAATTTCTTGTAGAGATATAGCTGGCATAGTGATCACCTTAGCCCAAATTAATTTGATCTGATTTGGCCATTTTGGGATTATCTTCACATTGGAAATTACCACTGAACACCTCATAGTACTTGGTGTATCTCATTATATTCAAGAGGTGTATCTGATTTTGATATGGTAGAACTTGAACCATATGGAAACATTCAACACTGCATTAGTGTTCATCTACTTATATACAGTATGTGTTAAATGATGAGCACCAATACAGTATGTGTTAAATGTACTAGGCAAACATGCATGCAACTGAGGGTGTTGGCCATTTACATGTCATTTGTTTGATGGAGAAAGATGCATGACAGTTTATACGAGTTACGCAGTTTGGCGGATGGGGTTTTATTTCGAAGTCAAACGAACAACCTCTAGCTCATAGTTCCAAAGTCACACCAATTGTTAGTACATTAAAACATATAGGTTTTGCATCTTGTATCAAATACTACAATGACGTCTAGTGCATTTATAAAGAAATTGATCAGCAAGAAAATTAAATGCATCTCTCGGATTTCATAAATGTCCAATACATATTATCAATTCATCGTTTGGATATGCTCTGCGTATGGGCTATACTCGGATGGTTTGGCCGATCTATGAAGCCATAGCCTAAATGGGCCCAATCGCCTGATATTGGATTGTACTCTTTTAATCTTCGAATTCTAAACCAGAACCGATTATAAACCGCATTACTCACTAACCCTATTACCGGAGTTAAAGTCCTAACAATCCTAAGTCTCGATGGTTCAGAAAGGCTTGAATAATGTGTCCATGTAGGTGATCTTTTAATAATAAGCCTATGTCCTTTAAAAGATAACACCATCCTTACTATCATGTCTTAAATTAC
Organism: Oryza coarctata; assembly: GCA_030770085.1. Classification (NCBI taxonomy): domain Eukaryota; kingdom Viridiplantae; phylum Streptophyta; class Magnoliopsida; order Poales; family Poaceae; genus Oryza; species Oryza coarctata. The sequence continues at coordinate 14,676,291 of CM061479.1, read as the reverse complement.
TCAACTTAAAAGTAGACATGTCACTTCTTGCCATAATCAAGATTTATCATGAGAGATTAAATTAAACCCATAGAAAACACATGGTCCAGTCATCAGTACACATTAATGTCTCCAGGAAAGGTCACCATCTAGTAGTGACAGAAGATATATAATATAGCAAGTTTATTCTACTATGTTATATAACAGTGTCATGTACATTTGCATGCATCTAAATTGTACGTATATGCGTGCAAGGGAGATACTTTTTTCCTCGACAAATTCTGAACATATAGAAGGTTCTAAGAAACTGAGCGCACGTAGTTTGAACCTACAAGTTGAACTTTGAATGCTACTAGTACTACATTGGTCATAGCCTAATAAAAACCATTGCTCAAGTTAGATAATGAAATTTATCCGTGAGGTTTACCACTAAGCATCATGGATCAAACCGTAAAAGACAGCAATTAACTGACCTAATATAATATGTACCAGTTAATTTTAGATATAGCCACAGGATGAGTGGATGACATATGGCTTCGTACTGAAATCTCCTCTGAAAATTGTGAAATTTGACCAGAGATCGATGTACACAAACGAACTGTCTCTCTTTCCTGGAAGAAATCACTCATGTCATCACGCATGCAAACACATATATATGCATGCAAGAAATGCCAAATCCTGCATTGCTTTAGAACACTTTTGGAGTATTAATTAACTCTGTCTAAAAATCATTAACTGATTCTAAAGAAAGGGACCAGATTTTGCGCATACTTTCAAGTCACACGGTCGTAGTTTAATTATGTTAGGCTGATTATTGAACACATGGTCGGTCTGTGCTAACCACACGGTACGTGCTTTTCTTAATTAATCTCTGTTAATCTATGCTACTAATTAACATCTGCGGATATTCTGCAATTAAAATTAAAGTTTCCTTCACAACAAATTAGCAGCTTACAGAACTCTGCAGTTGCTAGCTCATGTTTAACTGCTCATTTTCCATCCACTTTCCTTGTTTTTTAGTGTGATTTGACAGTTTGGTGCAAAAGGTTGGAGATCATGGGCGGAATTAAGGATGTTTGTTGTTGGAATTCCTACGTGTATTTTTTTGCCACTTTCCTGCTGAGAGTAATGAGATACAATTCGATCAGCAGTAACATAGATGCTGCACGTTTAACAGTTACTAACAGAATGCAAATTAGTTGCCTAAGGCTATGTTTGGTAGGAGAGAAGCTGTGAACTTATTTTCCTGCATACGGTACGATAAATTAGCATATAATTAATTAAATATTAGCTAAAAACATATATATATATATATATTAAAGTAATTTTTTATGGAAAATTAAAAAACATATTATTTATACGTGTTTATGAAAAACAATAAAGTACAAATTGGTAAGATAGACATTTGAACACACTTCTCAGAAGTTCATATCAGTGGAAGCCGTGTAGTAGTACATTTTGATAAGAGAATTGACCATGAAAATATAATCAAGATTAAAAGGTATAAATGAGAAGAATGTTTGTAGTAACTAGCTAGCCAGCTTTTACCTACCTTTGAAAGTTCAATTGCCTTCCGGGTAGAGAACTTGTGGATGATTATACGTGCAAACAACAGCTAAAGTAAATATCTGCACGAGATAATCTTGCGAAGTGCAGAGTTATTACTGAATAAAGTTAGCTTACAACTGGTAGACAAACCACTGACCTGGGTTGTATATATATATATATATTCAACCTCTCTTGTATACTCTCGGGTCTTAGTCACTATACACATTTCTACATGGTATCAGAGTAAGTCTAGACATCTTCGGCACGTAAGTTTCTCCCTCCGGCGAGCCGACCCTTTCCTCCTCCTCATCGATGTCTTCTTCCCGTCACTGACCCTCTTCCCGGTACTCTCCTCCTGGCACTCTCCTCGCTCTCTCGCCCTCGTTTCTTCTTCTTCACATCTCTCCTGCAGTCATCCTCCTTTCTCCATCCCACCTCCACGCGACCAGGCAACGGTCTCGATTCGCCTCCTCGTCTCGCCTCGCACCCGTCTCCGTTTCTCTTCTTGCTTCGTGCATCTCTCCTTCTCTGACGCTGGCGCACCTCCGCGCTCGTCGTCTCTATCGGCTGAACTCGTCCACCATCTCATCGGCTGGACTTGTCTAGCTCTCCATCGGCTGGAACCCTCCCTCTGTTCTCGCCTTTTCCAACACGCTCAACGGCTCTCAGACGCGAACCTTATTCCCTCACGCCCGAGCCAGTCAAACGTGTCCACGTGTCCGCGGACACGAGTCCCTGCCTCCTGGACACGAACATATTCTCTTCGCGTCCAACCACTCCCCACCTTTTTTGCATCCGTCCCACTCCTTGACCTCCACAAGTCCACGGACGTAAATCTTCTCTTTACGGACGTGAATCTTCGCACGTTCGTGACCCAATTACTCTCTGACCCACTCTGCCACCACATTTTCCTCACCTACTCCGCTGCCTACTCCCCATCGGCCAACCACTCCTCATCGGCTGGCCGGTCCACTCCCCATCGGCTTCTCACATCCTTGATCGACCGATCCATCCTCTCATCGGCTTCTCCCTCCCATCAGCTTCTTTCTCCCATCGGCTATTTACTCCCGTTCTCCTGTCATGGTCACCGAGTCCGCCCTCAGATCCGGCACTCTCCCAGTCGCCGAGTCTGCTCCGGCCCTCGGTGCCTCAGACCACACCTCGGGCACCATCTTGCCAATCTTCTCCCCTCCTTACACTGCTGTGAACGTGAAATCTCACGTTCCTATCTCCCTTGACCTTAACGCCAATTATTTCAAGTGAATTTTCTTCTTCAAATCCCTCTATGGAAAATTCGGCCTCCGGTCCCATATTGATGGCTCCGCTCCACCTTGTCCCGATGATCCTCAGTGGGACATCGCCGAGTGCTGCGTGCGCAGCTGGCTGCTCGGCTCGGTCGACGACTCTGTCCTTGACCTCGCCATGGACGATACCGACCATACCGCTTGGGATCTCTGGGTGGCCATCGAGTGGATCTTCTTGGCCAACAAGCAGCCTCGCGCCATCTTCCTCCTCAACGAGTTTCACTCCATAGTACAAGGAGACTCCTCTGTCTCCTCGTACTGTCAGCGTCTCAAGGTCAAGGCTGCTGCTCTCCGGGACGTCGGCTAACCTGTGGCCGACTCTCAACTCGTCCTCGCCCTTCTGCGAGGCCTCAATCCCCGCTTCTCAAACACCACCGATGACATCGCCAACGCCACACCTCTTCCATCGTTCGCTCGAGCCCATGACATGTTAGTTCTTAAAGAACTCCGTCTGGCCAACGATGAGAAGATAGTGGCCCACACCGCTCTTCTTGCCGCAGCCGATAATGGCTGCCGAGCTTCCTACGCTGCCCCTTCCTCCCGCGGCTCTGGTGGCCATGGCTCCAGCCATGGCAACACAGCCCGCACCGGGAAAGGCAAGGGCAAAGGCAAAGGCAAGACCTGGCAGGGTCCAATGCAATCACGACCTGCCTCAGTCCCTGCCCAACCTGCCGGTCCCACAGGTCCGTGGCTCTGCTATAACCCCTAGACGCCCCAGCCCTAGCCACGCAGCCCCATCGGCTGGCAACCTAGGGTTCTCGACGCCCATCCCCAAGCTCACCTGGCATCGGCTCCCGCTCTGCCGCCTCAGCCGATGCAACCGACCCTACCTACCCAGTCGGTTCCCTCCTGGAACCAGGCTGGCCTCATTGCTACCCTCAACCAGACGACGCTCCAACCACAGCACCCTTGGGTGCTGGACTCTGGGGCGTCTTCACACATGGCGTCATCGGCCGGTATACTTCGCTCCTATCACCCCTCTTCCTCCCCCTTTGTCACCATCGGCAATGGTCACTCTCTTCCTGTCTAATACCGGGGTGACTCCCAACGACCCGGTGTCGACTACGACGAGACCTTCAGCCCCATCGTCAAACCCACCACCATCCGAGTTGTCCTCACTTTGGCTGCCTCTCACTCCTGGCCGATCCATCAGCTAGACGTAAAGAACGCTTTTCTTCACGGCCACCTGACGGAAATAGTCTACTGCCAGCAACCCCCAGGCTTCGTTGACCATTCTTGTCCCGACGACATCTATCTTCTTCAACGCTCTCTCTATGGCCTTAAACAAACCTCTCGTGCCTAGTACCAACGCTTTGCTGCCTATCTTCGGCACATTGGATTCGTGGCCTCTACGTCCGATAGTTCCCTGTTCACTTTTCATATCGGCCCCACCACTGCCTATCTACTTCTATATGTCGATGACATTGCCCTTACAGCGTCTTCGACATCTCTCCTCGACCAGATCATAGCCTGACTCTACTCTGAGTTTGCTATGACCGATCTTGGTTCTCTCCACTATTTCCTTGACATCTCCGTAACCCGTTTCTCCCATGGGCGCTTTCTTTCCCAACGCCAGTACGCCATCGACCTCCTCCAGCGTGCGGGTATGACCGATTGTCACCCCACGGCCACCCCGGTCGACACTCGAGCCAAACTCTCCGCTGTCGATGGCATACTCGTTGCCGACCCCTCTCACTATCGGAGTCTTGCCGGGGCTCTCCAATACCTCACCCTCACCCGACCCGACTGTGCCTCTTCATGCACGCTCCGCGCGAACCTCACCTCATGTTGCTCAAGCGAATCCTACGCTACGTGAAGGGCAACCTCTCCAACGGACTGCATCTCAGCTCCAGCCCCATCGACTCCCTCACCGCGTACTCCGACGCGGACTGGGCAGGCTGCTCCGACTCTCGACGCTCTACATCCGACTACTGCGTTTACCTCGGTGACACTCTCGTATCCTGGTCCTTAAAACGCCAGACTACAGTATCCCGGTCCAGCACCGAAGCCAAATACCGCGCCGTCGCCCATGCCATCGCCGAGTGCTGCTGGCTTCGCCAGCTTCTCCAGGAGCTCCGTGCACCCCTCTCCACCACTACCGTCGTCTACTACGACAATGTTAGTGCCGTCTACATGACCGCCAACTCGGTGCATCATCGACACACCAAGCACATCAAGATCGATATCCATTTTGTCCGTGACAACGTCGCATTAGGACAGGTTCGGGTGCTCTATGTACCATCGGCACATCAGTTTGCCGATATAATGACCAAAGGCCTGCCCACGCCTTTGTTCACCAGTTTTCGCTTCAGTCTTTACGTCCGTTCCCCTCCCGCTACGACTGTGGGGGTGTTAGACAGACCACTGGCTTGGGTTGTATACATATACCCGACCCTCCTTTATACTCTTAGAGTATTAGTCACTGTACGTATTTCTACAACATGCTTCACTATCTTCAGTAAGTTGATCTTTTCAGGAATAGCTAGATGATCAGTATTATCAGTACGTTGATCTAGATATTCCTAATCAAATCTCTGAATTGGGCACCTCACAACAGTACGTTGATCTTTTCAGTGCATGCGTTCGTGCATGCATGCCATTGGCTTGTTCTTGCAGGCAAACTGTATAATACTATAATACTCATCATTTAGATTGTCCCGTTCTGCACCGGATCAGCTCTCTATATTTTTTCTTACCAAACTAGCTCCTGTGCTCATGTGAAAAGAGAAACACTACTAATTTAGCGATATTATACAAAAAAAATACATTTCTAATTTATTTTTGTATACAACAAAAAGAAATCACCCTTGGTTATATACAAAAATATATTACAAATTCGGCTATCAACTGTACTCTAGTACGTAGTAATAGCATGTTGTCAATTCAAACTTTGAAGTCGCCATTTTATCGGTCGATACATGTTGCCGGCTCTCGTGACCACCTAAGAATTGAAGCTAGCTATACCTCTGCTTCCCGATTCCAGACCGATCCATTTCGCAAGTCTCAGAGCTGCCAAATCCAATTTGAACTTGAAAACGTATACGTAGCGCCCACACCCTTTGCTTCACCTGCATTTATATCTTATTCAATTTCAAATCTACACTCTCTGCAAACGTGGGGCCGCGCGCTGCGTATGCTTGCAACTGAAGTTAGCATCTCTGCGAAGCTACCCATGGCTGCAACGAGAGCGACGAACCTTGCAGATCTGGAATGTTGTAGAACGGAGCTTTTGCAGTGGATTTGGATTTTGGATTTCAAACTGCGAGTACAGATCCCGAGGTCTCGCCACACGAAAAGGAGGGGGGGGAAGCAATCGGAGACAAATTGCAGAGCACTGAGTGGTGGAGCATGTCAAGATCCAGAAACTTGCAGCTAGCTGAGCTAGCTAGCTAGCCAGCCAGTTCAAAATTCGAATTTCAAATTTCGAACGGGAGTGGTACGTACGCACGCAGCGAGCGCGACCAACTCCTCTCCTTCCTGTACAAGCTGTAACGAGTCCTTGTCGTCTTTCTTTTTTCTTCTGTGAAAAGCTAGTCCTAAAAGCAAAACTAACCCCGGATTTTGTGATAATTACACAAAAGCCCCTCTTTCTCTCCAGCAATCCCAAAGCTACCGCATGGCGATCTCCGCTTCCGCCTCCGGCGACTCGTCCCTCTTCCTCTTCTTGCAGGAGGTGCCGCGCTTGGCCACCGCGGGCGCCGTGGAGGCGTAAAGCTCGGAGAGTAGACGGTACCTCTTCCTCGCCCTCTTGTCCAGCTCCATCTCGGCCGCCAGCCCCGTGAACTCCTCGTACTCCTCCCCCTCGGCCGCCTCCGTGGTGGCCGTGCAGGTGTTCACCGACCGCGGGGAGGACGACGTGGAAGACGACGAAGCCTCCGCCTCGTCACCTCCGCTGCTGCAGCTGAGCTGCAAGAGCTGGTCGGCGACCGCCAGCTCCGCCGCCGTGAAGATCCCCCCGAGCCCGAACAGCCCACACGCGAGCTGCGCCGCCGGCGCGCACGACGCCGCCATGGCCAGAGACCTTCGAGTCGGTCGCACTCGAGGAGGAGGGAATGGAAATATCTGGGTTTGGTCGGGGTCGATGCGAAATGGGCGGCCTTATAGCGGGGAAACCGACTCGGTCGGGATCGAGGTGGAGAGCCGTTCGGTGCCACCGGCGTGTGGGCCCTGAGTGTCAGGGTCTGAGTGGATTGACCGTCGGTTATGCTGGGGCCTTCGTGGCTGCCAATGGGAGCGCGACGCGTGGAGGGATGGCGGTGTGGGGGGCGGGGGGGCTTTCAGTTGAGTTGGCCGTGGCGTCCGGGGTGGTAGGGGGCGGGCGCTGCAACTGGGCTCCCACTGTCAGCTGGAGACAACCGCTTCAGCTTCAGTTTAACTGTCTCCTCGCGAGAGTCCATGAAGCAGCAGCAGGGGCTGTGTTGCGTACAGCATGGCAAGGCGTGTGCAGCATATCCGGTACAAAAACAATTGGATTTTGGATGACCTGTGGTGGATTATCGCCATTAACCGAGGTTTCATAGAGCTTCGTCGTCTTTGTTGCTTCCGGTGTGATTTCAGCGTGGCCTGCTATTACCAGTATTCCATTGAGTTATGTTGAAACTAGGAGGAGTTTGTTCAGAAACTACTTGAGGCTGTAGGTTTTTCACTTTTCAGAAACCGACATACAGATAAACAAATCGGTCTTTTTCGGGGATAAGCTATATATGAAAACATCCATCCATGTTGCCATGAGTGAATGTTTACTGGGATTGAGATGCCTATTCTGCATCCGGATGTGAGATGTCTGGGCTGCTCACCTTGTTGTCGAGAAATGGTCCTGCAAGACCAGGCTGCAGACATACTCTTGTCAGATGTGGGCGATGAAGGAAAACGAGGTCTATGCACGTTGATCTGCCGGAGAGACAATCGGGACCAGAATCGGCCAATCGGGTCCAAAATTGAGCAATCAATGTTATCCACCCCGACTAATGATGTGCACAAAATCAATACTAATGGAGTGCTGGAGCTTTCTTGTGAGGATGTGTTTGGGTGGTTTAGTTGCTGTCGTTTGCAATGCAGAAGGCCAGTTCAGAGTTCAGACCCGTGGCCGGCGTTGGCAGGAGCTCACTGAGGCTTGCGCTACGTTAGTGGATTGTTCAGAAGCCTACGTTGAAAAAGAAGATCAAGCTGGGAGCGAAAAAATATGTCACTTGAGCTTTCGTCTGATCTGGATCTGAAACTCGTCTGAAAGTGTGTTCGCAAAAAAAAAACTACTTGTCTGAAAGTAGTTAGAAGTTCATTGTTCGTTCTGATCACTCACTTCAGAGTTCAGGATACCTGAAAAAACACCATGCACCCCATGTTCACTATTGTTGCATCGGAAAAACCCAGCAAAAAACATCACCGAAGAGCCTGGCCTGCAAAAGACATAATTAATTAGAATTTATATTTCAGGTTTGGCTTGCCTCCACGGCTACATCCCTCGAGTCGAATTCCAGGACTTGTTTATTTCAGGATTTTCTGACCCAGGCTACTGAATCCATTTTATGAGCGTTCCTCTTGATCAATAGTAATTCAGACCTGTTGACCTGGTACACAACAAGCGCACGCCAGTGAAGATTATCAAATCAGACGTGTGCTCTGTCACGCTGTCACTGTACATGCTGATTGTTGACGAACAAGCCAACCTGGCAACGCAATGTAACAACCCCAGGAAGCATTGATTTATATCCATTTATGTTCAAAAATGCAAGAACAGACGGACCACCTAACCTCTCTAATCCTCAATTCCAAAATCCTCCTCGCATCCACTCCGATCGATCGATCATGGTGGCCAAAGCTGCATCTTTGTCCACCGTAGCAGCCGCCATCCTGTTACTTGCTGCGGCGGCGGGCCTCGCCGGCGCAACGGAGTACACGGTCGGCGACTCCGAAGGATGGACCATCGGCCCCAGCTACCTCGCCTGGTCGCAGAAGTACAACTTCACCGCCGGCGACACGCTAGGTTCGTCGTCTTCACCGCGACACACCGTTCGATTCGATTCATCGGTTGCCTGATTGTTCGAGCTGTGCACCGTGCAGTGTTCAACTACGTGCAGCGGCAGCACGACGTGTTCCGGGTGACCCAGGACGCGTTCCGGACGTGCGACCCGGCGAACCAGACCATGCAGAGGTGGGCTTCCGGGCACGACGTCGTCGAGCTCGCCGCGCCGGGGAGCTACTACTTCATCTGTAACGTCAGCGGCCACTGCCTCGGCGGCATGAAGTTCTCCGTCGCCGCCGGCGAGCCGCTGCCCCCTCCGTCGCCGCCGCCGCCTCCCCCGCGGGGCTTCCTGACGCCGCCACCGCCACCACCCGTCGGCTCCGGACGACGTCTGGCGTCGATGATGCCGGTTTCTTGCCTGGCTCTGATCATCGGCATGTGGATTAGCTGGTGATTGATTAGTTACATGATGTAATTGATCAAGAATGTTTATGATGGTTGACCTTGGCCGTTCATTGGATTGGTTGTAAAGAGAGAGTTGTGTCGATCCATCTTTGCATGAACCAGAGTTGACTTTGATTCAATTGGTCAAAAACGTATTGTCTGATAATTTCTTTCTGAGTTTTGAATGTGTATATACTTTTCGTCCAGCATTTTAACCTTTGTTTAGAAGGGTTAAATGCTACTAATAATCTCTGAGAGTTTTGAAATGGTAATTTTGGCATCACATAGTATATCTAGCCCAATAGGCCCAACTGATTGAGTGCAGGACCCATTCCGGCCCAACTACACGGAAATGGGAGGAGATGCCAGTAGTCATGTACAGGACTAAAGGTACTGTTTGTCAAAGTCTCAAGGAAGCTTCTGTTTGATTGTACACTTTTACAGCTGTAGCTCCCTGAAAAGCTAATCCAGTAGCTATGACATTTCAGCCACAAAAGCAATCTGGATGAGTTCTTTTTTTCTCAGCGAGAGAATCTTGAAGGTGAAGAATGGCTGAATGGACGAATGATTTATAATAATTATTTGAGAATATAATTAACTATTATGAACTTAAAAGTTTGATTTAAAGCAATATAACCATAAAGAAATTCATATATAAAAAGACTTTTTTAAAAAGAAATCGTTCAGTTTAACCGACTAGAGAGAAAGAGTACCCATTAATCCATTCATTCATCCATTAAGCAGAAAAGCGACACATGTGTGTTTCACTAAATCACTTTGGAATAGCTCCACATGGAAGGCATGCCTAATTCTAGCCAAGCATACTACTCCAGTGTGAAGGTAAGTGTTGTGCTGAGGACATTTTTGGCTTGTTTGGCACCTGGGGTAAAGTATTCATTTACCGAAATCCCTCCGGCAGGGGATTGCGTTGATCCTCCTCCCACCACCCCACCCCCTTCTATAATGGGAGCTGCCCCCTTCCTTAGTATGGATGGAACAAAATTGCTTGAATCAGTGGATAGTAAAGCACCAGAAGGATGGTGATTGAGCTGGACAATGGGAGAAGCGAGGATACATGGACTGAACAATAGCCTTTCAAATGAGATCTACTGCACAATAGCAACAGAGCATAATCTTAACCATCCGTTTTTTTATCCAACCGCTCACTCTAGACATTGAGATGGTCAGTTTTTTTTTATAATGAAAATATTTTACATCCCGGTCTCTGTCAAACAGCCACGCAACCAAAAGTTTTTGTTGCTGTGCGATGCTCATTTGGCCGCTAGACTTGCCGTTACAATTACACTGCACAGGATTGGGATCCGTAGCCTTTGGAGCGTCGCTGGACTTGAGCTAACGGCGACACTCCATAGTCGAGGGAGCTAACCGTGACCGGATTAGACATGAGAGGTGGCTCGATTGAATGACACGAGATGGTAGGGATTTCCGGCCTAGTTTGTGTGGTGCAAATGTCCTTAGGACTTTAGCCGACATTAATGTGTTTTCGTCACAGGCTAGTGGAAGATTTCCAGTGGTGGTAGGAACGGCCAGGTGTTTTTCGCTAAAGACATGTAGATTTTTCATCCAATTGGACAATTGCTTCAACTGTCATCTTTCCTCTTTTTGTTTAGTTTTTTTTTGAGAGAATTGTCATAATTCCATGATGGAGTGTACACTACTTCACAAACTATCATCTTGACGGGATGAAATGAACAGCTAATCGCATGCAGCGAAGAATGAAATTCATTGGCAGCAGCGAACATATGACTTCTGCTATATTCTGAAGAATCCAAGCATATATAAAAACACGCGTTACGTACAAGATAGGTAGGGCGTACCGTGCATATATAACGGCACTCAACTTATTTACGAACGACTCACACTCCCAAACATCAAGAACACAGACGCATGCATGCATGATCAATCGACTGCATGCGTGTAAATTGATTAATTAATTACACAAGACACGGTAAATGAAACAAAAAAGCTCTCATAAACATCGTCGTCGTCACGCCGTCACGCTGGCCCTCCTGAACGAGCTGAACGCCTTGGCGGCCTCGCCGCGCAGCACCAACTTGTGGTACACCGCCGCCACGAACGCCCCGATCACCGGGCCCACCCAGAAGATCCACTGCCAAAAATTTCATCTCCAAATTAGTGAATTAATTAAGACAAGAGTGAGTGAATATATCCGAATGGATGTTTTGTTCGTTCTCACGTGGTCTTTCCAAGCTTTCTGCTGGTTGTAGAACACGGCGGCGCCCAGGCTCCTCGCCGGATTGATGCCCGTCCCGGTGATCGGTATCGTCGCCAGGTGCACCACGAACACCGCGAACCCTATCGGCAGCGGCACCAGCACCTACACATCATCATCAACACATCATCATGTCAAGATCGATGTCAACACGTCCATGCATGGAGCACAGTGGCAGACGGTGGCCGGCCGGCATGCAAGCACGTACGGGGACGAAGGAATCGCGGGCGGTGCGCTTGGGGTCTGTGGCGGAGAAGACAGTGTAGACGAGGATGAACGTGCCCACGATCTCTGCCCCGAGGGCGCCGGCGACGGTGTAGCCGTCGCTGACCGTGTTGGCGCCGCCGCCGAGCTCGTTGTAGGGGTGCTTCATGATCCCCTTCACGATGCCGGCGCCGCAAATGGCGCCGAGGCACTGCGCGACAATGTACAGCAACGTGCGCACCAGCGACAGCTTCCTCCCGAAGAAGAGGCCCAGCGTGACCGCCGGGTTGATGTGGCCCCCCGAGATGCCGCCGGTGCAGTAGACGAGGATGAAGATGGTGGCGCCGAACGACCACGCCACGCCGAGGTAGCCGACGCCGGTGCACGTGTCCACGGTGGCCTTCTGGTTCTTGTACCCGATGACGGTGGCGATGCTCACGTAGAGGAAGATGAGCGTCGCCATGAACTCGGCGATCAGCGCCCTGTACAGCGACCACTTACCCAGCTCGCTCGTGTCCAGCAGCGGCGCCGGCGGCGGGTCCCAGTATGGCGCCTTTGCTGGCGCTCCCCCCTCCGCCGTCTCGACCGCCACCTCTTCCTTCGACGGCATTACCTCCTTCGTGCTCTACTTCAAATCCCGTGAAGTCGAGAAGGCAAGAGGCGAGGTTTAAATAGGTAATAGAGGATAGCATGCTTGCCGGGAAGGAGAAACTAGATATTTGGCGCGGATTCTTTCCTTACGATTCATTACTTCCAGTACATTTCTTTTTTCTAAATTTAAAACGATGGGGCAAATTTCTTTCAAACTAGTTTGGTTCTACTGTGCATATGTACGTCGACGTGAACACGACATGATTCGGAATCCTGCCCACGACACAGCGATGTTTTGGTGCTCATGGGATTAGCTCCTGTGTCCTCAGCCGAACCGGCGAGGCAAAGAGCGCGAATGATCGTTATATCCTTGTCCAGATACCGGGATTAGTACGATACATCCGTTTCTTGTTTGCGGCGGCGAGCGTGGCCTGCCGATTCACGTCGATCGCCTGCAGCTAGCTGCCGTCTCCAGCGAGGTCGCCATGGCTGCTGCAGTTTTCCGGCGCCGGGGGCCACCGCCCCAAGAAAACAACCGCACTGCAGGCGTCTACTTCGAAACGTTGCGGCGCGGGGATTTTTAATTCGGCACACGTTCGTCCTGTCGCTGTCGCGACGCACGCGACACTTTTGTATTTTTATTACTCGGTTTAGTTTATACAGTACAATTTGATAATTTGGCTATTTACTAAAAATTTAACGTGCACTAGATTTTAAAAAAAAAATAGTGAAGGAACAGTTAGCTACGTGGAGTAGCAGTTTATCTGGTGCTCGCTGGTGCGACCCCGAGAGAACGTGGGCTGCGTCAAGCACGTGCTGGTCCTACCTTTGCTGGGCCGAGCCCGCCAAGCAGTAAGCCACTTGGCCCACAATGAGTTCGTGCTAATCATGTGTTGCCAAATAAAATCCCAACAAAAAGAAACAGCGGCCCACTGGTTTGGTTACACGCAATTCTACTGAATTTTTTATTTATATATGTATATATAATTACAGATTTATACTCTCAATGTGCTTTTTTAAGTGCCCACTCAGAGTGTGTTAAATTCTACATAGCAAATGTAAGTTAGTCTCCATTAACAAAGGTCAGTGGCGACCTAAAAAATTTACAAGCGATTCTCTAGCCACCATATCCAACGGTGTCTTTTTTTTCTACGGTAAGAGATCGCTTGTAAAATTCTGCATAGAGCGTGCGAGTGAGGAGAGGGTACACCGTTTTTGCAGTCGGCCCTTTACTACACTCTGCTTGGTTATTTTTTCCCTCATAAGGGGCCACGTGTAAAAATACCAAGCCCATCCGTAGGAGAGGAGGATGGCCTAATAATTTTACAGTCAACCCTTATCACCATCTGTTATAGTGTTTTTTTGCGGCTAACTACAAAACCTTCCCTAGCCATATAAAAATCTATTTTAATAAAAAGCAGAAAAAAAAGGAGAGATGGTTGAGGGGAAGCGACGAAATCCTACAGCGTATGGATTCTACAAAGGTAAAAGATTTATACTATTTGTAATATTTATTTTTAGTGATGAAATAAATTAGTATGTATAGTATTATTCTATATCCGTAAATAGTTTTATTTTTAGATCTATGGTTTGCTAGTTTTGTTTCTAAATTTGTAGATATTTTCGTTTGGAATGTTTGAAAACATATCGGTGTTAAAATATCAAATGCACGGTATTAGATGTAATGATTAATTTCTTACTTAGTTTAACTCTACTTTTTTATCAACAAATATGTTAAATAAATTTATATTTTAATTATATCACGGTCGATAGAATGTTAGGTATGGTCAATAGATCTTTCAGAGCTCGGCTCAACTTTTAAGTGTATTTTAAGGACACGTAAGAGAAGTTTGTTAATAGTGTGCAACTGGTTAATGTGATGCTTCCGAATCAACCTCCAAGTCAACGCAATAACCATGTATGTTGTAGTGAGCTGGGTAAACAATGGTTTTTTCTCTGAATTGATACAAGTGGATTTCACTGTCACTTAGTGATGGTACGTAGAAAATGCATTGTAACGAGATTAGGCACTTAGCATTCCTATGTCAATGTACGAGAAATGTAACATGATTTCAATGGCCGTGCAAAATGAAGAGGATCCGAGTATGATAGAAGGTGATGCTGAAATAGTAGAGAAAAATGAGCCAGAACACTAAAAAGAAGAATGAGGAGGAAGATAGAAAGCCAAGAGGATTGGCAAATGAGGGTGAGTAAACAACACCATCATTGAAGTAATGAATAGGAAAGATTCGAATAACGAACATACAGAGAATGATGAATCGTCAAACAAGGAGAGCGGTAATGTAAATCTCTCACAATGGTCAAACGAGGACTTCTCTGGACATATTATCTCTGAGTGTCATCATGTGCCATGGAAGTACAAGTAGAACGAGGTCATTAAGGGAGCTAAATATGCATACAAAGAGGAATTAATAGAGGCAAGTAAAAATTGGGCGGTATTATTTTAGCGAGAGTTCTAGGTCATGAAGTTAAGCAAGTCGGTGTACGAAGTGAAGCGTGTGAACTCAAGTTATAGGTATCCATGGAGGGTGCATGCATTCAAAGATAAATAGAAATATTACTAGAATGTATCAATTATCACCAAGCATAATTGTTACTTATAAGAGGTCAAAAAATACTATAGAAATATAGCATCTGTATTTATTGCAATAGAGATGTACTCTGATATTGTGCATAGCCTAGGGTATAAACCAAGATCAATTATCAAGCACATTAAAGATAAATTCAAGTTCACAATAACCTATTCGAAGGCATGGAGAATGACTTAGAAGATTGTGAAAATGAGGTTTGGCACATTCAAAACATCATATGATAATTTGTCTCGTCTTCTAAATTGCATTCTTCAGAGGAATTTGGGGAGCTACTACGACCTCAAATCACTCCTATCACTTTACCATCCCTAGTAGAGTGTGTTTCAACGTGCTTTCTTTGTATTAAGTGTGTGTATTCATACATTTGTGTATTGTGATCCCATACTCTGCATCAACGTGACATTCCTTACTAAAAGGTATATATGGTATATATTGACAATAATTAGAGTTGATGGGAATAATCAAGTATTACCCGTAGTTTTCGCTTTTGTTGAGAGCGAGAACACTGAAAGTTGGTATTGATTTCTAGAATATGTGAAGAATGTAGTTGTGCGTATGAGCCTAGGTGTATGCCTTACACCCGATTGTCACGTTGGCTTTCTATAAGCTATTGAGTATTTGAGGGATAGTAATGTGAAAAAAGGATATGCACAAGAGTAGCCAGATGTTCGCAACAGATGATGTGTGTTATATGGGTGCTAATTTTTATAAGTAGTTTAACAACAAGCATCCTATGGATCTTTTCAAGAGGCTCTATGTGTAGAATCAACAGAAAAAATTTAATGAGTTTTAGAAGATGTTGGATGAGCTAGCAACGAAAAAAATAAGTGAATAGTTAAAAAAAACCAACACTTCTAAGTGATAAGGCTCCCAAAGTTGTAGTATCACTCTCCAGTGGTGATCATACTATAAGATGAAGGTCGGCATCCTATGTTAGAAAAAATTGACACTGGATTGAGAATGAGTTTAAGGAGAAATGTGTCATATTATATGATGATGGTGGTGCTAGGTTTGACATAATAACTATTAAATTAGCTAAGTTTTACAACTGAGTGATACGTGGTGTAAGATTATTGAGTTTATCATATATGATACATGCAAGAATTTTAGAGATTGGTACAAAGTAGCTAGGTTCTCTATGACAGACAATGTTACTGTTTTGGCACAATGATAACAAAGTATTTGGATAAAAACATAAAGATGTCTAAGTGCATTGAGTTATATCTCAAGGTACGCAACAACACAAATTCAAAATCTTGTGTGCTGATAAGGCCAAACATGAAATCTACTATAAAAAAGTTGTGCAGGAGTGTATTCGTAAGGACAACAGGACCTGCTCATACTCGTGCCAAAAGCTAAGGCTATAACATAAGCCATGTTCTCATGTTATTGTCATATACTCAGGGTGTGGAATAATCGACC
The DNA here is from genome assembly GCA_030770085.1 of Oryza coarctata. Classification (NCBI taxonomy): domain Eukaryota; kingdom Viridiplantae; phylum Streptophyta; class Magnoliopsida; order Poales; family Poaceae; genus Oryza; species Oryza coarctata. Next base: position 14,659,971 of record CM061479.1, on the reverse strand, counting down.
ATCATTTTGTGTCACCTTATTTCAGAAAGGAATGTATCTTGCAAACATAGAGTGCGAGGTATTTGTCTTCAGAATTATGTGGTTTTTCACATTTTAACAACCTCAGGTTTTTTACATTCTAGACCTAATGAAAATAAGAGACAAGGTGAGTTGTCATAAGACTAGATAGATTCACAAGGATATTGATGAGTTGTGAAAGATTCAAATGTTGTAGTAAGTACGACAAGAATAGGCATAATTATAAGAAGTATCCAAAAGATGCAGATGTTCCATATAAAGCAGAAGCTCCTCCATCAAGAGGATGTGCCAATGTAAGATGCCCCATGGGAAATGTCATCACTTTAAGATTAACCCAGCCTAGATGTTCTTGTACACCTGTTGGTTTAATCATATAGTGCAAGTATATATATTATTCTAATAATTGATATGTAACTTAAATTCTCATACTGTAGAGTCATGAATATTTTCTTCTATGTTATATGAACTATATGTATCGTAATGTTGTTTACTTTTGATCTTATAGTAATGGTAACTGCTATTCGTTTTCTCTAACAAAAATTTTTTTGTTAGTTTTATTAACTGTATATTATATTTTTTTTATTTTTGATAATTGTGCTAACTTTCTTTTTTAATGCAGGTATGGCATATCAGACATCGGAGTTGCTAGATCGTAGCCTTGATCAATCATACTGCTCCTACCTCTGAATGGTCAAGAAAGCTGTGCTAATCATCTTCCTACGCTCTTCAGGCCACCTCTAGAAGGACGCACTACTCATTAGACCACGATGAACTAACATCAGATCAGACTCAGTTCCTCCTAGCTTGCAGGAGCTCCACCACAGCACATACATAAGCCACATACTTTGACTCCTATATATCAGGTCTGTGCTAGCCATGTTGTCCTAGTCAACTGCTTCACCTACTTTTAGGCTCACGTGCGAGCATAGCACAAGAGGACGAAGAGAGGTAGAGGGCAGGCCTTAGGGCAATAATACGTTGTGCTATTTATACTTATTGTTTATATTACTTTGTATTTACTGTTTCAGCACTAAATACAAACAAAATTACTATAAGTTAATACCACAGAGCTTTTACTCTTTAATATGCGTGCATGACTACCGGTAGCATACAACAACTAACTTTAGATACCTTCACTCCTTATTGCGTGCATGACTACCAAGTCACAATCAACATTCAGTGATACCAGTTAACTTTCGGTGCATGACCGTCACATTGCTTTCAACACAACCCAACAGCCAACTATCAGCGCATTAATGCAACATCGCATTCAAAGGATGTTTACAAGTAGGACACTTTTCATGCATGAATGTTACATCATTTTCAACACTTTCAATTGTATCTTCCACACCTAACACAACTCGAAAAGTGCATCTAAAACCCCTAGTGGGTTTTGGATGATAGATGACAAGAAATTATTGAGCTAACATTTTGTCATCAAAAATTTCACAGCAATTCATGAAAGGAAGAGTGCTTTGTTTCAAAGAAGATCTCTCATGGAGAAAAGAAAATAAAAGAAAAATAAAAGGAGACATGGAATAAAGAAAAAAAATTATTATATTTTACCTTGAGTTCTTAAGGCAAATTGTACTATTAAGAGTAGCTCTAGTTTAACCGGTTTGAGAAACAGGTGCTCTAAAAATGTCTAAGATTAGATGAGCAAATATTCGCACCACGTATACTTTGGGGTTTTTGGTCTTTTTATCCTTCGTGTTTTGGATGTTTGCATCTAGCACTTGTGGAAACTTATGGACAAGTTCTCTGTCAAACAGAAAAACCTATCTAGAGTTTTCGAACCGTTTAGCCAAAGTCTTCAGACCGAGTTCTCTACCTGGCATAGAGACATGTCCGGAGTATCTGTAAGTTTAGACCAAACACTTCAGAACATTTCTTCTTTCCAGACTAAGTATGGTCTAGATACTTTGGACCACTAGTCGAAGTATCTGAACTGAGGTTTTTGTCTAGGCCAAAAATCTTGTCCAGAATCTCTAGACTAGAGTCTCTGTTTAGGCTGAAAGGCCTGTTTAGAGTCTCTAGATATTCTTACTGGATACTCTAAAGTTTTAATTTTTTGAGTAACGGTTAGTTTCGAGAAAGTTGGGTATTTAATCCTACCAACCCTCATTTTGAGGAATGAGGGTTGGGCTGCTCATTTATTGCAATCTCACTCTCAAATGCTTTCTAGAGATCCTCTACTCCACTATCTTAAATATTGAGAAAAACTCATTTTAAAAGTGCTTTTTGGTTGATTTGGGAGAAGTCAAACCTTATGATTTGTGTGAGCACTTATGGATCAACGGCGATGAAAAACTCAAACTTGTTACTCTTGGAGATCCATCTCCTAGACGACTAGTTATTGTCTGCGAGGATCCAACTTATGAATCACTCGAAAAGTTTGTGAAGATCTCCCTCACCTCCGCAAGAAAAGAGGTATTCTAGTTATTTGTCGAGCTCTTCCTTATAGATTGATTTGATAGAGTAAGCTCTATAGTTTGTGGGTGCATATATCCTAGTGGAGATCTGATTGGTCACCTTGGACTAAGTGCCACATTTTGTAAGAGTTTTAAGGCCAAACTAATTTTTAGGGTTGAACTTGGTGAGGTAAGAGATCGAAAGGGATCCAACTTCTTGAAGTACCTCAACAGAGACATAGGATCGATTTATCCAAACTTCGGTAAAAAATTATTTTGTCTCCTAACTTATTTATATCTTTTATATTTATTGTGATTTTACTATCTTGCTCACTTTCTAACCCATTGGGTTCACCTCCTTTAAGTGTCTCCTAGATATCTTAAATGAGGTCTCGAATCTCTTAACTATACTACCAGAGACTTTGGACTAACTTCTCTGTCTAATAGAAAAATTGGTCTAGATACTCCGAACTCTAAGACCATAGACTCTCGAGATAATACTAATTTCTGTTGTTAGTGCATTTCAGATTTAGAAGTTTGCACATTCACCCCCTCTGTGCAATCCAAGGTCCTTTCAAAGCCACGCTATATAAGGCATCCGTATACATGATGAACCTCAAGTTTTTCGTCTGTTGATACCCTTATAAATCCCACACCACTCGTTTGCTCTATCTCCTATAGCATCAAAGAATAATGACTGCTAAACGTGCTTTAATTAAGGATCCAAATTGGAGAAGACATCTTTTGGCTTAGCTAATTTCATCTTGGTGTGACTATTTATTATGCAAATGTGCTAATCGATGTCAGCTGATGAAATCTCAGGACTCAATACTCGTGGAAGGAGATTTTTCCAATACCCAAACTATTCTCATGAGGAATGGATCACTTGTTTTTTTATTGTACCTTATCAAAACATGTTCTTTAAACTAATACTTTCTTTGTTAGATCTATAAAAGGATCTGTAGCTTTATATAGTGAGCTAATATAGAAAATCCAATATTTAACCCTAATCATTGGTTCTCTAAGAGCTATTGGTTTTTCCGTCAAAATCAAACGAATTGTACATGTGGAAGAAGGTGGAGTATGAATAACGTCGACAAACCGAATGGTCAGATTAAGGGCTACAATCTCTTATACTACCTCTATGGCAAGAACGTCTTAAATAAGCTTGCGATGATCATTGCCAGGTGGTGAGATCAATAAGTGACGATACTTTTGGTAAAAGATACTTTGTTTGTCCAAATATTCTTAAAGACGATTTCATTGTTACTTCACAATTCGTTTCTATAAATTGCTTTGATTTTATTATCACCGTAACTACAATAGCTATATATGTATTTTTTTTCACATGAACCACCATAAAATGCCAATTCAAACAACAGATAGACATAAAAAAAATCATTGTATAACTATATATGGATTATATATCCTGAAACAATTGAATATAAAGTAGAGTATGAATAAAGAGCTGTCTTCTCTAATAATAGGTGACTACAATTGAACCATAGATGATGATATCCAAAAGTTCAAATAGGCATCCGTATCATATGTTGTATTATTTATATTACTTCATAACATGTAAAACTTTTAGTAACCGTATAATATTTTTTCCTATTATTTAAATAATGTTTGCATATGTACATATTAATTGCCTAGCACTTTAATTAATAATATAATAATTTTCTAGTATTAACACTAATTTATTACGTAATTCACTTTCAAATTTTCTTTACAATTAAATCTCTAAATAAAAATAGATTTATTTAAAATGTTTTTTCTATATACGGTAGGGAAAAAACGCCAAAACAGAGAGCGTCAAGTGAGCTGCCTTCTCTCCGTGGGAGGCAAAAAAGGTCCAAGTAGAGGGCACCAAGGGGAACACTTGTAAAAATGGTAGGTCGTCTTCTTTCTCATACGCCTTGCACATTATTTTACAGTCGGTCTCTTGTCACAAAATAAACTTCTTTGAATAGAGTGGTAAGAGGTCTCCTATTAAGTTTTTAGCCTACGTAGGTCTACCATTAACATGGGTCAATGGATATTTATCATGTCAAATTTCACATCGTCTAAATAAGTCTTCGAGAAAGTTAGTGATATATACCCGTAAATTTTTTAAAATATTTTTAAAAATATTTTAATAATAAATAAATAAATAAATTCTATTCTTCTTTTTTTAATTGATTTTTGGCAATAAGCACCAACTCGGAATGTGATCTCTTTTAGACTCAATCAGAGCGTTAGATCTTTTGGGAGGTATCTGGAGGGAAGAAAGAATAAGGAATCGATGTCGTCTTGGATCACATCATGATTTTGCTAGTTAAGTGAGTGATGAGTGAGTTAGGTGCTAGCGCAAACATGGGATGCCGTTCATTAGAAGATATATGAAAGTTAATCAGTGATGATACGCCAAGATTAGCAATCATCTGGATGATCATGATACATACCACCACCAGTATAACGATTAGATTTTCCGCGTGATGAGAGTAGCTAAGCAACAATGTATTTTGTACATGGTTGTACTATAATACTTGGAACAAACTGAACTGCTTTTTTAGCGCGTGATAGGAGTAGCTACGAGCCTGTCTGACGATCTATGAGCTATGTTTGCACGGTCAAAGAAAGAACCCGATACTGCCATACTGGCTATTGAAAAGGAAACCATCTTTTTTCTTGTGTATGTTGTGATAAACAATGGGGATCGATTCGTCCAAGAAATATTTGGGAGACGTGACCGGCCACTTTATTAACGTCAAACAACAAGAAAAGCCTCGATGGTCAGCAAGCGCCGCAAAACGGGTTGATGGATCGAGCGCTTCGTTTGCATCGATCGCACGCAGATCGCTCGCCGACAATGATGGTGGGGGAGAGTTGACTTGTGAGACGCTGACACGGCGGCACACTCGTATGGTACAGTGTCAGTAGTAGTACGCGATATAAGTTGTTTGACCATCAGACCGTGCACGGATCCTAAAACAAACCAAACGTTGTTACGAGACGGGGTGACACGTCACGCTCATGTCTTGTAGTAGACAGATCGCGGCCGTGCACGTCCATATATGGACGGAGCAGATCGCACGAGGACTGGTCAAACATCCCAGCTGCTGAGCTGGAGCTGCCCTTCCCTGCGAGAAGATGGCGTTGCGTGGGCCCCACGCCCCAACGTCATTTTAACTAAAGAGACCTAAATTAAGGCCGTAAAACTATCCATTAGCACCCTGCCCGCGCGGGCCCCACTGGACAAAGCCGATTCGAATCAGATGGAAGCGAGGGAGGCTAACCTTTTGACCAGACCCGACCGACCGACCGCATGCACGCACCCACCCTTTCGGCGCGCCACGCTCCTGAGGATTGTGTGCCAATCCGATGCACGCGACCGCCCGTGTTGGTCGCGCACTACACCGTATGACACACATCTGGTCAAGTCAAATGTACGCGTGTATGTATGTCATATGTATCATCGTCTGTAGGTTCGTGCTGTCACGTTGCGGTGACACTATATTTTACGGCCGGTACACCTACGTCGTACTAGTGCCACAACAAGTATGAAAAACGCCTGGGTGTTGACTGCTTGACCTGGCAGGCACCGTTAGCTAGGAGGGCAAGCCACCTCTCTCTCTCTCTCTCTGACTGGTGGGGCCCAACCATTTTGTCCCCACTGAGCTAACCTCACCAGCGACGCAAGCGTGCCGTCCGGCACAGCGAACGCTTGTCGACCTGCTCGACGTGCTGGTCTGTACTGCGGCGCGTACGTGAATTTTTTTATTGTTTGAATCTTTTTATTTTTAATTTTAAAAGTAAATTATTTTAAAACTTATTTCAAATCAGTAGTTTTTTTTCACGCTGATGTGGCCAAATAACATGACCGCGCAATTATAAATGAGAGTAGCAAATTTTTTTTAGAGAACCCTTGTCACTAGCGTGACTAAATAATGGTGTGGCAAAAAATATATAGATTTAAAAATAATTTTTGAGGTGATTTAGTTTTAAAAGTAAAAAAAGGACCAAATAATAAAAAAAATCTGCGTACGCAGCATGGCTCCATAACATGGTAAAAAATCTCTCCATTTTTTTGTGGGAAAAAATCTCTCCATTCGACGCAGCATTGGGTCAACCGATTTGGCGAAACGGCCCATCAATCGGATTCGTTATTACTTTGTTGGAGAGAACTGAAAAGGGGAAAGTTTTACTGGACAAATGTGCGCGATAATCTCGAAAATAATACTCCTCCTTGGAACAGCCGAGAAATCGGAGTGTTTTTTTTTTTCAAAAACCGAAGCCTGAGCGTGGGCCATTGGCTCGATGGACATCCCAACCTGTATCCACAACGACCATGCTCCTTCATGAATGGTCGTTGGGAACATGAATGGTCGTTGGGAATAACATGGCGATTAACTGATCGTAAGTACAGCCACGATTTTACATCCACTGATTCATCCGATCAACACATTGTAAACGAAACTTTGTTCAAATTTTATGAAAACGTCTTGCTGTTTTTTCTCTGAATTTTGTTCAAATTTTATTTAGACTGAAGCAGCTGGCCTGCCGTTTAGTTGCAACAGATCCGTCGCCTCGTCCTGACCGAAATTTCCCCGAAATGCCCCCGCGATCTCCTCTAATTTTCATAGCTACCCTGTACCCTCCCATCGCAACTGCTCCACCCCCTCTCTCTCTCCTCGACCTCCTCTCCTCCTCTCTCTCTTCCCCTGTCTCCTCGCCTCTATTTCCCATTTCATCGCGACCCAAAACCCCCCACCTCAAATCCACACTTTCCGCCGTCGCCTCGCGTTCCCATGTCGCCGGCCGCTGGTGGTGCCGCTCCGACGCAGCCACCGCCGGCTGCTGATGTGGGGGACGCCCCCTCGCCGCCACCGCCGGCAGCGGCGATCGCAGCGCCAGAAGCCGACCGCGCGCCGCCGGCTCAGGCGAATCTACGGGATCCGGCAGGGCAGATGGAAGGCGCCGATCCCGGCAATGCGGCGGCGAGGAAGACGGCGTGGAACGTGCCGGCGCCGCCCCCTGCCGCGGCGGCGGCGGCACCCGGAGGCAGCGTCATGGGGGGAGGGCCCGGGTCGTGGCCGGCGCTCGCCGAGTCGGCGGCGCGCGTGGCGCCCAAGTCGGCCTCGTCCGACTCCCTCAAGTCTCTCTCTGATGACTCCGGCCCCTCCGCATCGGTATTGAATCTCGCGATCAGCTCGATAAAATTTCGATGCGATAGCATCTAGAGAATCTCTCTAAGTTTAGTTATCCACCACAACGAGTTTGATGTTTTTATGTGTTTGATGAATCTATTGATGCGAGCAGGAGGATTTGATTGTTCCATCTCTGCAACCGCATCCAGTTGCTGATCCGATCAACGGTGGCTCGAACCCTACCTCTTCATCTCCACCTTCCAATGCTACCGCCGTGGCCACCTCGCAACATAACGGTAACTCTGACCAGCCAAATCCAGTTCGGCATGGCGGCGGCACTGGTGGTACCAGCGGTGGTGGCCACAGTGCTGGTAGTAACAGCAGCCGTGATGGAAGCACTAGCGATGGTGTTGATGGGAACTGGAACGATGGAGGCCTTGGTGGTGGAAGCGGTTCCAACAGCAGCTATGGTGACGGCAACAGCACCAATGGTGCTGGTGTTGCAAACATGAACAATATCATTCATAGCAGTGGCACCAGTAGCAGTGGCCATGACGGCATTAGAAGGACATCTGGCAATAACAACTGGAACAATAACGTACGCAGTGGTGGCAGCAACCATAGTGCTGCTGGCAGCGGTGATGGAAGCAATAGAAATACCTCCACTGGCGGGAACCTCTGGAACAATAATGGCCGAAATGGTAGTGGCAGTAGCAATGGTTTTGGAGGTCGTGGTGGTAACCGTAATCGTCGTGACCATGAAAGAGGGGGAAGTTTCTCCCCTAGGAACTATCCCCGGCAGCCTATGCCACCCCAGCAACAACAGTCAGGCATCTACCAGCCTGGACCTTTTCCTCAATCACAGCCGCCGCCACCCCCTCCCCATTTTTTGATGCAACAGCCTTTTGGGCCATATGTTCCACAATTTGCATATCCTGGTGAGCCTGAAATTCATCTTTAACTTCTTTCAAAAACTTTCCATCTCGTTGTTGTAATGTGGTTAAGTGTGGTGCTCTGCAGCTGATGTGCAAGGCTATCCTTTCTACCTCCCACCTGTGGAGCAATTCCAGAACATGCACCTTGTCCGGCCGCCAATGCAGCCAATATGGGTTCAGCAGGATCAGCAAAATCTCCAAGAGGATATCCGTACGCAGATAGAGTTCTATTTTAGGTAGTGAATGTTCTTATTTTTCATTAGGTATTTGTGCCGTTTTGTGGTGCTAATTCTCCTTTTTTTTTCATCTCTTTTGTTGCTAGCACTAATAATCTGTGCCATGATACATACTTGAGGAGACATATGAATGATCAGGGATGGGTACCCATTGACTTAATCACTCAATTTAACCGGGTTAGTTTTTTCCATTTATGATTTAATTCTTGTTCCTGTGTTATATAAGGTTGTATTGTTTGTGTGGTTCCTTATTTTACCCTCCTCACACACTGAATGCTGTTTCGCAACATCATAACTAATGTTTGTTCTCTGCATAGCTTTTAGAACTGCTCATAATTATACTGTTTGAATGTTGGAAAGAAAATTGTAATTACTGCACAACTCTAATCCCTATGTTTCTCACTTCTCAATGTTCACAAGATATGTGAATGTATAGTAAAATGAGAATGTTTATGCTTTCTTGGCGCAAGGCAATAAAAATTACCTCAGTAAAGTGCAAGGTATAATGTATTAATGTTATAATTCTTGATCATAGTACTTATGGATAAAAAAATTCATAAGTCTTCACATTTGAAGTTTTTAAACGAAAAATTCATTATTTTGACATATGCTTCTCGGGTAAACTGACATGGGCTGCTAAGTTACATTGAACTGAAACGTTTTTTGTTATGGGAAAACTTATTTGTAATTTTTTGTGATCATTTAGTCAATCAAACCACCAAAATATGTATGCCATATTGCCATGATATTGTGAGACAGATTGCAATTCATAACAGCATTGCATCTATTCTTGTATTTGGATTGTAATTTAGCAGTTTTCTCAAACAGTTTCATCTATCTAGTAGACAGTATGATAGTATCCTGGATAAAATAAGTAGATTTTCCCTTTTGAAGATGCATTTCATTTGGAAGATTACAGTATCTCTGCTAATACCTCCTTATTGCATTTTGTCTTCTATAAATTTGTAAGATGAATGTTCGAAATGTACCCTTGCTGCACCAAAATGTATCCAGTACCCTGTATCATTTGCTGGAAGCCAATATAGTTGTTGTACTATAATTACTGTATCCTGTACTCATGCTTCCTTTTTTTTGGCAAATTTATCTGTAAGTATTACTGAAAGGTTTTTGTGGGGTTATAGGCTTATTTCTGTGTCATTGCACAGCATATTACAGAGGATGATGCCTGTGGTATCATATGTTTTGAGATTTTCCTTGACATGTCTAGCTGCTGTAATATTCATTGAGACAGCATGATGTGTAGAGACTTCTGTTGATTCACGGTTGCCAAACCTTGTGCCCATGTATTGTTACATGTGCAGTATCTACTAGCAGCAAGCAATAAATCAGACAATAATGATTGCCTAGTTTTGAAATGTTTAATATTGCTAATTATGATATCTGCATAGAGTGAAAACACCTTTTTGAGACATTGTTCTTGTGTTGCAAGTAACTGCATCAACACATAATAACTCCACATTTTAACAAATGAAAATGGGGGTGTTCATATAGGATTTAAATATTGCATTGACGTATGAATGTCGATACGTGGATAAGCTTGATAGCTGCAACTTTCTAGTGAGGACTGCATATAGATACTTCCACTTGGGTGTGCTTTAACTCATCATACATGATCTCTGATTGTGAATGCTTGCACAGCTTCAGCTGTTGGGAATATATGATTGTTTATAAATATATATACTGCAATTGGATGTTGGGACTAGGCAGTTGATTATATTTTGATGCTGTTGTCAAAAAGAAAAATGCACCTTTCATTTATTTTGTTGTTTTGTAGTAATTATGCTGCACACGTACTTTTTAACTGATGTGCTACTTTTTTTGATGTCCTAGTGTGTGGTAACCTTGTTTTTCTTTGGCACCAATTTTTAGATCAATGCATAGTACTATATGCAAAATTTTCAGTATAGGTGATGGCATGATGCTATGGTTCTATTCATCACAACTTTCTTGCATTCTTTTGTAGATGAGGAGATTTACAAACTTGGTAGACACCAACTATATACTAGATGCTGTTCGTGGCTCGGAGCAAGTAGAAGTGCAGGTTTGTCCACACACCTGCAACGTTGGATATACAGTTTGTTTATTCACTGTTTCATCCAATTAAGGTGATGAGTTCTCAACTGACTTGTACTTGCATTTTTTACTATCCTGGCATATTAACAGGGAACTACTGTCCGAAGGCGCAATGATTGGGCAGATTGGTTACTCCATTAAGCCCCCAACCTGCAAATCAGGTTGGTTCCACCATACACACTGGCTTTGCTTCTTCATGACACTGTTTATCTGTATACGTAACACTTGTGGAGATTAAGTACTAACTGAAGTATTTCTTCAGGCCAAATGCAGGATGAGATGGTGAAATACTGCTGCTTGCTATCCTGGAGAGCTGATTAGAAGGGAGTTGCTTATTTGATCACGGGCTTAGGTTTCGTGATGGATCATGGGTGTACGGTGGGTGGATCATTTCATAGTAAGAAGATTATGTTTATTTAGGTCAGACATGTTGGCTACTTTGGAAGGCATATCAAAGGCATTGCAAGGGGGCAAATACACCAAAAAATAGGAAACAGTTTCCAGAATATAAATCCGTTTTTTGGTCTGTATAGTTTTGTCAGATAAAGAAATGGTCGGTGCCATTTCATCATAAGATTATGTCCTCTTCACTGTTGTGGATGTTCTGTGGGGTTTATTTTGGGATTACCCCGTCATTTTTTGGTTGCATGCACGATGATTCGGGGCTACTGTAGCAGCTGAGGTTTCCGGAATAATTTTTTGTATCACCTTTTGTTTTCTTTGAAGCCCCAGCATGCTTGTGAAAAGAGTTTGATTTTCTTGCTCTCGATGGCAGCATCTCATTGCATAATCAATCAATCTGTACTTCAAAGGGATACAGGTTTTTTTTTGGGTAGAATCAGTTATGGTTTATTTGGAATTATGCCCTAAATCCATAAGCTTTGTTTTCTAAGTACTTCAGAGTACGAAGGGCACTAATCTGAATCCTAGAAGATTTGTCTCCACGGTTTTGACCAACTCGATGCATGGATTTCAGGCGTTTTCCTGAAACGCTCTGATTACCCCTTTTCGCAGGGTAAATAGAAGTATATACCTATCTGCTTTTACGAAGTCTTCAGAATTTTTTCTCAGACTGTTGAAATTCAGGAGCTGGAAAAAACAGTTTTATCATGGCATAACAGAGGGGAGAGGCAGGACAGGAACACGTGCCTGCCGTGTGAAGCAACCATTCGTGTAGCCTTGTATTAGGTGGCAAAGCGAAGCTTGTTTGGCTGTGGGCTCTTCAGCTCTTGTCCAGGGCATCTCTCTCGACCAACCCAATTAACAAGGCGTCCCCGTTCGTCGCCCAAGGTTTTGCTTGCTCCCTTTACGATGGATTTTACATCCAAATGACGGTCTCGTTTCTTGGTTGGTTACTTTTGCCCGGTGGTAATTCCCGCCCGTCTCATCGGTTACCGGGGCGACGAAATGATGGAACCACAGGGAGATGGATGCCCCCCGTACCTGGATAAGACGACAAGACGTGACAATTTTTCTGTCGAATTTGTTCTTTGGCCCGCACCCACCCTGATACTACCTTTTAATTTAATTTAATTATCTATATATATATATATATTCCATGTTAATCAAAGAGCAGTGGTGGAGCTTAGGGTAAATCCTAGGGGCCAAAACTTAACAGTCAACCAAGTAGAGGGGGGCATTTTGTAATTTAATCAATTGCTATGGGTAAATATGTGCTACATTTACTTTAAAGCTTGCAAAGCTGGGGGAGGCCAAGACCCTGGTTGGTCTCTATGATGCTCCGCCACTGTCAAAGAGCTTTCCTGTTCGCTAGTAGTAATTGTATTGCATTATTACTCTATCGAAGAGTTGTCGAACAGAGTTGTTTTTGTTTATGCAACGGCGACAGGCGGCTTGCATCGTCCAGTGGTGGGAAATATTATAGGCACATTTCTTAATGGACATGATTTTATAATACTATCTTCATTGACATTTCTTGAAAAATTTTAAATAAACTTTGCAACTGTCTGCTATTTAATTTATTTATGAGTGTTCTCGAACATTATCTTCAATTTAAAATATTTAGATTGTTTAGTAAATATTAAGGTTAAATAAAAATGTTTGCTTTTAAGTTAACTTAATGGTCAAATTTTGAATTTTAATTTGGTTAGATTTTTATTCTAGGCACTGGATTAACTAAAAATGTTAAAAATGTATAGATCTTTATGTGTTGAATTCAGTGTTCCGATAATATATTATATTACGGTATAAATTCTAAATCCCAAACGGACGCTTGTATTTTAGAGTGGAGGCGGGAAGTAGCTGTCAAAATCTTGGATCGTCCACCAGCTACAGAGAGGATATAATCAAAACCGGAGGCGAGCGAATCGACCAATCGTGTAAGTGTTACGTACTGGTAGGCCCATGCATGCAGCGCCCGTGTCCGCTGCCCCCTGCATGCCTGTGTCCGTCCGGGCTCACGTCTCTCTCGGCCTCCGCGGCGTATCAGCGGCAGACACCGCCATCCTCCGGCTCGCTCGCCATCGTACGTGAAAGCAAAAAACGAGCCGGCCAAAGGCTGCCGCGATCCCTTGACCCTCCGTGACACAACCACACTCCCACGCTACCTCTCGATCGAGAGCACAGGACGGACGGACGCGAGTACGGTGCAGGCCGGCCGGCCGCGCGCACGACCTCGCCGTGGCGAGAACGTACGTCGGCGAGACGGCGTCAGACAAGTTGGTGGAAACAGTGGTATTCTGCTTTCTTGTGACGGGCGCCGCCGCCGCCGCCGCCGCCATGCCGGAGCCAACAACACCGTCGGACGCGCATGCATGGTACAGCGAGCTGTAGCCGTGCGCCGAGATGCCGGCCGGCCCTTTGCCCGCCTGACTGCACCGGCAACCGCAGCCTCGACTTGCTAAGCATATGAAAACAAGAGAAAGTTTTCTTTTTTTTCTTCCTTTTTTTTAATTAAACGGAGGACACGTTTACCGCTATGCATTTATACTATAGTTACGTATCCACAGTTATGTCATCTAATATACGTTTGAAATGCTTAAAGATACAATGATCTAGGTAAATCTTTAATCTCATTAAATTCTTATTACAATATACCCAATATAACCACACGTGTGTATAATATTCGTTGGTGCCATGACTCCAATACCACATATACTGTTATTTTCTTAGAAGATTACTCCCTAGTTTCAATTTGCTTGCTATTCTAACATTTAATTTTTTTTATTAAAATACATGTTATTTTCGTATTCCAAAGATGTCTTTCTCTTCCGATCATTCATGATTACTCACAGGGAATTTTAATGATTGATTTAAGAAAATTAATTAGTATGCAGCTAATAAGGGTAACAATATACTTTCTTTGTCTCTAAAAGTATAATTTTAGTTTAAGAATTTGTTTCACGTGGACTGTATTTTTAGAGTGGAATAAACTGATCTCTTTAATACTGTTTTATCTTTTTTTTTTTGCTATAGCCATGGAACCAGTAGTATCTCCTTTCCGTTTTCTCCTCGTATTGATAAAGAGCATAGCAGTCTTTTAATCTTTTGTTTGTTCCGTTTTTATTAGCTGAAACTATAGTCTTTTAGACCAGGGAGTCTAGGACTCCGTGCAGGATGCATGCTGCAAGGATCGTATCATCTACATTGAAACTGCAATGGCAGCCATTAGACATTTTCAGCCGTAGAATTAAGTATGGATGTACGCTACAACAATCTACAGTAATATCTACAAGACGAACAAACAGTCAATCGGTACTGTAGCTATGGCAAATAAGTGTACCTTCCCTTACATTCGACTGTATGCCTCTGTCATTTACTCTCTAATTTTCTTTAGTCCAAGTTATTGGTACAAACATTAATCAGGTGTAAGGTATGCGTTCATCCAGCGGGTGCTTCAATGATCACTACAGTACAGCTATGCTATGTTTGAAAGTGAAAGATAGAAGATAAAAATTTGCTTAATTTTTTAAAGCTATTTAATGATACTATAAAGTTAAAATTCTACTTTATAATAAACTTCTATATAATTTTTTTTATAAAAAATATACAATTTAATAGTTTAAAAATCGTTCTCATATAATCCGAAGAAAAATCATCAATCCTCCGTCACCTCCAAGCTAGCCTATACGATGGCATTCACTTCAGTTCTTTTATTTGATACCCCACTTGTTTCTTTTATTTCATACTCTCTCCAATAAAAAAATTCTTTTTTGGATGGGACGAAGGGTGTATCAAAGTTTGGGTTGGTTTTGCAATATGATAAACTATCCAAGCTTATCTGGCTGCTAGTTAAGTTTTTCGGTTTAGTGTATATCAGATCCAGAAATGTCAAGTTCTAATTTTAACTAATACGCAATTAAATAAAAATTTACTGGTCACTTCTATTTCATGTTTGGGGTTAAGTGCGCTTTGCATGAATTTGAGAAGTATACGAAGTATAATATAAGTGAATTGTCTAGCTTGAGGAAGCTTCCACGTGAGGAATGTAGAAGTGTAGGTGAATTGTCCATTATTCTTCTCGTCAAGTTGGGCTTTCAAGTTGAACATTATTAGTTAAACTAATTGACACATGCAATTATAAGGCTATGTTCTTTTCTTATTCTAGATTTTGGATTTTCGTTTGAATGTTATATATATATATATATATGCTTATGATACATCTATAAAGCAACTCTCAACTTTATAGTTTCAGTTGCTTATACCGTTAAATATCTATCACAAATATAAAAAATCCATCAATTTAAGCTATCTTAAGCCTAAATAATGTATGTTATCCACTTAGTCAAGCAATAACTAGCCGCTCTTTTTTTAATACCACTAGCTAGCTTTGTGTTTTTCATGTCACTATCTTTTCTAGCGTGGCCACACATCCTGATCTAGGAGTAGCCATGGCAACAAAAATTTCCTCCCTAGGGGATATACCACATACATGCCTTCATAGGTCAGAAACTTCTCCATCCCCACCCACACCAACTACAATTCTTATCCTTTATATGGGGAATTATTCCTCACGAAGCATCTGTCCCCGTAGAGGATGATGATGCAGCCATAGAAGACGAACTCGAGGAAAGTCTTAAGGTAGGTGTCGAGAGAGTACAAAGTTAGGAGTTACGAGTAGTTCATCTTATTTCATCGCTGTTGAAGCTTAGCGGTGGAGAGGGCGAAGCCATGGTGGTGGCTACTCAGCTCCCAACCTTCCCTAAATTCCCTGCACTTATGAGATGGGTCGGCCTTCCTATGTATAACGCAATCAAGAGACGAAGAGCTAGCCGTAAGGGAAGGGACAACCAAGTGAGAAGCGCTAGAGTGGATGTCAGGACTGCATGTCTCGCTCAGCTGGATAGAATTGTGGCAACGGTGACAGCGAGATATGGGGGGTGGACGATCAAAGAGAATAACACTAGGGTTAGAGTTAGGACGAGCTAGTTATTGGACCTTTTCTTATGGGTCAGTTGGACAGAATATGGAAGATTGGAAGTCTTATACTTTTAATCGAGTCTTTGTGGGGAACGGGGGCGAGGGACATAGAATCATACGTGTCTCTCTAGACCTGATAGAGACAAGTTTCTCTCCATTTAATTTATCATAAATACCCCGTCTCCTCCTAACGAGAGAATTCCGTGCAGGGAAACGGGAACGAGAACCATTGCCATCCCTATCTAGCAGATACAAAGATGGACATCTTCAGAATCTGACCTTGAGGTCTTTTCAAGCCACTGCCCACAGGGGCCCAAAAGAGAGAAGACGGTTGTGGTTTAGCTAGAAATGTCTCAACAAAAATCCAGCGCAAGCAATACTTGCGCCAACGTCACTATCTTATATAAGCACTGAAATTACTGAAAACCCACAACCTTTAATTCGAGGACTAAAGATAGTCAAACATCGTCATAGATCATCTCCATCACCAAAAATAATTCAGCGTTTCCACGATAGTTGGAATCGTGAATTAAATTTAGAAGCGAGTCAATTTTAGAACTGAAATGCTTCGTGCGAAACTTCTGAATTGAAATGTTTCGTTTGAAACTTCTACGCTGCGATCTCGACGAAGCATTCGGTTCAACGAAACATCCAAGTCGTAACGCAGGAATTTTACATGAATAGTTCGGTTCCAGCTAAAATCCTTCGAAATTCCTCAGCATGGCAACACAACACATGAAAGTGAAGATGTGGTTACAACATTTCTCTTTTTTTTTTGCCTTTTAAGATGACATTTTCAGGTAGCAGGTTCGCTGGTTGTTGCGAGGAGAAAATGAAATGCTAACAAGCACATCAAGATCATATTACACAACAGGGACCAAAAAAGAGAGAAGAAGAATCCAATCGCCAATCCTTCGAAATGAACCCATGAAACAGAGTTTTATAGAAGAGGAAGTCTTCCTTTCCGCAGGCCCAAAATGTTATTGTTCCAGGAAGCAATAGTTACCAAATTTGTACAGGCAGCTCATCTTTCTGCCTAATACCATGTGGCAAGCTGTAGGCCATTACTATAACAACTACTACCATATCATGCAGTAGAACAGAGCAAGGCAGGCGCTGCCACAGCGACTCCAGCTTCCTCCTAGGAGACTGACAATGCATCATGCCAGCGACTCCAGCTTCCTCCTAGGAGATTGAAAATGCATCATGCCAGCAGCTGCTAATGCACAAATTTATTAAGGCAAGCATTGCAAAGCTAATAAGAGCGTCATATTTCCACTTGTCTAAGTAGTAATAACCCATAGTAGATAAGGTCCACCTGAATGTACATGCCTGGATTAGTTATAGCTAGCTTGCTGATAATTAATTAAGCATCACAGCAACACAAGCTAATATGTGAGTAGTGGTTGTGGTGGTAGTAATTGAGTACTCGCTTATGGCTACTAAGTATCCACCACCATCTGATAAAACAACTGCAAGGTCATCAGAAAGCAGCAACAGGACGAGATCAATGGAGACACTTGCTCACGGATGCTGTCTCTCCTCTGGAGGAGGAATCAGAATGGCGCGGAGAGCACCCTCTGCAGAGTCCTCCTCACCGGCACCGGCACCTCCACCGTCTTCCTCAGCTGCCGCCGGCGGATGGATCGGAACAAGAAGTAGAGACGAAGGGTCAGTGAGCAGCAGCAAGCACAGCGATCAATATAATTGATGAGTTAGCTGCATCCAGGATCGCCTGCCTACCTGCTCGTACTTGACGCGGAGCATTTTGTTCTCCTGCTTGAGCTGCTCGACTTCGGTCTCCAGGTTGCTGACGCGGGCCTGCTTGCGCGCGCGGGACCTCGCCGCGGACTCGCGGTTCTTGATCATCCGCTTCTTGCGGCGGTCCCCGGCGGCTGGGGCGCAGGCGCCAGCGCCGGCGGAGCACATGTCGATCTCGAACGCGCGGCGGGTGGCGTCGAGCGGCGCGGGGGGAGGATGGAGGTGGTGGTGGGGGTACGAGGCGGGGGAGAAGAAGGACGACGCGGGGGACGACGCCGGAGCGCCATTGCGGTAGCCGCCGCCGCCGCCGCCGTTGATGCCGCTGCTGCTGCTGTTGCTGCCGGCGTGGGACGGGGTGGCGGCGGCGGCAGCGACGAAGGACGACGAGAGGAGGCCGTGGAGGTGCGTCGAGTTGAGGCTGAGCGCGGTGGAGATCAACCCGCCCTCGGTCGCTGTCGGCCGCGGCGGCGACGCGCTGGGGCTGGACGTGTTCGCCCACATGTCCTCGTTGTCCTCCATGGCCATGTCGCCGCCTCGCCGCCCACCGGAGGAGGAGGATCTCGTCGCGGTCGGCTCCTTTACCTCTTTTGAGCAAGCAAGCAAGCTCAGCTGAGCTGAGCGTGACACACACAGAGAGTGGAGAAGAAATAGTAGTGGTCGCTTGCCATCTTGGCTGGCTTTATTCAGTAGCCGAGCCTGTGATGAGGAAGCCCCACCTGCACAGTCACACTGTAGGTAGCCAATGGAGGCTCGACGCGTGTGCATGCTTGCTGTGAGCGAGCTGTTCACTATGCGGCGGTGGCCAACACTAACCGACTACTGTTGAGCGAGACCTCACGGTGGTCAAATTATTGCCTGGGAGCCTCTCCAATCGACATAGATGGCCCTGCCGATGCCGCTCGCTGCTGCTGGGTGGTCCTCCCCTCCTGTCCTCTGTACCACGTTGAGGTCATTAGATTAGAGGACACCCTACTGATCTCCACGTGTCCTTACGACCCATTGCAGGTCTTACCTCTTTTTTTTCTTCTTCTTCCGTGGCTTAGAATTACCATTTTTTCTGCACGGCAATCAAACCATAGTTTAAAATTTTGCTGTGTTACCAAGTTCCATGGAAACCCAATAAGCACTATATTTTATTTCTATGTTTTTATGTTCCTATATTTTGATAATCCCATATTACAAACAAACCCTTATGATTGAATAGGAACTACTTCGAAGTATAGCTAACTATGAATCTACACAACACACAGGGAGTATAATTTTTGAGTATTACAGGTGGTTTGTAGAAGATGAGTTTAAGATTCATGCCACCTATACGATTCATAGTTTTTGAATGCTAAAAAATGTATATAAAATATAAAAAATGACATTATTGATCAAAATTCAATTCGCTAAGGAGAGATTGTACAATATGGCCCTTATATTCCTTAGTTATACTACTGTACAACCAATGAAAAACTTAGTGTTTAATAATTATAAGTGTGTTGGGAATCCAACAAGTACTTTGAGATTGGAACCACACATCCTTATGACTACACCGGCTAACGGTACTGTACTCCATCCATCCTAAAGACTTTATTTTCTCATCTCATATACATAAGTACAAAGCAAAAGGAATATAATGTTCTTTACTTTTTTAAACTCTAGTACGTTTCTTCCCTACTTTCTTAAACTCTAATGTATCTATCCTTCATTTTTTTTAAATTCCAATACATTAATTACTCAAAAAAAGTTGTCAGTAAAGTGGCAACCAAAGATCCTACCCTAGAGGCATAAAGGTGTCTAATTGGTGTCCGCAAATCCCTTGCGGTCTCTCTTCTGAGGTCTTCGTATGGAACCCTAGGCTCATGCATATCTTAGGGTCCAACTTGAATAGCCTGAGCTAGAGTTTATGAGCTAATCAATTAGAACTACCCAGCCTGAGCCAGTCTACCTAGGCCATTCGCTTCGAGCTAGCTAACTCAAGTTTCCTACCTTGGGCTGGTCTCTGTGAGAGGATGACCCTATGTATGCTAGTTGAACTCGCTAGCTCCTCTTGTGGTCTTGGTGGCAACAGTTTGGAGTTGAGCATGTCGAATTCAATGCAATAGGCTTATTTAACGTCACTAGCATGGCATGTGTGTGCTTGTGATGGCTAAGGCGACAAGACGGATATGAACTTTGATAGACATGTGGCATGTGACAAGACATATACTATCTCCCACACCCATTGTAGTTGGGGGAAGGCCTTGTTGAATCACACCACATCCTCCGCCTACCATATGTCCAGTCGACTTGCTACATAGTAGGCCTCTCTGGGCAAGTGTGGCGTATGCCATCGCATAATAGAGTAGGGCCTATGGAGCATGTGTCTAATAGTATTAAATCAATCATACCTAAACTCTATGTGTTAGACCCACAAGCCTTGGCTCATGAGTTTTTTCTCTCTATTTATTATGATATTCTCCGAGAATATATATAAGGGAAGAACTATGGAAAGAAAAAGGAAAAGGAGAGTCCTTTCGGGAAATACATAGCCATTGTAACCCACATCCAAGAAAAGCAAGATCACACGAGTAGGGTGTTATTCCACTAAGCGGCTCTAACTTGTCTAAATAAATTCGCCTTCATCTTCCTCTTGGAGATTGGAGCTGCATTGAATGAACAATCTACCCACGTGATTAAGCCCTACCTCCTGATCTGAACTCAGAAGGGGGCTAGCATAGGTTCCTAGTCTCGTTGCCTATCCACCGAGAACTGACACAATAGAAAGAGGGTGGTCTCTTTTTTCACGTGTGTTTGAATCTTTGGTCATTTTCGCCAAAGGGGCCAGAAGATGGCGAATGGACACCATCACCACCGCTTTGACTCAAGGGAGTTCGAGGAGACTGCATGACACTCTACATTGCTATCGCCATCGCAGTGCGAGATGGCGCTCGGCTAACTTTAGCGACATGCCTCGGTGTGTTCCGTGCCCTCCCAAGCTAAGAGAGGAGGCACCAGTCGTTACGCTACAGCTGTGGCCATCCCATTACGTTGAGAGCATTCCTAGCAAACAGAAGAGCTGGTGGCTATCACACTTGCAAGAGAACACTAGCCACCGGTCCGGTGTCACCTAGATGTAGGGGGAGCAAGCCCGAAAAGTGTCCTACTTGCCATGCAGGCGCTCCTTAGGAATGCCATATTCTAGGTAACAGGTGCTAAAGCTCCCAAAGGGAGGTGGTTGCAAAAGGTCGTTGATTTCATCGGCACAACGCATTGACAGGTGGCCACCAACAGTGCGAAGTGACTCTAGGGCCAATTCATTGATGGTGTTGTTGGATCGGCTGTCATGTGGCATCGACGTCGTCCAAAGCCACGTGCATGACCAAAGACACCTAGCTACTCTGGCATGGCCGATGGGCCCCTAGGGCCCTTGCCATCGCCTCGATGAGCAGAGGGCTAACGAGGACGCCTAAGTTATACTCGAGCACGCCCGGTAGTGGATCTTACATTTAGTCATGCACTTTGATAGCTTTCTTATGCTCCAAGGTGTAAGGGTTGGTATGGTGCTAACATTGCCAATAGGAAAGAACCACAAGTACATGGTGTAGGTAGATTTTCACACCACTGACAATATGGTAGAATATGAAGGGTTGTTCACCTGCCTCAGGGTCACGGAGGGCCTCAAGGTTCGACGTCTACTAGTGAAAGGCGACTCCTAGCTCCCTGTCAATCATGTGTCGAAGGAGTACCAATGCACTGACCTATAGATGGTTGCATATGTTGACAAGGTATGTAAGATGGAATGACATTTTGATGGCCTCTAGTTGAATCATGTGCCTCGGCAAGACAACATGCTTGTCGATGAGCTATCTCGCATTGCATCCTCCTGAGCTTCTATTTTTCCTAGGACATTCCAAGAAAAGCTCACACAACCTTCTGTCTAGGTAGCCAACCGAGATGAAAGGGAACCATCGCACCAAGGTGAAAGGACCCAAGTGACCGCTTCTATGGGAGATCCCATAAAGGGGTTGCTATCTGGTGAGCACATTGTGCTTACCGTTAGTTCTTAGGAGCCCTCATGGATGGATGAAATTCATGGGTTCCTAAAAGAAAATATCCTTCCTGATGATGATGTTGCCACTACGTGGATCAGGTGCCAAGCAAAACACTACGTCTTAGTAGATGGGAACCTTTCCCGATGTGGCACGAATGGCAACATCATTAGGGAGTAAGGCAATGAGCTACTCACTGATATCCACGAGGGTGAGTACGATAGCCATGTATTGTTTAGTACAATGGTCAAGAAAGCCTTTCGACACAAGTTTTACTGGCTGACAATTCTCTAGGATATCATTGAGCAAGTGCACTACTATAGGACATGCTAGTTCCATGCAAAGCAAGTACACCATCCTACTAAAGATCTACAAACTATCTCCTTATCTTGGCCATTTGTAGTCTAGGGGTTTGACATCCTCGAGCCATTTTCCTGAGCTGTTGGGGGATACGAATACCTCTACGTTACCATCGATAAATTCACCAAATGGCTCAAGTCATTCCTGGTCATCAAGGTGGACCAACACTATGCACTCAAGTTCATATGTGGTCTCACGAGATGTTTTGGCATTTCCAACCGGATCATCACCGACAACAGGGTACAATTCATAAGCTCCTTTTGGAAGTATTGTAAAGACCTCATGATCAAGTTGTGCTTTGCCTCAACCTCACACCCGACAAGCAACGGCCAGGTCAACCATGCTAATGTAGAAATTATAAAGGGGCTCAAGATGTGCACCTACTATGAGCTTAAGAAGCATGGTGCAGACTAGATCAACAAGCTCCCCATAGAAGAACGCTGAACCACTGTTCGCGCCAGATCCTGGCATGACCACGTCGACGCCTGGGAGGTCTGCTTAGCTCCAGTGCAGGCCGGTCGGTTTCTCTCCATGCCTCAAGGTACGCACGCCAAGGGCCGTGGGTTTCACGTCGGCTCTGGCGTGACGGTGAGGGTGCGGGCATGCTAGTCAATTTGCCCCTGCAATTGACAAGAAGGTGAGGTAAATGAGTCAGTCGAACGACGAGCCGATACGAGCGCTCGCTATCGACTGGCTACCGATAGGATCAGGTTGGTCATCGGCCGCATCCGGATGGCTCCTGCTATCGGCTAGTTGCCAATAGGAATCGGGGTGCTCTTCAATCGACTAAGGAGCCAATGCAGGCGTAGGCGGATGTCAACAAGGATACGATGCCTTCGGGTGTAGCAAAAGCGAGGCCCTGATCCATCGACCACAGAGCCGATAGAAGCACAGGATGGAGATAGTAGCACGAGACCCGTCGCCCACCGTGACGACACCGCTAGTACCGAATCTCGAAGATTGGACCTAACCGAGACAGTACGAGAATGGGGCCAAAGGCGATGGGACGGTGGACGCCGTATCGGACGTGCTGAAGCAAGGGCGAAGCGAACCTATCGGCTAGCTGAGTCGATGAGAGGACGTCTCTCTGAAGACAGGTGCACATCGGCTGGAAGGCCGACGCGCTTGGCGTGGAGCTCAAGAGAAAGTCTCTGAAGACCTAGCGCGTATCGGCCGAGGAGCCGATACGCTAGGCATGACGCTCAACGTATAGATAACTCATTGGCTAGTACTCCGATGAAACGCCGTACAGAGACCTATAGGCCTAAAACTCATTCTACCGTCGGCTGCCTCGTAGATCAAACCTAACCGATACAGCACAAGACTGATGACGGCGGAGAGAGCTTGATAAACCGATAGACCCTGCACGGACGTGATGCGATACATCCGATCAGCCTAAGAGGTCGAACTTAACCAATGCAACCTTAGACAGAACGAGACATATCGAGATAGTGGCGAAACTTACCCCTTCGCCAGAGATCGAACCTAACCGATGCAGCCCCGCGTCAAGAGCCAGACCCCGCCGGTAGAAACCTAGATAAATTAAGGTGGCGATGCGCCGAGGTTGTATTGATCTGAGTATTGATCCTTACATATTTCCAGGGGGTCTATATTTATACCCTGGGTTTATAGAGTTCGACGCGTTTACAACAACCATCGGACGTTACTTCCTAACAAAAATAAAGGAAAATATCTCTAAAGAAGTTAACTAACTAACTAAATCTTTCTATTCATATAAGATAGAATAAACTACCCTACCGTGAACCACGGGTCCTCCTCAAACTCGGTCTTATCTGGATAGTTTTCTATTCTGGGACCGAGTCTTCTCTTGCTTTAATCCAATTGGCTT
Source organism: Oryza coarctata (assembly GCA_030770085.1). NCBI lineage: Eukaryota > Viridiplantae > Streptophyta > Magnoliopsida > Poales > Poaceae > Oryza > Oryza coarctata. The sequence continues at coordinate 14,635,783 of CM061479.1, read as the reverse complement.
TTTCCCTGTAGTGATCGGACAACTCTTTAGCCGATCGACCTTTTTCAATCCATCGTCGGGCTGCCCAAATTTTGGCGTTAACAACTGCGTAACTGAGGAAACCCCTTTATTTCTCGTGTATGATGCCGAAACTGTACTCTTGTCCTAACTCACACTTGGCTCACCATGTGTTAAGATCTACAACAATGATGATCAAGACAAAATGAGGTGCGACGATGTCAACTACTTAGAGGAGAGGCATTGACGTGCTTTATTATGAGCTGCTAGATACCAGCAAGGTTTGAGGCGCTATCATCAACACCGCATCTGGCCTCGATCACTAGATGTCGAGGATCTTGTGCTCTGCCACATCCTTACATGGGCCAAAAATAACAAGCTCTCCCCTATGTGATGGGACCCTTTCCTAGTGATTGGTCTCCCTCGATCAGGTAGTGCACGGATGGCAATAGTGGATGGGACCCCGCTTTCCAATTCCTAGAACTTTGAACACTTGCACAAATTCTATCCCTAAACAATGTACGTAAGTACCTAAGCTCGGGTTGACCAGGGCAAGTCTCTATCCATACCCAAGTCAGCCGGGAGCTACCACTCAATGGTTGCACCACCATCACGTAAATATAGTTTAGTTCCATAAATTTTCATCATTTTTTCTCTTATGAGATCTTCATAAGATAAACCATGTATCTCTTCACCTCAGACGTGCGGGTTTCATATCGAGGCTACCGGGGCTTGCGGTAACTTGGTAACCGAGAGACTCTCACTGGTGTTCAAATTGGCAGACCGTGCCCTAGGCGTCACTAAGCTCCAGGGTTCTCAGTCCACCCTACTAGCTTAAAGAGTGCTTAGGGCAACCCAGACCCTAGACACATGCCATGGTGTCTAGTATGGCTAGTCTTGTCTCAAGCACTACCGAAGCTCGGAAACAACTAGTTACCTAATCTTCTGCTCCTAAGTCTGGCTCGTCCCTAGGCAAAGTGAATAATGAAACCGTGGACTTTATTTGCCAGTGAATAAACAAAATTGCAATTTTTTCTAAGTCACAGAACTTAAACATCTTAGCTCGATGCAGACCTAGGGGCTAGCATGCATCCCCGTGGTGTGCTTCCTATGTCTAAGCCTCAAACTCCAACTAAAGGTCGTGAGTAGATGGACCAAGTGACGTTCTTAGGCTACTATTAAAACCACGATCTCTGAGAGTCATGGCCTATACTACAAAACAATTGTATCACTATAGAACTCAATATCGACAAAAGAGTTAAGTGGATTCAAGTTTGTTTTGTACGCAAATTTCATATATGGAAAATATCTACATTTGCAGAAAAAGTAGATACAAGGAAAACCTCTCAGTCCACACCCTCGCTACTACTTGAGTTATCGGCAACCTCGTTGTCTTCATCATCATCGGAGGCATTCATCATGTCCTCAAAGTAACCAGCGACCTCAGTGGCAACGTCGCGGATGGCAGCTCGTGCTTCTTCACCTTCTCTGTCCAAGAGACCTTAGCGCGGTGGCTCCAAGTCAATGTTTTGGTCGCAATGGTGGTAGGCGGTGAGAATGTAATACACCACATTTTGTGCAATCCTGCACCCCTCCTAAGCCACTTTTACCTGCACAACCTGGTACAACCCAGTAAGTATCTTCATGTTCTAGAAAAACCTAAGAGCAAAGTATCCTAGGGAGTCAAAACCTTGCACACTCAGGATGATAGAGTTAGAACATTTTGTGTCCCCGACACCAGCAGCCCACATGCCCATCCGAGATGGTGGATGCCATAATGAAGGTGGGAGTGAGCTTGGGGAAGGCCATGTGATTTTCGTCATGGCAGAGTGCCAAGTCATCTTGGAGAAGATCCAGGTCGTCATCAGCGTTCGATAGGCACTAGAACTTTGACCATGTTTTAACACTAAAATTTTGAAAAGTCATTAATAGATTTGATTAGAAGAGGAAAGCTGATGAAACAGATGAGGATTGCCTAGTGAAGACTAGATTAAAAGAAGTTTTCATAAGTAGAAAAAAAGGAATCCATATCTTAAAGCTGTTACGAATCGGTTCCTTATTTATAGATATCTCTTGTAAATAGACAGAAGTAGTTTTCCTTTTCTTTTCTTTAGGAAATATTATACCGTGTCCATCTTGAACTTGTATAAACCCAAAGGTATAAATATGTACACCCAGGGTCTTGTAAAAGAAGAATCAGATCGATACATTAAAGTTCAGCACATTGCCACTTCTAGGAGTAGAATTAACGTATTTCTAGTTGAGATTTTGCTTTGAGTTGGGTTTTGTCGGTTAAGTTCGATCTTCAGTAAGAGGTAAGTCTCATCATACGGTATAAGTATTGGCTTTGTTAAGATTGTTGGTTCGGTCTGATATCTTATTCAAGCTTATATGCTCGTTGGTTATCTTGATGCATTCGATTCTATCTAAGCTTGTATTGATTCAATCTCTTAGTCTGATCTGGTTTATCTATCACGTAGACATAGAATCTACCGGCTTATTAAGTTTATCTCATAATTGGATTATATTTCATAAGGTAAATCTTGATAAGTCAATAGGTTGTATTCAATATTCCATTGGAGTTCTAGCTAATGAACTATGTTTATACTGCGCTTTTACTCTTATATGTATCAAACCATTATCTACTATCATTCCTACCATTCGTAGTTGTAATCTTATAATGTCTTGGTTTAGTCTAATGTATTAATATTGTCTTTTAAAAAGTTAGTAATGTAGCCTTGTAGGTTTTATCTCACTTATTAGATAATCTCTATTGGCTAGATAGCTGTAAACTTTCTAACTAATCTCTATCGGCTAGACAACCAATAGCTTGATTTTGTATTGGTCTTTTGGCTAACTGGATCATTGGTGAATTTTTTTCCTATCTCCCTTGTCAATTGCAGGTCAAATTGAATAGCACGACTTGAACCTTAAGAATTTATGGCTTACACTAAAGCTAAGCAGACCTCCTATGCCTTCGTGCGTGTGATGCATCAGCACATATTTCAAATAATTTTCACGTCAACATACTCCTTTGGCACGCCCAATGACACTAATCTATTTTGAAGCAACACGTCTAAGAAGTAAGTTGAAACTAACAATGTAATTTCGGTGACCATGGAAAACCTAATGGAAGCATAGAGGTAATAGGTGGAGTAATCCATGAAGGATTTTTAAAAGTTATGCTTAGAAACGTTCAACATGATGTAACAAGAACCGATCCAGAAAACATAGTTCCCAAAACCAATTTTGGTTGGAGATTCTAAGCAACAAGCATATAGTAGTATGTAGAAATCTTTCCAAGATTTGGTTAACGAAGCTATGAATCATGCATTAAGAAATCAATCCAAGATGTTGGTGAACACACTCTAAAATCTTATTAAAAAGATAGTGGATGGATCGATTGCTCAGAAAACTTATCAAGACCCTATTTATCCTACACAAAAGACATTAGCACACATTGTCACCAATGCATAAGTCCCAATAACATCAATGGTTCCTTAAGTAACTTATGGACTAGAGAGAGATATGGTTCCAAGTTCAATTCCTCAAGGACAAATGCAATTTGGAGGGTAGTGTAATGGAACTCTTCCTGGATACCATCAGATCGCTTATTATGGAGGACACCAGAATCAACATGATGGGGTCCTGATTGGAGTCAAGCGCGAAGAGATCACCAGTCACAAGGGCAAATACCATTGCCTTTACAGCAGTATCCTATGAACAATATATGAGACAATGAATGGACAACAAGAATAGCCAACGTGATGAAGGAACAATTTGACTTAAAACCAAAGGAACAGATCATCATATATTGATGTTCATACCCTGATTGGTTTGATATGGTTTCGTTGCCTGACCGATATAGGGTGCTATATTTTTTGAAATACAAAGGGCAAGATAATATATCTACAATAGAATATATTAGCGTACTCCTAGCTCAATGTGGAGAGGCCTCGATGGAGGAGGCTTTGAGGATTAGATTTTTTCCACTATTATTATCTGGATTAGCCTTTACATGGTTTTCATCTTTACCACCAAATTCAATTAGAGGATGGGCCAATTTAGAAAAATAATTTCACAAATACATATCTACTGGAATTCATGAAATGTGGTTGACAAATATTACATCGTTGTGTCAAAGGACGGATGAATTAGCCCTAGAATAGATCCGAAGATTTTATGATGCGCGTAGCTGATGTTATAGTTTAAATTTAAGTGATGGATAATTGGCTGAGCTGGCTTTCCAAGCTTTACTAGCTACCAGTAAGAATTAATTTTTCTTCCAAGAGATTGAGAGCTTACTGCATTTGATGTAGAAAGTATCAACTCATGAAAGTCGATTCCAAGAGGGAAGAACAGAAAAGTTCAAGCAAAAAATTACACAAGTACATGGATTTTTCATCAAATTCAAAATGGGAAGAGGATTCTGATAAGATTCAATCTGCTGTGGAGCAAGGGAGGATTAAGTTTGATGATGCGAACAAGCGGATGAAAATAGATGGGCACCCTTTCCCAGTAAACATGGTATATACGGGGTACTCAAAAGATCAAGCCGATGAGAAGGGACACTAGGCAAATCAAAATTATAGAGAATCAAATGTCACCTCATTGCAACTGATTGAAAAATATCAAAGGCACCAAGAAAAAAAGCTTTGGGTTTCACCATAAAGAGAGGTGTTTCAATATAATCCAAATTATGATTGCCATCGATTGATGATTGCCCTGAGAGTAGCAACAAAATGTCACAACGCTTTGAACATGGGAGGTCCTCACAACTGCTCATACCAGTTTAGAATCGTCCATCAAAGAAATGGAGATCAGTTCATCACCGTATAGGGTGATTCATGAAGATTTTTTTCAAAGAGGTTGATGATGTACTTGATTAAAAAAATAATGAGGAATTTGATGAAGGACGATAGGTTCATAACCCTTATTGGAATTTTAACCAAAAATCAAAAAAGAAGGATACAATGATTGTGGCATCAAGAACAAATAGCGAAGCAACAACAAAGTTATAAGAAACTAATTATCAATCCTAAAGGACCATGAAAGAGTGGCATGATAAACAAAAAGCTAATGAAGCAGGACCATCGACTTCTGTCAATATGGTGTTTATTTTACTCGTGGAGTAGAAAGTGGCTTTGTTCGATGATGATAAGAGTGAGGAATTTGTGGCTCAATTGATGTTGTAACCCCAACAAGCTATATTTGATAAGCCTGAGGAATTCAAGCATCGGTATTTGTGACAACTGTACATTAAAGGACATTGAAGTATCTGGGAAATACTCACATATTTCCCATCTGCACATGCATAAATCTCTGTCCTAGGAGGCAAGTTATATATTACAAAGTTGAATAATAAATATTAGAGTACAATAGTGGAAGCATTAAGAAGCTTATTACATGGGCAATAAAGACCCAACAACTTAAAGATAAACAAATAAAAACACCAAAGACTAACATGGCCCCACAGGCACTAACAGTAGGCACAAGCTAAACTTTAAAGCCTTCAGAATCCTCATACTCTTCATCTAGGTTGAAGGAAAGAGAACATTATTGAGTACCACCACCGTACTCAACAAACCATACCAAGGAACAATACATAAATAATACGAGAGAGTACAAAGAGATAATAATTATAGTGTTCATTTACATGAAATAGTAGTTTAAATCATTAGTTAGTCAAGGTTATTTTTTAACAAAAGAGCAATCCTATTGCTAAGCCAAGAGTCCTCACACTCTGAAATTAGAGGCATGTGTTAACACTGAAATTTTGAAGAGACATTAATGGATTCAGTGAGAAGAGGAAATCCAATGAAGCTGATGGGGATTGCTCAGTAAATACTGAATTCAAAGAATTTTCCATACATAGATTAAAAATAATCTATCCCTTAAAGTTGTTACGAATCGGATACTTATTTATAAATATATTTTGTAAATAGGCATAAGTAGTTTTCTTTCATTTTTCTTTAGGAAATATTATCCCATGTCTGTCTTGGACTTGTATAAATCCAAAGGTATGTACACTCGGGGTTTGTAAAAGAAGAATCAAATCAATTCAATAAAATCTGGCGCATCGCCGTCTCTAGGAGTAGAAGTAACATAGTTCTTAGCAAGGTCTTTCTTTGGGTTAAGCTGCATCAGTTAAGTTTAATTTTTAGCAAGAGATAACTCTCGTCATACAATAAATGTATTGGCTAGTTAAGACATTCTCGATTCGGTCTGATATCATAGTCAAGCTTATATGTTCCTAATGTTCTTGGTTATAATCTTATACTGTCTCGATTTAGTCTGATTTATCAAGATTATCTTTAATAAAGTTATTAACATGGTCTAGCAGATTTTATCTCATTTATCAGATAATATATATTGGCTAGATAGTAGTAAACTCTCATACTAATCTCTATTGGCTAGACAGCCGATCCGTATGTCTTTTGGCAATTGGCTCATTGGACTATTTTTTTCTAACTCCCTTGTCAATTGCAAGTCAAATTGACTAGCATACGCTAAACCTCAAGAATTTAAGGACCTACACTGGAGCTAAGAAGATCACTCAAGTCTTCATGCGTGTGACACATCAGTGCGAATATCAGATGATTTTTGTGTCAACACCAAGGCCTTCATCACCTTGGTGTCGAGAGTCCCCATTTGCCTTGATTTAATTCTGAGTAAGGTCATGTGGACCAGTGTACATCCATGCAACCTACACCTGCTCCTAGATCGGGGTGATGCAGTGGCACACAAAGACGGCGACCACCATTATCGAGGTAGGCGACCACCATTATTGAGGTAAGCCCTACCACACACAAACTGGTGATGCACACCAGCATTGGGTCATGCGAACATCGATTGGCGGTGACCCTACTTAAGTGTCTTTCTGCGCCTTCACGGCCGATGTGGGGACACATAGGCGATCATTCTCCAACACACTAATGTAATCCAGTCCCAATGCCATTCCTCCTACTTTTTCTTTAGCATGTGGGAAATGTGCATGTCATCGGTGCCTTCGCGTAGCCGAAACCTGTAGTTCCCACCACCTCTGCTTCGTCGGTCTCGGGCCTCTTGTTCTCAGATGACATCAACACAAAGAAGTGCCAGAAGAGGTCTATCGAGTGCCTAACATCAACAAATAGGAGGGCAGCAATATCAAGTCTCCGCAAACCACACACCTCTGCATGGTTCTGGCCTTGGTTGCGGGTGGATTAGGTTAGGGAGGGTAGGAGGGCAAAGCGAAATAATAGTGAAACAAGTTGAGGCGGCAATGAAAGACGAGGAAGACATGTATGGGGATTATATTGAAAAGACAAATGAGCACAGAAGGAATGGATACGGCGGCGTCCCCAATATATTGGGTAACTCGTGCAAACCGCAATCTAGTGCACGAAACCAAGTGATAGGCCCCGTACTTCCTAGCAAGCCTTGAATTTCGTGTGAAGTAGGGGTGTGAGTGGACAAGACATATGAAAATGAAGCGGCGTGTGCCAGTTTGCCTTCCCACGCCTCCTATCGAGACAAGAGATATGAATATTTCTCGTTCACTCAGCATATTGAAAAAGGAAGGCTGACACTTGATGCCTCTAGGCCCCTAACAAGATGGGCCCTATCCTCATAGCCACGATGTTGCCTGACGCTGGGCCCAAGGGCTACTATTGGTGAAGTGGGAACTGGAGGTCCTACCTCGAAGGCCTAAAACGTCTAGGTGTTGTTTGTGAATCCCCTGGGGTCTTGCCCTCGGGGTCCTTGGTACGGATCCTTAGCCTCATGCCTATCTTAGGATTTGAGCTGAATTGCATGGGCTAGAGTGCTCGAGCTAATCATCTTAAGCTACCTAGGCCAAGCCAGTTTGCCTAGACCGTTAATTGTGAGTTGGCTAGCATAGACCTCCTAGGTCAGGCTAATCTCCACAAGAGGACGATCTCATGTAAGCTAGTTGAACTCACGTGTTTCTCTTACAGTCTTAGTGGTAGGAGTCTAGTGGTTGAGCGCATCAAACTATTCCATCTACTGCATTTAACGTGGTAGCCTTATTTACCATCTCTAGCATGATACGTGAGCGCCCATGATGGATAGGGTGATAAGATAGATATCTTCCCTAATAGACGGGTGACGTACAATAAGATGAATACTGCCCCACGCCCGTTGTAGCAGGGGTAGGGCCCGATTGAATCACGCCACATCCTGCGCCCTTTAAGTGTCTAGCCGACTCGATACACAATAAGCCCCATCGGGTGAGTGCGACGTGCGCCACTGCACAGTGGAGTAGGTCACATGGAGCATGCATATGATAGGATTAGACTAATCGTACCTAAATTGTATATGTAAGACTTATAATTCTTAGGTCATGAGTTTTTCTCTATGTCTATTGTAGTACTTCCGAGAATATATAAGGGGAGGAGTGTAGACAGGTTAAAGGAGAAAGAGTCATTTTGGGAAACACATTACCATTGTAATTCAAATCTAAGAAAAACAAGATCACAGGAGTAAGTTTTTACGCCACTGAGCAACCTGAAACTATCTAAGCGGATCCGTGTTCATCTTCTTCTTCGCGATTGAAGCTGCATTGACTCCACAAACTACTTGTGAGATTGAGCCTTACCCCTGGTCTATACTCAAAAGGGCCTGCGTAGTTACTTGCTCTTGGCATCAATCCATCAACAAACATTTTTTACAAATAAAGATAAAAAAATAAAGTCTCCGTAAGATGGAAGAAGTATATCTCATCTATACTCTATTATTGTCTTACCATGTACAACAACTAGCCCTTTTTTTTATTAAGATACAAATTTTACCTCGTTTTTGTTAATATATTTTTAAAACTAAACGGTACCTTTAGTATAAAAACTTTATATATGAATTTTTTTAAAATATTAAATAAATACATTTGTTAAGTTTATAATAATTAAAACTTAATTAATTATGTGATAATGGTTTACCTCATTTGTCATGTATGCAATTAATCTTTTGTCTGCCATGTTCTTAAATTTATGTCTAATCTAGAATTACTCTATTATATTTTAGCAAAGGGGAGTATACACGTCCATAGTTGGTTAACAAGCGAAAGCTAGATATGGGTACACCGGGTTGCAGGGTACCACCCCCACTAGTGAATCATCCCACTCCGACCGAGCCCCGGCAAGGCAGTGGGATGGCGGCAACACAAGCAGCAACCCACCCTACATAGCAACATGTACACAGGCAGCTGATGAGTAGGAGTAGCACGTGAACTGATAGTGGCAAAGGAGGTGGATGTGCACGCCGTTTGCTCTTGGTTGGTTGGATGGCCGTGGCAAAATTAACCGGGCAAAGGGGTTTGCCGGCGTGGGGGCACGCCTGTTTCCCTCGATTTGGGCCCCCGTCCCGTCCGGTTTGCCCTGCCAATTAAAGCGCGGCATTGCCACGTACGCGTACCACCTCTATTAGTGCTACTAGTCACCACCACCACAATTACCCCTGCCACCCCTACTAGTCCATGCGGGCACTAGAATGAGTATGACAGACATCACAGCTGCATGCAGGTGCAGATGCAGTGTCAATGTGTCACGAGGCGAGTAGCGTCGTACGCAGGGTAGAGGAGGGGGGTAGCGTAGCACCTCGCGTTTCCCGAAAGCGTAGGGGCGTGGCGTTTTGGGGGGGTGGGTTTCAGCGTTCGGGTGGATGGGCTGCGCGGGCGACGCGCGCGCCTGCGGCGCGGAGAGGCAAGCGAGGACGGTCGCGGGCTGAGCGCTGGGCGACACTGATCCTGAGCTGACCTGACCACACGGGGCAGAGCGCGGGGGAAGTGGCGACCAAAGCGTCGTCCAACCGCTCGTACGTACGCTGCCTGTGCCTGGAGGCGGGAGATCTCGCTGTTCACCCACATGCGCGCCCCGGTCGCGGCTATCAGTATCAGCTTCGCGCGCGCGGCGCTGCACCGGCACCGGGGCCGGGCTGGCTTCTCGCTCTCATTGTGCTCGTACCACGAGCGGGGCAACGCGCGTCCGCGTCGCGTTGGTTGCTTTCCTGTTCGTGAGCGCTGCGGTGGTGGACTGGTGGTATCGCACGCTGCTCGATCCTCCAGGTGCATGCGCACCCCGGCATCATGTCATCACACATGCCTGCTCGAGGTCGCGGATTGGACTCTGGTGGGTGGGTCAGCCGTGTTTGTCCTATATTGTTTCACGTGAATTTCTGTCAAAAACCATGTGCTCCATTTGTTTTCCAAAACATAAACACTTTTAACATTTAAAATTTATACTAAAATAAACACTTCTAGCATTATTGAGTGATTTTATTCTTTTTTTCTTATCTTACTTTTAACTACCTTTTTATCCATAATGGGACACTAAACTATTTTCTCATCGACCTTAATCTCTATTAAACAACGTACTTCCATAATTTCTATATTATTTAGTAAGAATTAAGTTTAAGAGGAAATATTCTCCTTTGGTCAAATTTTGAATTGTTTGGATTTCTCTCTTAATCACTTAAGAGCATCTCTAGCATATTACATATCTCATCCCCAATAATTAATTATTGGGCTCCCCCAATAACAATTTTAGGATTACTAGGAGAGTTTCTTTAGCAGATCCCCAACATCCCATCCCAAATAAAGATGAGTCCCACCTATCACAGATAATAGCTTTTATCTTCCTCCCAACCCTTCTCCCAATCTCCCATCCACTTCTCCCAATCAGTGATCAGCGACCAACGGGAAGTGCGGTGGTGACCAGTGACCAAGCTCAAGGCTTGGGGTAGAAGGGCGGTGAAGCTTGGGGTAGCAGTGACGAAGCTTGGGATAGAGGTAGCTAGAGATCGTATCAGGGTCGAATTTTCCACCCGCATGCTCCTACTCCTTCTCCTTGCACTCCTCACTAGTATTGTCTCCCTCTTTCGCTTCCTCCTCACCAGTGTTCGGATTGGTAGGGCTCTAGGACTTTAGGATGATAGGACGACGGTTGAAGGTTGGGCAATAGGAGATGGGTTCTCCATTGATGCGGAGAAAGAGTAGCAAACAACGAGATGTGGCCACCAGAGGTGAGGACAATGCATGGCAGAAGGTTGAGCAAGAGCTCTATGCAACAGTGGATTGGCCAACAAAGGTAGTGGTGGTGAGCCGAAACACCAAGACAACACCACGACAGTTGGGCGAGTAAAAGTTCCTTCCTAAAAAAAATATTGACATTGGGGATAAGGGTTCACCTTTTCTTTTGGGATAGAGGGTTGGTTTTTTTAGTCAAAAAAAACTTTTGGGATTGAGAGAGCTATTAGGGATATGCTGGAGCACTCAAAACCCCATGATTTTTTTCAGGGTTGAGAGTCAGTGTTGTGAATCTACCGAAGATGATCTAATTGGCTAAAAATACTTGGATTTGTGTGAATTGGAATAGAAGTGCTAATCTAAACTATTTTAAAAGAAAGTAGCAGTGGTCATAGTGAATCTATCAACCCATCTACTTCCATTGTAAATATTGCAAATTACCCCTTTACCTTCCTAATATCAAGAAATAATCAAATTAAGGTGAATATTCTCTATAAAAAAATGTGTAACACATTTCTTAGAAATTTTATTAATTTATTTATTTTAGGTAATATTATAATGGATTTTCTTTTATCCATAGCAAAATATGTGAATTCAACTTGTATTGTGTATAAAATTTAAATCATACAAATATTTATTTTTTTATTGCAATGCATCGTAGAAATATATATATATATATATATATATATATATATATATATCACACACTCATCCCTATGAACACGTATACACACCCTATGTCACACCTCATCCTAGCACCACCTATAATGACATCAAAGAAGGTGCACCGTAGGAGATTAGCGTAAACCAATCCTTGCAGAACCATAATGCCGGTACCAATCCCAAGATAAAGTGTTGGTACCAACGGTCAACGAAGATGCATAATTAAAACTAGATATTAAATTAGATAGATTAAACCTTATATGATGTCAAACCTTCGGGACAACTTCGAGAATGCAACTCATAATCAAAGAAATAATAGTGGAAACTAACATAGCTAGAACCAAATCCACAAGCAACAGCTTATGATAAGAAAAGAAATCCTAATCTTCTGCTTCATCTTCATGAAGGAAGGAAAAACAATGATTAAGCATTTACATACTTAGCAAGCCACTAAGAAATGTGAGTTATGCAGGCTTCAAAGGTAGGTTGGGGTTATTCTATAAACTCTTATTTTAAAAACAAATTCCAAAAACTCTTAGTGTGGGTTGATCATCATGTGCACAAAAAAAGGCTTTCGCCTCAATCTTATTCATGAATCGCTTTGTAACAACTCAAGCAGATGAATCAAATTTTAGTTGATTAAAGTCAAAAGTAAAGTTCGCTCCTATATTAGTGGTCGACCCACGACATCGGTTTAGAGTCACCTTCTATTAGGCAACTTTCAACACATCTCTCCTTTATTAGTTTCTTTTGATTTTTCATAATTATTGGGCCACAACCCTTCTCATATCTCACATCCTTTAGCTCACCAAGCTGTCCATAACCTCATAGCACACATTGCTTCCACTCTCGAAGCCTAATCTATGAAGCAATTTGATATCTCGATTCACACTGGTCCATATCAAATCACGTAATGGTCATCCATGAGCTATCCTGGCTGATTTTGATAATTGTTCCCATCCTACAAACCATTTTCAGAGAGCATCGGTAAACAAATTTATGCTAGAGGATCACTTCACATCCTCTCATGACCGTGAGCATGACTATTTGAATGGTTTAAAACTCTACAGAGGTGTACACTTTACCCACACAATACGAGCTTACTTCCGGCACTTGTCAGTGGGGAAGGTTTGAGACAAGGCTTTTCTAAAGCCATCCTAGAGTACTCTCTTCTTCTAAACTACTAAAGCTAGGAAGGCAGAAATCAAATGGATGACCAATGGACAATAGTACAAGGCAACCATCGGTCACTTTGCCCAAAGTGTTAGGGTTTGATCCTCAAGATGTCAATCTTCCAAGTCTCCACACTCTTTGTCACACTCCACCACATGAATCCACATTCATGTATGGTCCACATAGGCATGTGAAGACCACTCATGGCTTGCTTCCTCACTATGGCATCCTCAACAAGCTCTTCCATCTCACTATTGAACCAAAAGCTAAATATGCTTCTATTGTGCAAGCCATGGCCATCGACCTCCTCAGCTACTCTCATCCAAGCAAGCATAGATTTAGTGTCATGAAGTTCTTCTGGGAGGAGATGTATGCGATTTCCATTGACCCTCGCCACTCGTTGACCTATGCTCCCCACATCATGAAGCTCATGGAGTATGTATCTCTAACCCGCTTCATCAAGGAAATACAACACCTGCCTTATTGCCCTTGTACTCAACTGGTTGTTATTCTATCTGTGGGTGCATTCTCTTCTCGCACTCATGCTCCTCTAGCCGCCAAGCTAGACTCTATGCTCAAGAAGGTGATCAAGTCACTCTTCTTCATCCGCTTCTCAAATGTCATTAATATCCATTGCATGAAGCAGCATCAAAAGGCTTATCTCTGCTCTTACAATGCCGAGGTGCCTCCCAATCGTGAAGCCCCATCCTATGAAGACCCTTTTACAAAAGAAGAACCTACAGTAGCTCAAGGCGCTCAAGCTCAACCCTTTGTTGAAGTTTCCAACATCAACCTTGACATCCACTTGAGCTCAAGCCTTGAAAGAAGCTCTCATGAAGATGATAAAGAGGAAGCCGGCGACAAGAATGGCCATGATAATGATAAAGCCACTGGCTCTAGTTGATTCTCCTACTCCTATGCTCTCACCCTTTTTGTGTTTTGATGTCAAAGGAGGAGCAGTATAGGACTCAATTCCAAAAAGTCTTTTTTTATTCCTGCATTGAACTCTATCCAGAGTCTCCAGACCTTTAGACTAGATACTCTAACTCCTCTTTAACTTGAAACATGCAATAACTATTATTATAAATTGCATGTGATCTAATGACTATTAGTCTATCCTATTTATCATATTTAGCTTTTAGCAATGTGTTAAGATGCATGATTGATTAGTGTTTGTTTTATTTTATATTTTTGAGTGATATTCCATGTCATATGAATCTTGTTTCTATCTTATATATCTTTATACACATTGCACCCCAAGATTACAAGAAAATAGGGGGAGTTCCCTCGTTTCTTCTTAAAAATGTGCATATGCATAAACCACACATATCATTATGCACACACTTAGGGGGAGCCTCTCCCATGCTCTTTCAACAAAAATCTCAATCTTAATACAATCTTTTGTGAGCCCTATATGTATTGTCATCAATCACCAAAAAAAGAAGATTGAAAGTGCATCTAGGCCCCTTGTGAAAATTGGATGAGAGATGAGAAGACACTTTGGGGGACTAGTGTTTTAATTGAGCTAAAGTGCAAGATTTAGTCCCTAGAAGTTTATATTGATGAAAAGAAACCCCTACCACAGAAGAAAGGCGTTGCGAGAGGACTCGACAACAAGTTTAAATTGTATTTTTATTTTTGTTGAGTCCTAGGATCGTCGTACTATTAAGAGGGGTTCGAGTTTTAGCCGTCGTTGCGAAGCAAGTGATCAATTTGATTATTTTCTTTTTCTTGAGTGAAACACTTGCACCTTTGGTTTTTGGTTTTTAAGTAGGAAGGCTTTCAGGAATTTTGTCAAAATTATTAGATATTTTCAAGTTAAGTTACTCTATCAAGCAGAGAAAATAAACCAAAGTCTTCGAAGAATTTTATCTGCTTGGTAGAGCAAATTGACCAGTCTCTAGAGATTTTCACAGGATATAAACAGCACTATCTACTCAAGATTAAGTGTGGCCAGAGTCTCAGTCCCCCGGGGTAGATACTCCGGTATTTGAATATGTGAGTAACAATTAGTTTTAAGAATGCTAGATTTATATCCACCAACCCCCATTTTTTGAGGGGTTGGCTATCACACTCTTCACATCTACCCCCTTAGCCTCTCTAGGTTTTCCAAAACATTTTCTCTTAGATCTTGGACCAAAATCATCCTCTTTTTGAGTGCTTTTTGGATCTATTGAGAGAGTATTCTTGGGAATTATTGGATCAACGTCCGAGAATGATTCGTGCTTGTTACTTTGGGAGGTTCTCCTCCAAGACGTCTAGGCGCTGCCCACGAGGATCCGATCATCTGAATTGCTTGGGAAAGTTTATAAAGGTTTCCTCACCTTCGTAAGGAAAGAAGTTATCTAGTGGATACTAAGCTTATATCTAGGAGTTAGTTTGATAGAGCAAGCTTCATCGGAGGTAGGAATACCGTGTTCTAGTAGATACCTGGGTGGTCGCATGAACCTTGTGCTTGACTTGGTGAAAGCTTAGAAACCAAACTTTCTCATGAAATTTAATAGTTAACTTTGACCAGAGTCTCCAATGCTTAGGACCAGATACTCCAATGAAGAATATAATTCCGCTGCAAGTTTTCTAGGTTTACACATTCACCCCTCCTCTCTGTGCCACACAAGGTCTTTTCATGGCTGACAAGCGGGCCTAGGCTAGCAGGAATCTCATAGGCACACACGTGTGGGATTTGGCGGCCTTGTTGAACAATGATCTATAGGGATTTCTAGGGATTTTGTTTGAGGGATAATTAGAGGATTTAGATTGGACATTTGAACTCAAAATTCATTCTTGAGCTCACAAAAGTTTGAGGATTCCAATCAAGAAGGTTTTGCCTAGGATTTGAATATATTTGGGATAGGTTTGAATTTTGGGAGGAATTTGAGAAAGAATAGGAATAGAAAGAAGGGGTGCTTAGGAGGTTTAGAATTTAAAATTTGGACCAAGAACTTAGAAGAGATGTTTTTGGATGGAAATTTTGAAGTTTGAAAGGGGAGGTATTTGATGGAATTTTAGAATTTGGAGATTTTGGGAAGATCATAGGGAAATTTGAATTTCAAGATTTGAATCCCCAGAGTTGATTTCTAAATATGAATTTTTGGTCTTGGCTTTTTTGGCTCATAAGTAGGGATTAATTGAGCTATTTGGCACTTAGATCATAATTTTACATGCAAATAACTATTTTTTAAAAAAATAGAGTTTTTATTAAAATAGATGTTAATGACCCAAAAACAAGGTGTTACATCCTACCCTATAAGCACCTTGAGAAGACTGAGTCGACATATATTGAGATTGACAAAGCGATCATAAACATCTCGCTGATAGATATACCATCTACTATTAAAAGAATAATTAGTTATAAATACGAACACCAGTACCAAGTTGAGGACTTGAATTATATTTAAAAACATATGGAACAGAAACACCTAGGGCCTCTTCAGTTCCTAGGTTTTCTAAATCACAGGAATAGGAATAATGTGGAAATAGCGCAGGATTATATGGGCAAAACAAATGATTAAAACGCTAGAATTTTTCCTTCAATAATCTTAATAAAAAGGATGAAGTGGATGTTTTTATTGCTATGAAATCAATACATTTTAGAGGATTGGCATAGGTTCCTATGGAATTTTTTCCTTCGAATCCTATAAGCCCAATGCATGAACAGTATTTATTCTAAAGGAATAGAGATTTCCTATGGTTTTTGTTACTATCCTCTGACAAGCCTTACATTTTGGAATTGAGGAAGTATAAAACAATGTGCCGGTATTTCAAACGAGAAGCTCTAATTTCCGATATAGCATGTAACTTTATCCCCTAACGTCGTAGAAAATCAAACCCTTGATAAAGAAAAATAGACTATTATATCTTTTATTAATTAGAGTATGTTATTGATGGTGGATAAGTAAGAAGTATTGAAGGATATATTTTTTTAATCTTAATAAAAGTGTATAAATTGGTTTATTTTAAAAGAGAAGTTTGAAAAATAGGTATTGATTTTTTTGGCAAGGGAGTACGTAATCACGTGACCGTACGAGAGCAAGAGTGATGGACAGTCGGGCGATCCCATTGACGGCGCCATATCATATGAAGTGACGGTCACACCTTGCAATTTCCTCGCCTTCTCATACTTCCGACTACTATAGAGTATAGATCATCGGAACGTGGCATATGCAGGAGGCAACGAATGATTGATCGGATGTGGATACGGAGGCCCTAAAACACCACGAGATCAGTCCAGCCGAATGGTAGGCATAGATCAACAATGCACGACGCCACAAAGGAGAAACGTGTGACCACCGCACAACAGTTGAACAGGACATGAAGAGCTCACCCAGCCAGCAAGCATGCCAAGATCAATTAATGGAGGCATAGATACTTGGATAAATCTCTCGAGATGTTCCATCCTGGGAGATGCCAAACGAAAACGAAAGCTGATCAAACAAAAGCATATATCAAAGCCTAGAGGTTAACTGCATATATGATCCATCCAACTATCCAAAGACATAGTAACAGAATAGGGGAGTCGCCCAAATCCTTATGTGGCTGGGCACGAATCATTATTGTCATGCAGATAATTGTGATCACAGTATATGCTTTCTGCCATCTCCCAGATCTGCAGGATGTTATCTTCCGCCACGCTGGCCATGACCCATTTCTGGGTGCGGTTCCACGACAATTCTGATATCTTAGCTGTGTGGCCTCCATGCACGAACAGCAGCTCCGGCGGACCATCGTTTGCATCTTCCTCTGCCTGCTCATCTCCGATCCTGAAAGGTGACACAGGGCCAGTGAAAACCAGGAAAGGCGCGGCAGAAAAGCAAGGGTGTCACCAATGAGAATGGTGACTTTAGTTTCAGTTGGGCAGGAATCTATCACGTCAGTGGGACATGCAAAGCATGACAAACAATGAGGATTCTAATGTTGATGAACGCAGGAAAAAGCAGCAAAAGTTAAGCTCTAAAGATAAAGCTCCCAAAGGTAATTCACAGAATAACTAGATGTGTAGCCTTTAACGCGTAGTAATTGTGGAAGTGTGCAACTATTTACTACTAAAGGTCATTGAAGTTGTTGTCATGGGTACGTTTTCATTTAATTGTTTTTTCTGTTTCAACTAGGAATGAGGCACCAGTAAATAACAGAGTATAACTTAAAATACCAGCTGCGAAAATAAGATAGAGGTAGATCATAGGAGCTTGGTCGACTAAACTTACCTACTAGCATCCCATATCATCACCCTTTTGTCTGCAGCAGAGGATGCTAACACAGTCTCCAAATTAGGATTCCACTCAACCTGAAAGACCTCTCCCCTATGGGAGCAAACGTGCAATAGAAAAATGTCATTTGCATATCAGAAAATCAATTAAGTTGCATAATTCAGACCAGAGAATCTCTTGTAGTGTAACTGACAAACTGATTGCCAGTATACCATGTTGATCAGTTGATAAGTTTTCCAAAAAACTTGAAAGTAAGCACAAATCAGCTCAAAAGCTCCCGCCTTTAAAAAGATTATTCAGGTCCCGCCTTATAGGTCAGCTACAGGTAATGAAATCAGTGTGATAAGTAGTGCCATGTTGTGTTTTATGGGAACATTGACACTGGCCTCATTCATATCAACCAGATGCTTATTATTTTCTAACACATGGGTTCAAGTGCCACAGATGATATGATATCAACTACTCTATGGGTATGAAGAACATAGCAATCAAGAGGTTTAAAATAGCACTTAACGGCCTAGTGAGCACAAGAAAAAATCATGAATCATTTTTATGTAAACAATCAAGATGTCCTTTGACAATTTGGTTATTTTCATGCCTCAAGTCTGAAGTGTAACAAAATAATGCCCCACATACCATACACTACACTACTGCACGGTGGCAGAGACGAGGGACTGACAGGGGCATGATAATGTAAAAGAAAAGAAGGGAATGATTGAAGAACGAAGGCTACAGCAAGAAAATCATACTCATGGCTGTCAAATACATGCAAGCTTCTTGACAGTTTTCGCAAGTCAAACAGCTTAATAGTTGCATCTCCAGATGCTGAAGCCAAGATCCACTCATTAAATGGATTGAAGGACAAAGAGTTGACCTGACAAATCAATAATGTGGATTATGAACAGCAAAATAGTTTTACATGAGTAAACTGTAAAATTAGCACAAACATCAGTACAGCCTGTACTATAATGGAGAACAACATATCGCTGAACCTTGTGTCATTTATATTGCAGTACTAAAGTGATAATGACGCAGACAGATAGAAGGAAAGGTTAAGAGTATTCCTGCAGCCTTATAAAACATGCATCATAGGCCTCACCAATGTACATAAAGGAGTTAAGGTCAATGAAAATGATGTACTCATCAGCATAGAAAATGATTAGTTCAGCAACTCATGATTAAAGCATGCTTACTTCTTTTTGGTGTGCAACAATTGATTGTCCTGGTTTGTTAGTACGCAAGTCCCACATCATCAACTTGCAGTCATCCCCAACAGATCCAAATAGGTTTTCATCTTTCAGGTGCCACGCAACATCTTCAACAGCATCGTCATGACCCTGCAAAATCGTCAATATGATATACATAACTCTCAAAAGAAGACAAGATAGCAGTGGCACGAACTATACAGTGGAATTCAACATCTTTGTTAAGCTTGCTGCCACGATACAGTGGAATTCTTATGTTGGACAAATCAAATAACACTCAGTCCTAACTTAGATTTCTGAAAAAATATTTTGGACAAATGATCTGACTTAAGCACTTATACCAGCAAAAAAAAAGAAAACAACTAAGAACACAATATGGCTAATGAAATTATAATATCAAATAGCACAATGCCTATAAAATGTTTGTAGAGAACTGTTAGAAGATTGGAAAGAGAAGTTAAAAAAAACATTGTTTACATGGGCTGCCGCCCATTCAATATTACTTTTACGCACATAATATAATTGCTCCTGGCTAGCTTCCTAGCTATTTCTTACTACATTCTAGATACCTGTTCTTCTGGAACACAAGAGTTCAATTGCTATCCTTTAGAGGTATTGTGAGGTAGAGGTATCTCCTAGTATTTTTAATACCTCCCAAGGATCATAAGAAAAACTTTCCACAATTACACTTAAAGCATGTCAATTTCCCGCTGTTTGCTAATCGAACTCCAAGCGTCTAGTTCATTTCAGAACACTCACATGAATAACTCAGTGTTAATTGCTCCTAGTAGTCTAGCACCAAAAGAAGATTGTTTCAGCGTCAAATGTAGATAAGGGAATGGGAAAAAAAAGTTCTCTTCAGGACTAATTATTCGATGGCTCTATCCTTTCTCTAAGCAGTGCGATTGTCTGATCTGGAATTGTGCAGTTATTTCAGTTATAATATTGATTCAACCTTCTAACATTTTGAAAAGACGAGCAAGTTCATTTCAATAGAGCATCATAAACTGAGGTATCATCTGGCAGATCAAATGATCAAACCTGCTTACTAAATAAATTAGATTATGATTTACGAATCGTTGCTCTACTGAATCGTCTTATGTAAGATTTAACGGCGAGGGGGCATTTGACGGCGCATTACCTCAAACACATGCTGCGCATCCAGAGACGGAGCACCACTCCCAGCAGCGAGATCCCAGAGGCAAATCTTCTTATCATACGAGCCGCTCAGCAGCAACCCCTCCTTCATCGGACTCCATGCCAGCCCATACCCCTCCGCGTCATGCCCCTTGAGCACCACATCGGCGCCGCCCTTCTCGCCGCCGTCGCCAAGATGGTACACATGCACCTCGTCCACGCAGGTCTTGGTAGCCACCGTGAACGGCCTCTGCGGCATGCAACGGGCGCGGTTGACCTCGCCCTTGTGCGGCACCGAGCGGGAGATGGACACAGACGGAGCTGGTAAGGCGCCGCCCGCAGCCGCGGCCGCCGCCGCCGGGCGGGGCTGTAGCGGGAGGACGGCATCGGCGAGCATGAGGTGGTTGGGGGAGCCGTCTGAGGTGTGGGTTCCGAGGACGAGCCGGTGGGAGCGGGTGGAGTCCGGCGACGGGTAGGGGAGCCACTGCACGATGAGCGACGGCCACTCGAGCGGCTGGGAAATGACGAGGTCGTAGAGCACAGCGGCGTTCTTCTTCCAGTTCTGGTACTCCTCCATCTCCGTCGCGGACAACCTGGCCGGTGGAGGACTCGCCGGCGAGGAGGAGCCGACGCCGTCCATGGCTTCTTGTGATTGCGCGGGAAGGGGAGGCAGCGCGGTGGCAATCTCCCGCTAAAAGGTTGGGGAGAGGAAGCAGGAAGCAGTGGAGGAAGTCTTTATATTTTTATTAAAATA
This sequence comes from Oryza coarctata, assembly GCA_030770085.1. Classification (NCBI taxonomy): domain Eukaryota; kingdom Viridiplantae; phylum Streptophyta; class Magnoliopsida; order Poales; family Poaceae; genus Oryza; species Oryza coarctata. The sequence continues at coordinate 14,614,627 of CM061479.1, read as the reverse complement.
TTTATAAAAATATATTTATTGTTGAGAAATTACAGCACTATACTCCAAACAACCACTTAGAATTTTTTTTTAAAAAAAGTCTCACCATTGTGAAAAAATCTAACATGACACACGTTCGTTAACACATATTAACAACAAAACGACATAGCTAAAAAGTTTATAGACGACTCTCTAATCATCTTAATTAAAGATTTTTTTTCACGACAGGAAGAAGACTAATAATTTTTACATATGGCCTTCTTATATTGGATGTTTTTCTCTTTTAGTAAACTGTAAATTTACCAAATCCATCTATGGAGGAAAGATGGTACTTAACGTCTGTTTTTTCACACTATACAAAATGTTGAAAAAAATAGATATTCTAAATAAAACTATAAATTTCCACGCCTAACGGAGGACGTCAAGGTGATCGCTTGTAAAATTATTGAACCCTCAAACGGTTTTGCAGGTAGACTATTGAGAGAGAAAAAACATTTAGCTAGAGAGATTTAAGGAAGCCACTTATAAAAAAGGGCAAACCCTCTCTATCACACTTATATTTTACAGATTAGTTAGGCCGGTAAGAGAGTCACGTGTAAATTTTATAGCCCCTATCGTCTCACTGTTAACGTGTGGTAAAGTTTTTACCACGTTGGATTTCTTTATAATCTGATGATGTTTTTTTTAAAAAAATAGTGTTGGGATTATACATCTTTAAATATTTTTTAAAATATATTTTTAAAAATTTTAATAAAAAATATATAAATAACAAACTCAGCAGCGGAGTCAGTAGGATGGGATTTTACGGCGGATTTAATGGGCCTAAAAGCCCAACACCGCATTGAAGACCAGCAGATAAAATTTCAGCACATTTAGAGGTTTTCTTATGCCTGGTAGCTTCGACCTCGCGTCCGATTCCTCCATCCCGCCGCCGCGATGATGCAGTCGCACCACCCCTCCCCGGCCCGGCTGGGGCTGACGGCCTCGTCGCCGTCGCTGCCGCCAAACCCGGCGGTGGTGAATCCCACCTCCTCGCCGCCGCACGGAAACACTAGCGCGAGCGCTGGTGCGGGCGCGGGCGCTGCGGCTGGCCCAACCCTAACCACCTCGCCGTCGCTGCTACCGCTCCTGCCGCCGCTCCCGCGCGCGCAGTCGCTCCTCCAGCTCATCTCCGCTCTTGCCTCCAACCTCTTCGAGCTCTCGCCCAACCGCGCCGCGTGGATCTCCGCGTATCGGGGGTCGCTCCCCACGTTTCTCCCCTCGTCGTCGTCCGCGCCGCCGCCACCGCTCCCGACCCCGATCTCCTCCAACAAGGAGGCGCTGTCGCTGCTCAACACCCTCCAGACGCAGCTCTTCGAGGCCGTCTCCGAGCTGCAGGAGACCCTCGACCTGCAGGACGCGCGCGCCCGCCTCGCCCGTGAGGCGCGCGCCAAGGACGCCTCGATCCTCGCTTTCGCGAAGAAGTTGCGCGAGGCCCACCACGTGCTCGACCGCCTCGTCGACGACTACGCTGACTACCGCCGCGACCCCAAGCGCCCACGCGGCGCCGCGGCGGCGGACGACCCCGAGCCGGTGTCGGACGGCGACTTCGGCGCATCGCTCCACTCCAAGCTCGACCTTGACGACGTCCTGACGTACGCCCACCGCATAAGCTACACGACCTTCGCGCCGCCTGAGCATGGTGCTGGGCTGCCTCTGCGTGGGGCGTTGCCGCCTGCTCCACAGGAAAATGAGATGAGGATGTCTCAGCTGTATCAATTTGCTGATTTGGATGTTGGAGCGCCCAAGAAATCCCAGGAGGCGAAGGAGAGGACCTCAGCAGAGGGAGAGGCCACTCCACTCTTTGAGCCTACACCACCCCGGCAGGAGTCGAGGCCAGCTATGCTACCAATCACTGTGCCACCTTCGTGGGGGAACGGACCACATATGGAGCTGCCTGCCAATATTCCATTGCCGCCGCCTGGATGGAAGCCTGGGGACCCGATCACCCTTCCACTGGATGGCATTCTGGCTGGTGTCAAGGGTGAGGAGCCACAGGCGAGTGTACCGCAGATTCCTGTTGGGGTTCCAGCAATGGTGACAAAGGCCCAAGAACCAATTCAAGTCCGGCATGTTGATCTTGACATTAACATTAGTTCTAGCAGTGATGAGTACAGTAGTGACATTGGGAGCTCTGAAGAAGATGATGAGGATTAGTTCTTTGGTAAGTTATTTATCATTCATGTATTTTGATGATGCTGTAGCCCATGTAATAGTAAGAACAAATAATGCATGCTTTCATACACGATTATTCAAGATCACGCAACGCTAAACTGTTATTGAAAAGAATTGGGTGGCATATCATGTATGTGCGGATTATTAAACTATCTCACTTTGCTCCCATATATGTAATCAAGCATGATGGAGTCCAATTTCCTCAATATGTGCTGCTGTTGTATTGTCAGAAACATTGCTTCTTTTATGGATGTTTAAACTTGAACACCGTGCATTTAATGTTCGATGCCCTTATTTATAGATTTCATTTGTAATTCCTTGCTAGGCTTCTAGCTGGTTATGGGCTTATCAATCAAGTAATGCCTTCCATGTTCATGATCCTCTGCTTAGTTTCCTGCCTTCTTGGCTACTCGCATGCTTTGGAGCTGATTTGCAGTTCAATTGGCTGTTGTTTTCCCCCCAAATTACATAAGCCATTACAGTGTTGCTAACTATATGTCTAACATCATTGTTTTAACTTATTGCTGTAATATAGTTTAAAACCTTTGTATCATTGACTATTGTACCAAAGAGTGATAGCTGAAAACCCGAGAATGTTCTTTCTGTAACACAAGCTATATGAGTTAAAACAAGGGAGTGGTTTCAACTTGTAAGTTTGCACTCAAATGAACATGACATTTTGTTATTTCTTCTTGCATTCTGGCCTGTGGGCTCTTCCTACTACAAACATGATACTACTACTGTAGGGTTTAGTTTTCATTCACAAGCTTATTTTGCACATGGTAAAGTAGTAATTGACTCAATGGGTTAGAATTACTGATGCATCATGCAGAAGCATCTCCTTTTATATTTTATTACAGTTCACCACATCTTTATGTACTTGAATTCAAGAGCCGCATGGTATTGAATGCCACAGATGAATTCTCTGGGGGTATTAAAGTACCCTATGATTTTGTTGCCTTTGCAGGGTGTCCATAGTAAAATATTCTATAGCCATTGATCAATTCTCTGGGGTTATTAAGGTATCCTATGATTTTGGGTTTATTCTTATATACAGGGGATGCGGAATCTATGTTTGCTGCCACATCCTGGAGCTCTGTTGTTGAATGCAATATAGAGTCACCATCCACAGTTTTAAGCTGCTGGTGCCGCCCTCTTCATTTTTTTTCTTCTTTTATCGGTATTCTGGTGCTACCATTGAAGCGCATGGCTCTGGTTCATGAAATCTGAAGTATATGGTGGCCAATAAGCCAATTAGGGAAGGGTTTGCTTTTCTTCAAAGTCTGCATTCAGATAGGTCAATGAATATAACTGAAAATGATGATCGTTTCTCTTACTTTTAAATCTCTTGTTTTGAAATAGTATTTGGTTGCTGACGTTCGCACTGAGATTGTGAGACGTGATTTAAGGGTTTATGGTCATTGATACATCATTCCCATCGTCTTTCCTCTCAATTTCTTTTACTGGCATGCATAGATTTTTTTTTCTGGGCGATGGAGTATTATGTTCCCTGCACGTAGACAGAAAATTTTGCACATCTCCAGCCAGCTTCTTGAACATTATTGATGAGTGTTCCGTGAAAAATGATAGCTTGCTTCGAGTTATTGAACAACCTTTCATTCCATACGTTACTGATAAATTTTGAATGCCACAGGTTGTGAGCTGTTAGCCCAATCGGACTGTTTCTGGCTATCTAATCTTAATTCAGCTGCCAACTTGCCAAGCTGCTTCTGGTTTATCTTTGCATAGCTTGTTCCACTGTTGCTCCTTCTCTGCATCTTGAACAAGATGTGATTTGTACTGAACTGCTCGCCATGCTCTCAAGTTTGCCCAATGTTTTCGTGCACGTAGATTGTATCTGTTGGATGCAGCTCTGAACACTGTAGCCTTCTTGGAATGGAGGAATTTTATGGGAATTTCACGAGAACTGAACTAATTTCTTTAAAAGTCTCATAAATTTCCTGCACTCGAAAGGAGCCTCGAACAGAGATGGTGATAGCTCGGGTTAGTGGATAGAGTTCATCGAATGGCTATACCGACCAGATCGCCAGAAAATCTCCATGGGCCTCGACGCCTACTTGTCGTATCCTCTCTAGCTTATCATGCACAGACGAAAAGGAATCTTACTCCAATGATGCAATGATCCATTATTAGTGGGGCGATAAACTCACAAAGAAAATGCCAACAAATGCTACAGATGATAGTGGTTAGTCCATTAGGATGAAGGCACAGCTTGTGGCAATGGAGCACGGCAGTGTCAAGCTGCTGCTGCTGGTGGTTGTGGTGCTCTGCATCTCGTCATGGCAGGTCGCCGCGACGACGGTGAAGACGGTGAACAATGGTACGGGCGGCGGCGATGGCGGAAGGCCGCGGGTGCCGGCCGTTCTGGTGTTCGGCGACTCCATCGTCGACACCGGCAACAACAACGCCGTGCTGACGCTCACCAAGTCCAACTTCAGGCCCTACGGCAGGGACCTCAACGGCGGCGTCCCCACCGGCCGCTTCTCCAACGGCCGTGTTCCGCCGGACTTCCTAGGTCAGCCTGCCCCTCCGCTGTCCAGCATAATGTAGGTAGGACGGAGTTTCATCGTCATTTGAAGTAGTCCATGGCTTCTTTTGCTTGTGCAGCGTCACGGCTCGGCTTGAAAGACCTGGTTCCCGCCTACCTCGGTACCGACCTCACCGACGACGACCTCCTCACCGGAGTCAGCTTCGCCTCAGGCGGCACCGGCTACGACCCCCTCACCTCCACTCTCGTGGTTAACACCTCACGTCTCAACCCATCTCTCCACAGATCGCCATTGAAATGCAAGATGCAGTTGCAATGCTGGATTATGTCGTTTCAGGCGGTTCTGCCGATGCAGGAGGAGCTGAACATGTTCGTCGAGTACAAGGAGAAGCTCGCCGGCATCGCCGGGGACGCCTCCGCCGCGAGGATCGTGTCCGAGAGCTTGTTTCTCGTCTGCGCCGGCACCGACGACATCGCTAACAACTACTACCTCACCCCCATCAGATCACTGCAGTATGACATTGTCGCCTACGTAGATTTCCTCACCCAACTAGCCTCTGATTTCATCAAGGTGAGATTTTGCCCCCAAAATTCTCGCCCAATCCGAAGTCTGATATCCAATTCAGAATTTGTTCAGTTTGTTCGTTCTTGTAATCTTGTTGGTTTTGATGTGCAGCAACTTCACCAGGAAGGGGCGAGGAGGATCGCGATCCTGGGGATGCCGCCGATCGGGTGCGTGCCGTCGCAGCGGACCATCGCCGGCGGCGGCGGCCTCGGCGGGGAGTGCGACGCCGCCCGCAACCGCGCGGCGCAGCTGTTCAACGCCAAGCTGGAGCAGGAGATCATCTGCCTCCGGAGGACGCTGCAGTGTCAGAGCATCGGCTACGTCGACATCTACGGCGTCCTGGACGACATGATCGCTGACCCCGGCAAATACGGTGACCCAACCAAACTTCGATCATCGTCTTGCTCTTCAAGAACACATCCTCGAATTCGTCGATCACCTGAGAAGATGTTCGTTGCTGCTGCGTGCAGGGTTTGATGTGTCGACAACAGGATGCTGCGGCACCGGGGACTTCGCGGTGGCGCTTCTCTGCAACGAGCTGACGGCGATTACGTGCGCTGATGACCGGAAATATGTCTTCTGGGACAGCTTCCATCCTACCGAGAGAGCGTACGGCATAATGGTGGATTATCTGTACCCAAGATACGTGGAGAAGCTACTCTCATATTGTTGAGTTTGATAATGGTTACTAGTATTATGCAACGATCATTAGTCATCAATCGTTGGAAAAGTTTTGTTGAGTAGTCAACTGTTGCCACATGGAAAACTACTGAGAAATGTTACTCTTAAGAATTAAGTATCTTTGATGCACACTAACAAATAAGCGTAAAACAAATAAAAACATGTGAAAATCAGATCTAAAATTTTTCTAAATTTATAAAAAAAAATATTAGAATTTGATAATAATGTAGTTCACATCTCTAATTTTTTTTATAAATTTAGAAAAGATTCGGTTTTTATGGATTTTTAATTTTCCCATGTATATTCATCTAACAGATACTTTGTTATTTTCCTTTCACGTTTTGTAAGCTTGGAACAATTTATCAAAAACTTACTTCCTTACAATTTATTTATAACCATTTTTAATCTTATCAATTTTCTAATGTGTAATTTATTCGGTTATACCCACAAATGACTGTTATAAATTTAATTGCATCCATAATCTATCATTCATGAGCACTTTAATCGTTTTCATTAGCATGTATAGTATAGGGCACGTCAGAAATCAAGGAGCTAGCTTTGGTTAGCTAAGAGCAAGCATGGCGATAGTGGCAAATGAGGAAGCCAGCCGACATGACCGAAATGCAGAGCAGGGTCGCCGCAGCGAGCAGGGAGATGATAGAGCAGGGTGTTCGGAGGTGGTCGCGCTTCAGCACAGTGACGTACCGGTTCAACCGGTGGTTGCAGTACTCGTTGGCGTCGGCGAAGAGGCGCGCGTAGTGGTGCGCCCTGGGGTCGAAGAGAGCGCAGCCGCCGAGCCGGTTGAAGAACGCCGCCGCGGCGTCCTCGTTGGAGAGCATGTTGTCCAGGACGCCCCGGCGCTGGAGCACGGCGACGTCAGCGCCGGTGTTCACCAGCGCATTCATCAGCACGAGGTAGCTGGTGACGATGCCCTACTTCCAGTTCCGCGTCGTCTGCTCCAGGGCAAGCAGGTTGGCCAGGAGGATCCTCGCGCCGGCGTTGAACGCCAGCCGCGGGATCTCCATCCTGCCGCCGCGGAACGTCACGTCGAACTGGCTCACCGGCGAGGCCTTCTCCCGGAACGCCACCCCGAACTCCTGCAGCTCCGTGACGCACAGGATCGCCAGCGGCGTCGTCGTCGTGGCGCCGATCATCCGGGCGCGCACCGACGCGCTGATGCCCGTGCGGATGTTGTACAGGCTTGCGCTCAGCCTCAGCCAGCTCGTCGACCTTCGGCGAAGCGTCCCCCCGCGCTCCGGCGCCATGACCATCCTCTGGTACTGGAGGTGGAGCAGGTGGTGCACGGTGATCTGGCTCGGCGCCGGGACCTGGCAGAGCGGCTCGTGCAGGCTGAAGAACTTGTAGATGAGGTCAAGAAGACGCTGATCCACCGCGTCGTCTCCCATGGCCGCCGCACCGCCGGCGATATCGTTGCCCATGGCGAGGTTGAACAGCTTGGTGACGACGAAGAACGGGATCTGGTTCTCCACGAGGAGGAGATCATAATAGACGTAGATCCATATCCACTGCATGTACGCGTCGAGATCCGCCGCGTCGCTCTCGCTCCACTTGAGCTAGAACTCGAGGACGAAGCAGCCGTCGAGCACCAGCATTTGCACGAACACGTTGCTCCCCATATCCAGTAGTGGCTCGCCGTAGCAGCGCCGCGCCCGCGCCTCCATCAGGGTGCCTCGAGCAGGCAGGCGTCGAGGCGACCACCGGCGCCGGCGTCAGCACCGTCGTCGGGGCGGCGCACAGGAGGAAGCGCCATTTGTGGCCCTGCATACCGCGGGTGCTGTCGCTGCCGAGGTGGTACGGGCCGACGGACACCACGCGCACAGGCTCTTGTTCAGGGCGTGGACGTGCGACGGCAGGCGCACGATGGCGAATGCCTCGTCGTCGTCGCCGCCGCCGCGGACAGCCAGTGATGCCCACAGGGCGGTGATCCCTTGCTCCATGTGACTAAGGAGCTCGTCGTCATCCATGGCCTCATCACGAACACTTGCTACCATTTCTTGGCAACTACCGATTACCAAGCGCTTGCTCGTGTTAGTCTATGAGTAAAAACTTGCGTGTCTGTTTGGTGCTGTTGATGGCATGCAATCTATATATGCTATGCTGCCACTGTGAAAAAAATATCTCTTTTCAGACAACTGCAATGTAAAAAAAATCAGGACTTCACTGCCATCTGCTAAGTTGCCCCTTGATTTTGATGATTAATTTGTTCTGAAAGGGCAAGCCAGTTGATCATGGAAAGCAGCAAAAGCAAAGACGACAGCCACAGCCATTCTAGTTTCGATGATTCAATCCAACAGAGAGAACAGATAGAATGATAAATATACTATGCAGCAGCGATTGTTACATATACATATCATGAGCTCGGAGACCTGGTATGCACACTTGTTTTTTTCTGCATGTTCTTGTTCACCACGTTATAGGTGACAGCAGTCTGAGCTGGACTGTGGACTGAGAAGAGTGTTTCGGTCAAGCGACCATGACTTGATAAAAGATTATGAACGTTTGGAGCAACCAGAGGAAGAACATAAGAAGAGAAGCTAACATAAAACAGAGTAACAAATTGTAGTTGGGGTGTTTGTGACAGTGGTAGATTTTGACATGTTCAGTTTCTTTAATCCTTACAAGGAAAAGGGTTGACATCTGAAGTCGTCGTATACTATTCTGGCAATCAGCAGAACGTGTTTTGATTGTTCTCTGTGTTGGCTACAACGATGGATTAGTACAAAAATGATCACTTGCTACTAACGCTGAAGTGAAATCACTCAATCAGTCGCTGACTATAGGTGTAGCCAGTTGATCAAGGGCTGTAAGGGCTTTGCCGTGAACGGGCTACGTACATATATGGGCCTCACGGAGGCCGCATCCTGCATGCTGCTTTCATCTGTTACACGGGCCCTGTGGCCCATGGGGAGTTGTAACGTTGATGATGCTGGCGTGTTGTCCTTGACTCCTCGCTGGGCGCTGGCAGCTACTCCTACTAGCACCGGTCGGTCCCATCCCGTGTTGTTGTTTGTTTATACCGCCTTGTAATAAAATCGTACGAAGCGGCTACAGAATTATAGGAGTACCACACTACTGGTACTGCTCGTAAAATCGTCACCTGCTGTTCTTCAGTGCACCCCATGTGCCTCGCTATTCTCGTCGACGAACACGAACACTTGGTTGGACCGTGGCAGCAATCAGCACTGCGTCACCCCACCCCCCAACAGCAACAGATACAGGCGCAGGAAGCGGAGGAGTCAAGTGTCCACACCAACGTGGTACCAACAACGGTTTCGCCGGTTTGCACGAGCCGCACACGCACCGTGTAGCTCGGCAGCCAGCACGGCGCACGCCCGGTCAGGTCGCACGGCTGCCGGCTAGTTGGGTGGCTGGCAGGTGGGACCCCGGGCGCGACCGAGGAGAACTCGTGGGCGGGCGTCACGGGCTGGGCCTCGTGGCCTCCGCCCGCCGTCGATACGCCCGATGCCTCCGCTGTGTCCCCACCCGCGTTAAAAGTAGCCTCGCCGCCTCCCCCACCCACTCCTCCATTCCACTTCTCTCCACGCCCTCTGCTCCCCTGCTCCCGTGCACGACCGCCCGCCGCCGCCGCTTCCCGGCTTCTCCGACGCCATGGCCGCCATCGCCACCGGATCCGCCGTCTCCTTCGCGAGGCCCGTCAAGGTATTGTAACGGTTTGCCCCCTCGATTCCTCCGATTCGCGCGGTAGGGTCTTTCGCTAGGGTTTAAGCGAGCTGCCGGGGTTTGGTGGGGATCGCGGTTTGTGGTTACGCGCTGTGCTGGTGTTGATTCTCATGGGGGCTTGGCTGGCTGCTCGTCGTGGGATCGCCGTTCTGGTGCATGGTTTTTGTTTTTGTGGCGACCGAATCGTCTGTGGGGTAGATCTCGGCAGATCTGCGGTTTAGGATTATTGTCAGCACGATTTTCCTTTAAGGTTTATAGTGTGGCTTCTGGTGTCCTAGTTTTTTTGTGGTGGTGTATAACTGACGCAGACATGCGTATATGGACCTTGTCACCAGATTATAGAAATTGGGATTTAGGACTTTGGGCCTACTATGTCACGGTCTCTGATAGTCACATGGCCCAAAATGCTGAACAATTCTAGTGGGATTAGTGATACTAGCCTTACCATGTGAAATTCTGATTAGTCAACTGTGGCCTTCAGTTGCTACCTGCATATTTAGTTCATATCTAGAAAACAATGAGCGTGCACCTTACATGATACGGAATGCTTATCTCATAAGCAAATTATGCATTCAAGATGGCAACTTATGGGTGCAGCACTTTATGACGTTGTAGTGTCTCAATCAAGTCAGGAATGAATCAGAGAAATGATTCACCAAGTTTATCTCTCTCTTGATGAGACTTGTTATGAATGCATGATAATTTGTGTCATTTATATTCTAAATTTCGGAACATGCTACATGCGCTCATCAAGGTGCTATTCTTGCCGTCCACATCACATGAAATTTGAAACGCATGACTATTTCTATCATTGTTAGTATCTATGCGACTTGCATTTGACATGAAAGTGCTAAGTTGGACTCCTTAAACACGGGGAGAAGTACAACACTCAGCAATTTTTGATTATATGAACTTGCCCTGTTGGAATTTACTGAAAACAAAGAGTCCAATCATTCAATGAAAAAAATTGGTCTATTTTGCAGTTTGAAACAATGATTAATTGGTTAGTTTGTGAAGCTAAATGAGATTGAGGTTAATTTTGGCCTGTGTACTGCTTTGAAAACCAACTTTTGGAATTGGTCCCTATCATTTGTATTTGTTTTGTCACCAGATATGTCTTAGGGTTTGTTTGGTTTGGGGATGAAGTGGGATGGGTTAGGTCCATCCCTGTTTTTTGAGATGGGATGGTCTCGTCTATCTGTTTGGCATAAGGGATGGAATGGTCCTCTTTTTTGAGGGATGGGAGGATGTGGTCCACATGTCAGAGAGAGATTCTTGACATGTCATGTGATTTGGCATTGTTTCTTCTTCAAATGGATTCTGTCATTTCTTATTTCACTTAATTTTGCCTTCCTTAAGAAGTTATGTTTGGTGGCTTACAGGCAATCAATGTCAGTTCAGTCTCTTTTGCCGGTTTAAGGAAGAACAATGTGGCCTTCCCTCTGCAGCCAGTGACACAAAGATTTGCAGTTCTCTGTGCTGTAAGAACCATACTTCTGTGGATTTTTCTTACACAGTTAATCATTTCGTGGTGGTTTTGGTGGTATTTCAAATTTATTACATCATAGTTTGCATCCTAGTTAGTTTATTTGAAGTAAACTAGTTTGTGCTGTCTACGATTAATCAAAAGAGATACTGAGTTTATTTAGATTGATACAATGCGCATTTGTTTCTGCACACTGCAGTGATTTTCTTGAGGAATTCTTGATAGTATGAGCTTTTGTTTCCTTTATTGAACTCTTGCCATTTGGTGCTGCAAAATATGCATTTGAACAGGCCAAAAAGGAAACGGTGGAGAAGGTTTGTGATATTGTAAAGAAGCAGCTTGTACTTCCTGAAGGAACTGAAGTTACTGGCTCCTCTAAGTTCACTGATCTTGGTGCTGATTCCTTGGATACGGTGAGCCAACTGGATATGAAAAGTTCTATTAGTTTCAATTATTTGTCATGGCTACATGAGCCCACTGGATATGAAAAGTAATTCTGTTAGTTTCAACTATTTGTCATTGCTAAATGTCTTGAATTGCTTGATGTGTAGCTATTAGATTCCAAAGGACATTTGTCATTGTTCCTTGTCCATATTATACCAGTTATACCTTTTGAGGGTGGCTTGCTTGTAAACAAAGTTATCTGAAAATACCTTTTTATCTAGCAATAGTTTTTTCCCCGCCATATGATATTTTCTCTATGTTGATTCGTTTCCTGGACTAAAGTTTATGAAACTTCTATAGTCACATATCATGTTTCTACCATCCTGATTCCTTCTCCGAGAGATCTAAACTCTGTGGGAGTCTCTTTGTAGGTTGAGATTGTTCTGGGTCTTGAAGAGGCTTTTAAGATCAGTGTGGAGGAATCAAGTGCGCAGTCAATTGCGACAGTGGAAGATGCTGCTGAACTCATCGACAAGCTTGTTGATGCTGGAAAATAAACTCAAATTCGTTGGAATAATGTGTCAACTATCAAGAGATTAAACTACTGTTGTTGTCCGATGACCATTTTTCTGTGCTAGATTTTACTGTGGAGAGGTGCCTCAATAGCACATGATTATCATTGGTTGTTTTGCGATGCTATGACATTTTAAGCTATTGAAGTTTTTGAGAAAAAAATTATTGCAGTTGTGTTTGTAAAGCTATTTTCACTGAGCTTTTCTTCTATTTTCACTGAGCTGCTTCGTTCTTTTCCACTTGTGGGGCGGTTTGGAGTTTGGACCTTGAGAAATGAGAAGCCCATCTGTGGTGCTTACTTAAAACGACTGAAAAAATGTGCAAATGCTCTGATGCTTTTTGCACAGGAGGTCATCTGCTCATGTCAACGAAATGCTGGAAGATTGTGCCTGGCTAAGTGTAACAGAGCTCTGCTCATGACAAAAGGAAGAATTATAGGCAGTGTTCTGCTTGCAGTAGTCTTCCTTTTGGGTGGTCTGTCTCTGATGTTTGCTAACGTGACCTTCAGAGCGCATTATACGGGAACAAGATCGGAGATTGTCGCACATGAATTTTCACCTTCAGATCCGATCCAAGAGGTTAAATATTCATTGTTGTTTTTTACTTATTCGTTATGCTAATAAGAGCCCGAGACAACATTTCCTCATCTCAAAAATCAAAATATAGCAAAGATTAACAGCAGCGGTAGGAGTGTTTTTAAACCGAAGGCAATTATAGTCGATGCTTTACTTTCTGATGACATGAGTGACTCACTCATTGCGAGCTTGCAGCCGAGGAAAACCCCATCATTCTGTCCACGAGCACGGCAGCACGCCGACGGTACAAACGAAACCGCACGAGCCCCAGGCATGCTTCCCTAGCCTTTCTTCCCATGGGTAACACAAAATAAACACCCTCTCGCAATTGTCTCAATGTTAGCAGTAATGCTACTAGATTAACAGCTAATGCACATACCTATAATCTAATGGAAAACACGCCATCGCATTATTGTGACACAGTTTTTATCAGCAACTAAGCAAAGATTCTGAGACAACTTCGTTGTTTCTGCTGTAAGAACTCGAGTGGCTCTGCGGTGACGAAAATGGTGGTCTGCCATTGTCGGAGGAAATTCCCCCGACAGCCACTCGCACGAGCTGCACGGCTGTCGACGCGGCACCCCCTGCGGCCATCGATTAGCTCGAGCTTTTCGGTGCCCGGCTAGCTAAGCTAGCTAGCTACTAGCTGGCTGCTATACATATAGCGGAGTGGAGCAGAGGCGGGAGAGAGTAGTGGAAAGGAGAGAAGTACTGAGCTACTAGCTGGTAGGGGAGATCGATGGCCGAGGGGAAGAAGGCGAGGAGGGAGGAGGAGCTCGTGGAGGCTGCGCTGGCCGCGGCAGCGGCGGTGTTGTTCTTGTCGGGCGTCAAGAAGCTGATGCCGGCCGTGCTCGTGGCGCGGTGGTGGCCGGCGTCGCTGCTCGCCACGAAGCCGTCGCCCGTCTTGTTCCTGCTGCTCAACGTCATCATCGCCTCCATCGTCGTGGTTTCCGTGCAGCCGAGGCGGGCGACGGCGTTGGCGGCGACGTCGACGGCTGCCGTCGCTGTCCAGGACGACGACGCGCGGTGCGGGGAGGGGGCCAAGAAGGTGAAGAGGAGGAGGAGCAAGAGGTGGGAGAGCGCCGAGGGGACGGGGACGACGCTGGCGGTGGCGGCGGCGCCCGTCGCCGCCGCTGACTGCTGCATGGCGCTGGCGGTGGTGAAGGACGTGGCGGAGACGCTGCCGCCGGGGACGGCGGAGACGCTGCCGCCGGGGACGGCGGAGCCGCAGAAGGATGAAGAGGATGGCAATGCTGCGGCGGCGGAGGAGGTGAACAAGCGGGCGGAGGAGTTCATCTCGGCGTTCCGGCACCACCTCAGGGTCGACTCCTTCTCGTCGGGAAGCCGGCGAGGCGGCGCCAGAACCGAAGCCTTCTGCTTTTGACTGAAAGCTGCACCGTGCAAACCGCGCGCTTGTTTTTGCACGTTTTCTTTCACGTCTCTCGCTGTTCCTATTTTTCCCTTTTTAAATATGAGACGTAGCTACTCTTTTGGCACGAGTTAGGAAGTGACTACTAATTCTAAAAAATAATACGTTATTTATAATTAATTTAATAACTTATTCAGTATATATATACACTATATTATTAATACTTAGCATATTTCTTATAAACATTCTCATTTTATTTTTTCTCCACTAAATACAAATTTGATGTGATAATTCAATGAAAATTTGAGGAACTAGTTAAATTTCATGCAAAATGGTGTCTAGGTTTGTTTCAAAGGACAATTATGTTTATAGAAGTGTTAGTTCTATTTTTTTAAAATATAGTTACGACTATGTCAAGCAATCCAAACCAAAACGAGGATTTAGATTCCGGCCAATAAAGGGATTACGTTGTTGGCGCGGTCCTTGTTTTCTATCTTTTTAGATCACAGATACAAGGAGTCTTTCCCTTGTCATTTTTCTCACATAGTTATGTTTGGTTTAGGGTAAAGTTCTTTTTACCGCTCTCAAACTTTCACTAAAGTCTAATTTTTACCCTAAATTACAAATCCGTTTATTTTTTTACCCTAAAATTTTAAAGCCTAACAAGTTCCACTTGGATGCTGATTTTAAGTGGTGTTTTTTTTCCACATCAATAGTGACAATATTGTTTTATACTATTTGAGGTGCTACACGTGCCACACATTTTTCTCTTTATTTACTCACACAATATAGTGATTAGAGATGAGGTGCAAGCAAAGAGCAAAAAGTGTATAATATGTGGGGGCAATGCCATGTTAGCAGTGAATGTGACGTAAAATAGTAATATGGTTTCTAATATGGCTAAAACACACACCAAAATTAGTCTAAGGGTGAAGCTTGTTCGGTTTTTAATATTTAAGGTAAACAATATCTGGTTTCGTAGTTTAGGGACTTCAAAAGTTTGAGATCCAAAAATGGACTTTAACCTTTGGCTTACTCTGTGAAATTATTGCAATGCAACGCATTTAGGTCTTTTCGCACAGAACGTGTGACTCGGTCCACAGTTTCCATCAGGTTCCTCCCTTTGTTATCTCACATAGTCTCGTATGGGTATGTTTGGCTTGATTTTACAAAACTGCTACAATGTATTGTATTTTGGCTTTTCGCACGGAATGCGTTTTTTGACTGCTTACATAGCCCATAGTTTCCATCAAGGTCCACCCCTTGTCATCTCACGTAGTCTTGAGTTTCTTTTAAACCATTGTAATGCAATGCGTTTTAGCTTTTCGCACCAAACGTGGGTTGCGGACATGGCCCGCAGTTTCCTTGGGGTCCTCCCTTTTGTCATCTCGTGTTATATCCCATGGCTATATTTGGCTTGCTTTGAGAAATTGTTGTAGCACCGTGCTTTTTGGCGTTTGCATAGAATGCGTTTCCATCTTGTCTACAGAATAACATGTTGACTATGCTTCACTGTGAAATGGTTCCAATAGCAATGTGTTTCTAGCTTTTTATAGAACACGCTTGCCTTGGCCTTTGAAAGAAAGAGAGCATAGGAGTGTGATATTTCTTTTTAGTTTTTATAATATAATAATTGAATAATAGGACATGTGGTTTTTTTGACTAATATATCTAAATTAGGACTTTTGTTTTGGAAACTAACCATTAAATTATTTTGGAAATCAAAGTAATGGATATTAAAAAGAATTAAAATACCAAACTATTAATTGAAATAAAAACATATATCTTCTACAGACAAGTTATAATAAAGTCAAGATTCATATTACAACGAGGTAAGTTAGGTAGCGGTAATTTCACACAATGGCATGTGGCTAAAGAGCTGGTACATTTGGTGGCATCCAATTTTATCAGATGATCCGGTAGCAACTCATAAAGCACCGAAGTTGGTTGTTGGTGCACTTTCTACAACCTGCATGTTGTTCCTATAAAATATATGTGTGATTAATTCAACTATTCTTTCGTGAATTAACATACTTTATGCCCTTACATTTGGATTTTTTTAAAAAAAGGAAGTCGATCTAAGAAGAGGTAGGCAGTAGCATAGATAGATTGCGGTGGAATATGACAATTTTTTAATATTTTACTGTTGAAGAGAGCACCAAATACATATATACCTTAGCCCGTAAATAATCATCAACAGATTTGATCATATACCCTTATTTTAAAATGGAAATTAAAGATTTGATCATATATAGGGAAGAGATGCTGCTGCCGACAACATCGGAGCTATAGGAGGATAAAGCAGACAGGAATACGATGGACGAGGTGAAAAAGCGAGCAAAGGGGTTCATCTCGTCATTCCGACACCACCTTAGGTGGACTCTTCCTCAAGAAGCTGACGAGGCGGCACTGAATTGAGGACTGCTTTGATTGGTTGGAAGTTGCACCTGCAAAGTACAAATCACTCTTTCTTGTTTTTGCACATTTTCTTTCAGTCCTATGCTGTTCCTTTTCTCTTTTTTTTTCCATTAAACATGAGATGTAGTTACTCCTTTTACATTAGTTTGATGAAAATTGAAGGCATGCTAGGAGTTGGAACACTTGATGACCCGTCGATTTGGTGTGCATTAGAAGGGCCTAAGCTTGTTTCAAAAGAGAATTGTGTTTTATACAACTCTTTTTTAATAGTGTATTTGTGTCAAACACACAAATCCCAAAGGCACATCATTACAAATGTTCCACACTAAATAAAGTTGAGATAAATGTATATAACTATTAGATATATTTTCCTAAAAAATATAATTATATGGTATGTATAACTTTACTAAACAATCAATGCTAACTAAAACATGTAAAGGGATGAGCATTTGTGCTATGCTAAATGAGAAGGGGTTACGCCAATGACGCGGTCCATGATTTCCATCTTTTTATATAAAAGGTTTAAGGACTCTGTTTTCTCTCCCTTGTCATCTCTCATAGTTACCCACATAGCTATGTTCGGCTTGTTTTGTGAAACTGTTGCAATGCAATGCCTTTTGTTTTTTTAATAGGATGTGTGTCGGTAACTCAGCCCACGATTTCCATTAAGGTTCTCCACCTTGTCGTCTTATGCAATCTTGTATTGCTATTTTGGTTTGCTTTGTGAAACTGCTGCAAAGCAATGTGTTTTGGCTTTTTTTTCACAGAAGATGGGTCGGTGATTCAGCCCACAGTTTCTATAGGGTTCTCCTGTCACCTCACGTAGTCTTGTATTGTAATGTTTGGTTTGCTTTGTAAAATAATTGCAACTTTGTTAATGCCAAAATCAGCAATACTGGTCAGTTCGGGAGATAAAGTCGATGGAAACGGTAGAGAAGCCGACGGCGGCGCCGGAGTGGTGGGCGTGCGCGTCCCCGAAGAGGAACACCGAAACCTCGGAGTCGTCGAGCGCGCCCATCTTCCAGATGCTGTATTCCTCCCCCTGCGCGCTCACCCGCGGCGCGCCCTTGTCAACCACCACCCCCGCCGTCGCCCAGCAGCCGGAGAAGCTGTCGCTTCCGGCCAAGTTCCTGTGCAGCCACCAATCGATTAGCACGACGCCCAGCAACCAAAGCGGGCGGCCTGCAGCAAGGATCCTTACTTGATGGCGGAGATGCGCACGAATCGGATGTCGGCGAAGAGGTTGGTGATCTCGAGCGGCGAGGCCGTCATGTTCCTGATGCGGAGCCCGGTGTAGGCGTCGACGAGGGTTTCGTTGGATTTGGGAGGCTTCTTCCCCTTGGGACAGAGGCACCGGCGCCGGCGGCGGGGGTGGCCTCGAGGTGGTCATTGACGGCGTCGCGGAACACGGACATGTCGGTGCCACCGGGGCGCACGATCCTCGGAGGGGTGAAGGTGGCGCCGCCGCCGCCGCCGTCGCGGCGCGGGGAGGAAGGAGGGGTCTCGAGGACGGCCTCGGTGCCGTCCTCGTCCAGAGAGAGGAGGAGGTCCAGGTCGTCGCCGGCGGTCGCCATGGATGATGCAGCGGCGAGGTGTGGAGCACACTGGAATCTGTGCGCGGCTGCCGATTGCTGGATCCAGAGAAGACTGGGAGGAAGAAGAGGAGCGCAGGCGAGGGCATGGGAGGGAGAGAGATCTTCGCCAGGAGCACATGCAAACTTTTGGAGGGAAAAAGCTGCAAAATTATGGTTGAAAAAAGTTATATAGAGAAATTTCTGGAAAAAAAAAACGAAGGGCGTTTGGTCTAGTGGTATGATTCTCGCTTTGGGTGCGAGAGGTCGCGAGTTCGATTCTCGCAACGCCCCCATTAGTTTCGCGTCCCCTGACCATTAATTTTGCACATAAACACTCCTCCTCCCTGAGTATTGATTTTGCACATAAACGCCTCCGTTACTTCACTTCCCCTTACTATCCATTATTTTTGCTTCCCCAGTTCCAATAACTACTTATTTTGTTGCCCTAAAAAAACTATTACTTTACTTCCCTGACTATTGATCCGTCATGGGCTCACGGCTCATTTGCGGCTGTATCAGTTGGGCTGAGAGTCCAGAAAAAATACACGTGAACAGATTACAGATTTGGTCGGCCCCACATGTCAGCGAAACCCAAGCCGCCACCCCCAAGCCCGACCTCTGCCAACCATCCCGCAACGTCAACCACCTTGCACCCATGGCCGCGCCACCCCCACCCACCAACCCCAGCTCCATCTCACCCGTCAATCTACTAAACCAACGGTCCAGATGTACTATACTGTTCCTCCTCTCGTCTTCCTCGCCCACCCACTCCACCCTCCGCCCGCCTCAAATCCCCGCTCCGTCACACATAACCACCGCCTCTGCCCCCGCCGCCGTCGCCGTCGCCGTCGCCGTCGTATTCGTTGCCCAGCTACACCGCCCCATGGCGGCCGCGGCCTCCTCTCTGCTCGCCGCTGCCGCGTCCTCCTCCTGCGCGGCGGCTGTATCCACCCGCCGCGCCCGCGCGAATCCGGCCGCGGCCTCCCTCCCCTCGCCGTCACGCACCCCCTGCGCTCCCCTCCGCGCTTCCTCAGCGAGGGCCCTCCGTAGCCGTGTCGTCGCCAGTGCGGATCCCGCTATGCAGCCGCCGACGGCGTCCAAGGTCTCCACGGTGGTCGACGTCGACCTCGGCGACCGGAGCTACCCGATCTACATCGGCGCAGGCCTGCTCGACGAGCCTGACCTACTGCAGAGGTAGGCGAAATCAGAGAGGCTTTGCGCGATTGGTGAATTGGTGCGGTCATTTCATGATCCTGATGCCTTAGCTGCGCAGGCATGTGCATGGGAAGAGGGTTCTGGTGGTGACTAACACCACCGTCGCGCCGCTCTACCTGGAGAAGGTGACCTGGGCACTCACCCACAACAACCCGAATGTTTCTGTGGAGAGCGTGATCCTGTCCGATGGCGAGAAGTATAAGGACATGGTGCGTGTGTGGTTCAGACTTCAGCGTTTGGGTGAGAGACTACCATTTGTGCTTCAGTCCATTTGGGTGTATTGAACTGCTTGTGGTTTGCAGGACACACTAATGAAGGTGTTTGACAAGGCAGTCGAGTCCCGGCTGGACCGCCGATGCACATTTGTTGCGTTGGGAGGTGGTGTTATTGGGGACATGTGCGGTTTTGCAGCTGCTGCATTCCTACGTGGTGTCAATTTCATACAGATACCCACTACTCTGATGGCCCAGGTCCTAAGCTTGATTTAGATTTTACTGCGGTTGGGTATATCTAGCTTGATGCTAATGGCAAGCTGACTGAATTGCTTTAGGTGGATTCTTCTGTCGGAGGGAAGACCGGCATTAACCATCCATTGGGGAAGAACTTAATTGGGGCGTTCTACCAGCCACAGTGTGTACTGATAGACACCGCTACACTGAATACATTGCCTGACAGGGAACTGGCTTCAGGCATTGCTGAGGTGGTGAAGTATGGTCTCATAAGAGATGCACCATTCTTCAAATGGCAAGAGAAAAACATGCCAGCGTTATTAGCAAGGTATTGAGCATATTTTGGCATTCTGTCTGACGTTATTTCAATTCAATAACCAACATATAAAAGTGAGCGTCTGCATTAGGCTTGTGGTTTGTTTGAAATTTTATATCATTTAGTTAATTGTGCTTTCTTATCCTCTCTCATACTGAAATATTTGGTGCTCTGGGTGCATCCCTATTTTTTTGAAGCATGCTTTATTTTTGTGTTTATATTTGTTGAACTGGCTCATTGTTGAGTTAAGCAACCATATAAAGAAACATGTTTGATCCAGAATTTGGGAAGTTCCTTTATTCCTGAATTGCTATTAAGTTAAATATGCATCATGTTGTGAACTAATGGTTTGACTGGACTACTGGATAGAGTGTCTCAGGTGTTGTGTTACCCTGCTAACTTAGAAAGATCACTGTTGTACATGTCATCTCTAGCTCAGTTGTTTACTTTTCTGTTCTGCTTCCTTCAGTCGTTTTATGTTACTTAACAGGCAGCGGTAGATCCATAGAACTACCCTATTCTTACATTACCATGTTAGCTAAGAGAATTCTGAACTCTACTAGGAAGATTTGCGGAGTCTAGTTCAGTTTTTACAGTATCATGTATAGCAGGATGACACTGAAATATGCATAATAGATTTCCTCCACTTATCGATTGTAATTCCTACTTGTAGAGAACCAAGAGCTCTGGCCTATGCTATTAAGAGATCATGTGAAAACAAAGCTGAAGTGGTCACACAGGATGAGAAGGAAAGCGGTCTTCGAGCAACACTTAACCTCGGTCATACATTTGGCCATGTACGTATTATCACTAGCTGTGGTTAATTTTATGCTAACTAATGTCAATGTTTAGTACTCGTATGAGTTGCTGGGCTGGTAAAAGTACCGATTTATTTCTTCTGCTTAAATGTTGATGGGATTATCCTGTGCTCCATAATTGACACATTATAAAATGGAAAGAAGCCTTGAACTTTGTTGTTTAGGTGAGGAACATGTTCTAAATAGTATATAACACCTTCCCTAACTACGTTATTTTATCCTAAAAGTTCATTACTGTAATAATCAGGAGAGTTTGTTCACAACAAATTTGTTATATCATTTTCATGCACTCCTACATATTTTGGATTATGTGTGGCATCAAAATATGAAATGAAAAACTAAATAAACTAAAAATCTCTCCTCTCAGTAAATGTCTATTCGACGTGGAAAATAGTATGTTTTGGCCATAGGTTTTATAAGAATAAATCATTCTTAATTCAATTATATGGGTGACAATAGACTTACCTCAACAGTTTGTTTTATGCGCACATATTATTTCCTGATCACTTCATTCAATTGCCAGGCTATAGAAACAGGAACTGGCTATGGAGCATGGCTCCATGGGGAGGCTGTTGCAGCTGGAACAGTAAAAACACCTGAATACTTCTATAACACTTGAATTTCATTACTTTGTATCATTTCATTGCTTATATTTTGATTTTGTTTCTATGATGCCACCACTCTAGGTTATGGCAGCTGACATGTCCCACCGCCTAGGTTGGATAGATGAGTCAATAAAAAAACAGACAGTTGACATACTAGAGCAAGCCAAGCTTCCAATTACACCTCCAGAGGCCATGACAGTGGAGAAGTTCAAAAGCATTATGGCTGTAAGTACCTCGGTACCTTGATGTGTTACAAAGTGGATCTGCTTTTGTCACCAAACAAATCCTTGAATATCCTATTTTTTGCTGTTTTTATGCATTGGTATAGCAGAGATGTAAGCTTGTAAACTTCAAGTTGGTTATTCCCCCTATTGAAAAGCAGCATTATTGAATTCTTGGATGACTGTATCAGGTCGATAAGAAGGTTGCTGATGGATTGTTAAGGCTCATCCTCCTGAAAGGGCCTCTAGGAAGCTGTGTTTTCACTGGCAATTACAACAGGAATGCCCTCGACGAAACCCTTCGTGCATTCTGCAAGAACTGATTCTTCCCCAGTTTGGAACTTCAGTACTGTATACTTATAGGCTACATTATCATTCCAGAGAGGAGATTGCATTGTATATGTAACTTCTTGTTTTTTTGGCAGAAAATAATGGTGAATGTGCATAAGGGCTGATTTCTGGTTGTAGCGTGTAACGACTGATCAATCGTGACACAGTTTTCCCCATTGACAGGAAGATTTTACTGCATTTTCTTTGCTGTTGCCAATTTTTGCTCCGAATTCAATTAAGCCGTCTCTGTTTTTCGAAGGGACAATTGAGCACATGTCACCTTTTCGAAAATTGCACGTTTCGACAGAACACCTCGCTGCCTGCCTGCTTGATAGTTGAAACCAGAATTCGGAAATGATCCATTCCTAGCGTGATCTGCTTTACGGTATTGTCCACGTCCACTTTTCCTTCAGCTGAGGAAACGGTGAAATATGCCAGTACTTAAAAAATTAAAATTGATTTTGGGTTTTTTTAATCAAAACAACTTTTAAAGTAATAATTACTCAATATAAAAGTTTTACTTGATTACTCAGTATAAAAGTTTTACTTGTAAATTATTTATGATATCTCAACAATCACAGCTGACATTTTGACATCTTGAGATGGGATCTTCCCACACCCAATCTCCTCTCAAACTTTTCTCCTATGAATCGACCCTGGTTTGCATTTCAGAGCGGATCAACAAAAGATGAACAAAAAAATTCTCATTTTCAGGAAGGCTCGTGACACAAACACAAACATTGTACGATATTGAATTCAGAGACCAATACGCCCTGTAGCAATAACATCTTACTGATATTTATTTCGGGCACGTCACACGTTGCACCAAGTGTAGTACAACAAAGAACACACATCGATGGCATGTTGCTGCAAGAGAGACGTGTGGCTAGAACCGGAGCAGACGTCCACACCCCCGCCGCTGCCACCGGCCACCTCCACGGCGCACGCGGTCGGCGCCTTCCTCCCGGCTGCAGCACTGACCAGCAGCGACGTCGGCATCGGGACGCAGCTCGGCGGCGGCGACACCGAGTACAGCGAGTCCGTCGACGTCCATTCCACCGCCGCTTGCTCACTCACTGCCGCCGTCCTCTTCTTCGACTGCGCCGCCACAGGGATGGCCGCCGACGCCGTCTTCTTGGGGCTTGGCGCTGCGTTTGCCGCCGCGTGTCGCGGCTTCTTGGCACGTTGCACCGCCCGGCTCGCCGGCCAGGTGGCGTGCTGCGGCGGAGGAGCATGGAGGCGCGCTGGCAGCGGCAGTAGCGGAGGCTGTCGTGGCGCCGGCGGCGGCTGTGGAAACGGAGGCGTCTTGGAAGGCTGGGGGTTGACGCTGTGATACTGCATGTTAGCCATCAAAGAAGGCGACTTTGCCGAAGAGTTTAACGATTTAAATGCGCTCTCGATCGACACCGAACAAATCTAACAAGTTCTGGCTTTTGAGAAACAAGCTGAGATGTGGATGAAACAAGCTGATGCTGATCTGATCTGAGCAGCAGCAAGCAAGAGTAAATCGAACTGGAACTCTCGAAGGCTGTACTATCTAGATAGAAATAAAACTCCGACCAGCAAAATCAGGTGGAGATGTATCGAATCAAAGAGAAAAAAATATAAAAGAAGAAGAGGTTTGCTTGCTTGCTGATCTCAATCGACCAAAACAGATAGAGATTGAAGCAGCTTACAAATTGTAAAAAGAAAAAAAAAGAAGGTTAGTTGAACGAAAAAGATGAACAAAGCTGAGGCTACAGTACTCCTTTGAGAAGGGGAGGTGTCTCTCAAGCGTATAAATAGCAGCAGCAGAGGAGCGGGCGTGTCGTTAAATGCAAAGAGCCGTTGGGTAAAGTTCGGTCGTGTCCCGGGACCCCTCCTGGCACCATGGGCCGGCCAGTTATATAAGCCGTAGCGGCGGCCGTAACCGGCACGCAGCACCACCACCCCCGCCCGGTCCACCGCTTCCAACGGACACTCGCGTCGCGTGGTAGGCAGTCAAACGTACGCTACGTACCTAGCCACATACCGTGCTCGCGGCCACTTCCGTCACCTCCTTTTCCCTCTCGTCTTCGGCGAACCGATTTGTTTTCTTTTTCTCGGCGCGTATGGGTGTGGCGTGCGCGCGGTGGCCGACATGTGCCGCGATGCCCGAGGCGGGGGCGGCCACCGGCCTAGCGGACGGAGCCGTTCGATCGCGGCGCGGGCACGTGGCTGGCGGAAAAGCAAAGCCGGCCCCCCCCCCCCCCCGGGGGTCTTGCCGATACAGCAGCGCTCGCTTGCTTGCTGCACCACACGAGTCCACGGCACGTTGGTGCACGCGAACGCGAGCCAGTGTGATACGGGATACCTCACCGTGCTGGATTTCCATTTTTTAAAACTTATTTTACATATAGACCTTAAAAAACTTAACTTGAAAATAAACTATTTCTATGTACGATAAGATCCAACGTTTGAATGTTAGAAATGACAACCTTACCCCGTGGCAGCCAAGCCATGCTGCTGGAATGAGTCGGTGTCAAAAGAGAATCTATTTATAAATAGTTTAGTTTATAAATAATGGTCAAAAGATAAATAGCTTATTTTATAAATAAATCCTCAATAAAAAATAATGTTGTTAAGGCTATTTGTAAAATAAATTATTTATAAATATATGATTGATGCCAATTTATTTATCACGCCCCTTTATTTTAGTAGCCATGGTCAAGTGTGTTAGCACCAAGACGTTGTACCTTAACATTAATGACTCTGGTGGTGAGAAAAATCTATTTTAAAATAAGTGTTTTAAAAGCCTATTTATAAAACAAGTTTTTTAAAATAAGCAAAAATATAAAAATCGTATTACATCATCTCGGCACACTTCAAGGATAGTCAACATATGGTGGCTAGGTGGGTGTGTCATGTGCGGGTGGGCCTTGGTGGTTCGCCCCAAGGACCAGTTGTGTGGGACACATCCTATTTGTTAATATTTTAAATACTTTATCAGATTTTAATAGATGGCATCATTAATTTTAATCGTTTATTTTATTAAAAATATATAATTATTATTTATTTTGTTGTGACTTATTGATTTATTATTTAAGGTATTTAAAGTATGACTTATATTTTTAAATATTTTATTAAAAAAATTAAATAAGATGAATGATATCAAAAAATTAACGACATTATATATATATATTAAAAACACTATAAGGGTACATATAATTTATCAAATAATGGTGTAGAATGCAATACTTTGTTGGCGTTAAGTTAGGCCTACGTGCCATTTATACATAAGGTGGTAAAAATTACAGTTTTCTAGGGAAATAGTTTTCTATTGTTGTAATTTTGTAAAATACATACCTTAAGTTTTAACATAGTGATAATTTTGACCCTGCAACCCTTTAAAATTTCCTCTTGACTCTTTTCCTGGGCCTTTTTAAACACGAGAAAATGATTCATCAGACGTACTGTTTCATTCCCACGGAAAAAAAAAGGTTTCATTTTCAGTTGCTTCAAAAGGGAATACGCCCACTAGTACCATGCAGCGTGCTGTGTAGTACTTCACCGTGTGCTAGTACCAAACGTTTAGATCCTGTACGCAGACACGCAGTACGCTATCAGAATCATGCAGTTGGCATCCGACGTCGCCTTCATATTCATAAGAGAAGGGGCCTGAAAGGGCAGTGTGAACGGAAAAGAGGATTAGATTTTCTACCCTGTGTACAGTAAACACACCAAGTACATGTAGGCTCGGTTAGTTGGGTCGATTGAGCCAGGTCAGTCCATGGACCAATTTTAACATGTCTCACTGTTGAAACTATGAGCAGTAAACATTTAGACTTAATTTAAACTTAAAAAAGATGGACATCGGCAGACTAAGATGTTGGCGTAATGGGACGAAATAGAAATATACAGAACAAAACTTCACCAAAAGCGACACGTTCACGGATAAAGTATAGGTCAATCTTCACATGTTTGGTTCGTTGATACTGAATTGGGTTGGTAGAGAGCTAGACCGTACTGGTAGAGAGCTAGACCGTACTGATGTTGTCACAGTACACGATAGTGGCGCGGTGAATAGGGCAGTGAAGTTCTCTAAGGAGATGGTGCAACCAGTAAGCTTCAGCGACGCTATTGGCCATGACACGGTACTCAGCTTCAGCGTTGGTCAGAACACTGTTGGCTGGCGCTTGTAGGACCAAGAAATGAGATTGTCCCCAAGAAAAACAGTATAGCATGAGGTGTATTTGCCGACCCAATCAACATTAGTATGAACTATAAGATCGTTGGTGAAGCCCAATAAAAGTGGAGGCCGATGTCCAGAGTGCCTTGTAAATACCGTAATATCCACTTCATAGTGGTGAGATGAGAATATTTCAGGTCGTGCATATGTAGGTAAACTTATTGGACATCATATACGATGTCCGGGTGAGTAAAGGTGAGATACTGTAGGGCTGTAGTGAGTAGGATCAGATACCGTAACACCAACAGCGAACATTTTGGAGCGAGTGTCCACGGGAGTACTATAGGGTTTGCAATCTCGTATACTAGCATGATCCAGAATGTTGTGAGAGGAACATACCATTATCTCATCGTTCAACAATAATGCTCAAGAAGTGATGAAGAAGATCCATATCTGTCATAGAAAACTTTTATTGGAGAGCTGATATAATCTATTGAAGGAATTACTCTGATGAGATCGTGAGGACAATGTTATCGACATAGAGGAGAAAAAAACCATATCAGCGCCACGATAATAAATAAACAATAAGGTGTCGAACTTAGCTTCAACAAATCCAAAAGATATGATATAAGAAGCAAAGTGATTATACCAAACACACGAGGCCTGCTTTAATCCATAGAGCGATTCAAATGACAGACATACTCGAGTCGCGAGGAGTCAACAAACCCTAATGGTTAAATGCAATACACTGTCTCTGTTAGTGTGCCATGCAAAAACGCGAGAGAGCCAAATTGAGTACCATACGGATAGTGGCATGCTTCACTACTGGATTGAAAGTTTTATCATAGTCGAGTCCGAGACACTGAGTGAAACCACGTAAGACACATTATGCTTTGTAACGAGTAAGAGAGCCATCTGACAGAAACTTGTTACGAAATATTTACTTTTTAGCCACCACATTAATGCTGGGAGGGCGAGGCACCAATGTATAAGTGTCATTTGTCTTAATAGCATCAAACTCTGACTATATAGCAACGCGCCAGTTTAGATCAGATAGGGCCGATCGGAAAGACATCGAGATCGAAGAGAGAGCTGTTGTGTTAAGGTTGAGGCAGTCAAGGGCTTGTGCGTGTATTGCAGTGTGCTTGGCCTCGTACGTGTCGAGAGCGATTTCACGGTCCTCGGTAGCCTTCTGGTGGGTGATGTCAGGCTTGAGTTCAGCGGCCTTATGTTGGAGACGAAGTTGCTCCACGGGTGTGTTAGGAGTTATGGAGTTAAGCGTACTCTTAGCGACAGCAGCAACACGGGGTCAGTGGCAAGAGTGTGGACTGATGGGGCTTGACGAGATCTCAACGGCAATAGTAGCACAAGGGTAAAAGTGTGTGCGGGTTACGAGATCATGGTGGCAAGCCTGAACGATTAGAGAACGATGAGGAGACTGAGCGATAAGAGGATCGAATCGAGCTAATCGCCGCCACGGATTTGATACTATGTGAACGCCAAATAGGATTATGATTTTCACACCCGTGCACAGCGAACATCAACAGGCTCGGTCGGTTAGGCCGGTTAGATTGAGGTAGGTCATTGACCGATTTTAATAGGCAGGAGCAACAATGTTGTCCATCAATTCCAGGACCTATCCGACGCTGCCGACACTGGACGGCTTCAACGTCTGCATGATTATTCCCCAGTAGTATTTGAGATAGCGAGAAGCATTTTGTCCGGCACGAGCTGATGGACTGATGCACAATGTCTGGCAGCTGAGGATCCGAGGAAATTATGCATATCAAAGCAGAAATCTGGCCTTCTGTTCTGGGTCAGGGGGAGAGAGCGAGTTTTTGGCTGGAACCTCATCTTCAGGACTTGAAGCATCCACGTCGTTTTTGCTCTGTTGCACGACGCGACACAAAACTGATCGATCAATGCGTTGTCTGCACTTCGATTACGAAAATGACGCCCTGATTTGACTGGTCGGTTCACGGATGACGAACCAGTAGGATACGTGCGTGGCTTCTACTGTCCTGGTTGCTAGGCCATGCAGCATCTGTTGGGCCAAGATGAATCGCAGCAGGGGACGGTCCAGTGCTCTTGTCTGTTGGCACTTGGCAACTTGCCCAATTGGCATGGATCCAAAACCGAAAACTGTCGCCGGCGATGATTTTCTGCATATTTCGTTCAATTTCTACGGGCATGCTCTTTAGGTCTTTACGACCTCACGTGAAATTCAATCTTTTTGGTACTGCGGCTCAAAAAAGTTTGCACTACAAACTGGGGCAAACGAGCGGTGGACCAGCCCGTGGTCCCCACACGTCGGCGTCACAGAGATCGCCCATCCACTCCACAGTACACATACATCTGACAGGAAGGAACGCACGGTCGCAGTCTCGCTTCTTTAATGAGGCACATGCCTTCCTCCTCTCCTCTATTGTTAAATTACGCACTCGCCTTGGATCGCGGCCGCGCGTGCGGCGCCACAACGAGCCGACCCGACCTCCCTCCCTCCTCCCCAACCTCCGCCCATCGCCCCCAAATCCATTCGATTTCGATCCCCTTGCCGCCGCCGCCCCCCCCCCCCCCTCGCCTCGGCGAATCCGGACACCCAGAAACCGGGGTGAAGAAAGGGCTACTACTCTCCCTCCGCGGCGCACCGGATTGGCGAGAGTTGCATGGTCTGAATCGAGGGAGACTAGGCGAGGAAGGGACGGCCGAGTCTGGTTCGTCTCCTCCTCCTCCTCCTCCTTTCTCCCTAATCGCTCGGATCGCCAATCTAGGTTTTGTTCTCTGTTCGGGTTTCGCGCCCTGCATTTTGTCTATTAGGATTGGAGCTTTTGAATTTGTTGGAGTGTTTGTCCGGTTGCTGCTAAAGTTGGACTCGCCTAGTTTTTTTCCCCTTGTACTGCCGATTTTGATCCGTGGAACTCTAGGGACAGATTGGGTTGATCCGAGGGTGTTTAAATGTGATGACCATTTTTCAGTACATTTCGTGCGACTTTTTGATTTGTTGGCTGTTACGTCGATTTGACGCAATGATTGAATTGTGTCTATCTAGGACAAACATGTATGAAGTGAGTGAATTCGGCAAATCTGTTTTGTTCCCATTTCGAATTACCTTTCATATGTAAGTACGGATGTCTTGTATGAGCAGTATATGAGCATTGTAAATTTGTGAATCAAGCCGTAAAAAACGGTGCAATTTATTTGATTTAATCGAACAAGAGAAATTTTCATCACCTTTAACAATATTCCCTGTTCTAACTCCTCTCGATTTTTTTTAAAATTTTTCACAAGCAAATTCTACCTTTATATTCTGTTGATATCTTTAATTTGGTGCACTGCAGATTTAATCTAATTCGAAGCCCACCCCAAAAGCAAAGATTAAAGCACCAACCCCACCTTGAAGCAAGATATAATCCGTAAAGCACATCTTTGAGGTTCTTTTCCTCCACCACTTGAATCCACCCTTTGTCTTATCGCTTAATTATTTAATGAAAATATTGCAACTTTGGGTGGTGCCAACCTATATTATTCTGAAATCTGCGTGATCATTTTTAAAGTTTACAAGTAGTCTCTTCATCATAGGCCTATATCTTCTTGTTACCAAACCAATTGGCAATAGCTGTGCTAAACTTTGTTTGTATCAGTCTCCTGCAGGTCGTTTTCACTATTTCTTATTAAAAGAACATTCAACGTGCATTTTTTTGTGATCTGCGGGTGAAGGTTACTTTCATACTGTCGTACTGTGGGGGGAAATCTTGATTGATGGGTCCCCCCAGTTTCTAGTGTTGGAAACTGCTCCATGTTGCTCTCCAGAATTAGTTCAAATCAGTTTGCTCTGAATTTTCCTTGTGCCGAGGATATTTTCATGC
Organism: Oryza coarctata; assembly: GCA_030770085.1. Lineage (NCBI taxonomy): Eukaryota > Viridiplantae > Streptophyta > Magnoliopsida > Poales > Poaceae > Oryza > Oryza coarctata. The sequence goes on along the minus strand of CM061479.1, from coordinate 14,584,631 downwards.
TCTCTCACGCGGCAAGCTGAGTAGAGTATTTGTGTAAAGAAAAAAGGAGGTACTAGCTAGCGTTAGGGCCTAGGAGGTTCGCTCACTCTGGTTGTTCTATCAAGCTTCGGCCAAGCAAAGTGTTTCAACCAACTAATTTACCTGACTTGCACCTTTGTTTCATATTCTGACGTGTTTGGCTTTTGCAATTTTAGGTTGATAGCTGCTATAATTTTGGAGGTACTTAAACGAGTTTGAGATGGGCTTACTCAGTACGGTGCTTGGTTTCTCTGGGTTTGGCTTTGGATTCTCTGCTGGTATTTTCATTGGATACTACTTCTTCCTCTACTTCCAGCCAACTGATGTCAAGGTGCGCATTTATATTTCATTGATCCTCTTCCTTTCATACTGTATAAAATTTTATTGCATTGTCATATAATGAATACTTGTGTTGTGAGAATGTGTGGTACTGCTTTATTAATAGATGTCTACTCATTTCAACCAAAATGGTTGGAACAATCTGCCTCTTTCTGTTACAGAGAATAACTTGGGGCAACGAGTCATTGAAACACTAATTTACATTTTTCGTAGAATCCTAATTCAGTTCTTCTCAACCACAGACTGTTACATATGCTCAGTATGAGTTTCTATTGTTTTATTATATATGCATGAACATGTGCATTGGTGCCATATGTACTGGAATATCACACATTTGAGTGTTTCTTGGTGTAATGTCCGTACTGTTGTACTGCATGGGGGTGATTTCTTCCTCTGATTGTCATTCAGGATGTCAATGTTCGCCCACTTGTGGAATATGACTCAACATCGTTGGATGGCATCCTTCCTGAAATTCCTTTATGGGTCAAGAATCCTGACTATGATAGAGTACGCTTACCCATTCTTTAAACTATCAACTACTTGCTGAAGAAAACTCATGCACTCGAACAGCATCAGTGCTAGCTCTTCTCATATTCTCATTTTCCTCCCATTCATTGTTAGATTGATTGGCTGAATAGGTTTTTGGAGATGATGTGGCCTTACCTCAACAAGGTACTCTTGTAGACTACACCAAATCACCAAGAATGAAATGGATCTCTCTGATTGACAATAGAACTTTTATTGTTCATTTATCCTATAGGCGATCTGCAGAACTGCACAGGATATTGCAAAGCCAATTATTGAAGAGAACAGACAGAAGTATAAACTAGAATCTATTGAGTTTGAATCACTTACTTTGGGTAGCTTACCACCCACCTTTCAAGGTAAGTGCTCCTTTTCTTTGTATGTTTACATGCATACATCTGTAGTTTACATGTTTTTTGAGTCCTTTCTTGAACTAGCCTATTCATTAGAAGCAGCCCATGTTTCTGTATTTTGTGGAAACAGTTGTGCTCATCTCAAGTTGTTTTTACATTCAAGTGTAGTCAAATCAGCCCCAAAATAATTTTAGTTTGCATTGCTGGAGATGTAGAATATGAACACATTGCTACTACTTCATTCCCGCTAAGCTGTTATACTTTGTTTTTATGATTTGCTCTATGAATTATATAGTCATAGGTCTGTCCATCTAATTTATTCGTTATTGTGAATTAATGTCATATGTGCATCACCATACCCATGTATAGCAGATAATAATGTTATATGAGCTCTCTTCATACCTGGCATTGCACCGAATCAATTGCATGTGATCCTACTTGCTTCTCCAGGAATGAAGGTGTATGTTACAGAAGAGCAAGAGTTGATAATGGAACCATCTCTTAAGTGGGCTGCAAATCCCAATGTCACTGTTGCTGTAAAGGCTTATGGGTTGAAAGCAACTGTCCAGGTATTAATTTGTTTGTCATGATCTGAAATAATAATTGGTGCTCTCGTTATGATATATAATTCAGCTAATTAAATTATTCTCTTGTTCATGTGAAACAATATTTCAGATTGTGGATTTTCAAGTCTTTGCTTCACCTCGTATTACACTGAAGCCATTGGTGCCTGTATTTCCTTGCTTCACAAAAATCCTTGTTTCTCTCATGGAGAAGGTCTGATATCAGATCACTTGTATGTTTGTTACTCTGCTGATTACCTACTTACTAGTTATGTTGGTTTGGCAGCCACATGTTGACTTTGGGCTGAAACTTCTCGGAGCTGATTTAATGGCTATTCCTGGTCTTTACAGATTTGTTCAGGTATTCCTGACTCCTAGTTTGGGTCTTCTTATGTGAAAGTTTGTTTTTCTATGGTGTTGAGATTTTCATTAGTTTTCTAGAAATAGGCAGAGCTAAAATGAGCCCTGTCATGAATGAACTATCAATCACTAGTACACTACAATTATTTTAACATTCACAGCAAACTTGTAATGTGGTACTATAACTTGCTTTTGCTTTTGGTCTACACATGTTTTGACTTAGATCGATCCATACACACATTCTTATGTACCCAAAGCAAGATTTTTCTGGTTCGTTATAATTTCATACCCTATAACCTGGAAGTGATGTTATTCTATGGTATCTTAGTCATTACGGTGGATGTGCCACGTCACCCAAAACTCACTGCCTCACTCCATTCAGTACGAGTAGTTCATATTTTGACAACTCCCATTTGTGTATTCGCAGGAGACCATCAAAAAGCAAGTTGCGAACATGTATCTCTGGCCAAAGACACTGGAAGTTCCTGTACTGGATCCCTCAACGTACATTATTTATCTTTTAGTCTACTCTTTGTTTTAATACTATTTTTGATATGCCACGTTAATTGTTTCCACATATTTACAGAGCTTCTAAGAAGCCTGTTGGAATTCTACTTGTGAAAGTTTTAAGAGCTCAAAATCTGCAAAAGAAGGATCTGTTGGGTAAATCAGACCCATATGTGAAACTCAAGATGTCACATGGCAAGCTTCCATCCAAGAAAACATCAGTGAAGCGCAGCAACCTCAATCCAGAGTGGAATGAGGATTTCAAATTTGTTGTGGCAGACCCTGAAACTCAGGAACTGGAAATTAATGTCTTTGATTGGGAGCAAGTATGGATTGCTTTGTTAATGAAATCCACTATTTTTTCTGCTTTTATTTTACCAAAGAACACACAGTTATTTCTTTTGATGTATCCAGGTTGGCAAGCATGAAAAAATGGGCATGAACAGGATTCTGTTGAAAGAACTTCCCCCAGATGAGGCTAAAATCACTACTCTTAACTTGCTCAAGACGATGGATCCTAATGATATACAAAATGAGAAGTCCCGTGGCCAGCTTACTTTGGAGGTGACATATAAGCCTTTCAAGGAAGAGGATATGGAAAAAGAAGGCATCGATAGTGCTGATGTGGTGGAGAAAGCTCCTGATGGTACTCCAGCTGGTGGTGGACTGCTTTATGTTGTTGTTCATGAAGCTCAAGACCTTGAAGGAAAGCATCACACAAACCCATATGCAAAGATAATTTTCAAAGGAGAAGAGAAGAAAACAAAGGTATTCATCTTCCAAATATTATTCAATCGAACACATCTCTACTGAAATTGTTTGTTGTATGATCCATGCCCCCCCAACCTGATAAAATTGTACCTCTCTAGGTAATCAAGAAAAACAGGGATCCACGGTGGGAGGACGAATTTGAGTTTGTATGCGAGGAACCCCCTGTAAACGATAAACTACATGTAGAAGTTCTAAGTAAAGCTCCAAAGAAAGGCTTGATACATGGCAAGGTAAGTTTTTTGTGCTTGGAAATTCTGCCCCATGCCTAGATTTTACTCTCGACTTGTGCATGATGAATATCAGAGGACTTACTGACGATTATTTTAATTTATTCAGGAAACCTTAGGCTACATTGATATAAGCCTTGGAGACTTGATCAGCAACAAGCGGATCAATGAGAAGTACCATCTCATAGACTCCAAAAATGGTCAGATTCAAATCGAGATGCAGTGGAAAACTTCATAGAAACCGTGAGGAAATATGTGGAATGCTTGAACTTTGTGAGGTACAGGACGATACATTTTAATGTTGTTGCTACAAACACAGTTTGGCCAATACCTGTGATTGAGTTCTCTAGATATCTACTTTGTGTCCAGACATCCGTTTGACCTTGTCGAGATGTTTTGTTAATTTTTCAAAATAGTGTTAGAGAAAACGTAGAAGTAGCCATGTTATTGACATCGAAAAATGGAATTAGATTTGAGATGTAATATAACCTGTTATTCTTCAATACAGATAAACACAGAATTCTGGCAGAGTTCAAATTTCATCGGCTTGCTCAAAAAAGCCAAATTACGCATTCGCCAAAAATTTCTTCGCAGTACTCGTGAACATGCAATTCGGCGTTTTATTTCTGAATGCGTAGCTGCAAAGGGGCAGCCGAATTGTTTGCGAAATACTGCTGCCATCTGCTTTCATCATACGAAACGATCTGATTCAAAAACCAAAGCTTTTGAATTTACCAGAATTCAGAACTCGAATCCAAGAATGGACAAACACCTCAAAGCTAACCAAAAAGAGGAAGAACAAGGCCTCAAGTTCGTTCACAGCGAGTAAATGAACTCGAGGCATTTCTGTGCCTGCCTACTCTAGTGCCACAAGACAGAAGATGATAACAGACAGGTACGGTTTGTAAGTTAAACTCTGTTCCACCTGCTATTCTACAAGAAGTCTACAACTGTATACACTTTATACAGTGACCTACCAAGTACCAGCCCGAGACGTCGTCTCAGGTCAGTAGCCTTTTCGCATCAAGGATCCGATCTGAACTCTTGAAGTTGTACACCGATTCAAAAGCTTCCATGCAAACGCTGGCGAATCCCGTCATCGCCTGAAAAACGTTGGGGAAGCCAGTCTGAAGGTTGTTCAAGGTCATTGCTCTTGTGACCCCAATGCTCTTCTCATACTTGCTCTTCTCCTCGTCTGCCCGACATCTCATAGCCTCCACCTTCACCCGCTTGTCTGATACCGGTGACTTCCGAGACATATCTCCATAGCTTGCGGCACCCGAATATGGCCCATATTTGGACTCTAGGGATCTTAGCTCCTCTGCCTTCTTCTCCAGTTCCTTGAATGCAGACTCTGACCTCTTCTTTTGCTTTTGCTCCTCTGCCTGTTGTACGACAACGGCATGTATCACCGTCAGGAGTGTTTTGATCCCTTCCGAGGCCACCTTGTCAGGGATTCGATCAATGGCTAGCTGCCATTCCTCACACAAGCTGTAGATATCAGAGTTCTGATGACCTTTGTTGTGTGGATCGTGATAACTTTGGAACAGGGAGAGGCGAAGCCATCCGGTCAATGAGTAGACATAGTCTCTCTGGGACTTAACTAGACTGCAGAATGCTGAGTACCATCTGTCGACCTCGATCTCAAGCTGTAGAGCGGCTTGCCGGTGGACATTGGAAGTTGGGTTAGTGCTCAAGGAATTGTTGAGGTACTCAAGCTGCTGCACCATGTGGGTCTGTACTTGATGACACTCATACATGCCCCTCCACATGCTCATCAAGCTGGAATTCATTCATAAAAAGAAACATGCATGAGAATGGAAAAAAATAGGCATAGTTCTGAAGAAAGAAAATGCACTTCCAGAAAATAATTAATGCAACTGACAGTATGTAAGAGAGTACATATATAAAGGGGGACCAGTTCAAGCTGCAACAGGGGGGGGGGGGGTCAGCTGGTATTTAATACTCCTATATTAGTATTTGAAGTAATGGGCAGTATAACATAACTATGTAAGACAAGGGCAGCAAAATAAAAGGCAGTATTGTTGGTTATGTTGCTAAGTTCGGTATAATCTATCAACAAAACTTTGTGTAGCTTTGGCCCATCATATTGGTGAAGAAAAAAGCTATATGAGAAGTATGTTTGCAACTAAATTGTTGCTATTGAAGCAAAGTATTCCATAATTCAAATGCACACTCCCGATTTATGCAGCCATGTAGTATAGTCAGACTCCCTCAGAGAAATGGAAATCCAAAGGGGTAAGTACCTCAATGACCTTTCTCTTCTTTTCGGGAGAACTAGTGTTCTCCCAGAAACAATGAGCTAGTCAGCATCACTGCTGATCAAAGTTACAAAACTTCAAGCCAGCAACATGTAAAACAACACATCAGACACTTCACAAGTTTCATGTATAACTAACTTACATCACCATTACCCAAAGATGCCAGCTAGATGGCCAATGATGACTCTACTCAGGGAACATGGAGCATGGGTGCGTTCCTCGTCCCAGGAACTTCGTTCCGGATCAAGGAACAGGAATGATGTGGGATGTCGTCTACTCTTTGTATGTCAATGGATTTACATCGAATTTACATTTAATTTCAGGGAAGTTTACTCTTTGTATGTCAATGGATTTTTATTTCCATTATCGTTCCGGACTATCGTTCCAAATATCCATGGAATACATTCCACCTCACGAACCAAACGATCCCAAGAGGTCTACCCCCTTCGTACCATTTTTTCGACATTGATGTTCCATGTCCCATGTTCCAGTTCCTCAATCCATCGACCCAGGAACTTTGGTGACTTAGTGATGACTAGGAGATCCTGTGGACAGGCCTAGTCTGACCAAATAAATGTACAGGAGATTCAGTCAGAATAGTCAAAACGTGGAGATGCAACAAGCTACTACACTACTGCATGTCTGCACTGATCCTTCCAAACTCCACTACTTCAAAGGTGACCCATATCAGTGAAAAGTAACTCGTACAGTGGCAAAGGTATCTCTACATCAAGAGAAAGAGAAATGCAATGGGGGCGTGAGCTATGTTGGTAGATGCAGAGAGTAAAGAACCAATGCCACTACAGTCAAGCATGGCAAAGCAATAGTATGGCCCATATGTGCCAGTCTATACATCAGTACATCACACAACCATCCTCACATGCAAACAAGCAAAACGACAGCTGCAAGTAGAAGTAAACAACATGTGAATAGTCCAGGACTAATGCTAGATGCATATGGTACGACAGAATAGAGGGTGAATGAATCATTGTACTAACCCAGCAACCAGCTCAAGAATCTGAGGAAATAGCTCGGATTCTCTCAGCCTCATTATCTCAGAAGTGGTGGTCTCGATGGACTGAGTGGCAACAAGCATCTTGGAATCCAAGCTCTCGATCTCCATCTTGTTCTTCTCCATCTTCAAGTAGTCCACACCCTTGACCTCCTGCTTCCTCAAGAGCCCTATCTTCTTATCATGCTCCTGCTTAAATCCCTCATAAGTCTGCACCAATCGTGCAGACAGAGAAAGTGCAAAGAAATCTCTGTTAAGTAATTCTACCAAAAAGAACAGAAGGATTATATATCTTCAAAGCTATATATAATGTTGAAGTTTCATGGTTGCTTACCATAGTCGATCAAACATAACAAAAAAAAATCCCATATGTACCATCACAAAGAAAATAAAACAAATTAACAATCCCAAGTTGTTTGATCCAGGATTACACTGATCGGCGAGATCAATAACTTCAAAAGCATGCTTCCACGAGAACTTCAGCCTCTACAGTCCCACATTCAACTAAGCCTTCCATGGTATACAATTCGAATGATCCTTGTACTTCGATGCATTCAAAAAGCATAGCGCATATCATACTTACAGAAGCTACTGAACACTGACAAACAAGGGAAAAATGTAGCTACATGGAACAATAAAGCTAGCAGTATACATGTGCATTACGCACTACTAGTACTTGTACCCACTAGCTGCTTTTCATCAGACAACCAATTGCTACCCCATGGAATCCATGTTAGTATCTCCCATCAGCCATCACAACATAATAATCAAACTGAACAAAAGGGCAACGCCTCAAAAGCCCAAACCACTAACCCACTCAGATCTAACTGTGCAGTACATTTCGAACATTCTGTCCGTTCTTGCTTACTCCTACTTAATTAGTGAGAAAGCAAAGTTCAGGCCGCTGTTAATGAAGTTAAAGATCAACGTAAATTACCTTAACCTCAAGAAACAGCTTCTTCTCCCAGGCGTAGAGCTTCTCAACGGTGGACGAATGGCTAAGAATTCCACTACTTCCGCCATTGCCCATCCCTTCGTCTCCTCTTCCGAACCTTGAGAAACCATTGCTACCTTTACCGTACCCGCTTCCGCCCCATGACCATCCCATCGGCCTCAAATTCTTGCCGTAATTCAGTACCTTCCCTGCAGCATTAGTCGATTCAGATGCATGCAAGAAATAATTTGTCAGAATAACTGAAATGTGAGCAAGATGGAGATGAATCGAGTAATTGATTTGGAGATTGTCTTGCCTGGGAAGCTGTGGTTGGTCTCAGGTGGCTCGCAGTTAGGGGCTTCAAGCAGCGCGGCGACGCGGGCGCCGGCGTCAGCCGCCTTGAGGAAGTACTCGTCGAGCTCGGTTGCGATCTCGGCGAGGTCCTTCTTCCCGGCGCCGCCGCGGGGCACGGCGACGACGGTGAGCTCGCTGGCCGTGGAGGTGGTGGTGGTGGCGGTGACGACGGACGGGGGTGGAGCCACCGCCGCCGCCGCCACCCTGACGATCGGGGCCGCGTTGGGGGCGTCGATGGTGGTGGCGGCGTCGTCCCACTCGGCGTCCTCGGTGGGGGAGCGGGAGGAGGACGGGGCGAAGGGGTCCCAGAAGTCCCAGCTGGACGGCATTGGGGGCGGCGGCGGTGGGGGCAAGATCGGGGACGCGCTGATCGAGGAGGAGTTGGTTGTCCACGACCTGTTGGTCGGCGTCGGGCTGAGCGGCGGCGGCGGGGGAGGCGGCGGTGGCGGAGGCGAGGAGGGCGGCGGCTGAGGGGGAGCCGAGACGTGAGGGTGCGGGTGGTCCGCCTCCGCGCTGGCGAACTGCAGCAGCGCAGCGCCCGTGGCCCGCAGCGCCCGCAGGTAGAGCGCGTGCGCCGCCGCCATGTCCCTCCTCGCCTGCACCAGCTGCTTCGTGTACCGCCTCCTCGCCTTGCACCTCGACACCGCCTCCTGCCTCTCCAGCCTCGACTGGCACAACCCCATCCCTACTCCTACTGCCTCCGCGAGGGGGAGAGGGATAGATAGAGATGGAGGAGGAGAAGAAGAAGGAGACACGATCCTTTGCACGCGTGTTGCGTGTGACACCGCAGTGTGTGCGCGGCAGTGGAGGGAGGGGGAAGGGAGTGTGGCGCCGCCCGAGTAAAAACAGAGGGGCATGACATCTAGGGGATCCCTTGCTATCCTTCTCCGCCGGATTCCGCGGTTCCCCAAACTGCCCCCGTTCCACCCCCCCTCCCCAGCCGTTGATTCCAAGGGCAGTGTCGGAAACCCGCTCCTCCACCCCAACGGTCGTGCTGCTACTGCCGCCGAGGCGTCGGTCGCTGGGTGGGATAGGGATTTCGGTCGGGCGGCTTTGGAGCGGGCGGGTCGCGCGAGTTTTTTGCGGCTGGCTTTTTTCGGGCGTGGGCCGCGCGGCTGCGCCGCAGTGGCGGTCTCGTCTCGTCGGCTTGGCTCCTCGCTGTTTTTGAGCCGCCTCCTTTGCGGAAAGCGCTTCGAAAGGAACGTTGCGCGGACGCCTCGCACCGTGATTTGAGAAAACATCGAACATGTCCAATGCTCTCTCACCGTGATTACGATTTTGCGATCGCCGGCAGTTACTCGCGGTGAAACGACTGGTCTTCCTTTTCCCGTTGCTGTGTTGATACTGTATGGGAGCGAGTTCGAGAAAGGGCCCGTTGGATTGGGTGCTTGAATCGCTTGGTTCGGGAGGGATCTGTGGAGCCGGGTTTCCCATACTTTTAGGGGCAGGGTTAAGCACTTCGCCGCGACACATCGTATAAAATTTATTAAAAATATAAATTATTTCTTAAATTTGTTTGAATTTAGTAAAGTTACATCGATATTATCGTCACTATACTTTCACCATAACCACGGTTACTAAGGTAACAAGTGGTGACCGATGGTTTGAAAAACCCGAAGTTAAATGCATTGCTGTGTTTGGTTGGGTTGTGTTGCGTTTGCGTAGGCATGCACCGATGCACGCACGGCCCGGCTTTTTATTTCGTTTGCCTTTTTTTTTCCAAAGGAGGACGCAGACGCTGGCTGGCTGCTATCCTCGGTCACCTTTGGTTGCTTTTGTTAACGGCCCTTCTCGAAAGAATGTACCTCTGTGCTCAATTCTGGCTGACAGCAGGAGTGGTGGTTGTTTTGCTTTACTAGCATTAGGCACACACACTTCGCTTTGGTTGATCAGATCGTGCAAGGGTCATATCCCGTACTAGTTTGGATCACTGAAACATCATTCTGAGGACGGTACGTCATCCTGCACGAACCATGGTGCCCGACTTTAGATAGAGTGAGTGTAAAGGCTGTCTGTCCGTCTAGTTTCAAAAAGAAAAAAATCTGAAAAGGGGAGAAAACTGAAGACTCGATGGATTGGCTACGCCATAGGCCCATAGATCCCACAATAACCAAGAATTTGTAGGCCAGACAATGTAGAGAAATTTATTGGGCCCTTAGATCTCACTGGGCCAATGTATTTGGGCCATGACATACGAGTGACGTCACCGGGCGACGACTAGTTCGATAGGCCGGTAAAAGGGTGGGCCCACCAATGGGAAGCCCAACTGCCAAAGACAACCCCATCACGTTATCTCCTCCTTTCGTCGTCGCTGCCTCCTCTGCTGCTTCCACATTTCCACTCCTCGGAGACCACTCCCTTCTCGCTTGTCCACGCCAAGTCGCTGCTCTCGTCGGCGTCATCGTCTGCGCGGCCGGTCACCATGGCGGATCCGGTGGTGGACGCGGAGTACCTGCGGCAGGTCGACGGGGCGCGGGGCGACGCCTCCAAGGGCTGCGCCCCCATCACGCTCCGCCTCGCGTCTGTAGGAGCTCGTCAGTTCTTGGGTGTTGTAGCTAGTGGGCTAATTCGTCGGTGACGGCGTGCGCTCGTTAATCTGTGGCTTGCTTAGCCTACATTCCAGCCATAATTGTCTATACATGTCGGTTGCTGCTAGCAAGGTTGTTGCACGGGCTGCCCCCGGTCACCAGGTCAAAGCCGCCAAATCTTCTGATGAATAATGATTCAATTATTTCATCAGTAAGATTCTCAACATCCGCGATTTCAATCTTCATGCCGTTCCGTTTACTTTGTTACAAATTGGGGAATTTGGGGATTTCAACAGTGTATTGAGGAAGGCCCAATGGGTATATATGTGCATGCTATAGCCCTTGATCTTCAACACTCTCACTCAAATACACCTTGTACGCAATACCATTGCATTTGAAACTATAGCACAAACTAAACACTATGATAAATCCAAAGTCTATGTTTGATGTCGTCGAAGTATACAACTATTGTATAACGAAGAACAAAAAGATCTATCCCTTCTTCACTAAAGTGGGTCTTAGAATCTTCACGAATTGTTCTTCAGCTCTCGGTATCTTGTAGCCTTTATGAACTGTTTTTTTGCTTCACTGATTAGGAGACGCTGATATTGATGAAGGTCCTTCACAAACCGTTATTTGGACTAGGGATGTTGATGTGATGATTCAGCTCCGATGGAGAGCCGATGATAATGAAGACCAGCTCTGACGTGATGATGAAGGAGGTGATGATGATTAGTATGACTTTGACAAATTAAAGGATATGCATTGACTTTATGAAATTGATAGGATACAAAGGAGATAGATTTGTACATGGCATTGATATACTTAGCAAAAGACATGTCAAATACTAAGTAGACATGTTGATAGTAGCCGCGAACGAGTAAATTACACTGGGGGATGACATAGGATACTAACAAAATGTACCAAGGATATAGCTGCAGCAAGCAATAGCAAAACTTAGTGTTAAGAAGTAGTGGTTGACAGCAACCAACAAGAACGACAACAGACTGCATATGCAATGGGGCACGAGCTGCATAGAAAGACAAGCTCCTTGAAGATAATGGTGGATTTGCAAATCGAAGATGACAATGAGTTGTTCCTGCTAGTTTAAGACAAGAGGAGGCATGGAACTTGAAGGCAGTGACCAGGAATTCCATCTAACACCATTATAGTCAAAGAATATTTTCTGCTTGAATCTTGAATCGATGACCCAATTAAAGTATTAGATCATGGTAGCTCAAGACAAATGCTTGACTGAATTTTCTGGTGACAGAGAGCAGAAGAGAGGACAGTACGAGGACCATGGCCTCCTCTGATTTCTGGTGGCAAATCAGGATAAACGTTTAACTGAATTTTTCTGGTGGCAAAAACCAGCAGCGGCAGTAGGAGTACCACCTCGACATATGCGGCGACGATGTAGATTTTCACGTGTGTGGACGGCGGACGGAGAGCTGGATGATGCCGCCACGGAGATGGTCAACAGCACAGCAGCAAAAGAAAACTGAGCAACAAGGAGCAGTTGCCGAAGAACAGAGCAGCAACCAGACGGCAAGTGGAGCAACCGCAACGGGCAGCAAGAATGGCGCTGTGACCGGCGGTGTGGGCTGCAACGAGCAGCGATGAGAGAAGCCATGACGGATGGCGTTGTTTGCGACGGGCAGCGATGACGCGGCGGCAGCGCTAGTGCTGGCCGGATCTGGAGCAGACCGGCGCCGGACGGTGGCGCCCTTTGAATCCTGAGTAGCGGCAGCTCGACGGTGGCCGCGGGACGATGAGCCGACCGCAGCGGCGACGAACAGCTGATTGGGACGACGACTTGGTGCGACGGACGACGACAGACGATGACGATGGCTCACCAGCGGCAAGCCGCCGCAGGCGCACTGGCGATGTTGGGGATTCGGCGGCTAGGCTCTTGGGAAAGGCTCTAATACCATGTTATAAATTGGGGATTTCAACAGTATATTGAGGAAGGCCCAATGGATATATATATATATTGCCTTTGATCTATACCCTTAACACACTTTGGTATCTTCACTGAGATCGCTGTCCCAACCCTGTGGAGAGCTACCTCTGCTCTTCCTATACCAGAAAACATGGACAAAAGCATTCATGCCGTTAGGAAACATGTCCCTTAGCATAAGAGAGATGGTATGCGAGCGCAACTGTGTCAACTTGGAATGAATTCCCAAGGCGCTGTATCTCTTCGTCCTGCTAGGGTATATACTCGAGTAGGAATTCCATCTCATTAGGCTCTTGAGGAGCAACCGTTTTTCTTTCCAACCCAGACAGGATTAATTTCCTACATTCCTCCAGGACATACTTCTGAACTCTTAGAGGTGGTGCTGGTGCATGTGCATCAACAAAGTTAGCAAGAGCACAGCGAATACGCTTTGTAAGCTTTGCGCTTGCCACTCAAGTTTGCACGCAATTGAACTGTCTTCTTGGATCCTAGGAGGGCCACCACATAAGGCTTCAGATATTGTCTTTGGGGGAATGGGAAGAACGGGTGACCTGTTCTCAATCGCTGGTTATGAATGTAACCCCGTTTCCTAGCAGCAGCACAGAAGTATTTTGAATCTACAAACTCAGGCTGAATGTCATAAAAGAGTCTTGAGACGGTCGTCCATACACCTTTTGAAGCTAGGGCCACGTCTTCATAGTAAAAGAATGTTGGCCTGAAGGTTTTCTGTGGACTGACTGTAGTCTGTCACTGGGCAAGCTGATTCCCACCATCGGATTTGGAAGAGGCATTGGCTCGGCTACCATCAAATGGCACTTGATTCCCTTGTGTCCCACTTCCTTATCTCTTTCTCTTGCCAGTCCCATGAATAACTGAACTCTGTAAATTGGAGGAGTTTTTACCTTGGGAGAATAACGCTTTTATACTTCTTACTTTGGCACGTCATGCATATTTAAATATTTTGTTTGAACATTACGATCCAAACAAAATACCTTGTCCTTATCATACAATGCTATAATTAATATTTAAATAAATGATAGTAATATATGTTATTTCTCAATTAAAATAATATTATATTAAGGATTAATTTTGAGTATGTATCTTTTGGTCTTAGTAATATATAAGGTTGTCTTAGTAATATATAAGATTATAAGAAATATATAAGTAGATATCTCTTGATGTATATAAATGATGTAGTGTTAATTGATGAGAACCGGATGGAGCTAAATAAAAAGCTATAGTAGTGATGGGAAACTCTTAATTCTAAAGGTTTTAGAGTAATGAAAACTAAAACTGAATACTTGAGATACGACTTTGGCACCATTATACATAACGAGAGGGATGTGCATTTAGAATGTCTAAGTGGTGCCTAAAAAGATTATCTTTCGATATTTAAGATCAATGCTATATATGGATGTGAATATTAATGTATACGTTAGCCATAGAATTAAAGTAGTGTGGATAAAGTAACGCTAAGCATATAACATTCTTTACGACAAGAAGCACAGAAGCTAAAAAATAAGTTTTATAGAATCACGATTAGATCTAGAGACATAATGTTGGCCTATAAAAACACGACATATATAATAGCTAAGTGTTGTAAATATATATATATATATATATATATTACACTATATTTATGGTCATACAAGATTGAGTCTATGACAATGATATATATGATCGGCTAGAGATACTATTAATTGGAGAAAAGTTTATCCAATATCGGTTAAGATGATTTGACCATGGCTAAAGGAGACCTCTAAAGTCACTAGTATATCGTGGAATCGTAAGTAAAAATAAGAATATGAGGAGAGATAGAGAAAAACTAAAATTAACATGAGAAGAAATAATAAAAGAAACTTGAAAGATTAAGATATATCTAAACATAAGTGCTTAGAAAATAGTTATTGACGTGCATAAATCATGAGTTAAGTCTCACATTATATTTCAACTCTAGCACACCTCAACTTGTTTGGGATTAAAAGACTTTGTTGCTACTATTGTTGTTATATTGCGATCATTCTTACAAGAGAATATCTCTTGATGTATGTTTTTTTGCTGTGTTAGTCGATAAAAAATGAGCGAGAGTAAATACAAAGCTGTAGTTATTGCGGCAGACTCTAGAGTCAGAAGGTTTTAGCATAAGCAGAACTAAAACCGATGAGATAAAAAATGTTAATTTAGAAGATTAAGTAGTACCCAAGAAGCATATATTTTACTATTTAGGATCGATGCTATAGAGATATAATGATATTGATAAAAATATTAACCATAGAATTAAAACAGAGTGGATAAAATGACGAAAACATTAGGAATAAGATATTAAAAAATAAAAAGTAAGTTTTATATAATGACAATTAGACATGCGATATTGTATGGTGCAGAATATTGGTTTATAAAGAGACGATATATAAAGATATGTATGTTGTATTCGATTTGTCGGACATATAAGAATGATCAGAACAATAATATACCTGATAAATTAGGAGTAGCACTAATTAAAAAATATATTTAATATCAATTCAAATGGTTTAGACAAATATAATAGAGATCTCTAAAGTCATGATAATAATATGAGGAGAGACAGGAGAAGATCAAAATTGATTGAAATATTTTTAAAGTTTTATTGTTGAATAAGAGTGTATAAAAATAGCTATTTTCGTGCCTAAAAAGAGTTTTATTTTTAGCTTGTCCTAATTTTCTTTAGACTGGAAGTTTGATGTTGTTGTTGTATTGCCATCTTTCTCTATATTTAAATATTTTGTTTGAACATTGTGGTCCCATTTGCACACGTGGTAACAAAATTTGGTATTCATTACAGCACTAACACAAGTATATGTTAGTGTTTTTGGCAATACATACCTTGTTATGCACTTATGTCCACATGCCAATGTAGTGAGGGCAACAAATAATCTTTAGTAGTGTGGTTGTTGTCAGTCATTTGGTCTGTATTTCCCCGTGAAGTTAATATCTTTATTTTAGTTGTTAGGTAGTTCCTTTGCCCTTCTCCTTTTTCATGTGGAAACTTTGTCTTCTGTACTTACAGATGGCACGATGCAGGCACATATGATGCAAAAACAAAAACTGGGGGCTCAAATGGTTCAATTAGGCATGAGGAAGAGTAAACTCATGGTTCCAATGCTGGACTGAAGATTGCCATTGATCTCCTTGGTGTGTACTCTGTAAAATCAATGTCCCTGACTCCCTGTAGCTACATAAATTTCTACTCGTCTGTCCTTGTGAAAATGTTGTAGGCAATGCATACTTGCTGCAGATCATTTTAAGCAAATTAATTGATGTGTTACTGATCTTGTTCCTTCTTGCAAGTTAAAGTTCTATTTTTTTATCAGAGGACATCTGCGCTCCTGTAGTAGGCTTAATAGCTATAGAACTTGAGAACATTGGTCTCTTCTATCTTCACTTTTATTACTGGAAGCTATTAATTTTACTTCTCATTATATCACTGGACCCCTCTTATAAAAAATAAGGTTTCAGTCTTACCGTATACTACACTTTTGTATGGTATCAGAGCAGGTTTAGACATCCTCGACGCGCTAGCAATCCTCTCGCCGGCGAGCCGACGCTTCCCGTCGTAGACCTCCTCTGGTATTTCTCATCTGTCTTTTTCGCCTCAGTTCTCATTCTCTTTATCTCCTTTGCAGACGGTCTTTCTCCTCCTCCACCGCCTACTCGTCTCTTTCTACTCTGCCTTCTCATCTTGTTCAGACCCACATTTGCTTTCCCCTCGCTTCAATGCACATTTCCTTCTTCTGACGCCGGCGCACCTCTGGGTTCACGGTCTCCATCGGCTAGACCCGTCCGCCCTCCATTGGTTAGAACACTCTCTCGGTTCCTGCTCTTCCGACACGCTCATCTACTCCCAGACACGAAACTTCTCCACTCGCGTCCACACCACTCCGACGCGTCCACGTGCTCACAGACGCGAATTCCTGTTTCCCGGACGCAAACATCTTTTTTTCGCACCCGTGACTTCTCTTGTTTTTCGCGTCCACCCCACTCCCTTGTGTCCATGTATCCACGGACGCGAAACCTCAGTTCACGGACGCGAACCTCCTCGTATCTATGACACACCTACTCTCTCACGCTCATGCTCTATCTACTCTACCTACTCCACCTACTCTCATCGATCACCTACTCCGCCACCTACTCTCATCGGCTACACATCGATCCACATCAGACACCCGTCTCTCCCTATCGGCTTATCACGCCCCGCCATAACCATCGAATCGGCTCTTAGTTTCGACACTCTTCCAGTCGTCGGATCCCTTCCGACCATTGACACTCTTGACCATAACTCGGGCACCATTCTATTGATGTTCTCACCACCTTACGCCGCCATCAATGTGAAATCTCACGTTCACATCTTACTTGACCTCAATGTCAACTATTTCAAGCGGATATTCTTTTTTAAATCCTAATGTGGAAAGTTCGGCCTTCGCTCCTATATCGATGGCTTCGCTCCACTTCGACCCGATGATTCCCAGTGTAACATTGCCGAGTGCTGTATAGTACCAGAGTCTTGCTGGTGCACTCCAGTACCTCACACTTACACGACCTGATCTCACCTATGCCGTACAGCAAGTGTGCCTCTTTATGCATGCCTCGCGCGAACCTCACCTTCAGCGTATCTTTTGCTACGTAAAGGGCATACTATTCATCGCCCTACATCTTAGCTCTGGCCCTATCGACTCTCTCACCGTGTATTCTAACGCGGACTGGGTGGGTTGCTCCGACTCCTGACGCTCCACCTTCGGCTACTACATCTTTCTCGGCGACATTCTAAACTCTTGGTCCTCAAAGCGCCAGACTACAGTGTCTCGGTCCAGCGTCGAAGCTGAGTATCGCGTCGTGGCCTACGTCGTTGTCGAGTGCTGCTAGATTCGCCAGCTTCTTCAGGAGCTCCGTACACCCATCGCCTCCATGATCATTGTTGACTGCGACAATGTTTAGTGCCGTCTATATGACCGTCAATCCGGTTCATCATTGATACACGAAATATATTGAGATTGACATTCACTTCGTACGTGATAAAGTCGCTCTAAGATACGTTCGGGTGCTTTATGTACCGTCGACGTACCAGTTCGCTGACATTATGATCAAAGGCCTTTTCGCGCCTTTATTCACCAGTTTTCGCTCTAGTCTCTGTGTCTATTCCTCTCCCGCTATGACTGTGGGAGGTATTAGACGACTGGACTTGTATATATATAGACCTGATTCCCTATATAGAAAACATAGTCTCAATTTTACTGTATACTACAGTTCTGCACGAACTTACCTCTTAATTTGTATTTAGAAGTTAACTTTGGACGCCATTTAGCATCATACGTGGCTTTTCATTTGTATCACATGGGTCATGTCAACATACAACTCCAAGAAAAAAAAACAGTACATGCAACTTGTTTAAGTGTTTTGGTCACAAACATGAATCCACAGCTACCACTGTATCACAATAGGGTTCAACAAAACAGGGACATGATTGCAGACATCGATACAGACGAGCATAGTAGCGGTGCTATTATATACTAGGCCAGCAAATACACATAGGCAAATGGCAACCACCGAATACCAACTTCATCAGATATAAGAACACAATTATGAACACAGTAAAGCAAAGTGAGGACTATGCTATGCGTCCAACGAAATAACACGATTAAATATTACTGGAACTCAAATGTGAACTACTTACATTCAGCAGAGGCAAAGCTCCTCAAAGCAGACATCCAAAGTCGGATGTTGCTAGGATGATTTCTGCTCATTCTCATACAGATGAACCAGCACGCGATCATTCCGACACCCTACGAACAACATAAGCAAAGAGTTTACACACTGCACATGTCACTGCATCACCACATCCTCCACATCAACGAGGGTCCCCTTACCAACTCACATTTGCGCCCGCACGAGCGCACACGACGGCTTTCGCCCGCACTCCCATTATCACCATAGCTTTCAGTCCACTCCCAGGATGATGGGCACGTATCCTGAAACCTCAACCGTTATCACCATGACTTGCTGCGCTCCGGCATTTCGTCGAACACCATATGATCCATCCCCACCCCCGCTGCCTGGCACTCGAGAGAGATGAAGAATACATCCGCAGCCAGACCTGCCACAATGAGCCGGGCGAAACATGGCGCGACGTCCCAGCGACCGCCGGCAGCGGCGGCGGCACGAGCGCCACGGCCACGACGAGAGGGCGAGGCGAGATGGCCAGACGCGAGCGGCGGAGAGTTCACCAAAAGGAAATAGAAGAAGAAAACCTCGGTCTATCTGGGCTGGGCCGTACAGACTACGTTGAATGGGCTGAAATCTTATAAAACAAAATGGGCCTTGGCTTATTTAATGGGCCGACACTATCTGGCCTGCCAACTAGGCCCGGAAATCTCCAACGGCTAGTTTTCGCAAACGGCTACTTTCGGCAACGGTCGGGCACCCAGCTGTTGGATTCATAAATCTCTTGTGGAAGGGAATCCAATGCCTATTGTGCAAACCGCTCCGCCGCTGCTGCCTCCGTCCTGAGATCGAGAACCTTGCGCGGCGAGGAGGGAGGCGACGACGACGACGATGCAGCAGCAGGAGACGTGGCACGCCGCCGCGGTGGGGCTCCGGCCGACCAAATCGGCCCCCTGCTCGCCCATCAAGCCGGCTGCGGCGCCGGCCATGCTCCGGACCAACTCCGACTCCTTCCACGTCGCCCACAAGGTCCCCGTCGGCGACACGCCGTACGTGCGGGCCAAGCGCGTCCAGGTACGTGCTGACGCGATGCGAGCGAGCGTCTTGGGGTGATTTGAGTTTGTGCTTGGATTATTGGGTGTGATGCTGACGGATTGGTGTTCCCCGCAGCTGGTGGACAAGGATCCGGAGAAGGCGATCGCGCTGTTCTGGGCGGCGATCAACGCCGGCGATCGCGTGGACAGCGCGCTCAAGGACATGGCGATAGTAATGAAGCAGCAGAACCGCGCGGAGGAGGCCATCGAGGCCATCAAGTCGCTGCGCAGCCGCTGCTCCGACCAGGCGCAGGAGTCCCTCGACAACATCCTCCTCGACCTCTACAAGGTTCGTCAATGGCTCAACGCCCCCTTCCGTCTTCTCGCTTGCCTCCGGCAATGAACGCAGCTGATACGATACTTGTGAATCTGAACAGAGATGCGGTCGGCTGGACGACCAGATCTCGCTGCTGAAGCGCAAGCTGCAGCTGATCCACCAGGGCCTCGCCTTCAACGGCAAGCGCACCAAGACGGCGCGTTCGCAGGGGCGCAAGTTCCAGGTCACCCTGGAGCAAGAAGCAACCAGACTTCTTGTAAGACCCCAAACATTTCTCATGGATTGATTTGTGAATCTTCAATTGGTAATCTTGGTGCTGATCAACCCTGTTCTTGCCAATCGATGCGCAGGGCAATCTGGGGTGGGCGCTGATGCAGAAGGAGAACTACACTGAGGCGGAGGGGGCGTACCGGCGGGCGCTGCTCATCGGGACGGACAACAACAAGATGTGCAACCTGGGCATCTGCCTCATGAAGCAGGGCCGCGTGCTGGAGGCCAAGGACGTGCTCAAGCAGGTGCGGCCGGCGGGGGTCGACGGCCTCCGCGGCGCCGACTCGCACCTCAAGGCTTACGAGCGCGCCCAGGAGATGCTCCGGGACCTCGAGGCCAAGCTCGTCGGCCGCCCCCGCGCCGACCAACTCGACAAGAGCTGGCTCTTCGACGCGCTGCTGCTCGGCTCCTCCTCCAGCATCTGGCAGCCGCAGCCGTGCATCGATCGCATGCTGCCCCCTGCCCCGCTGCCGCGCGACCAGTTCGCCGATGAGAACGCCAGCGCCGGCGGCGCAAACAAGAAGGTGGCGGCTGCGCACGCGTTGCAGCCCAACATCCTCAGGGTGGACGCGCAGCCGTTCTACTCGCTGCGCATGCCACCGCTGGCGACGAAGCCACAGAACGTGCAGCAGCAGCAGAAGCCGCCGACGCTGACGCCGCAGCCGCAGGTGCACGATCCTATGGGCAACCTGAAGAGGACACGGTCCAGCAACGCCATGGACAAGGCAGCAGCAGCCGGATCGGGGGAGAAGGAGCCCATCAACGACGAGAACAACGGCAGGAGGAAGTCACTCTCCGCCGAGGAAAGATGGCCGGAGCTGCCCGACCACAGAGCGTTCGATGAGGCCCTCGCGGCCGTCCTGGACCCGGTCCTCGATGACTCCGCAGGCAATTGCAAGCCAGAACCGGCGCCGGCGAGATGTGACACGAGCCCAGCGATGAAGGAGAAGATCGGGAAGAGGCTGAGGATCTTCCAGGACATTACACAGACACTGAACACATTCTGATTTCGTTCTTGATTTTTCTTTTCTTTGCCACTCACAACAGATCAATGGCTTGAGGACCATGGCGACGCCGCGAAGGAGATGGGCTTGTTCTCCCGGAATGTCGCCGCTAAGTTAAATTAGGATTCGAATTGGATTTATTTTGCTGATGATTCTTGATTTGATTTTTAACACGACCTAATAACAGCTGATCAATCATTCGCATTCTTCAACTTTGACACTTTGCCAGAAGGCTTCTTCTTGTAACAGAACACGATTGGATGGCATCTTGTAACAGAACATGGTTCAGTTTATTAACAGTTGAAGAACAAAGTGTCATTTGTTTAAGCATGACAGAACAGCTGAATCCTTCCTGATGACACTGTTTCTAAAATCCTTATTCCTGGTTCAGTAATATTCAGAACCAATCTACTTGGCTTTCTTAGAGATAACCTGCGATTACTACGGCTGCAGCAACTGCGACCCCAACTGCAGCCGTAGGGCCATCTGATTTTGCAGACCGTGGAGTGAATCCAAGTTCAGAAAGCTTCTTGTGTGATTCAGCGTAGTCCTTGAAGAAGGCGCTATTTTAATAGGGGTTGCAGATATATTGTGAAGCATTCAGGTGTCACTAGTTCATCATCTATCATTTAACTTCGCATAATGATCCACAAAACGTCTGAATTCAGGATCTTCAAGGAAAGCCTTGTCGGTTGGAAGTTTCTGAAGTCGCTCTGATTCCTCCCTCAAGAGTTCTCTACATCAATAAAGAAAGTGTTATCAATTTCTCATCACTAGTTTCCAAAGCAAATAGATGATAGGTTGGCTTAAAGTTGAACTTACAGAAAGTATGAGTTGTCAAACTAAAGTGGTTCCTTGGTCCATGCACCATCAAATCCAGATCTTTCAGGATGTGCCCTTCCGTGAAATAAAAAATCCTGGCTGTGTGATGACACAAATGATTACCAGGTTCGTATATTTCAAATGGAGAAAAAAAATTCACCAGGGTGTGGCCAGCAGATAGAGCTACAATATCCTTGTCAGTCAATCCCATTCGATGAAAGATGTCTCTTAAATGTGGTGCACCTAACCAGCAAATAAGGAAAAGAGTAATCAAAATTTTATACCTCTGCGATAAATATGACCAAGCACTAGATGTACAAGTAAATTCTAAACCACATGAAAGAAAACGGCTAAGAAAAATATCTGTAATAAAGCATGAAAGAAAATTCATTGTAACAACTACGTTAATGTATGCTATAACTGTTGCAAATCTGTAAGAACTTCAACGGATGCCTTACAAAATTGAATATACTATATGCTCTCTGTACAAGTCCTACTGCAGAGGTAAACCGTAAAATTGAGAATTGGTAGCATTATATGACATTTGAAAAGGCCAATCAGACAGACGGCTAACCAAGAATTTAAATAGATCAGCTCACTTCAGTAAATCATCAAAACGCAACCTCAAGAATAAATTTTCTGTGCTCAGAAAAAAAATGTTTCCAAACAAATCTGTATAGGATGGCTAATGTAAACCAAGCACTACTGTAACATGCTGATCATTAACGACCATGAACCATACAGGTATGAAGCAATAGTTCAACAAGAGAACATATGCTTCTTGTGGATAACTTCTGGTCACAATATGGACACTAGGTAAAGATTCTAATTGCTCAACAAGATATATCTATATTCAGCATAAAGAGAAATGTTTAGTAATAACCTTTCTTTGCATCAGTAAGACGTCCTTCTCGGGGGCAAACTGATGAGTCCTGATTACAGTAGAAATAAGTTACATAGTGTACAAGGTAATAGCAAGGTATCCATATACAAGGAAATACCAGTCCATTTACCTGTCTTCTAGGAACGAAGTCAACGGTTGGACCTCCAGTAACTTCAACTGCAACCACTCCCGCAAGCTGGCAGTAAAAATTCCAGTTAGTTCATCAAACTATCATTTCATTTCTACTGTTCAAAACCATTCAAAAGCAATGATGTAATCGCAGATTATTCCCTCTGCTAATTTTTAAGCCAACCATGCTTTTCGAGATTCAAACATTGTATTTTTTACCAAAAGTTTGTCCCACATTATATATGTTTAAGTAGTACAAATTTTATATTTGTATGATTAGTACTTTTGTACTATCATGATTTTGTAGGTAAATGATTAAATTTGGACACCCTGTCAAGTCAAATGACTTGTAAAAATCAATAGAGGTGCAAAAACTCAAATTTAACCAATCTCGGCAAATTTATTACTCCTTCCCTTGAAAACAAAAAGGAAATTTATTACTCTCTTGAAGCTATAGAAAAATAAGAAACACAACGGAGGAATCGCAGAGTCCCTGATAAAGATCGGCATATGTAATCTTTGGATGCTTTCCCTTAATAGTCTCTATTAGAAAATAAGACAACCAGATAAGTGATAATCATGAGTCAATTTCTTAAAGAAACTGTGAAGAATGAAAAGGAAGGAAAATGACTTGGCAACCAATAGTAACCTGTACAGAGGAACAAATTATTCAGTAAAGTCATAAGAAATGGTGTTACAATTTTGTAAGGTTAGAAAGTGCAGAAGTGTAGTATACAGTGAGACCAAGATCCCGTTTTTTATACAGAAGGTCGAGTCTATATATATATAAGTTCAATGGTCTAACACTCTCCGTAGTCGTAGCGAGAGAGGAACGGACGCAGAGACTAGAGCGAAAACTGGTGAATAAAGGCACGGGTAGACCTTTGGTCATGATGTTGACGAACTGGTGTGTCAATAATACTTGAGCACCCGAACGTGTCCTAAAGTGACATTATCATGTACGAAGTGAATGCCAATTTTAATGTGCTTCGTGCGTCAATAATGAACCGGGTTGGCGGTCATATAGACGGCATTGGCGTTGTCGCAGTAGACAACGGTCGTGGAAGCGATGGGTGCACGGAGCTCCTGGAGAAGCTGGCGAATCCAGCAGCACTCGGCGACGACGTGGGCAATGGCGCGATACTTGGCTTCGGCGTTGGACCGAGACACTGTAGTTTGGCGCTTGGAGGACTAAGAGACTAGAGTGTCGCCGAGGAAGACACAGTAGCCGGACGTGGAGCGTCGGGAGTCAGCGCAACCCGCCCAGTCCGCGTCAGAATACGCGGTGAGAGAGTCGATGGGGCCGGAGTTGAGATGTAGGCCGATGGATAGTGTGCCATTTACATAGTGAAGGATATGCTTGAGCAGCGCGAGATGAGGTTCGCGCGAAACATACATAAAAAGACACACTTGTTGTACGGCATAGGTGAGATCAGGCCGTGTAATTGTAAGTTACTAGAGAGCACCAGGAACACTCTAGTACTGGGCAGGGTCAGCGAGGAGAGAGTCGTCGGTAGTGGAGAGCTTGGTGCGAGTGTCGACCAGAGTGACGGTGAGGTGACATTCGACCATGCCTACACGCTGGAGAAGATCCATGGCATACTGGCCTTGGCAGAGGAATAGCCCGTGGAAAGAGCGCATAACAGAGATACTAAGGAAGTGATGGAGAGGACCTAGATTAGTCATGGCAAACTCCGAATGAAGTCGGGCCATGATGTGTTGTAGAGTGGTTGTCAAGGATGCCATAAGAATGATGTCGTCGACATAGAGAAGAAGATAGGCGGTAGTGTCTCCGGTGTGAAGGATGAGGAGGGACGTATCAGAGACGGAGGCCACAAAGCCAAGTTATCGGAGATAGGCACCAAAGCGCTGGTACCAAACCCGAGAGGCGTGTTTGAGGCCATAGAGAGAGCGTTGAATGAGGCAAACGTCGTTTGGACGAGATGGGTCGATGAAGCTTGGAGGATGTTGGCAGTAGACCGTTTCCGTTAGATAGTCATGAAGGAAGGTATTCTTCACGTCGAGCTGATGGATCTGCCAGGAACGTAAGATAGCGAGAGTGAACACAACCTGAATGGTAGCGGGCTTGATGACGGGGCTGAAGGTCTCGTCGTAGTCAACGCCAAGATGTTGAGAGAAACCGTGGACTACCCAGCGTGCTTTGTGATGAGCAAGCAAGCCATCGGAGTGGAACTTATGTTTAAAGATCCACTTGCCGGTCATAACGTTAGCACTGGGAGGACGAGGGACGAGGCACCAGGTCTCATTATCCATGAGGGCCTTGTACTCATCGGCCATAGCCGCGCGCCCCTGAGGATCGGCCAAGGCAGAACGGTGAGTAGCCAGGATGGGTGAAACGGCACAATGGACTGCGGAGAACCCGTAGCGCTAGGTAGGAAGGAGGGACCCGGTTTGGGATCGGGTGATCATATGAGAGGAGGTGGAGACAGCAGGGGCCGCACGGTCCAATGGTAGCATCAGTGGTGGGGCAGGGTCGGAAGGGGGAAGGATGGCATCAGCTCGGGATCGGCGACTGTAGGTTCAGAGAAAGGGCTAGACGAGACCAGCCTGAGCCGATGGAGGGTAGGAGGCCGATAGGGGTTGGTGAGCCGATGAAGGTTGATAAGCCGATGGAGTGTGAGGGGCCGATGAGGGTTGTGGAGCTGATGGAGGTCCGATGTGGGTGACAGCGGAGCGGAGAAGAGTGAGATAGTTGTTCAAGAAGTCCTCAGGAACGACCGATGGAGAGTGCGGAGGTGTGGTGGGTGGAGAATGTCGGGATGGTACCGTGTTGGTTAGAAGGAAGTCGAGGTCGCCAGATGAGGGTCCATGGTGAAGTAAACCGAAAGGAAAGCAGGACTCGTCAAAGATAATATAACGAGAGATGATGATCCGTCGGGTGGAGAGATCAAGACAGCGGTATCCCTTGTGGGAAGAGGGATAGTCAAGGAAGATGCAGACGGTGGAGCGTGGTGCAAGTTTATGAGGGGTGGTGGCTATTAGGTTGGGGTAGCAGAGACATCCAAAGACACGTAAGTGAGAGTAGTCGGACGTCTTGTGGTACATAAGGGTGTAGGGAACATTGTGACGAATGGAAGAGCAAGGACGTCGATTTAGTAAGTAGGTCGTAGTGGTTAGCGCTTTAGCCCAGTAGGGTGCATGTAGATAGGCGTGAAGAAGCATAGTGTGATTGATGTTGTTTAGAGTTCGAAGAAGGCGTTCGGCCTTGCCGTTTTAGGAAGAGGTGTAGGGATAGGAGAGGCGAAGGTAAGTACCACGAGAGGTGAGAAAGGCTTGGATGGTACGGTTTACAAATTCCATACCATTGTCGGCCTGGATGGCTTGGATGGAGAGATCGAATTGGGTGGAAACGTAATTTGTGAAGTTGATGAGATGGGAGAAAACCTCGGACCTGTTTGTGAGGGGAAACGTCCAGCAATTGTGTGTATAATCATCAAGTAATGCAAGATAGTACTGATAACCCAAGACACTCTTAACTGAAAAAGTCCACATATTATAGTAAATTAATTCAAAGGGTCTAGAGGTACAAAACATAGAGGGGAAGAAAGACAACCGCACATGTTTGCCAAGTTGACAAGAGTGATAAACAGTGGAGCTATTGTTGTTGCACTGTATGGAGGCGCTACAACGGAGAGTGGCGACAGCGTCGGGGCTGAGGTGACCAAGGCGGAGATGCCACAAGCTGGTGGAGATGACTAAGCTGGTGTGAGGGGTAGACGGCGTAGCAGGGATGGTGTAGAGGTCGCCGCCACTATTACATCAGAGCATCTCGCGCCGGGTCGAAATATCCTTCACAGAGAAACCATAAGCGTCAAATTCAATTGAGCAATTGTTATCTTTGATGAATTGGCGGACAGAAAGTAGATTGTGGACGAGTGAAGGAACTATGAGGACATTGTAGAGTGGGAAATTGGTTGTGGGTGTAGGTAGGATGGAGTCACCGCGGCATGTGATATGGAGAGATTGCCCATTACCGACGGTGATGAAAGAGGAGGAGGAAGGATGACGAGAGAGAGTAATATACTGTTTGATGAAGCCATATGGGATGACGCACCAAAGTCCAGTACCCAGGGGTGCTGGGGTTGGAGCGTCATCTGGTTGAGGGCAGCGTTGAGGCCAGCCTGGTTCTATGAGGGAGCCGACTGGGTGGTCGATGTGATCAGCTGAGGCGGTTGGATTGGAGCAGACGCCAGGTGGACCTAAGGGTGTGCGCCGAGGACCCCGGGCTACCAGCCGATGGGGTTGTGCAGTTGGGGTTGGGGTGCCCAGGGGTTGTAGCAAAGCCACGGACCCATGGGGCTGGCGGACGGGGTAGGAACAGGAGTAGGGCGTGGTTGCATCAGACCGCTCCAGCTCTTGCCCTTGCCCTTCTCTTTGCCTTTGCCGTTACCACCGGCACAGGCTTTGTTGCCGTGGCCGAAGCCGTGGCTACCAGAGTCATGAGAGGTGGTAGCAGCGCACGGTGGGCAGCAACCGATGGGGTTGAAGCAGCCATGATCGGCTGTGGCGAGGAGAGCGGTGTGGGCCACAGTCTTCTCATCGTTGGCCAGGCAAAGTTCCTTGAGAACTAACATGCCATGGGTCCAGACGAAAGTGGGAAGATGTGTGGAGTTGGCGTTGTCATCGACGGTATTGGAAAAACGAGGGTTGAGACCTCGCAAGAGGGTAAGGATGAGTTATGAGTCGACCATAGGGTGGTTAACATCACAAAGGGCGGTGGCCTTGACCTTTATGCGTTGGCAGTACGAGGAGACAAAGTAGTCTCCTTGTACCATGGAGTGGAATTCATTAAGGAGAAAGATGGCGCACAGCTGTTTGTTTGCGTGGAAGATCCGCTCGATGGCCACCTAGAGATCCCAGGCGGTAGGGTCGATGTCGTCTATTACAAGGTCGAGGACGGAGTCATCGACTGAGCCAAGCAGCCAGCTGCGCACGTAGCACTCGGCGATGTCCCATTGGGGATCATCGGGTCGAGGTGGAGCAGAGCCATCGATGCGGGAGCGAAGGCCGAACTTTCCACATAAGGATTTGAAGAAGAATATCCACTTGGAATAATTGGCATTGAGGTCAAGGGAGATAGAAACATGAGATTTCATGTTGACGGCGTAAGGTGGTGAGAACATCGACGGAGTGGTGCCCGAGTTATGGTCAAGAGTGTCGATGGCCGGAAAGGATCCGGCGACTGGAAGAGTGCCGGAACTAATAGCCGATTTGGTGGTCATAACGAGAGAGTAGCGGGGCGTGATAAGCCGATGAGGGTAGTGAGCCGATAGGAAGAAGCAGGTGTCCGATGGGGAATGTGTAGCCGATGAGAGTAGGTGGCCAATGAGAGTAGGTGATCGATGAGAGTAGGTGACGGAGTAGGTGGCCGAGGAGTGGATGGTAGAGTAGGTGGAGTTGGTAGAGTAGATAGATCACGAGTGTGAGAGAGTAGGTGGGTCACGGCGTGAGAGGGTTCACGTCTGTGAAGTGAGGTTTCGCGCCCGTGGACACGTGGTCGCAACGGAGTGGGGCGGACCCAAAAAGCCGGAGAAGTCACAGGCATAAAGAAAGGAGATTCGCGTCCGTGGACACGTGGACGCGTCGGAGTGGCTCGGATGCGAGTGGAGAAGTTTCGTGTCCGGAAGCAGGTGAGTGTGTCGAAAAAGCGGGAACCGAGAGAGTGTTCCAGCCGATGGAGGGCGGACGGGTCCAGCCGATGGAGACGGCGAGCGCAGAGGTGCACCAGCGTCGGAAGAAGGGAAGGTGCGCCGAAGCAAGGAAAAATCTAAGGTGGGTCTGAACGAGACGAGGAGGCTGATGGAGGTCGTCTCCTTGTCACGTGGTGGAAAGAGGCGAGTAGGCGGTGGAGGAGGAGAAAGACCGTCTGCGGAGGAGACGGAGAGGATGATGAGAACTGAGACGAAAAGGCAGAGGAGGAATATCGGAGGAGAAGGTCTGTGACGGGAAGGAAGCGTCGGTTCGCCGGCGAGAGAATTGCTAGCGTGCCGAAAATATCTAAACCTGTTCTGATAATATATAGAAGTGTAGTATACAGTTAGACTGAGACCCATTTTCTATAAGGGGGTCGGATCTATATATATATAAGTCCAGTGGTATAACAGTCCTTTCGTCATGAGTATTTTTAACTTTGTAGGCTTTTCTAGTTTCTAGTACTATACCAATGCCACCATCTTCTTTTTGTGAATAGAATACTAAATGTTACAAAGATCAATTCTTTTGGAGAGAAAAATAATCAAATTCAACCCAGTAACACTGACAAAGATTGCAAATTGGAACAGAACACCTTCCCCGCTCAATATCCACCACATTTCCATAACATGATGTCACAACAGCAAATCTAATTCCCCTTCTAATTATCTTGATCCCTTAAAAGAATTGGTAAAAGATTCCTAACATAAAAAATCCAGACATCTGCAAGGCCCTAATCATGTACTAAATTGCTATGAGGCTGCAAGCTGCTTTTAAGTCATGCCCTTCTCAACTTGCACCATATCCCATGGATTCTTTTTATGTTCATCAAGGACAGCTGAAAGGTTGAGTGTTTGGAGCTATAAATATTGTTAATTTGCCCTCTTAGGCACATTATGTACTGTCAGGCAGACTTTAGACCACAAATGCTTCAACTAGCGACCTGTGTTCTTTCTCTGTATCACCAGACAAGAATAAAAACTTATACTTGCCTCTGGCTTGAATCTTGCTATAATGGTTGGGAGTAGCAGCATGCACCAAAAGTACATGATCAGCTGTAGTGCAACCTGGGAAAATTGTTCAGGAATGGCACTTATAAACTTGAGTTTGGCTAATAATAATACTGAGGAAGGAGAAACTGTTGAAGGACACATAAATGAAAATTAAAGGACTTTCCATTGGAGCTTCTTCTTCGGAAATTATATTTAATACTATGCCAAACAAATTGTGATTGCCCTTTATGTTGGCTTGATTGGGTGTTCTTTCTCAGTTAGATAAATGAAAATAAAAGGACTTTCCATTGGAGCTTCTTCTTCGGAAATTATATTTAATACTATGCCAAATAAATTGTGATTGCCCTTTATGTTGGCTTGATTGGGTGTTCTTTCTCAGTTAGATAACCAAACATTTATGTATTGAGGAAATTACGTATTTGTGAAAACTATCAGACTCTCAGTTGATAAAATAATCGAAAATTTCAGTGGTATAGTAACATACAGTACAAAATTTCCCCTTTATTTATGTGCTTGTGCATTCCCTAGGATTTCCTTTTGGTATTCCTGGGTTATTCCATTAATCAACCACCAATCATACCTGGCAGCTCAGGAAATACTATGTATTTTATTTGTTTCAAGGAAGATCCATCTGTACTAATCTGAAAACGAGTTGGTCTAGCGGTAGTTAAAAAAGGACAAACTAATTCACTAGCAAGGAAATGATCAGCTATTTGTATTAGCTCGCAGATGGATCAACCTGACCAAACATTCGTGTCTAGTCTAACTAAATTTGTAGATCAGTGGATTTGTTTTGTCGTTATTTCAGCTTGTTAATCATACTACTCTGTTTATGCCTAAGTCGGAGTTATAAAAACATGGTCTTCACCTACAACTAATTTTGCATACCATTTGTTGGTACCAGTGAAGAGTGATACATAAGTAGGGATTTGTTTCATGTGCAGACGAAATGTGTAACAACAGGAATGAGATGCATCTAACTCCTTTTCATTTGAAATAATTCTCTAAAAGCTAAATGTGATTTGGAATTTAGGATACATTGAGTTCTGACTTCTTATTTCTACAGCCACAGCTTCAGTCACAGTCAAATGAAGAGGGAGAAAGCTTCCACATTAGCTTTTGTGATGGAAGCACCTGAACAAAACCTCAGAAACTACAGAAACAATGGTGTTATATTGGATGTAAGTACCATTTTAACTCTAAGCTTTGTTTTTTAAGGCTGGTAATGTAAATTTGTACTTGAAATTCTTTTGATAGAGGAAAATAGAAATGGTTAATAAGCATGTACAATCAGCATTTTGACATCTTGGACGCTAATACAAATTAGAGGTAATTGTTGAAGTATTTGTGGACTGCCTGTGTTTCATCAACAACTAGTAAACTGCTTGTTGCATGCAACCAACGAATCTCTATGGGGGAAAACTTGCTGCTGAGAGTCAAGGCAAGCTTCACATTTCTTTCATGAGTCCAAGTTCACATAAGTCTTGATCTTTTCCATGTACTTATTGCATTGAAAAAAGTATTGACCTTTGATTGGAATTATGAACATAGGTCTAGGGCATAATTTTTTTCCACCCAATTTTGTTCCACTCGTTTAACTTTAAAGACAGTCAAAGTCTCTGGTAGTGTACTAGTATTGAAAGTCTTCTTATCAGAGTGCTAACCATCTATGTGAAGGCTGGAGAACTCTCTTGCAGACAGGACAGAAATTATAACTGCTAGAACTTTTTCTTGTATTTTTACTATTATTAAATTTAAATTAGTCCGCAAGAAACTCAGTAAAATCTGAATTTCTGGTCAACTATTGAAAACTACTGGCTGATGAATTTAGCTTAGTCCAGGAGACCAACACCACGCCTAATCTGCTAATAGCCAATTGCATGGAAGAATGCTAGGACTGGTAGTTAGAGAGAAGATTATGGGTGAAAAGGACGATGGCACTGGGTGGAGCTTTATGCAGGCATATAAGGGGCATGTAGGTTGGGGAAACAAAAGAGGGAGTTGGGGGAGAGGAGTTATAGATAGGTGCTGTTGTGTGCTGGTGCCATGTGGTGGGGATAACTAATTTTGCCCATGCTCCCCCTGAAGAGAAAACAACAAAAGAGCGACCTAGACCTACCTCTTTCCTTGCCTTCTTTCCCTTCCCCTAACTCAGAACAGCCCAGCCTGGAGAAGGAGGCTTCCACCACAAGTGTGTGGCTTAGAAGTGGAAGGTAGAACAACTGCACATAACCGACACCACATCTCAGCTACAAACCATTTCCCTACCCTCCTCTTTCCATCAGCCTTCATGCTTTCTAGAACCAGTGCCTACCATTTAACAACTAAAGAACTGAGGCTAATGCGTTTTTTTTCAGTGATTGCACTCCTTTTGCTAGTGAGGTGGTGGTTAGGGTACAACCAAAATGGTTTACTTGATTAAATTTAACGCACCAAACTGGGAGCCAATTTAAGAGTGTATTAAACTGGTGTATAACAAACTGACAGGACACTGAACTTGATTAATGGCCAACTAGCTTATTGCTATTAGAAACAGTAATGAGGATTAGTGATTGATAACTATGCAATAAAGCAGTTTGGTGTCTAATGTTCTTAGTTGCTTTCTGTTTTGCATGACCAGCAAATTGATAGATGACCCTTGATGCACATTCTTGAAATGAATTTTCATATAATTCTCATGTTATAGATTTGACATTAGCCTTTTTGTGAAAAGTGATATACACCATCTGTCTATTCTATTAAATTATTAAACGAAGTGCAAAAGAACATCCATGTCTGCTCTTAACTCTTAAGGCCTAGAAATTACCATGTCAATGAGGGAAAGAAAGACATCTAGACTGTTGATTGCTGGTGGGTCTAGATTAAAACAAAGAGCTCACTTCGAAATATAATTTAGAAAACTGAAATTCAAAAATGTTGAAAGTACAAGGTAAAGAGTCCATGTCAATTACATTACAGTATAGCTGAAATTACTTTTGAAAATAAAATTAGCAGTTTGATTTCCATAAGAATTCCAAGTAAAATCCATCGTTAACTATAGTTCTGAATAAAATGGAACTAATTTGAAGCAAATCTAGCATGCCAGTTCATTAACATGTGAAATATTTGTTAGTTTTTCCTAAGTTCCCCCATATGATCTAATCAGCAGCAAACATCCCACACGTTTCAATTCAGTGTACTCAAACACTAAAAAGAACAGTATTGGAATTGGATTGAGGGTTGTCACTCGATGCCTACAGCTAAGAAATGAAGGTGGTGATATCAGGAACTTCAACATTTCCTACCATATTGAGGAATGAGGACCATTGTGGAGCGTGAAGTCCCATTCATTCTGGTCCCAACTGAAGCTAATGGTTTCGGATATTTCCTCTCCTTACACCCAACCAACTATGGTCCATAGTTTGGTAACCATCCACAAGAATATATTAGGTATACAAATAATCCCAGCTGGATTTTGTCATGGATATGTAAGTTCCTCCTAACTAGCAGCATTTATGGGTCCATCGAAGTATCTAACCAAGTCATAATTTCATCTGGTTCCTGATGTCCACGGCCTTTAGTAGTACAGTACATATTAGTCTGCGAACGTACTCTGCTAACTTGCATATTTTCTTGATAAGCAACTGAAATACACATGTTAAAGAAGTGGAGTGGGTCCAGGTCATAGTTGATATTCCTATTAAGAATCAAATAAAATGTTAATCTATCACCATGCAGTTTCTATATAAATATGATATCCATGATCTGCCTTGTTACAGAAAGAAATACGAAGAAGGTGCAAGACTGATGAGTTTGGTGAACTTTTAATCTAGGGTTGACCAAACCGATAAACCAACTTATATTAGAGTATATAACAGAAACTTCCACATGAAATTAGTTTGATGGGATCATTACAATAGCTATGATTCTGGAAGCAGAATTATTCTAGAAAAAAAAGAAATAAGGTGGGTGGCAAATAATATTCATTTATGCAGTGCTACTGCGGGAAACCTATCCCATTTAATCCTATCTTATTGAAGAATAGACATGGAAAAAGTCTATGATTAGGGTTTCCGTTGTTGAGGACCTCATCCTGTTTTTAATATGCTCATGGGTTCGTACTGGTGCACCAAAATATTTTCCTTGTTAAATGAAGAAACGCTAGAATTTTAGAAGCTGGTGATATCATGGCGTTTTTTTAAATACAAGGATGACCCATATACAACCACTCTACTACTATGTGCGTGGTATACAGCACAGATCATTTTCATGTTGACATAATTCTGTCGGAGAATGGAAACAACCTCCATGGACTCCATCTGATATTCTGAAATGTTCATGTAGGACACCCAGACTACACTGAATCTTGGACACAAAGAGGTTGCAGCAGCTCAGGCAAAATGGGCATCCTTGGGAGAAAAAAAGAAGTAGCTGAACCTAACTAGGAACAGATCAGAGAGAAGAGGCATCAATGGTGGTGGTGGCGTGGTGGAGATGGTACAGTTAGTTTGCTGTTAAAACCGAGAGCGCCAAAGGGATGGAATGGAAGAGGAGGTAGGCGTCAGCCATCAGGCTGCTGGCAGTGTCAACACCATCATCGCCAAGCCCACGGTTGGCGCTGGCTTACCTCACTTTACACCTACCTTCAAGGTTTTATCAGGCAGCAGCCGTGGAGCCTGCTGCCTGTGTGTCCTGTGCCCTGTGGCTGTGCCTTCGTAAATAAAACTAGTAATCCAGTGATGAGGCCATGACCTGTGCAAGCAACAGCAGGAGGAGGTTTACCAGCCTAACCTTTTTCTCACCAACTCAGCCTCTAGAAAACCTCCCCAATTGCCTATAAAAATCCACCCACCCATTGCTGCGCTGAAACAGCAGTAGCAGCAGCAGCAGCTTCCACTGAAACAACCCACCGAGACTGGGAGAGCAGCAGAAGAAAGGA
Source organism: Oryza coarctata (assembly GCA_030770085.1). NCBI lineage: Eukaryota > Viridiplantae > Streptophyta > Magnoliopsida > Poales > Poaceae > Oryza > Oryza coarctata. The sequence goes on along the minus strand of CM061479.1, from coordinate 14,550,082 downwards.
AAGAATCAAGGAAGCTCATCGTTGTCGTCGTCATGGGGAGGTCGCCGTGCTGCGAGAAGGCACACACCAACAAGGGAGCGTGGACTAAGGAGGAAGACGACCGGCTCATTGCCTACATCAAGGCGCACGGCGAGGGTTGCTGGCGGTCGCTGCCCAAGGCCGCCGGCCTCCTCCGCTGCGGCAAGAGCTGCCGGCTCCGGTGGATCAACTACCTCCGGCCTGACCTCAAGCGCGGCAACTTCACCGAGGAGGAGGACGAGCTGATCATCAAGCTCCACAGCCTCCTGGGCAACAAGTACGCCCCTTCGAGATCATCATCATCTCAATGATAGGATTTCCATGCATGCGTATGAGTTGTATCAGTTTTAGTTCATAAAAAACTCGTTTTTGATACTGTTCTGATTGCTAAAACGGTTGTTGTTTGCTACTCCTGTGTTTGATGCAGATGGTCGCTGATAGCTGGGAGGTTGCCGGGGAGGACGGACAACGAGATCAAGAACTACTGGAACACGCACATCAGAAGGAAGCTGCTCAGCCGGGGAATCGACCCGGTAACCCACCGGGCGATCAACGACAACGCGTCCAACATAACCATATCGTTCGAGGCGGCCGCAGCCGCGGCGGCGGTGGCGGTGGCGGCGAGGGACGACAAGGCCACCGTGTTCCGGCGAGAGGATCAGCCGAAGGCGACACAGGAGCAGGCAGCCGATTGGGGCAAGGGGAAGCCACTCAAGTGCCCTGACCTCAACCTGGATCTCTGCATTAGCCTCCCTTCCCAAGAGGAGCCCATGATGAAGCCTGTGAAGAGGGAGGCCGGCGTCTGCTTCAGCTGCAGCCTGGGGCTCCCCAAGAGCACAAACTGCAAGTGCAGCAGCTTCCTGGGCCTCAGGACCACCATGCTCGACTTCAGAAGCTTGGAAATGAAATGAACCTCTCCTCTTCCTCTCTAATTTCTTTCTTTTATCATTTGGATATTGGTCAGCCTCTTAGGTGAAAACAGTGGGTGGAAGAGAGCTATTGTCATTTGGATATTGGTTATCCTCTTAGGTGAAATCAGTGGGTGGAAGAGAGATAGGAGCAAGATGGAAGAGCTTGTGCTTGCCCTGTCTTGCTTGCAAAGATCTTCTCTGCTCTCTTGCTGCTCCATTTTCTCTGCTGTAATTACTATATTGACTAATCATGACAAGTAATACTTGATGCTACTTAATTAGCCAGTTCACTGTGACTTAATCTTAAAATCAGATTCAGAGTCTCGTCTGATGCAGTGTGTGGATGCTTTCAAGGCTGGGCCATTGAACCATATCTTAATTATGGTGACTTAACATACCTTCGCATGTGACCATCGCCTAATCCTGCAGTTTTGATAAAGTGCTCCCGTGATTTAGACCACGCTTTACGACCTGCTTTGGGTGCACACAAGATTGGTGTGCTTTGATGCCTCCTTTTCGCTGGAATGTACTGCGTATACTGTTGCTGTTTCCATGTACACAGAGAGAAATGATACATCGTTTCCTCTTGGCTCTTTTCAAACAGAGTTCAGGACCCCACTTGGAACCCACGATTTCTTTTCCCATCCATTTTAACTGTACCGTCTTACGTGAAATAGTATACAACCATCATAGAATTTCTACAGTTCAAACAGAGTTTTGGAATAGAATTTACAGCACGTTCTAAAGGATCGTAAAATTACAGAAACTCCTTAAGAATCGTAAAATATCCCAACATAGTATTTCTCAGTAGAGGAGAGAGGATTTTATTAATTTTAGACTGTATTTGTTTAAAGGAGAGTTAGAAAATCTTTTCATGTAAAATAGAATGATAGATTAACATATAATTAATTAAATATTAGTTATAAAAATTTAAGAAATAATATAATTTTTAAAGTACCTTTTCTATAATTTGTTTATAAAAATATATTTTTAAATAGTTTGACAAACATACACATTAAAAACAATCGAAAATTAGGAGCCAGTACCTAAGCGTAGAAGGAAGGTAGCTAAAGATAAAAAAGGACAAAGGAAAGCATTAAAAAAGGAGGCAGTTGCGTAAGGCCATGCCTTTTGGGAATCACCCGTTGTTGGCTTGGGCAACCAACCAACCAAACCAACTGAATCCGATGCGTCTCTTCTCTTTTTCTCTCGGGGCGGCAACCCGTGGTCTGGCCCGCGGACTGCCCTTGGTTACCAGAAAGCGAGCACCGGTTTTTGGAGGCGTTCTCACTGCAACTTGCCCGCTACCTTCCCTACGCGCGCACCTACGCCATAATACTTCATGTATTTTAAAAATATAAGTTATACTTAATAATACTTTAATTAATAATTACTCTATTAAAATATAATTTTTACGATGCAAAATTAATATTATTAGATTTGTGTTCAAAAGTCGTTTCTCATTATTATAACTTTATATCATATAAATAATATATTAGTAAAACAATTGATAAATCTTTATCCTACCAAAACAAAATGTCTTATATTTTGAAACAAGAGAGAGTAATTCATACACTAAATACTCCTCATCCCATAAGAATTTTATTTCTATCAATTTTTAAATTGACAACAAAAATGACTATGGTAATCAATTTTTAGACAACAAAAAAATGACTATTATACCTCATTAATACTCTTGATTATATTTTTAAAACTCCAATAAAATGAGCATATATTAGTCGGATTGATGGTAAGTTTGTAACCCTATAAATCAAGCCTTTGAGTGGCACGTTTTAACCCCTAGAAGTTAAGTCTTTATAGGATGGAGGGAGTACGATTATATGTGTTCATCGAAATATGATATTGTAAAGGAGTGTATAGTTTTAAGTCACCTGAAAATATCATAAATTCCAACCATTTTTAAATGATATATTATCATTTCCTTCCTCACAACAAGCGTCCAACTCCTTAATTCCATCGTGATGTTCCTATCACTGCCTCTCCTCTCTGCCACCGCAAGCTGCCCTTCTTTGTCTCACCGGCGCCACTATCAACTATAATGTGCCCCGTTCAGCCGACGTCCTTTCTCCTTGGAGCTATGGTGAGTGCCTCCATCTTTTATTTTTCTTCGTCTTTGATGGCTTTGTCTTCACCGTTTTCATCTTCTAATCACTTTAAATTCCACTTCATGCCCTAGCCGTTGGCTTTACCCACCACCACCTTCAATCTATTATTTCGCTAGCATCTTGCTACGTATTTATATCTGGCACTTACTAACACCACTATCAGCCCTATATTAAAAAAAACCTCTTCTCTCTTCCTAATCTCCCTTCTCGTCCTAAAATTCTAAACTCTAACATAATGTCAAAATCATTATCGCTACAGTATTGTTGGTGGAGAAGGCACTGCTACCATCATCATCGGAGTATGATCTTGGTGTGGATCCTATTACGCAAATTTAATTGAAATTTTTGAGGATTTTAGATGACTCAAATTTTAAAATCCCTTAATTTAAATTTTTTAAGCGGTTAATGATGCCGTATTGGTTAATGGTGTAAAGTAAAAGGGAATGGATGGAGTAAACAAATAAATATACGTGCGTCGTCTCTGGTGTCTCCCGCGTGGTTGGCTGCTGCCGACTTCGGTCGCACGTACGATCCGTTGGTTTCGCTGCTTGTGTGACGCAAGCACGCTCGCTCGCAGTATGCGTTGTGATGCAACCTTGCTTTGTGCTTCATGTCAGGGATAGAAACGACAATTTGACTTTGGCAGACAGGTTAAAAAGCGTAGATTACAGTAGGTAAATATGGGTGCTGATGAGCTGCCGCTACATCACGGTCGATACTATCGAGAGGATATACTCTGGTAAAATTAAGATTTCTTCTGATCGCTATCACTTTGCACCGAAAGCACAAACTATACCGAATTAACGATCCATGCCTATCAAGATAGGTAAAAAACAGTAGCAGTAGCTATCAACAGTGAAAAACCTAGTTAATATGTACCGATTAAGATTACTATTATTCCTCGAACACGATGGTAAATTGGTAATTGGTAATCAATGCAAATGCTGAGCTCATTCAACCCTAAGAGTAGTACGTAGAAATCTCTCCATCTGAAAATATAAGTATTTTTAAAAGAGAGGATGAATATATAGCAATTTATCTTACCCTAAAATATCTGTAACTGAAAATATAATTATTTTTTTAAAAGACCAAAACACGGTACAGAGATAGATAAATAGAGGGAGATTCACTTTTTCTCTAAAATACCTGTAAAAATATTGACTTGGTTAAATTATCTAAAATTAGGTGAATATAAAATGATTCACTTGGATGTTAAGTTATTAAAATTATAGATATTAAAAAAGCTACATTAATATAACTACCAATGGTTGTATTTGAAGATGTAGCTATAAGATAACTAGATTGTCTGGTGATTCTTATGAATAATTTGTATCATTTGATTAAGTTTTTTTAACTCTTTCATAAATCATAGATGTTTATTAAAAAATCAAAATATCTCACAATATTCAAGAAAATGAAGAAAAAACATTATTTTTTTAGGACTTCAACTTGTTGGATTTTTTTATCTAAGGCAATATAAAAGTTGAAAAATCATATCACATGCATGTAGAAGTAGGAAAGGCAATACCTAAAATTTAAATTATGGTACAAAAAATTTAAATTATTAAATTTAAATCGGAATGAAGAAATTAATTCCAAAATAAATGCTATTTTATTAATTGAAATATGTTTATAAAGCTTACAAAATTATTCCAAGAATTCTAAAATAACTCTCAAACTCTCGTAACTTTCTCTCATTTTTCTCACACAACTCTCTTTAAAACTCTCATCAATTCTATTCAAAGATGCTCAAAGATACAAAGCCCCTCCTTACCCATGCCTCTTCTTTTATATACCATATATGGTTGATTACCCCTAAGAAAATATCCTAATTTTTCTTAGGAGAAACCCTTTCACTTCAAAAATTTTAGCCATCAAATTTAAAATGAGCAACTCTAATTATGTCACGTTAGCTACCACATGGAGAACTATAGCCATAGAGAATCTTGTTGCCACCACCTCCATGTCTCCCACGCTAATTCGGTGACACTACATGTCCCTTAGGCGATCCTGTGCGGCTCCCTGGAGCTTGTGCATGCACCTTCTAGCTTGCTCACTAGTGTAGCAGGCTGACTTTGTCACTTGTGCGCGCCTGCCAGCATGTTCGCTTAGCCATTTTGCATAAGTGGGCCATCGTCATCTGGGTTGTTGCACGCACTCGCATGGGCCAACTCTGCTCATTAGGGCATGCCAGTGTCGTTAGCCATCTCTATCTCTCTATTTTTTCTTTTTATCTTTTATTTTTTTCATGAATTTTTGACGCTTGCACACTTGATCTTCTAAAACACATTATGAAGACTTTCCCACATGGTGTCCATACACCATGTGTTACCTTATATTCAACCTTTCACCCAATATTTTTTATCATTTCGAATCTTGACTTCAATCTGAATCTAATCCGGATCCACCATTGATCAAGATTAACCTCTAAGTATCTACACACATACTTACTAAACAAATCTTAGGGAACATATATCATAAACTGACCTATATTAGCCATACACACTATTGTTGACAACCACCAAGTCTTCAAACCAAATTCCCAACTAGTATTATAATTTGATTGTCAATTTTCTATTACAAATATATAAAACAACACATGATTTAGCAATCTCCATCTTGATGGAAATATTGGCAACTCGAATCAAAGTCTTGAAATTTGATTTTTTTTAATTTAAAAGCAAAGAACTTTGCAATAGTCAACTCGATCAAACTTAAAGAAGAGAAAAGCAATACCAAGTGATAAGACAAAATATAAGGGATTGAAGTGCAACCTAATGTAAGATGCTCTCATTATATGCATAACTCTCCATTTCACTAAGATCTAAAGCAAGTATATAATTTCAATGAATTTAACTTATGTAACTTTCTTTTAATTTTTATTTCTATCCTCTTTTGACAATGGAGACATCAGGAAGAAGGAAAAATACATTATATATAACTTATGAGATGTACGTTGCACACTTTAGTTCATACAAACTTTGAGAGTTATCTAAAGACAATATGTAAACATATATCACTAATGTAAAAGTAGGTGCTAGAACCTATCTCAAATATGCTCAAAAGAAATATTGTTCATAACATGTATAACAAGCTTGTATCATGAGCAAGTAAAAAAACTTTCGATTTCATTAGCAATTTAAAGTGCAATTGTAGTAGCTCAAAATGAAGCTGTCAATCTGATAAATATATGTAGCCTACTCACTCAAAATAATCAACCCATGTAATTCGTATTAATATCAAGTTTAAGAAAGTATCAATGTATAGAAATTTTAACCTCATTTTTATTTTTCATTTCTTTTTTAAGGTTTGAACACATGTAGCACAATAGCGATGCTACTCTTGATATTATCTCCAGCCTACAATGCTATTCTCATCATACGTTGTTGTCTGAGTCTCAATCAAGATATGCATATAAAGTTCCCATTATATGTTGTCTCCATGCTATCTTCGGAACTACTCATGCGTAAACACACTCAATAGCTCGAATAAATATGAATGAAGGTGTTCATGAAATATATAAGTAAAAGTAGCACGACTAATACATAGCTTGAACTTGAAAGCATGGGCATTTCAAATGCATATATCATAGTTGCTGTCAACAAAGAATAAACAAGGCATGTACATGCGAAAGATACTCTAAAAAGAGTTATCTAATAGATCAAGCACTTGTACATTAATTAAATTCAAATTGATTACTATTTAATAATGTTTCAACATGCTTGATAAACATAGAAAGATCATACAATCCACTTAAAAACATGTAAGCTAAATAGTAGATCAAGCTAAGACAAGTAATACATGTCTAACATAAATATGAATAAGAGATAACAAACAAATCTCTTAATTTATTGTATAGCACATTACAACATAGATAAGATCCATAATGCCATATGGTACAAATGTAAAAAGAGAACATCCCTCAACGTAAGCTATAGGGGTGAATGACCCCTAACTCACTCATCAACATTTCAAAATGAATGCAATCAAGAGGTTTTATGAAAATATCGGTAAGCTAACTATCTGATTAGCAAGCTCTAGCACAATATTGCCCTTCTCAATATTGTCTTAAAGAAATTGTTATCAAATTTCTCTTGAATATTGAACCGAATCCTTTGCAATGTTAATGGCACTTGTATTGTCGTAGAACAGAGGAACACTAAAAAAAGCTAAACCATAATCATTCAAAGTATAAACTATGTAAAGAACTTGGTTACAAGAGTTTACAACAATAACATACTCAGCCTCAGTTGTTGATTGAGCAACAGAGGATTGTTTGTGAGATGACCAAAAAATAAGAGAAGTATCTAAGAAATGACAACTGCCAGAATTACTCTTGCGACCAATAAACCCAGCAAAATCAACATCAGAAAATGCACAAATTGAAAGAGTGAAAAAGCAAGAGTACCAAATACCGTATTTAAGGGTAGACTTAATGTAGCCGAGAATATGCTTAACTACTTGATGATGAGAGCTCATTGGAGATGCTTGAAACCTTGCATATAGCCACATGGAGAAGTAGATGCTTGGCCTTGATGCAATCAAGTAGAGGAGGAAGCCGATCATGCTCTAGTACTCGCATTGGTCAACCGTCTCGCCATCCTCATTACGACCCAATGTTGAGGTAGTGGGCATGGGAGTGGTGATTGGATTACAGTCGTTCATCTCAAACTTGGTTAGAAGATTTTTAGAGTACTTTGTTTGATAGATAAAAATGACTTTCTTGATTTTTAGAGTACTTTGTTTAATGGATAAAAATGACTTCCTTGGTTTGCTTGATTTGAAGACCGAGAAAGAAAGTCAATTCTCCCATCATACTTATCTTAAATTCTCTGCTCATGTCCCTGAAAACTTGGTCACAAAAGTATGAGAAGAGTCCCAAAAAATAATGTAATCAATATAAATCTAAACTAGAAAAAAATCAATGCCATCTTTGAGGATGAAAAGAGTTTTGTCCACCTTTCTATTTCAAAATCTCTTTAAATCAAAAATATTTTCAACCTTGTATATTAGTCATGAGGAGCTTGTTTTAAACCATACAAGGCATTTTCAAGTTTAAAAACATAAATTAGAAACTTATAATTTTCAAAACAAGAGGCTGTTTGACATAAACCTCTTCTTCTATAATAACATTCAAAAAGGCATTTTTTACATCTATTTGAAAGAGTTCGAAACTTTTAAAAGCAGCAAAAGCTAAAAGTATTTAGATAACCCCTGATCTAATAACCAGAGCAAAAGTTTCTTCAAAATCTAAACCCTCAACTTGGGTGAAACCTTGTGCAACCAGCCCGGCTTTGTTTCTAACAACAGATCCATACTCCCCCTGTTTGTTTTTGAAAACCACTTGTTTTCTATGATGTTGTGACTTAAGGAAGGTTCAATCAAGATACAAGCTTTATTTCTTTTAAAAATGTTCAACTCCTTATGAATGGCATTGATCATATTCTCATCAAATAATACATAACAAACATCTTTGAGCTAAAAAAAAGTAACAAATACATAATGAACAAGGTCATAGGACTAATTTCTAGTTACACATTCACCCAAGTCTCCGATCATCGTATGAAATGGATGCCAGTTCTAAATGTGTCAGAGAACCATTAGTCCTGATGTATTTCCATCAATCTCCTCAATTACAACTCATAAAAATGAAGTAGCTGGAGCTTCTTCTAAATATGATATTATTGTGTTAGGGGATCCATATTCTAGCAAGGGTGGTGTAGCCGCTCGATGTGGAATAATGGAATCGGTACTGTCATCATCAGAGTGCTCCATAAAAATGCTTTCGGTCATATTTAAAGATTTTAAAATTTCTTGTCTAATACTTAGGCTAGCCTCATCAAAACTTCACAATCCTATTAGTTTGAACAACATATACTTGATAGGCATGAGAATAAGAAATATAGTCTAAAAAGATGATGCTTAAATTTATCCAAGTTTCTATATTTGAGAACAAAACACTCATAGCTAAAAACCTTAAAGTATGAAACACTTGTTGCCGACCAAATCTAAACTCATAAGATGTCTTGTACAAGATAGTTTTTTAGAACACTCGATTTGAGCCAAAATAAAAAATAAAAATAGCACCAGTCTAAAATCTATTTAAGAATTTAGAACTATTATGAATTATGAATTGCTTGAAGCGATTCTAAAAACTCCACGGTCAAAACGATGAGATAGATCACAAAAGAATCTAAAATTTTCCTTTTTTTTTACTAAAAGAAAGTAGACTTAAAATTACAAGAGAAATATCAACATTCAATGTAATGTAACATTTGCTATCAATTGATTGGAATTTTCGTCAGTTGTGGTAGACTTTCCGTCATGATAAAGGTGACGGAATTATAAAAATAAGTTCTTAATAAGATATATAAATTAAAATTTTAACAACTTTTTTAACTTTAGCCTGTCAGAATAAATGGCCGGATGCAGCGCCGCCGCCCGCCCGGCCGGTGAGGGTGAGGAAGCTGGAGCCCGCGCTAGTCTGGCCGTGGTTGGTAGCCAATCCCCCTTTGTTAATTGCCGACATGGACGCATCTCCCTGGCTCGGATTGGATAGCTAGGCTAGCACTCTGCATTGCATGCTGCTGCTGCTGCTACCTGGATAGTACTTCTACAGCTCTTACTGATGATCAGCTATAGCTTTATTAATCAATCAGACCTTCATGCTGATAACTGATGGGTTGTTAACGCTGGGACGGACAGCTCCAGATTAGATTAATTATCTTGGCCCCGTATTAAACAAGGACCTTAATTAACCGTGTCCCTCTCCACTATTAATGAAGAGCCAATTAATCCGGCAACTTCTTTCCACACACCAGCCAACTTTGATTAGCGATCTCTCTCGCGAGTTAATGCGAGCTCACTGGTGCTATACTCCCTAGGTGGTAAAATGCAAGACATTTTATTTTATTATAGTAAGATTTTAATTAAAGATTAATCCATTAATATATTATTTATATGATATAAAAGTATAATTATAATAAAGTAATTTTAAATATGAATATGATAATATTAACTTTATGTAAAAAATCACATTTTAATGATTCATCAAAATCTTATCCTAATAAAATAAAATACACATTTTATATTTTAAAACAGAGTACATGTTTGTTTCATCCTTCCTCCTGGTATTGACAACTTTAAATTGACAACGGATGAAGATTTGATGATCGAACGATCGATCAACAGTTCCTTCTTCTGTGTAGTCTGATCTTAGGACAGTACACAGCTCTCTCTCTCTCTTTTTTCCCCAAAAAATAAGGCTGTGTTTAATTTGGACATGAAGAAAAACACTCCACACTATATAGAAGTTGGGAATTTCTCGCTGTTTCCGCGAAAACGAAGGATGAATTTGTCACATGTGAAAATCTAGAGAAATAATTGTTTAGTACTTCCTCCTTTGTATCCAGAATACCTTTGTTTTCTACAGAGAGTATTTTTCAGTCAGCGGCTAAATTCTGGTGAAACTAAGCGAAGTGCAAGCGTAACGTCCAAAGGAACCAAATCATTTATCAATACAAAAGGGCTCTTAATAATACTAGTTTAATCTGAGTTGAGATGGCGTGCTACTGCTAGCGATGAGGCACAAACGATTCTGTGTGCAAGAGCTGTCTGAATTGTTGTTTCATTTCTTTTCCTTTGTTTTCTTTTTTGGTTAGCTGCGTATGCATGCATGATTCCGTCGGTTCAGTTCCACCAGTTTTTTTTTCCGATTCTTGGGTGGTGTTTTTAGGTGCCAGCAGATACATTTCGTTGCCTTCTCTGTATATCAATAATGAAATGAGATAATACCTTTTATCATGCTTGTTAACTTATCAGCTATAATCAAATAAATTTTGAAACATGATTCTAAATTAAGTTTGAGGTTTTCACCATAGCTTATTTTCTAGCCTCAACTTTACGGTACCTTAGGCAACTCTTAAAAGTACCAATTTGATTGATGCCGAAGCCGCCACGTATTTCTTCTTATTTTTGTGATTGAATGTTTTTGTACTGGGCATGAATTGTGGCTGTCTTTGGTCAAAGAAAGATGTCAATAATCACACACATCCATTTATATTCCTACGACCTTGAAACAGTGAACGAAAGTCATATATATGTACTGATTGATCATGTGAATGGAACTAAAGAAAAAAGTAATTGTGCTGCTGCAACTAGATGATGATTGGTTGCTTTCGTAGGAGTTAATGGCTAAGTATTTTGATGAAAAAAACAGCCATGACATTGTTATCTACGCCTCGCCATTACATCTATATAGATAAAAAATTAATTTATACATAAAGCTTTTATATATGTGTTCTTAATTACTAGAAAATAAATTAACTCTAAAATTAATTTTTTAAAATTTAAATTGTCACAATGGCTTATAATAAATGACGGTGGAGCTGCTTTGTTTCTGATTATCTGGTAGTCTACAAATATGTCACATGCATGTGCGAATCTCAAAGGATGAGATTTGTTCTTCTTCTTGCAAAACCAAACTGCGTGTTTTGAATATATATATATATATATATATATGCCGCTGGTATTTTAAATCCTTTGCATACATAAACCAAACGAAAAATAATTTGACATGGCTTTCGGTGGCTGGAGGCCAAATATATTTTTTCCCTGATACCAAGTTAGGCAATATATATAAAAACATGGAGAACGAGATAAACAATTCATACAAGAGAGGTGTCATTTTCTTTTGCCTACCTACTATTGCATCATTCAAGGACGCCAATTTTGGGCATGTTCCAATCGGTAAGCATCAGAAGCTAGCATCAATTCAGACGCTCTCTTGCCATGCTTTTCAGTTAATTCTTCAGGTTCACTACTTCTTTATTCCACATTTATCTTTCTGTCTTTCAGTTAATTGTTGTCTTCTCCAAAATAAAATCACTAGGACATCTACACATGCGTCATGGTAATTAATTATATATCTTCACTAGTTGGTCCATACTAAACTATATATAAGTCGTTGTTATGTAGATGCGATCAATACAAGAAATAGTTCACAGAAGACTTGGGCCATATCTCCCGATATATAAATCGGATACAATTGAAGATTAGCACTGAGAGACTGAAAAAACAATTTCAGGCGACGCTCAAAACAGATTATTCGCTAGATTATTATCTAGACTATATACTTAATTATATGAATAAATTAAATATTTTAATAAATAAAAAGTTTTTTTTAAAAAATAATTTTAGAAGTGTGGGGACAAATAATTAATTTACGATAATAATCTAATAGAACATAGTCATTGGATTGAGTCGCTATTGTGACGCAAAACAACGAATAACGAAGTGTTTTCGTGTGCATCCGTGTCAATCGTTACTCATGATGTTAATTACGACAAGAACAAGTGAGCTAGAGCCATCACCAAATTTCTATATTAGAAATTCCCCTCTTTTTCTTTACAGAATATTAGAATTCCCCTTTTGTTTTCAGATAGTAGCATGCATGTCCTAGTTCCTAGACACTGTATCTTGGTGGTTGCAAAGATTAATGGAGACAATAATTCAGCTCTCGACTTGTGTGCAAGTGTGAGGATGGTGACATAGGGATTATCTCTTCTCTCTCTTTGGATAGGCACCAACAACGCTTTTCCAATCATCCAGTACACCCGTCGATCGGTTTCATTGATTGTTATTTGGTGTTTGCTGCTGTTGTTGTTTTGAGTTATTTCTTCATTCGTCGGTCCATTGCTGCTGGTACAACTGTTGTGTTACTATTCAATTTTAAAGGCATGCCGAGTTAACGGATAAACTACAGTCGTAAGCCTCCTTTAAAATACATGAATTTTATACAAGTTTAGTGAGAGAACTGTGCCATAACGTAGTGGACACTGGACAGGGCTGCCGCCGTGCACCCAATTGGATTGTATTCGATTCTCACGCACTCACCTCATTTTTAGTTAATATATTGATGTGAAAGCTCATTCATTTATATCTGTTTTTTTTTACGAATTTTGTGAGGTTTTCAGAGAAATCAGTTAAATTCTGATGGAAATTAGGAACAGAAGTCTTGCTATATAGAGGATGAGTAAATATCGCCTACTTTATGGAAAATGACGTGGATTAGCAGAATCGATGGTGTACAAGGTGATGTACAACACAATTAATTAACATGAACAGATACAAAAATGTCATGACAGATTGACAGAACAACAACAACCATACAAAACGAAATGACAAAACAAGAGAGCTGATACATACTAAAAAAATATGTGCAGGGTGGAGCCAACCAATCGGGGAAACGGATATATATGAAGGTAGCATCGCAACGAGAATGGGGGCCAGGGCCATGGATGATGCAGCTAAGCTGGTTGGAGATGGCAAAAGTCCAGGTCACATGGCCTTCAGTTCTCGGAATGGGAGACGAGGACATTCTTGCTGTTGCTCTGTCAGAGGGTGGTACTGTTCCTTTCACAGAGTGATGAAACCTGGATGGATGGATTTGGCAGATCCTTCCCTTGATTTCGTTGTTGGCTGCCAATCATTCACTCATCAATCCATTCCCGGGTTCATCGGTTGAATTCTTGAAATTTTGCTCCCCTTGGAAAGAACAAGACTGGTTCGAATCTACTCGTATCACAAGATTCAAAAGAAAAGTTTCATAAGTTCACACCGAGTATATGAGCCTCTTTAGGGTGCTTTCAGTGGGTGTGGCTTCTACCAAAATCTACAGCTCTCGCCAGCAATCCAAATTCTCATCTAATTCTAAGAATCAATAGCTACATAATCTAAAAATTAACATAGTAGCTAAAAACTAAAAAAACTAGCATTTTTTAAATTCTGAATTGTTTCTCAGAATCTTCACCTCTCCCAAATAAGATCTATATTAATTGTGTGCAAAGTTTCTCATCAACTTGTAAAATGTTTCATTAAAAAAACACATGTGCAATGTTTAGGTAGCTAATTAAAGATTTTTTAAAACTGAACAACATGAGCATTGACAGGGGTATGCACCAAATAGACACCAAGCACACATCATCGCCTTCACCTAGTTTTCAGTTGGGATAATTTACCAGCAACCTGACGTAAGTGTGAGAGATATTTCTAAGCAGATTAGATTTATCGATATTGGCTAGGTGCCAGAATGGAGTGCCTAGCCAGATATGCACAAATTGTCTTGGCTGGAAACTAACCTACTGAGTAAAATTTTCAACATACCAAAGCTATCCATCTTGATTGCCAATGTTCATAAATTCAAAGCCAGTGTCACTAACACCCTTCATGGATTCAGTGATCGTACCATCTGAGTTGCACATCACCACTAGAACCTTATCACACACTGAGAGGGGAAAAAAGAACAGGAATTGTCCGTGCAAATCCACATCAAGATCACTAGCTAGCTAGGAATTTTCTGCTCATCATGTAGTGGACTCGAAACTTGAGGTTCTTGGAAATATCTATGCATCTACTCAGCTCTGCAGAGGGCAAAAAGGTGAAAAGTTCAGTAGTGATGTGTGCATGCTTGGCACCACTTTGTGCTTGTTTGGCACAGTCCATAAGCCCATAAATATCTCATGTACAACAAACCTAGAAAATCATAAATAGCACCAACTCCCTTTCCACTGTTTTGGGTGCGATGTGTACCAGCCAAGAGGGGCACTTGTAAACCCAAGTGGTGTAACCAGTAACCACCTCAATCACCCTTGTGCACGGCCTGATTGACAAGAGCTTCAACTGCTGGGAGCCTATGGCTGTGTTTGAGGGTTTTTTTCAGTTGGATATGTCTTTTTCAAAATCATTAGTTGGATATATCATTAGCTATTTTGGCTTTAATAATTAATGAGAAATGTTAGTTGGAGCTTTACTTAAAACCCGTCTTTAGATCACAATATAATGTGAGATCTCGTCGAGGAGATTTTGGTGTCTATTTTCTTCTTAATATAAACTCACATAGTTTCTCTTAGGTTGATCCTGTTTTTTTAACAATGCAATGTGTTGGCATCATGGTAGTGTAGAGGGGGCAAAATTTTATATATGTTATCTAGGTACATATGTTTTATTAGAGTTATATTGAATATGTCTATATAATCGGTTACAAAACTTGAAGTTATAATAGGTGTAGGTTAGAGTTCAAGTCAAACTCTTTTATAGGTTCTCTCTTAAATAGAGGAACAGACCTGATGTAACTATATACTATTTAGAATAGATGAGAGATCAATTGGCCGATGGTCTAACTGGTCAAGGGTGATGTAACCTTGATAAATGTAATTATACTGGATCAAGAAAAAGTGTCTATAATTAGTGTTATGGGGATTAGTCTACGTCTAAACCTCATTAACAAATATCATATCTCGTTGTCATCTTGAAGTTTGGATATTCTATCGAGTGCTTCTGTGTTTGATTACCGATGTCTATATTGGGACCGGTTTTATAACATATGGTATCTGGGCTTGGCGATGGAGGGAGATCCATGGATAGAGATGCGACGAAGGTGTCACACACCGCGTCGCTTGCATTTGATATCTAGGAAGGATATGTGTGCAAGATGTAGCATGCGGCGATCAATGCTTAATCGGTGGATTTGGACACTTCGAGCGGGCCATCCGAACCATTCGATGAGCTCTTTCGATGAGGAGACAGTCAGATATGATGCTTAGGGTTGATTGAAACTAGAGGCGATCAGTATTTTTGATTGGTGGATTCGAACACTGTAGGCTGAGTGGCCCAGGCCTTTTAATGAGCTGTATTCGATAAGGAGATGGCTAGAAGTAGCGCTCGAGTCGTTTGGCGGCTGAGAAGATGGTATGGAAATTTGTTAACTTTGGCTTGCGGCTAGATTGACAGAGTCAATTAGAAGTCAAAACAAGTGGATCCGAGAGGTTGGAGGTATTGACGACAAGGTGATGCACGACAGATTGCTATTAAAGCGGCATACAGATGAAGGTTGGTTGAACCAAGCTGATGGTTTTCTAGCACAACCCAAGCACGACGGGACATATTGATGGCACCAACCATAGGAGATGTCAATGGTAGTGCTAGGTGGAGGTGTTAGATTTCGTTGAGTACATGAAGCTTGCAACTCAGGGTTGTGGCGATGTGTGTCATTTTGCGTCAAGCCTAGGTCGGTGATAGAGACTAGAGTGGTGCTGAAAAGGTAGTAGACCCTAGGATTAGGATCATGCAGGGCGTGGTCTTGAGGTTTGTGGCGCAAGGAGGGGTCGAACTTGGACATCGACTCGGTCATGGCATCGATGCTGATGAAGACAGATGTGGGTAGAAACCTAGTCGTACATAGAAGGAGAATAGGGAGAATTTGATTTGGAGATGGAATCGAACTAAAAATCCCCAATAGATACGGCAGAGGACTCCATGGATTGAATCAACATAATCAAACAATTCACCAAAGCAAAGGGGTGAGATTTGAGCTTAATTACGTTGGAGGCAATGGTGATTTGGGCAGCAAGCGAAGGGTGAAGGTGTATGGCGTTGGCAAGCAGCAGTACAGGTGGTGAAGTATCTTAGCATGGGCAATGTCTTCCCACTATAGGGGTCGGTGCAAGCAGTGGTGATCTTGTAGAAGGGGTGATGGAGCTCGGTGGCCTCGGAGAGAGGTGGCGGCAGTGGTGGTTGACAGTACGTGGGTGGAGATGCAGAAGTGACAGCATAGTAGAGAGGTGGCAGTACGGGCTCCGGTGCCTAGTGCACCGGTAGCGCGCCGGTGCGAGTAGGCAACGACGTCAATAGGCACATGGGCACGTGGAGTAAGAAGAAAGTAGAAGAAAGGGGATCAATTGGAAAAATAAAACAAAAACAATCTGACAGTTGTTACTGGACTTGACCAAAAGGAAAAATGGTTGTGTTTTCTTCTTTTTGGAGAAAAGAAAAAATCCATCGGTCCGATTGGTTTAGTCAGTGGGTTAATAATTAGGCCAGATTAATTTAATCAAAACAACAACTGGTTAAGTTGATATCGTCGATGGCAGCGACAATGGCTTCCAATTTGATGTGGTGAAGTCCGATGGAACCAAAAATTTGTTATCTAGCAATCAAGGATGAAGGATTTGTTAGCACAACAGGGGATATCCATAGCTTTTACGAAGCCAAAACAAGCAAAGGTGGAAGATGACAAATGAAAGGAGATAAAGGCATAGGCAGCTATGATGATTCATCTGTGTCTCTCAAATTCAATCATCTACCATGTCATAGAGGAAGATTCACCAAAAAATTTTTAGGACAAGTTGACAAATTGTCCAAATCGCTGACAAGTAAGTTGTATCTTAAATAATAGCTATATGGTTTACAGATGCAAGAGGAGTCTGATCCTAGAAAGCACGTGAACGTCTTCAATCAGTTGGTCATGTATCTAAGCAAGTTAAAGGTGAAACTAGAGGATGAAAACAAAGCCATAATTTTTTTGTGCTCACTTCCATCGTCTTATGACCATGTGGTGACTATTCTGATGTACGGTAAGGTTAACATTAAAACTGAGGATATAGTTTCGGTGTTGCTTGTATGAGATTTGAGAATATCAAAGAGTAACAATTTAACAGAGACTTCTCAGGGTTAAGGTTTGTTGGTTAGGGTAAAGCATGACAAGGAGGTGGGGATGAAGAGCAAAGGGAAAAAGGAAGTACGTTGCTATAAGTGTCATAATGTTACGCATATGAGGAAGAATTGTCTGTTACTAAAGAAGAGGAGAAGTGCAAGTGCAAGTTTATCAACAACCAGTGATGACTCAAATAGTAGCAATCATGAGCTACTCATGGTGATGTTGGACTCTGGTAGTTCCTATCATGTGACATCGAAGTAGGAGTGGTTCACTTCATATAAATCTAGTGAGTTTGGTGTTCTTTACTTAGATGATTACACAAGTTATTGTGTTGTTAGAGTTGGTGATATCATGTTCAAGATATACGATGACAACGAGATGCTACTTCAAGATGTGAAACGGGTGATAGGACTAAGGAGGAGTCTAATTTTGCTTAGGAGCCTACATGAGCAATGATGGTTGTATCAGTTTGATCTTGATGAGAAAATCATGAATATCATGAAGGATAGGAAAACTATTATGACCGATGAGAGGATTGGCTCATATTTATACAAGTTATAAGGAAACGTTGTTGCAGGTAGAGTCGTCGAGGGCGAGTATGCTGATGTTGTAGTGTACATTCTTGAAGGCAGCATGCCTAGCTCATCAGGTGGCTTAGCGTGAGCTGCGAAGGTGAAACCAACTCAAGTTCAGGTACACGAAGGTTCGCGCAAGTAACAAATTTAGGTTGTCATGGCATATTTGCCAAGGTAGAGTTTGTGTCGAATATGTGTACATAGTCAGTTACAGCATAGGATTTGAAATTATAATATGTGTAGGGTGGAGTTAGAGTCAAACTCTCTCCTAGCTTCTCTCTTAAATAGAGGGGTGGATCTAGTGTAACTTCATGCGACTTAGCATGGGTCAACTGGCCTGCGGCCTGGCCGATTGAAGGTTGTGTAACCCTGATATACTGAATCGGAGAGAAACACCCATAATCAGTGCCCTGGGGATTAGGCTATGTGTAAACCTTGTTAACAAATATCATTTCTCGGTGTCGTCATCAAGTTTAAATATTCTATCGAGTGATTTCACATTTGGTTACTGATATCTATATAGATGCCAAGTTTATAACATACTTAAAAATATCATGTTCAATTCGATACCTTCTCTATAATTGAACAGATTATACTCAAAACCAAATTAAATACAACACTTTTCTTAAAATCATTTACCCAATTTCACCTTCAACTCTAGGTTTATATATGTCAGCTCCTTTGTCATTTCATTGTCCTCAAGCCACAACTCAAAAAATGATTGTTTTTGTAGATGAGGGCAAAACATTTTTATAAGCGTCCAAATCTCAAGCCGCCTACAAAGGCTCCTAAAGGATTATACCAAGATTGCAGTGGTGAATGTCAATGAAGATCAAGCCATGTACGAGATTGACATTCCAATGAGCAAAGGCATCAAATATCTTAGAAATACGTTCGATTAGATTATTCTTTGGCATATAAGAGATATAGTCCTAACAACATTTGTGGAACCCTCGAAGAGACTAACATATCCGACTTCATGGCAACCTTCACCAACAAATCCTCTCTTAGAGACAAAAGACATGTTCTTTGTAGGCCAGCTCCCTTATACGCTACCACGACAACCTTCTTCAAGGACACCAACACCTACGTCTTCCCCGATAAATCCTATGCCAGCTTCAATTCAAACAAGTATCTCTCAAGACCAGGAAGTGCCTGATCTATGAGAAACCTCTTTAAAACCTTTGATGCCACGCAAAATCAAACCATATCCTTACAAGGCAAAAGTAAGAACAAGGAGCACTGGATGATAAAATCATTTTGAGGAAGAGAGAATTTAAGTACAGAGTCTGATGCATAAATAGAGTAGAAAACTCAAGCTCTATTAGGATCAAAAAGTACAGATTTAGAATTCGTTATCACCAATGAAGACGTTCTAGAGCAATTCAAGAACAACAAACCTTTTTCCCATCTTGGATGCTTGAGAATGGTCCATTTCAGATGAGGAGATGTCATCAATGGTACATGAGAACCAGTAGACTTAGTGTCTTCTATATTACAGCTTGGGCACTGAAGGAACTTTTTATGGACATGTTAATGATCATATATTGGATAAACCTGTTATAGGGTACTGTAGAGATTTTATGTAACATCATTTAATCTTAAGTAATGTTTATGTGAAGTCCTTAGATATGAAATTATCATAGTTCTCAACATACGTAGTAGCTTATTTTGAGACTATCAAACTCTATTCCGTAACAGGGTAGTAATAAAAGTAGTATTTAGGTTTGGTATAAAATATACAGTGTGATATGATTGATCAAGATAGAATTTTCTCCTTCTTTGAGAGAGATATCTCTAGACCCCTCAATGTAATAGATTTTAAAAGTGCATGGCCATGCCAAGGTGATTAAGGAGTAAATCATAAGTTTATAATTTATCACAGGATCGAGAGAGTGACTGAGCTATTAAGAGGATAACATAAGTTTTGTCTTGAACTCTATCGATATCATAAGACAAAAAGATTTGCATATGAAAACATTATAGATTCAGCCGATATGATCTTTATGTATACTTTTAGGTTAATATGCCTTGTTAGAGACCGCTATTAAAAGGGTGACCGAAAAGTCGTTTCTAGGTCACAACCAAATATACGTAAACCTATAGGGTTGCACGTTTAACATGTTGTATTGATTATTCGAATGTGATTCAGATAAGCACTCAATTTGAATAGAGATCCGAGTATATTTCTATTGGGCCACGATCTCCTAGGCCCAAGTGAGAAAGACTATATATATAGGAAGGTAGGGAGGTCGAGAAGAGATACCACTATTCATCTCGAACAAAACCCTAGCTACCACCTCCCGAGCCAAACCCTAGCTGCTGCGAGTGCTAGTACACATACAATAGGTGTTTCAGCTCTAGACATGTGGATACCGATGGAGGCGCTACTAGTTACGGCATTGATCGATATTAGAATCACAGTGATCAACTACTTCATCTACTTCCTCGACGCGCGTATGGTTGGATCGAGTTCTCTAGCCCTACTTTTGCTGCATTGCACGCTTTGTGATAACGGTCTATGAACCTTACTTCGCATGATGTCCTAGTGTATGTGGTAGAAAAAAAAATTTATGTTATCGTAGGCTATGTCTTTCCTTTAGAGACCATTATATCTGTTTTATGATATATTCTCGGGACTGTAAAGTCATTGTGCTAGACACAATGGATATCCCATAGGAATAATATCAATCTTCTATCGACATTTTAGATTAGTAAGTCATTAATTAATTTATTTAACATTGATTGAACCTAGTCCTTATAGTGTGTATATATATATATTAATGACTAACTTTTATTTTTCTCTCTATCATTACTTTCCATCGTGTGAACAACGGAGTAGTCAAGACACATAAATTTTCCTAGTGATAGACAACTAGCTAGTACAATATGATACATATTTTTTATAAATATAAGTCTATATACACATATAACAAACTAATATATATTATTTTTATGTCATTCATAAAGTGCCACGAGTAATCACCATATAGCGTATTATGTAGTCATTATGCCTACCACTATCTCAAATTCGATAGGTGGTACTACAACAACTCTATAAATATAAGCTAATATACATATTTAAAAACTTTATATCTGCAAATATTAAATGCTTAACTTATATGATGTGTCTACAAATGTCTGGAATCAATAATAGAAATAAGATAATCAACGATAAAGAAATTAAGAATGTGATACGAGACCACTGTCATTTTATTCACCATAAAATCTTCCATATTCACGGAGACTTTTTTATAAGGAAAATCACTTTGTGCAACACGAGAGTTACAAAGGTGGAACGTTCCATCGTTCCTATAAATTATAATTTAGCTGTTACAAAATATAGTGATAACTAACTTAATTGTTCACAATACGTGTATATATATTTGTGTAAAATAATTTACTTATATATTAATTAAATTAAGTATTTCGATGTAATATATATATAATTTGGCCCGCTATTTTGATAACATGGATGTATGGAATGAATTTTATATGAAATTTAAGATAAATTTTAGAACTGTTGATAAATATATTTTTATAGGCAGCTAAACCTATATAACATCTATAAAAATGTATTTTACAGATGGTAGCTATCTTGGAAAACGCATTATCACAGCGATTAATCACATATGGCTACTCTAGCCGTATGTAAAGATGAATTTAGGCCATCTAAAAATGGTTTTTTTACTAGTGAGCTAGCATACATACAACTACTTGCATCAGTATATATGTCAACTATAATCCTCTGATGAAATGGCTGCCTTTAGAAGCTAAAATGGGTAAGCATGGGTGCACGACATCCCTGTGCCCTTTCTTAGGATGGTCACATGAATTTTTTTTAGGAATTTTATAGAAGAGTCAACAATTCCACCAAATTAGAAAAACCTTGTACACCCTGGGATAAATGTATCATCCTATACCAAATTTCATTCATCATCGTCACGGCATCCGCGCCCCCACTAACAAACATTTCGTACTGCCAAACCAATGTAATCTGTAATCCGTCGTAAAGTACAACTCAAACATGACAACAGTGCATACAGTACTAAGTCACACAGTGCCGTTAGGTGTGTGTGTGTCCAAGTGTGCGCTCACGTAGGATTGAGGTTGCTAGCTGCCACCCCCTTATCCTCTCCTACTGGAACCCTAGCAGTAGCATCAGCCGGTGCCACATGAAAGCGATTCCTGCATCCATCAGCTCCAATGTAGTCGCACGCAACAACCTTACCTCCGTTTGCATTTGCATTGCCTAAGCCACCTTGTCACGGCCGTAAAGTTGCCTTGGCCCGTTGCTAGCTGCGGTTCTCTGTGCAATCATATGCTCCCTAGCGACTTGCAACCGAATCTTGGACGAAAATCTCCAGGCATAATGAGAGATTTGGCTATTTCTGTGGCACACCTAATTACATATATGGTGTTTGCTAATTAATTAGTTTAATAATTTGGTCTTAGTTTGTCTCTGAATTTTTTTTCCTCTTGGCATCCAATTACGTACTTACATGTGTGTTGTGGAGTAGTAACTTGATGGTTGCTTTGACTTAACGTGAGTGATTGTGTGTGTGTGTGTGTGATGGCCTGATGGGGTGCATGGAGTGTGATAGGTTTGGAGGATTTCGGTGTCTTGTAATTGATCAACCTCTGGCTAATTATATAATCATCTTTTGGGATTTGACTCTACTCTAAAAAAATTATGTCAAGCCAGAGAAACATAACTGTATCATTTATGTTGCACTACTAATTAACTAGTTATTAATCGATCTGAAAATCTAGTCCCGTTATGTTTTTTTTGTGGCAACCAAATAGATATTACCTGTACCAAATTTCAACGATCCATAACTACTGTATATTATGGTTTTTATGTGAGGAGCTTTAGATTATCTTTGCTACATAGTTAGTAGATCAGCAGGATCATGATGCCATTGATTTTCCCTGGTATCAGTTGATAGCAAGGGGCCATTCTAGATTGGGGTGGTTGGTACTGAAGATACCACAACCGGCACTTTCCCTTTCTGTCCGTGTCTTCTTCTGTGGGTCCCGGCCGTGCTGGGCCCCACATGGCATGGAGCGAAGCAGTGGTTGGTTGGGTGCCATGTGAAGCTTTGGGACCCACCGCGCCTCCAGTCTTATCCGAAACCGTGGGCTCCTGCTTTCTTTTCCTGATATGGCAGGTGATTAAACAATCTTGCCATGGATTGGATCTCGGCCGACGAGATTGATTGAGTCATGACAGATGACAGATATGTTATACGTTATTTATTATTAAAAAAATAATTAACCGTAATTAAGAACATTCGTGTCAAATTTACTATACTTTGTATCACTGTAGCTATTTGGGTACAGGCCAGCTACCCATTACAGCATATATAAGATATATATATATATATATATATATATCTTGGTGAGAAGGTCACGACCGAATTGCCCAATGCTGTGCCTGATTTTTGGTTATCTGCTTCCAGAAAAGCAAGCATCTAGTAGAGTGAGAGCATCCGGTGACTTCAATGGGATTGTGTAACGGCGTCTCAATGCGCAATTGCATGTGATTTATGTTGCTAATTAATCTGGTCGCCGATGGCCTAATCACCGTACTTATATCGACAGTCAGGGATGTGCTTCCACCGTCCAATCAAGATCCAAGGGCTCAGACCAACTTACTAATACCTTCCGTAATTGATGAATCAACTGATGAGTTTATAACGGATGAGAATAGATTCATGTGAGAATTTAGATTGTTTCAGAAGCTAGATTATAGGAGTAATTGTAGCCGTTAGAAAGCGCCTAACATAGGTGCTATGTGTGGCGCCCACGGAAAGAAGTCGGCTTCTGCGCCTTGCTAGTGCTTGTGTGCAAGCTTAGTGTATGTATAATTGTATATGCATCAATACATGGGTTATATTTTTCAAATTTTCTTTTGTCAGAATTAGACAGCCGCTTGTGTATTTCAGCACGTCAGGTTGGTGCTTTTTCCAATGGCACCAGCGACTCTAACATAGTATTATTTTCGTATAAGAAATTGCTTTGCCTGATGAAGCACAGTAGGGCAGTTATACTGGGGCTCACCGCCAAACCTCGTGGCGAAGGTCCGATCGAGTCAAACGGAGGTCCGATTGAAGAGGGACGGTAGTTTGATCACATGAAGGTTTAGAAGATCTGTTTAGCTCTAGTATAGATCCTTATGCTTCGAGGTTTAAGGGCGTACCAGTCAATTCGACCATGTAATTAATAAGGAGGTGAGATGAACGGGTCAGTCGGACGATGGGCCGATATGAGTTCTCGCTATCAGCTGGCCGTAGATAGGATCGAGTTGGTCATCGACCGCGTCCGAATGGCTCCTGCTATCGATTGGTCGCCGATAGGGATTGAGACACTCTTCCATCGACTGAGCAGCCAATAAAGACGTAGGTAGATGTCGACGAAGGATGTGATGACTCTGGGTGTAGCAAAAGCGAGATCCTGATCCATCGGCCGCAGAACCGATGGGGCACCAAAGGATATTTAAAGAATAACAAAGCACGTGGAATCTCTCCTGGTTATCGATGAAAGCTATAGCTCTCGAGCATCAACTGAACAACTGATGGATGTGTGAGAGATAGACGCGTGGAACAGATTAGAGAACCTATCGGCCAAAGAGCCGATGACCCTCTATGGAATCCAAATCGTGGAGCGGGGTCCGATCTCCCGCGAAGCCACGAGGACCAGCGACCACAGTAACGGCGCCGTTAGGACCAGCCTTGATAGATCAGACTGAACCGAGACAGTATGAGGCCAGGGACTAACAACACGGAGACGACAGAGGCTTAGATCGAACGTGACGATGAGGAAAGAAAGAGGCGAGGTCATCGGCTACCTACTGGCCGAATGTCCGATACAGGCCTACACCTAAACCCATCGGCTGCTCGAGCTGATGGGGAACGAGACCAGCTAGCTCTCGATGCCAGCTACGTCAGACGCGAGCCCTAGAAGATTGGACCGAACCGAGACAGTACTAGGAACCGTCTGACGTGTCCGAATCAACCTCTAGAGGATTAATCATTAAACGATAAGCGAGACGGATATGGGGCCTGCATTGAGGATAACTTGTCGGCTACTCACTTTGATGAGACGTCGTGCGAAAACCCACCGGGAGACCGACTCGAACCACCGCCGTTGATCTCGTAGGTCGAACCTAACCAATGCAGCACGAGACCGTCGACAAAGGAGGGAGACCGACACGCCGACATGCCTCGCGCGGACATGATGAGGTATGCTTGATCCGACTAAGAGGTCAAATTTAACCGATGCAACCTTAGAAGAAGCAGAGCGTATGATAAGAAGACATCTCTGAAGGTATGCGTGCATCATCCGAAAGGCCGATGCACTAGGCGTGACAATTGATGGAAGTCTTCTGAAGACGGATGCGTATCAACTGAGGAGCTGATAAGCTGGGTGTGTTGCTCAAGGTATATATAACTCATTGACTAACCACTCCGATGAAACGTCGGGCAGAGACCTATAGGCCTACGGCTCAAATCTACTGTCGGCAGCCTTATAGGTCGAACCTAACCAATACAGCACGAGACTGACGACGACAAAGAGAGCTTAGTAAACCGATAGATCTCGTACAGACGTTATATGGTACATTTGATCTGACTAAGAGGTCGAACCTAACTGATACAGCCTTAGACAAAGCAAAATATATTGGGATAGTGGCAGGACTTATTCCTTCGTCGGAGATCAAACTTAACCGATGCAGCCCCACATCGAGAGCCAAAACCGTCGGTAAATATCTAGACAAGCTAGGGTGATGATACACTAAAATTATATTGATCAAAAGATATCTTACAGTCTTTCAGTAGTTCTATATTTATACCCTGTCATTACAGAGTTCGACACGGTTACAACAACTATCGGACGTTATTTCTTAAAAAATATAAAAAAATATCTCTAAAAAAATTAACTGAACTAAATAAACCTTCTTATCAATATAAAATACGATTTATATTGATAAATTATCCTTCCGTGAATTCTACGGTTCTTTGTCAAACTCGGGCTTATTTAGATAATCTTCTATAATTGGACTAAATCCTTTCTCGCTTCATTCGATCGGTTTTTTTCCTATAGCAATCGTCTTTTTAATTCATCTATGGTTATCAAGCAGTGTGGCAAGAATGCAACTTGTCCATTGACTCTTGAGTGCAGGGATGACGAGATGCAGAAAGCAGTAGCGTTATCAGCTATTAGCTGAAGAGGTCGACACACCAAGAAAGCAAAACCGGTGTTATCAGGTGATATTATTATCAAAATCGGTATTATCAGGTGAGATTATTATTGTTCCAGTGACATTAGCAAGCACGAGTACAATGGAAAGACTGTTTTTAATAATTGGAAGGTACGTAAGGTGAAGTATTAATAAATATGTGCCCAATTCAAAGGGTGAAATCATCACATCACCGCTGAAAAAGCACATAGAAGTGACAACCCACAAGGCACAGAGAAAGCAATGCAAATCATTTACAAATGACCTTGTCTGCCTTATGCCTTAAAACAGGTAAACAACAGCTGAACACATAGAAGTCATTGTCAACTAAACTGGTCAACAGAAACAGGGTCCTGATGCTGCTGAACCAGTGAGCATTGAAACCAAATCTGCACCTAGTTACACCAAAAATTAAACAGGTCCAAACTGGTACCCTGACGATCACCATGCACTCTGAAGCAATAAATCTTCAGAAACAAATTTGAGTGCAGGTAGATAAGAGGACATAACAACCAGAAATGAATTGGCAGAACGAATTTGATGCACCAACCATCTTACTGGACGAGCATTCAGGCTACACATTAAAACATATAATCTATTCAAATGTTTATGGATCAGCAGCCTCCTTATAAGATCTGAACCTTATGCTATTATTCATCAGTTAGTTCTTATTATAGGCTTAACTGAGACAAGATTCAGTCGCATTCTTTGGTGCAGTAGCAGAAGGATCTGACGATGAGGATGCCACATCTGCCCCTAGTGGCGCCTTCGGTGATGCCGTACTGATTGCATTTCTCGCTGCTGCACAGAAACAGCGTTTTGTACGTGTCGCTCATCCACTCCTCGCAGACATCCTTCTCCCCACAGCCTGCAGAAAAAAAAAAGAGAGAGGAAGTTTCCTTCAGTTTTGGTTTAGTTCTTCAGTTAATAATTGTGTTTGTTCTTTTAGATTAACACATAGAGGATTTGATTTCATTGATTCAGCATTCCCTATTTGTTTCAAGATATGGACTTACCTGGTATAACGAAGAGTGACACGAATAGTAGTAGCAGGAGGCACAAGAACGACGGCACCTTGGCAGCCTCCATGTCTAAAGAAAACTTCGACTAGTTCGACCTGCATGTGCAATGTATCATCTGTGACATATCATGTTCTTATGCCAGCCGATCCTGAAGCTTCCTTCTTGTCTTCAGTGAAAAGAAGGAAAAGCAAAAGCGGGTGATGCAATGTTATCTACTGTCTGGGATGTATTCCAAAATCTGACAACAAAATCAGTTGCACCTACTTGGGGATGCATTATGAAACCTGACAAGAAATTCAGTTTTCCCACCAGATGAAGTTGATACTGTGCGTGGCAACCAGGTGCAGGCATGTAAAAATGGCAGGATTGTTGCATGACAGCTATTTCTTGCAGTAGCTTCATAACCCATGCCTGTATGTACAATCATGCGGTTAGCAAAGGGCCTAATCTGTTTTGCAGGCCTTGGCTTCTATGTGCATCTGAACAAAATAAATTGCATTGAGTTTGTGGTGCAGCCTAAAATATATTTCAATAATTTCACATCGAGGAAATCATAAGAGCTAATGGTGAACAACCTGAGCTGCACGATCATGAATGGAAACGTTATGCTCCACAAGATTTTACAGTTGCCCTTAAGACTTAATTAAGTCTGCGTTCACAGGTCACAGCCTAAGAAGCCTTATGTTCAAAAAGAAGGCAAGCATACAGAAAACGAGTACATTACAAGGCATTTGAGTCTTAGGACGTGTAATAATCATAGAATCATTCACTCTCACCAAACAATCTACCATTCCTCTAGAACAGTTAAAAACAGTGCTGTGGAACACAAGTAATGCACTATGGAATAAAAACTTGGTACAATGAAGAATTAGGTCTCCTTCGGGGCACCCTTCTTTGCAGCCTCTGCTGCAGCCTTCTCTGCCTCAATCTCAGCAACATATTCATCAATTTCAACCTCCTCAAGTTGGCGAAGACCATCCTTCTGTGTCATCACTGCAATTTCGATGTTCTTTCCACCACTCTCGACAACCTGCAATGTTTGTCAGTTCATCAGTAATTGCTGGACAAAACCAGGACTAAACAGATCAACCAAAGAGAACCAAACAAATGTAGTCAATAGCATCCTAGTAGGAAAGAATCGAGATATTGACAATCCAACAGTAAACAAATACCATCCTAGTATAGTGGCGTAGGTCAAATACCAACAAGTTCAGCTAGTGAAAAATAGGTCATGCTCACACGGTCACACACACCACACCATGAGAGGACATGACAATTGAGAGTTAATGACAGTCAAATGCAACCTATATTGGATATAAATATAATTATATAATGGATGAAACAAAATGTATCAAAACACCAGACTGGTTCTGAAATTCAAAAGACTATTGATAGGCCCTGAAATCCCTCAGTTTGTTAAATCCAGTGTTATGCTTATCTACATTCTTAGAGTCAGAGCAGAAGCCAGAGGATGGGAAGGCACATCTAATAATTGAACAATAGGTGGCCTAGAGTTGCACAACATTCGTGAGGTGGGATTCATTAGAAACTCCTTACAATTAGTAGTTTTCTTAATAAACTGCTTGATATCCTTAATATCCATGTTTTAGAACAATTTTACCAGTGCTTTGTTCACAGATTCACTTATACCAGAAATCTTTACCAGCAACGTTTAAGGAGCTTCATCTGTATAGATTGACATAATTCAGGAATAACCAGAACTTATATCAGAATCATGTTCTATTTGTAACCTATAGTAGTCATTAAACAGGAAAGACCTGCATTATAGTGTGTTAAAACAAACTGCTGAGGAAGCAAGAGCAACAAATATACCTCCAGGAGAGCACGGATTGCAAGCTTGATAGTCTCTTTGCCAGAGGTCTCCTTGTAATTCTTCTCTAAGAACTCCCTCATGGAGTTGGAGTTCCTCCCCGTGGCGTTGGCCTTCCACGCGGAGAAGGTGCCGGATGGATCAGTCTGGTAGAGGGCTGGCTTGTCGGTGTAGGGGTCGAATCCGACGATGAGGGTGGAGAGGCCGAAGGGGCGGACTCCACCGCTCTGGGTGTACTTCTGCTGCAGGCCGGCGATGTAGCGCGTGATGTACTCGACGGTGACGGGGTCTTCGACGGTGAGGCGGTGGCTCTGGCACTCGACCCTGGCGCGGTTGATGAGCACCCGGGCGTCCGCCTTGAGCCCCGCGCAAGCCAGCGCGATGTGCGTGTCCAGGCTGGCGATCTTCCGCACCGACCTGCGAATCCCTCGGCGATATGAGATGAGATGAGCTCGCGGGGAGGGGCAAGGCGAAATGGGAGGTGGAGATGGCGCGACGTACCTGGAGTCTTGAAGCTTGGGGGTGGACTTCTTCTCGACGCCGAGGACGACGGTGTCGGTGCCGCGGACGCCGACGGCGGCGTTGCCCTTGCGGACGGCCTCGAGGGCGTACTCGACCTGGAAGAGGTGGCCGTCGGGGGAGAACACGGTGATCGCGCGGTCGTAGCGGGCCATCGTGGTCGTGTCGCCGGCGGTCTAGGGTTTGGTTGGGGGATTCCCGGTCGGCGGCAGCGGTCGTTGAGCGTATGCGTTGGAGAAGGAGCTCGGTGGAGAAGGGGCCGAACTAGTTGGGCTGCGATTTCGTCTTGGAGAAGAAAAGGAAAGGCGCCCGTCGCGGACTCCCAGTCTTGATATGGTGGGCTTGTTGATTCGTCGAATAATCCGAAAATCGTTTCAAGTTTAGTCCTTCTGGGCCTAGGGACACTTTGCAGCCAGTGTCCGCCTAATGGAAAGCGTCCATTTGCCTCCCTTTACTATTGTCATCTCTCAACCTTAAAAATCATATCAATTTAACTCTCAAGACATTTTTATCCTATGTGTCATCCGAACATAACACCTATGTATCACATTATTCTACACTCTACCAAATAAATAAAAAATAATTAAAATAATATATAAATCACATATGTCATCAATGAAGAAAATAACCATGTAAGTTCCTATCTCTTCTCTTTCTCTCTCCTCTTTCCTCCTCTTCGGTGCAGGATGACGGTTTGGTGAATGATGATGACAGTGATGCAAGGGAGATCAAAAGTGGTGGAGAACCGTGACCACAAGGAAGAGAATAAAAGGAGAGATCAACAGTAACAATGACATAGATCTAAAGTACAGACAATTTGAGGCAGAGTCAAAGAGCGAAGAGGTGCAATAGTCCCATCGGGGTGGTGAGACTCCTATGGTCCCCTCATCGCTTTTCTATGTCTCGCCACCGCCAGTCTACATCCATACTACCAACTATCTCCAACCTCATCGACTATGTGACATATCACTCGAGAAACTCGCTATCTCCCACTCATTTGCTATGTCTCTCCCTCTCTATGCTGTTGAGCTCTCGACTTGTCATAGTTGGTGCTCGCCTCCTAAATATAATGTTGTAATGCATATATGTGACAATGATGTAGAGGCATTTGAGAAGAAAAAAGTAGGATGATAATTTTGTTTATTTATTTTTTTAATTTAAATGATAGATAAACATCACATATACATTAGATAAAAAAAGATCAACATATTACGTGGTAAAATCGTTCACAAAGTTAAATTAACTTAGTCAAATAAATATAGGTGTGCAGTGAGGAAGAAAAAAAATCGGGAGCATCAGGGGTGCAGCTGCGCACGAGTGCACGAGGTGGAGCATCGACGACATGTCTCGGAGGAGGGCCGGAACCGTCACCGTGCGTGTCGTTCGACAAATGCACGTTCCCGATTGGGTGCAAAATAATTCATAATTTCTAACCTATTAGCAGAATTAATATGATGAAAACAACGGAAAAATGAACCGTGCAGACCAGTCATTTCTGAAAGGCACCGTGGTAACTTCGGTGAGCAGTAGCTCCAACCTTTTTAGTGTCTTTCAATATTATCGCCTTCTGTATTATTTTGGGAGATCACATGACAAGACAACAACATACACGTGTATATTTTCTAGATTGACATGAGTAGGCCAACCGAATAAGCCTATTTGTGGTTGTCGTATCGTGCAGTACAATCTTCTCCTAGCTCAAAAAAAATATTAACTATTCCTTTTTATAGACACAGAGTTATATTGAAATGTTAGAAAAATATTATAACACTTCAATTCTAAAAGGCTATAATAAAAATAATGAAAGAACATAACACGTACCAACCACACAACCTCACATCATCAAAAAAACAATCCTAGTACTATACTGATCTGATTGATGATATATGTTACTGGTCACCGCTAGACACTCAATGAAGCCATCAGTACACTAATCACACTACCAACTCTAGACAGATGAACACAAGACATGCTCAAAACATCACCATAGAGATAAATTGTGGAGGGAGAGGACTAGAAAGAAGAAATATCTACTCGTCCATCACGTAGACCCACTGTCATTGTAGCATACGAATCAACGCCGCCATCCAAATTAACATAAAGAGGACAAGCAATAATGTGACCTCTAAAACGATGCCTCCAAGGAGGTCAAGACATTGAAGCACCACCGTCATCCATCCATGTAACCTCAAACGTGGTTTCATATAGAGGGTATCGTCAGGGAGGAAGGAATGTGTCTTAACAATGCTCCTTGGAGGGATTGCGGCATCTAGAGACGTCGCCATTGTTAAACCAGTATTACACCAAGTTAGGCTTTCAACTAAAGTCTTTCTAACCCCTATTGTCGAAGCCTTGTCACCCTGCTGCCATTCGACCATAGCTAGCACATAGCATCTGTTGTATCAACGACGCTCCACCGAGTGCATTGCTTCATAGCCATCCTCCTCATCGACCAAAACTACTCTAGCAGTCGACTAGTGCCTCAAGAAAAGGACCATTGTCCCTTGCCAACACACGTCAGCCCTCCACTGAGCAGCACCAAGGCTAGGCCAGTACTCATGTTGCTCCTATGTTGCCAGCGCACAAGATGGCTACCGCCTTCCTTTCCTAGCCCACGTCACCAAGCTTGCTACAATCCTACACCACCCATGCACAAGCCGGCCGCCACCTCCCTCTACTCACCCACGCTGTTTAGCTTGTCACGGCCTGACCACCTCGATGTAGGCCATCTCATCATACCTACCTCAACACATGCCTCCACCCCCTGTATGGATTTGGCCGTAGAGAGACCAGAACGAGCTGAGAGAGCTCGGATCTGGTCATCGTTGTCCCCTTCCTTAGGAGCACAAGCTCTTGGACTCAAGAGGAGTTCGGGGGGAGAGGAAGGGTAGGAAAAGGCCCTACCGCATGCTGGAGGCTCACCATTGCGCTTGAGCCACTGTTATCATCATCATCGAACCTTTTCCCTTCCTAGGGCCTAGAGCTCCTCGCACCACCCATGCTAGGATTTGATGAAACAACCCTACCGCCACCATCCTCATGACCGCGTGGGCTTCCAATCGACCCGCTTAGGCGGCGGCAAGGAAAAGAGGAGGGAGGAAAGGGGTCATGGTGGTGGCTAGGGTTTGAGCGGCCCTGCCGAGAGCAATGCAAGGGTCTTTGTAGTGCTACAACAAATCTTTTTAGTGTATCGCACAATAATTATTTCATCAAGAATAGAAATTTACAAGTATTGTTATAAGGCAACACAATACGAAATGAAGTATTACAACTGACTAAAAAAATGAAGCATTATATTAGGGGATAAAGCCTACTCCAGGGTGTTGAGTTAAGGATTGAAACACCTCGAGGGCAATATGTTCCCATATAAAGAGCCAAGGGCAATAATGCAATTTTCTATCATATAAGAATAAAAGGGTGTCTCAAGGGCCAAAGAGAGGTTCCCAACCATTTTCTCCATACACGTTGTCATCCTCTCCTCTTATTCTCTCATTCTCTCTATGATACACTAGCAAGGACTCCTATAGAGAATATAGGTCCTTGTCATGTTCGTTGGGATATTTGTTTCAACATTGACACCGATCATAGGGATAAACGAGACAAATGAGCGTAAAGAAATCAAGAGCACCCCTACTGTAAGTATCCCCACTATTTTGCAGGTTGCAGATGAAGCGCATACCAGAAACGTAAAGGACCATGGTGCTCGCCCGCGGATGCCCCCACGTCGGCGGCAACTTTGCGGAACCGTCACCACACCTCGAGGACGAAGACATGATGGCATGTCCCGTCACACATGCGTGCATCGCTTCCGGCGTGCTGCCTTCACGGCCGTCACCCACACGCGAGCACCAACGTTGCATCGTCCTTCCAGAGCGGTCCAGGCGAAGGCGTACACGCCATCCGTGACCACCCATCAGAACGAAGGTGTGCCCATCCATTCATAAAGAATAGAAGAAAAGAGGGAGCCCGCTAGTTTCCGGTGCAAAAAGAACGCCTCGTAATCGCTCGGACGTCCTTTGCATCGGGTGTTAAACCCCCAAAGCCTGGGAAACCGCTAGTTTTTGCATGCTACTGTACTATGCATAGCCTTTCTAATAGCTTTATAGCAGCATGGTCACCCTATCTCAATGTTTTATGGCTTTCAGCTCTACTCCCGTGTTCTATGGATTTAGCGGTTGCCCGTTGGTTGCATGAAGCCCCACACCATCGTGCATGGTTTGCATGGGAGCTGTAGTACGCTGAAGAAGTCATATCTAAAACATAATCACAAACCAATAGGGGATACGACTTTCAGCTTGTCATGTGGTTTTTCTCGTCCTAACTATGCAGACAATAATGGCGAAGACTTCCTCGGCGCCATCGCTCGGCACACGAGCCGCAGCAGGCCACTCCGCCGTGACTCGTTGGTGCTATCGCTCGGCGCACGAGCCCCCGAGGCCCCTTGACGCGGCTTCGGGCAAGACTCCGCTCACGTCCGCGCCTCGCTCCATTGTGGCCCTAGGCTGGTAGCCTCGCCGGCCGCGGGTCTAGGTGTGCCTCCGACTTGGCATGGCTCTTGACCTCGATCGCCCACAGCCGCGTGGCCGGTGCAACATCCGCACGCGCGCGACGAACCCACCTCCGGCTAGGTCTCCGACGCCCGGCTAACCTCGCAAAGACCGGAGCAGTCCTCGCACACAGGACTCCGCCCTAGCAGGCCCATCTTTAGACCATCGAGGCCGAACTTGCCTCCGTGCCAGTCGAGTCCACTCTGACGATCTTATTCTGGCTGTGTGGGCCTACCGCTCTCAACTACGCAGAGCTCGGACCGGAGACCACACCTACGCTCGCGCGGGCAGGCTGCCTCCGTCGGACTCCGCATGAGTCGATCATCTCCGCATGCACCTCTGCGCGGCGCTCCGCGCGGTGCCGCTTCCGATGCCTTCCCCGCGCAGCCGTCCCTTGTGGCGTCACCCGGTGAGAGTGGGCAAAAAGATCTAGCATGTGAGCGGGGGCCGAAGTAGCGGGACCAGCTGGGCTCCATGTCGCCTCTCCGGCTTCGCCTTCGATCGGTCGCAGACCAGCTCCTTGCATGAATGCACGCTGCATGCACGGGCGAAGCCATGCACGCTAGCTGCATGCGTGGATTCATGACAAGGAGCCATGCAAATGCGCATGCCCACGCGCGTGTAGGGCTACATGCATGCGCCGTGCAGGTCTCCTCCTCGAGTGGATCACAAGCGAGCTGCCTCCACGTTGAGCCTTGGCTCCGAACGGCATCTGCCTTCCTAGCTATTATAGTGGCACGCTCTCAGCTGCCTCTTGTCCGGACGCCACAGCCGTCCTGGCTCCACGTGCCATCCTCCGTGGCCTCCAGGCATCAAGGCCATCGCCGCTCCGCATCGAGCTCTAGTCCCGTAAGCCGTCCCCTATTGCCTCTGAGCGCCAAGGCCGTCTCAACTCTGTGCGGCGCCCTCCTTCACCTTTGGGCACTCAGGTCGTCTCGGCACCGCATCAAGCTCCAGCTCCGCATTGAGCTCAAGCGCCGCGCGCTGCCCTCCTTCGCCTTTGGGCACTGAGGTCTTCCCGGCTCCGTATCAAGCTCTGACTCCGCGTCGAGCTCATGCTCCCTGTGCTGCCCTCCTTCGCCTTTGGGCACTGAGGTCGTCCCAGCTCCGCATGAAGCTCCAGCTCTACGTTGAGCTCAAGCTCCGTGCGCTCCCCAACTTTGCCTTTGGGCGCCTAGGCCGTCCTGGCTCACCTCCGCGCGGTTCACTCCACACGTGTCTGCGACAACGGACCAAAGACAGCCTCCGGGTGCGCCGGCCTGGCTCCTTGCCTCGACGGCCACACCTCGCATGCTGCTCCACCGAGTACCGTCCTGGTTCTGGCTTCGAGCCCAGCCTTTCATTCTTCGTGAAAATGGCCGTGATGGAGCATGCGCCTCCGCTACGGTATCCGCACAACGCGCCGAGCTCCATTCCAAGTAGGTCCACCTCTGTGCAGAACAGCGAGCACATGTGTGGACCTGCCTCCGCGCGGACGGACAAGGGGCAACCCTACAAAGCCGTCTCACCTTTAGAATGCTTGCGAGCAATGCCCCTCAAAGTAGGTTCTGGGCTTATCTGCCTAACCATGCAGGAAGCCGACAGACTCGCAGCGCCGGAGGTGGCCTAGTTCAGTCTCTACGGCGACGCGTTTTGATAAACGCCGAAATCATTTGCTCGACGTCAGTGCGCCTCGACGTGAGGCACCAAGTGGGCCTCTGCCCCCACGCGTGTACGGCGTAGCCCTCTAGCCCACAGCAGCTCAGGACCGTGGCAGCGGCCCGTGTAGAGTCCACGCACGACGCATGTGCAGGCTTTGAATGCATTCCCTGTGGCACTACGCTTCGCACCAGCACCGTCCATGCGCAGGTTCGACACTGGCACCGCACAACTCCTGGCTGTAGCTCCGGCACCGCTCTGCCAAACCTTCGCTTCACGAGTCGCCTCCACCAACTTCGTGCGAATACGCGCGCGGCCGTCCTCCGTGCGGGATGGCCCCATTCCCACAGCCGTGGCTGGCACTACGCGAGCCTACGTGAGGCCAGCCCTCTGCTTGAGGAGCAGACCGGCGCGCCACCTCCTCCCGTGCCGAGGCCCACGCCTCCGCAAGCCTTCACATGCATGCTACCTAGGCAAATAGTCACCTTCGAGCTGTCTCCTGTGTCCTCCGTGCGATCGGCTTTCCCGCGCAAGGCAAAGTGGAGCTCTGTGCACTGCTTCGGCAGCGGCCTTGGCCTTGCTCGGGCAAGTGCGCACGAAGGCATTGACGTTGCCCTGGCATCGCTCGGACAAGTGTGCACAGAGGCACATACACATTTGTGCGCGAAAAAAATGGAAAAAAATAAGACGTGCAATAGGCACTCAAGTTATATGGTTGCCCTAGCTGCTTGGCTGTATGCATGGACGCCTCGTAGATGACCTTGCACATACACATGGGTACAAGCGGGCGCAGCTGTTCGCCTCTATTTCAGCGCTTCTATGCAAATGACCACCATCGGTCGTCGTCGGCGCGCGCGGTGAATGGTGCCCACGACGAGGGCCCCTCTCCATAGCTTGCCACAGCCAGAGGGGGAGGCCTTGTTCATGCCCGCTCTACAGGCTGAGTGGGTTGGGCCTTGGCCTCGTTTCGAAATTCTGCACGCCCCGTCTTCACGAACCCCACGCTTCACCGGACTAGAACGGTGGTCCAGCTTGGCTCCAAGGGTAGCCCCATGGCTTGCTTCACCCTTTGTGTGCTCCGGACAGTGCTGCCTCCCTAGAGCATCATGGCCTTCATTGTTAGAGGGGGTGGACTAGCCTCCACCCTCCACAGACTCCAGTTGGTGCAGTCTCTATCGAGCGTTGCGGCTAGAGGGAGTGGACTCACCTTCGTCATCCGTGGGCTTCAGACAGCACTGCCTCCGTCGAGCGAGGCCATAGTCTGCAGCTCAGCCTTGCTGTCCCCGCATGTCTTCAACGCAAGAACACCAAAGGTGTAGCCCCACACCGCTGGCCCTGCTGTGGTGCAGGCGCACCCTTGCCCCACACAGGGTGCTCCTCCATGCTTTCGAACGCATTCTATTCTCTTAAAAAAAGTATCCACTATGGCTTAAAAGAATAATTTTTAGCCCTCCGTTTATGCATAGGAATAGTCCAACCCTTCACTAAAAAAGCGATGTTGACTCACATAACAATTCTCAACTCTCCACTTATGTGTAGTAGTGGCCTAAGCCTCCACTTGGCTCACATAACGATTTTTTAGTCATATGTAGTAGTGACCTAAGTTTCTATAAAAAAAAACAAAGTTAACTTCACGAAAAGATTCTGGCCCCATGTCCATGAACAACAGCAAACTAGCCTTTGCTACTAAGCATAGAATGCCCCAAAAATATCGCCCTCCACCAATGAGTATAGAAGTGGCAAGTAGACGTCAACTCTAAGCATCGTAGAATCTGAAATACCGCTCTCTGCTAATGAGCATCGCAATGGCAAATTAGCCTCCGCTACTAAGCGTTGTAGGCTCCAAAAACATCACCCTCTGCCAACAAGCATAGAAGTAGCAAAAGGACCTCCGCTCTCGAGCGTTGTAGACTCCAAAACAAAGCCCTTTACCAACGAGCGTTGAGGCGGAAAAAGACCTCCGTTCTCGGGCGTCATGGAGTCTAAAACATTGCCCTTTGCCAATGAGCGTTGAAGAGGCAAAAAGACCTCTGCCAACCTGCGTCGCAGTGGCAAACTAGCCTCTGCTAATTTGCAAACTAGCCAACCATGGCTTTCACTACCTGAAGAGGTGGACTAGCCTCCATCCTCCATGGGCCTAGGACAGTGCTGGTTTTGTTGAGTGTTGTGGCCTTCACTACCAATGGGGTGGATTAGCTCCTAGTCTTTATGGGCTTCAAACGGTGCTGCCCCTATTAAGCACCATGGTTTTTACTACCAGAGGGGGTGGACCTACCTCCATCCTTTACGGGCTCTGAACAACATTATCTCCATAGAGCACTACGATCTTCATTGCCAGAGGATGCCACTCCCACCGAACATTGCAGCTTACTTCGGCCTAGGGAACCGATAGGTTGATCTCATGGGTCCTATTCACGATCGCTCACACCAATCTTTATAAGTATCTCAACACCTAAGGAATTAGAATTCAAGAGCATCTGCTACTCCTAAATCTTAAAAACAGTAGATGAGGGGATATGTTGCGAGGTAAACCAACTCTTAGAGTGTTGAGTTAACTACTAAAACACCCCAAGGCAATACACTCTTATGTAAAGAACTAAGGGGAACAATATAATTTCCTATCATATAAGAATAAAATGAGGGCCTCAATGGCCAAAGAGAGGTCCCAACCATTCTCTCCACTGTCGTCCTTTCTCTCATCCTCTCCTCTCTACGGACTTTTTTTAGAGGAGATAGTTCATTGCCATGTTTGATGGGACGTTTGTTCCAACACATTACAAAGGACAATGCTGCCTTGCTAAACCATCGTTAGAAATTGAGAATATGTGTTCATAACAGTGCACAATTCGCAAGCATGTGTTATCATTGTCAGCAACTGGGATCCAATTGACTATGAACTAACTACAATGTACAACATTTTAGACGCCTTGCTTGTGGCATGGAGAGAGGTGAAAACAGCATGTGGTAGAAAATTGTCGTGCTGCCCAAAAAGTACAGAGCAAATCAAAGTACCAAATAGCCTATCTTTCTTCAGTCCATTTCTCCTTGGGTATCTCCCCGTAGTCAGTGATTACAACTTTCTTCCTCGGCTTGCCATTGTAAGTACCAGCACCCCCTTCAATTGCATACACATAGTCCATTCCCTGGATCACCCTGCCAAATACAACATGCTCCCCATCCAACCTGCAGTCCTTATAAATTAAGGAGTCATATCATCTAGATTGATCACTGATAATTTATAGTGTAGCAGAACTTACCAGCTTGTCTTGATTGTGGTAATGTAAAACTGAGATACATTGGAATCAGGTCCAGAATTTGCCATAGCAATAACGCCTGCATGATGGCAGCAGTCCAGGAGTGATAATCAGAAACAGTGCAGAACATGCCCAAAGTAATACCTAAAAATCTTAGTGACATGTATCAGAGAAAGCCAAAAAGGTGTAACTTAATGGATACATGTAACGCATAAATAAAACAAAGCGGAAATTACAAATCGGTTAATCATTCCGACCTGGATTTGTATGTTTTACAGTGAAATTCTCGTCTGGGAAGGTGCTCCCATATATAGACTCGCTTCCTTTTCCATCACCTTTAGCTATGTCCCCACCCTGAATCATGAAACCTGGGATGATACGATGAAAAGTTGATCCTTTATAGTGAAGAGATTTACCATTGGACCCAATGCCCTTTTCACCTGCAACAGTGAACAGAGTGCAACGTGGATAATCACGTGAACTGAAGGTTGAATTTCAACTGTAACAGGAATAGATCAATGAAGAAGAAATACCTGTACAAAGAGCCCTAAAATTTTCTGCAATATGTAGGAATAAAAAAATCAATATGCCATTCTTGCTAATTTAGATTGACAAACAAGTGGGACAAATGATAAATCAATGTATCTTCTAGGGAAGATCTAATATCCAGACAAACGTAACTAAATGATTCCACAATCTTTAGCTATGTCATTGCCTCCAAAGGATTATAATCTCAAGTTTGTAATAAACATGATAAAAAGAGAACGGAAGTGAGAATACCAACTGTTTTTGGCACAACATCTCCATAAAGGCCAATGACAATTCTACCTGTAATGAGGGGAACACACAAGAATTAGTGGAATCATGCTTAAGCTGAGTGACACGTGTAGTAATAATGCAAGTAACAAATTTTATTCTTCTATTGGAACATCCAAAATGTGTTGTCATGACGATATACCTATATGTTGCCCATCGATTTCCGCATCCAAGTATACCCTGTTAGTAACTGCAGGTAACTGAACCTCTGCAAAGCTCTGTACAAGATGAGAAAGAAAAATAGTAAATATTGTGCTGAATCATCGTTTCACTAGCCACTACTGCCGTAACTAAGGCCGCAACATCTGTCCCAGATCTTGCACAATACGAGCGTCCCGCATTGTATATTGTTCAGAAGCTAAATGCCATGCTCTAATCGTGCGACAGCAAGTGATGCCCATATTAACCAGCTTCAATTGGTTGTACAATAAAGCTATTGCTGTCAGTCAAATAGAACATGGGCGTATACTCAGATGCCAGGAACTGACATACTACATTTCTTGCTTGTTCTTTCCCTCAACGATTGATGGGAAAGGTGTTTTGTACCATCCTGGTTAGCAACATCGTCTAGCTACTGCATCCCCTCTAGCAACACAAGACGAGCATACTAGTTGCACACATCACATCGCAGAACGCTATCGCGAACAGCTAAAACCCAACTGAATGTAGAACAAATATACAGTGGAACAGAAAGATCCAGTCTAATTCCGCCATGTTCCCAGTCCCTAAGAAGCCAAGAATGGCCGCGCAGTAGGTATAACTGTCCAGCGATCAACCCAATCAGACAAATCCTTCCCAACGGTACGAAAATCCTTACCTCGCGGCGGGAGTAGGCGGAGAAGGCGAGGTAGAGGGCGGCGCAGGCGAGGAAGGCGACGGCCACCTTCCGCAGCATCGCGAACCGGAGGAGGTGGTGGTGGTCAGTACTTCTACCTCACCAATTCGCCGCGACCACGGCGCAAATCTGCAGCTCCCGAGAGCAGCCAGCCGCTCCCGATTGATTTGGGGGCGATTCGCCGGCGTAGACGAGATCGGCGACGAAGCAGACGCCCTCCGCCTCCGTGGAATGGGCTTGTCTTCTGGTTTCCGATGGTGAAATTGAGCGAAGCAGATCACTCGCCCACATGATCGAATTAGGCCAAATATTCTCGAGCCCATATAAATCAAGCGGGTGAAGTGAAGCACATGGTCCTAAGCCCACAAATTTGGGCCTACGTCGAATAGGTCGAGGATAACGACAAAATTAAGATGCGGCCCATAAACGTTGCCTGTTGGGCTGCCCATTGGATATGTCCAAAATAAAGGCCCATAGCTGGGTAGCATACAGTGCGGCCCAAAAATACAAAAAACGAATATGTCAAAGAGCTTATCTTATAAGAAAGAATATGACATACTAACATGCGATTATACAGCACCTTCATCTGCTAGAATTCAAAACTAGCACATTCTCGAACAAAAATGAAACAAGTATGTTTATTCAATGCACAAGAAAATCCATGCAGTTAATGGCATTAGTATGATACAAAATTATAGATCAAAACAAGGAGGAAATGAAAGCAATTTCAAATTTTACCTAAAAACAACTTGATTTTCTTTAATCTAAAACTAAACCGATGCGATATTGGGTAGATTAAAACCTCCCTTGAGTTGGAGCACCCACAGCGATTTGCACCAGTGTGTTTGATCCCCGCGCTATCCACGTTGCCTAATGGTCATGAGACGTCATCTAGCTCTAGTATCGTTCTAGATGTACAAATACTCCGAAGACAAATACTTAGGTGATGGAGATTTAACGAATCCCATTGATGACATAATTCCAAATTTCTCGATGAATAGGGGGCGAGAAACTTTTGCACATTTTATGTAATTCTGAGAAAGAAGCATGAACCTGGGAAATGATCGTGAGAACAGATAGATGACCTTATATATGCATGTAGTAGGTCATATAAGACTCCTTAGTTTCAGTGGTCGGAGTCTGAGCAAAATGTTTTGGATTTGACCTGGCAAAAAACATTTCGGGCACTTCAGCCATCTAAAATTCATTACCGAAAACTCACTAACAGATTTTCCGCCAGTGGCATAGCTATGAGAAGAATTTACTATGTCCATGAAGAATGTTGTTATAAGACTTCTGGTCAGCTTGACAAAAAGTATACAGTTATTGTCAAAGGAAAAACACAATACATGATACAACAGCTTTTTAGAGAAAAAAAAGCACAGCGCAAGCAGGCGTAAATTCGCTTGCCCGTAAACCAAATATTCATACGCAGTCCATTCTCAGGTTGTCTTAACAAACTCAAACTTGACTACCTGCTGAGTTTATTCACGTGCTAGTAACCAAACTACACAATCTAAACCACAAATATTCCTCAAACCACGGCAAAATGCTTATGATATACGACAAGCCCTTAAGACTTGCAAAGTGTCAAAATATACGTATGGTATTATATAGCCTTCAAACACTGTGTCATGGAGGAATGCGACCTGATAAAGACGGATCATCATATAATAAATCTATAATTAAGTATACAAGCCCACGCAAGAGCACGTTTATGCGTGCATGGAACAGAAAGTGGCCTCGCCCATTTGTCTTAGCCGCCTCCAATGCATAGAAAGCGGAAACCAGTAGCGCCTCAAAACACCGAAAACGAATAGTTGGTCTCTTCGTGCAAGTCATCGTAATCTCTTAGCTGTAGCGATGATCATGCATCGATATCTTTGAAATTTTGTTTGAGATTAAGAAGCTGGAGTACAGTAGTATGCAAGTACATGGTGAGAACTTCGTTTCAAACCACGCCCGGTCGATTAAGCTTGAGTTCAGACTTCAAAGTTCAGAGGATAAGAACGACGCATAGGCATGGCAAGCTAGCACAGCTGTTATTCATCCTGGACCACTTGTACTCTGCACCTTATCTTCCATGGCGATTTCAATTTGTCTACTTA
Organism: Oryza coarctata; assembly: GCA_030770085.1. NCBI lineage: Eukaryota > Viridiplantae > Streptophyta > Magnoliopsida > Poales > Poaceae > Oryza > Oryza coarctata. The sequence goes on along the minus strand of CM061479.1, from coordinate 14,507,149 downwards.
CCACATCAATGTCAAAATTCGAATTGATCGAAAACGCTATCACGTTTTTATTTTTCTAAAAGATAAATGGAGAACGTCAAATTGATTTGTAGTGAAGCAAAACATTCTGAGACAAAAGGAAAAGTTCACCAAAAGCAACGCGAATATCTATTGACCTGAAACAGAAAGTAAGGTACTACAGTACAAACATGAAAAGTAAGTGTGTTGATCAGGTCTGAAGAATTTAAGAGCGGATAGCAGTCATAGCACTGCTGAAGAGGCTCCATCAACGAGACAACCTCCTGGTTGTCGACTGTCTCTCCAACCATGGTCCAGCAAAGAGGTCGACACTTAGCTGGGAGAGTAGTACCCTACAAGTAATCTTGCATTTCAATCTTGTTGCTACTCCGTGAAGCTCTAGTGCATGTACTAGTATGAAATGCAGAGTTTTAGGATTCATTTGAATTGAAGAATTTTCGAGGAAAATAGAGAAATCAAATATATTCTTTTCGTTCTAAAATAGAAATATTTCTAGGATTTAAATTTTGTACCACAATATAAGCATTTATTTGTTAATTCCTGTGATTTTCATCATTTTAATGATTTTAAAGCCAATTAGATATTTGAAAAGAAAATCTAAGCCATTTAAAATTCAAAAATTGACTGTCGAAGTAACTACTCCTTCAATCCAAATCTATTATATACTTAAAGGTCAATTAGCTTCTAGACCGCCAAGTGTCCCTTTAATAAATTAGAGAAAATTCTAAAAAATTCTAAAACAAAACATTTGACATCGATTTTCATTTAATTGGTAGACGCACTAATTTTAACTATTAGATCCACTTTTTTTAAAAAAAAATCTACAAGAAAAAAAGACCCACATCCAACCCCTTACCCTGTTCCTGTACATGGTCGTTGCTCCTCTTTTCCTATTTTCATGCTACATTAGAAAATATAATTTATCATATAAATAACTAAATTATAACTAAAATTTTCATCCGTTTATATCATTGGATTATTTATAACTAAATTTACAGTTAAAGACCCATTTAACTATATTTTAAATTAAAAAAAATACGTTACATTGGGTATATTTCGACCTTTTGCATATCATTTGAACAATTATAAGAAATATGAAAAAAGATAATGATATAGATTGTATCATCCTATATAACTTTACAAACGTGTAATTACATTATATTTATAATGACAATTAAATGAAGCTATGTGTTAAGGATATCAAGCAGCAGTAATATTATAGTAGGATAGTAGATGCCGTTGTTTTACAGTTCCGTTGTGGTCGTTCCTACCGCTTTGCGTCATCATCGGTTGCCGCATCATAAAACTCGGTAAATTGATGGTTGTTGGAAGCGGATAAAGAAGGAACAAAGTTGTGGAGCTAGTCAAAACAAAAGATAAGCCGTTGATGTGCTTGGAGCATGGATACGACAATACATAGAAGGCGTACATGTACATTTACACACCCATAAATATATTGATTTAACACATACTTAATAAGATGGACACCACCACTCAATCAGTCCTAGCATATGCAAACTGAAACACACAGAATAATATTGGACTAAAAAATAACTAACTTTTATGACTGTAAGTATTGTTACATAATTTACTATCTTAGATAAACCATACATGGACACACAACACAAAAAACACAAGCAATAAATGATGGGTAAGCAAAAGCATCTTAAGAGGCGAAGCATTAAGCACAACAACGGTACTGCTTGGGAACTAGATCTTAAACCTTAAAAGTCTTTATACACCACCTACTACTAAAGTAACTCCTCGATAGACGGGTTGACACACACACATATATATATATATAAAAGCAATGATGAGTAATGTAATCAATAAGTTTGAGGAAAATATGATATGTTTGGTTTACCGAGGGAGGAAAAGGTTTTGATTTGCAAAAACAACATTTTCTTATTTGTAAAATACTAGTGAGTTAAAATTTTAGTTGTCGAAAAAAGCTCACACTTTGATCTATTCCATAAGTTGTTTTGTAACAACTTGTCATAGTGATTATGAGTGATAATAATATTCGATATTTTCTCATCTTTTTCCTTCATTAGCTCATTTTTTATTTCTCAACAATTAATATATAATCAAATATCATATGTTAACTATTTCTCATAGTTAACAGGATTTTACATTATAAGTTTTGCCTTCTCGGTACTATAACACTATGGTACCAACAGACACACAGGTCATACAGACTTATTTTCAACCAAAAAGATTACCGTCTACCACACATATGGACTTTAGAAACGGTTCCCATTCTAATAACCATGTTTATAAATTTAAAGTGAAAACAAAACTACACTGTGGGAAACAATTCATATCTATCCATAACCACGGAGACGACTGTTTAAACAGTTTAGCTAATCTCTAAAGAGGTTGTATACTTTATCCATATACCATGAACTTATCTATTTATGCAACATGTGCCGAACAAATACGGTTAGTAAAGAAGGGCTCACTACAAGGTATTTTTAAAACTAACTCTTGAGTACCCTATGTCACATAATTGGGCATAAACTTTCAAAACCAAGTATCAGACAAGTCTCATGTCCTCATCTACTTAGGACATATCAGGGTTGTCTCCTACACCTAACCAATCGCCTAAAAATATGCTAGAATAATATCCATCTCGAGCAACAACGATCCACAATCTCATCTCCTCATCACCAGTATTTTACAACTATTCATATAATAGCTAATTACTTAGCTATGGGTATTCCATAACACTTGTATGGTCACACTATAATAATATCTCCATGGTTGAAGCGTCCTAAGTGTAATTACGATGATCATTATCGGGTGATGAGATCAATAAGAAACAATATTTTTGATAGAGGGTATTTTGTTTGCCCAAATATTCTGGACGACTATTTCGTTTTAAGTTCACTATATATCTCTCTACTCTGCTTTAATTTTATTATTATCTTTACTACAATACGTTTTTCTAAAAGGAGCCATAAAAAAGTTGAAAATTACATAAAGAAATCATTATACAACTTTACATAGATCATACAGTATAAAATAACTGAACAATATATATAGGCTAAGGTAGAGTATAAAGAAACAATTGGCTTTTCTATTAACGGGAGATTACAAGTAGATAATAGATGATGATCTTTACAATTTCTAAATTGGCATTACTATTGTTTTACATATTGAATTACTTGTATTGCGTCTATGTTTTTTTAAGGTGTAAACATTTTAGTAACTATGTAATATTTTTGTCACAATTATATAAATAATGTCCACGTATGAACATATTAATCGTCCAATACTTTAATTAATGGTGTAATATTTTTTAAGTATTAACGTTGAGTTCTCGTATAATTTATTTCTAAATAAATCTCTACGTGATAATTCACATATCTTAATTTCTTTTCTACATACTCCCAAATTTACTTTACAATTAAATCTCTAAAAAATATTTATTTAAAATAAGTTTTTTTCTTTTGGACAAATTCTTATGTGTACTCTAGGGAAAAAAATTGGCATAACAGAGGACGACAAAGGGACCGCTTGTAAAATTTGTAGCCCCTTTATCTTTTCTAGGTGAGCTTGACAATTTTATAAACGACCTTATAGATGGAAAATGACCTAACAGAAGGTGCTATATGGGTCGTTGTAAAAATAATCAGCCCTCCTCCCTAAGGCTCAACCTTTTGGCACAAAAAAAAACAACGACAGTAGAGGTGCGCATGCAAATTTTTCGGTCTTCATCGACTCATTATTAACGGGCCCAGCAAGCATTTGCCACATCAGATTTTTATGTCCTGTGTAAGAATGTTTTTTTAAAATCTCCTAAAAATCGTCAGGATATAGATTTATAAATTTTCTAATTTTCTAATTTTTTTAATAAAAATGGTAATAACTACACTAAGTGAGGATAAATTGTGTAAGTTTATAGGATTCAAGCCATTTTTTGAAACACTGGTATTTATTTTTCTTTTTTTTAAGGAAACATTGCTATCTGTTTTGAGCATGGATGAATGTATGGCCCTAGAAACAATCGAGGAATTCGATGGCACAACTAATGTACTGGGACACTGGGTTATCTCTCCCGAGTCAGCAATGGCGAACCTGCTTGGCCAAATTGGCTGCCGGCGCCGCCGGCGCTGACTCCACCCAAGAGAGATCATCGCTGTGTCGCCGCTGGCGAGGATTTGCTTTTTGCGATTCACTTGAGTTTGGATACACCAAGCTTCAAGAAATAATTTTATGCTTTTGATTACCACGCTGAGCTTAGGATTTCGAACATCAGCCGATAAGAAATCAACTGATAAGAATATAGAGGAGCTAGTTTTGATAGCTTCTAATTTATTTTTTAAATTCTATAGCTACAGATTTTAAGAATTCGAGTAACATCTGTTTGGTAGAGTTTCTAGATTTTAGGAGAAGTTGCAGCTGTAGAAGCTACTAAATAGAGCAGACTGATCTGTTTTCTTTCTTTGTTTTGCCGTGTTGTTCAGTGACTAATTCTTGCAGTTCTCCGGTCCATTTCTAAGAAAAGGGAAAATGCTTCAAGCTGGGCCTAAGAAGTGCTAATTCTTCTCCCAGGCTAATAATCACCGGGTTATGCAAGAAACAATCCGGTGTGTAGTGATTTGACAGAGTCCTCAATGAAACCATAATATTTTAATCGATTCAACTGTACTTGATTCTTGAGAAACTGTTTCCTATCTTAATACCATCTTCATGGTATCTTTATATGACGGTATGTAGCTTTGAGCTGCATACGCATATACAAGTAGGACAACAGAAATCTCATTTAGCAAAGCTCATCCGGTTTTCAGGGTACTAGATTCCATTATTTTTGCTGGATTATCTTTCAGTACAGCAAGTCTCTCTGAATTTCAATGGAAAACAAAAAAGTATATTAACTTGATCAGCCTTTTGTCAACAATTGTGTAGAGCTGATTTTCCCACATGATTGGTACGAGTGGATGCTGATAGATGAAGTAAACAGTTCTGAAGGTAGTCATAATGCTTTATATCACGTCCCTCTCAAAATCTTTCAGAACAGTTAGCGCCAAAGAGTGCCTGACAATATATAGAATCTAAAAATCTACTATTTAGCTTCTTCACCTTTTACATCTGGCACTTGTGCCCGTAAATGCAAATGTTGAAACGGAGCACATCGTTCAAAAAAGAAAAGGACAAGGGAAGATTTGCAGAAATGGCTTTATTGTCACTTTTAGGGAATTTAGACTTTTTTTCATTCCATCAATGCAGATATTATTGTTACATTCTTGGCCGATCCATGTGTGGATGTATTTCAAGCCAAAAGTCATCTGATGTACCACTAACCTGAACAGTCATATTCCTACTAACTTACCTGAATTATTTTGGTAGCATCAGTTTATACGAGAGATCAGTAGGTCGACAGAATTGGTGCGGAGGGTAAGTAAAATGCTGCTGGTAAAAAGAAAACTGCACAGATTCCACCACTAAGCATGAAGATTCACGCATTCAGCGACAGCATTCTGGACGTACAGGTCATGTAAATTCAGAACGAAATACGAGGATTCATGTCTTGATTCTCTGAACAAGATGGATGGATTTTACTCAAATGGTATTGTCCACTCTCCACTGCCACGGAAGTTCAGAACGAGTTCGCTTCAATTCAGCGCAGCCGCTTCCATTAATCCTGCATTCTTCAGCGAGTTGCAGGCTTTGCATCTCCCTGAATTCGACGCATGCACCTAAGACACAGCGCCGTCGTTTAGTTTCTCTAAAGACACATGAGCCGCCTCGCAGTCGGAGCTCGGTGGCGCTCACGCCGTGGCCGTAGCAGGCGGAGACCGCCGTTCGCCGCGGGTGCCGCATGAGGCCGGATCAAGATCGCGCCTTCGGCCAATTCTCTGACGCATTACATCCGACGACCAACCCATTCAGTTCGTTGCAATCTCCGCGAAGACGGCTGGAAGAAGGGAAACGACGCGAAGGACACCCATGATGCGGCGGAGCTCCGGCGAACGGCCGCCACGGGCGTCGACGAGGTGAGACTAGGACGAGTGGACCCACTTTGACTTGCGGCCCACATGTCAGTGAGCCAAATTCTGCCTAGTCCTGGATATCCAGACCTGGTCACTCTGTCGCCGTTGGATCTGTCTTGCGCGGTCCAGATCTCAGGTGGTAGGTACTTATATGTATATTTTCTATAAAATCCCTCGTAAATATTGGTATTAGCATTTCCGTTCACCATGGAGTAATTCTGGCCGTCGATCAGATTGAGCGTCCGAGATTTTTAACCCCCAAAAGAGGGCGGCGGTGGTCGGACTCGGAGGACGGAGGAGCTCCGGCTAGCGGCGGCTGCGGTGGAGGATGATCCCAATTTTTCCATGCTCTCTGCTGAAACTGCATCGAAAGCAAGGCAGGTATGTTCGATTGGTAGGATTTGTTGGGAGCGTTTGATCAAATCAGGCTCCGGCAGAAAGCCACTTAATCAGAGATGTTCAAAAACAGTAATGGAGCTTCTGTTCTGTCGTCCATGTTAGAAAAAATTTTACCTGGATCACTTGTAGTCCTCTGGTTTATGCTCTTTCGATTAGCACCATACTTGTGCACTGAAGACTAAGCTACATAACTGTTTCAGAAGAGATCCAGGTAAAAGTTTCAGCTCCTGGTTGTAAATGCAAATGGTCTAGGTTGGTGCTGGTTTGACAAAATAGTCCTAAATGAAAGTAGTTTCAGAAGAGATTCAGTTATATTTGATGATTAAGAAGCGTTTTGCTCCACTCAACACCTTTTTCACTCGGATTCTAGTGTGAGTTTTTCAGCTGCTTGTGCATATAGACATTGGGTAAGAAGTTAACAATAGAACTCACCAAATTCAGTTGCCTTGCCTCTGACCCTCAGTTTAGTTGGTCACTCAAATTTTCATTGCAAGAAAAAATATCTTCCCTCTCTAGCTGGATATTGACATGGCCGTGCTGTGTAGAACTGATTTTGACACACGGTCGGTATAAGTGGATGATGATATGGTGAAGTTCATACATTTTAATGTGGTCCATGTTGCTTAATATAATGTCCCTGTCAAAACCTTCCAGGATTTTTAAGGGCTCACGTTTGATAAACTTATTCTAAAATAAAAATTGGTCAGTGTTTTCCTTATTTTCTCTAACGAGGGTATATCAGTGGCACTTCGCCCCATAAAGCATATGCTTAATGAAACACAGCAAACTGTTGAAGTTGCCTTCCAGATCATTTCAGCATATTTAACTTCAAGGTTAAGGTACGTTGACTGTGTTGTAGACAATGACACATTTCGAATATACGTAACTTTTTCTGAACTTAGTAGTTTCAGTTTTCTTTCCCCTGAAATAGCTCTAACTCTTGTCAGCATGAGGATCCTGTAGAATATTTTATACACAAATTAGAGGGGGATACTTATTTCCCTCAACCTGCTGCATATTTCTCCTTTGACCTTTAAAGCATATCAGGCTTTCATCACTCTATACAATGAAGACTAAGCTTCCACTTCATTAGTACAAGTGTTTTTGTTATATTCTTCGTTGATCCATGTACAGCTATATCTGTTTCTGAAAGGGAAGAAAGCCAGGTGCCACCTCCTGTATCATCTACACCTAACTGGCTTATTCCTACCAACTTCACGTATAATACTCTGGAAATTTTAATTAATCATTAAATGTAAGGAAGTGAGCGGAATCATATAGATGGGTTTTTTGCCTGACTGACATATCACCTGCAGTGGCTGTTAGGACTGCACAATAGCATCTGCATGCAATCTTAGCTTTTTATTCCCCAATATGATAACCCAAAGCAACTAGTACAGTGACATATGACAATGGTTTTTCTACAGTATAGTTTGGTACAGTTTCCACTATATCTTGCCCTTCCATTTTGCATCCAGCCGTGCTACTATGACGGCTCAATTTTGCAGTCATGGTAGGGACTTGATGGAATCTGCTTCCTTTTTCCTGCAAAAACTATAAAAGCAAGAAAGATGAAATGATGTCCCCAAGAACATTGTAACTGAAGGAGAGAATATCTACGGAGGGAGATTCCATCCAGGCATCAATGTGCCAAGCTGAGCTGAAGTTCCATGAAAAGAAGTAGCAAAGTTTTTTTATATAGAAAGAAGAGGTAGAAAAGGAAGGCTCAATTTTTGTTCAGAGCATTAATATTGTCCATCTATAAATGACTTCCGAGGCTCCTATGGTCTTCAAGTCAGATTGATCATCTATCTATTAAATTATAAATATAGCTAAAAAACACCGCATTTGCTTTGTAGATATAGAAATTACCACGTTAATCAAAAAATAAGAAAATATTTCTACCATTAGATCATGGTTGGTCTAGATTAGAACATCTGAGATTTAATTGAGATCCTACCACATTGCATAATGTGAGGCTACAAGCATAATAAAAATGTCTCTGATTTTAACCCCCCACAAGTGAATCTGCCACATGTCCTTAAAAAAGAAAAAGAAAAAGAATTCACCGCATATCACACTAATCCCGAGGGCAACAATAGTAGTGGTGTGTCAGGTGAGATTGAGGGACGTGATGACCATAAGTGAATTTGAGAGCAGAGTATCGGTGGTATCAGGGATGATCGAGCGACGCGATGACCACAAGTGAGCTCAAGAGCATGTCAACTGATGAACATAAGGATAGTGATGTCTAGAGTGACGAGCGAGGATAAGGGAGGAAGTAGCTATAGGATAGCTTTAGCACGGCAACGGACAAGCATGAAGGCAACTATGCTGGTGTTGTCAAATGAGTTTGCAGGGTAGTAGTTGGCAAGCTCTCATAGGCATTGTAGGCTTGGGTCACCCAATGTGGAGTAGAAAGGAAGGAGATCATAGGGTAGAGATGGAGAAATGAAAAGAATATTGTCATTTTTGGAATTAAGTTTGGATAAAGTGCTTTAGAATAGAATAAAGGTAACTTTTGATGTTGTTAAAAATGAGCCGGTCCTTTCGTTACTATATATCTAACCTAATAGATTCTATAGAACCAATTTGTCCATAATAAATATTCAATTGAGTTACATTGAAATGTCCAATAATTAATCGTAGTACACATCAAATGTGTAAGGCCTGATTTTTGTCACATTGAAGAATCCTATTTTAATTAAAAACCAAAAACTTGTATCTAGTTTTATATACCAAAAATCCTCAAATTCTGTCGTTTATTGAAATACCAAACCCTGAGGTAAAAATCTTTTGAGCTTCGACACTAATTATCCTCTCCTAAATTTAATTTAACTTTTGAGTCATTCTTGAAACTTTGGCTCTTCAAAAATTCCTAGGGTTAAATTGTCTAATTTCAAAAATTTCGATCGTACTAACAAATAATTTCTTCCCATCTCCAAAATCTAAATTTCAATCTCGAACTTTGACCTCTTGATAAAAATATTCACAACCTACTTAATATTTTTTTTCTAAAACCTTGTTTATTTCCCTCTAATTTATTTTCTTTCTCCTACCATAGAGATGCATGCACGTACTTCTTTTTTTTCTCTACACTTTACCTCCCTACCAAACTAAATTATGTCCAGTTACCTTTCCACACTCTAAGCAATAGCCAACCTAGGTACACATTTCACCTATTATTTCCCACGTTTAATCACAAGCAGAATAAAGCAACAATATACATGCAACCGCCACTCTATCCACGGGTCTTCATCACCATACCATCACACCACACACCATGCAGTCAATAAACAACTCACACACCATCTCTCATCCTCTAGTCCATCTCTGAGCCATCACTGTCAAAGTCAATATGTTTCCACCGACACGTCCACCCCAAGAAAGGAGCAGAGGAGAAGACAAGCTTACAAGCAAAAAATGCATTCTTGCAACACCATCCTCCCTCTGCGCACACGCAAGACAGTTGAAAATGCGCACATGCACCGACCATGTCGCTTCTCGGCTTGTCACAAAGCGTCGGAGACGTCCACAACACACTCGCTCCTCCTCACTTCCACCCCGCCAAGAAACATCCACAGACCTATCTACTAGTTGCATGGCTTCTAGTAGAACCCGAGAAACTAAATATTTATCGTTCCACCATAGTGGTACTATGATACTTAGGCCCTTTGGATGTATATGTATATCCATACCATACTTTATTTTATATTATAAATATATGTGCTGATTGTCATAACGGAAAATATAAGTTGTGAAAGTTTATAAAATCTAACTCATGGGAATCAGCGGTTTTGAAAAATAAAAATGTTTTATAGGAAAACTTACAGTGTGAATCCTCTCCTGTGTAGTTTAGTTTTATAGTCACGTATAAGGACTGATTTCTTTGGTAAATTTATTCGAGCATAAAACAATACAACCACACAGACAGTATGGGATACCTCTGATAGAGTAAATAGCTAAAACATAGGTGTTTTTCATGTTAATAGATAAGAAACATCAAGATAGAAAAACAAATACATTCTCCTAAGATGAAAGTTTATTTTAATCATGAGATGTGGTTGGTGCTATTCGGTGTGTCCGGAGTGGACGAGAGACTGAAACTTGTTTTTAGAAAGTGGCCTAACTGTGTAACATGGGATGTCTCTATGTTGGTTATGAAAAAGACTTATAGTGAGCTCTATGTCAACTATGTATTGATCCATATGTAATAGATAAAGTAGGATACTCATGACGTGGTATAAACACTATAGAATTTAATTAAACTATTTAAATAATTATGTCCATGATCACAGGCTAATGTGAGGTGTTTCTCATACTCGTAGATTTGTTTTAAAAATATATTTGATAAATTAGTTTGAGTTAAAAATATTTTTAATAACTGGTTTGTCAAAATGCAGTAGTGTAGGGACGGGGTGTGACAAAATGCATGTTTTAAAATTTGGATAAGAAATGAGATAGAAATAAAATTTTAAACGTGCAGTAATAGCTTTCTAATCACTTCTGAGGTCTGACTGTTTTCACTAAATCTAACTTACTTATTTTGTTAGTATTGAGTCGGGCATTGCTTACTTTATTTAGCTATCTCAAAGCTAACTTTATGGTTTATCAGTAGGTAATTATTCTCCTTTCTCTTCTGATGACCGTATTTTCGAGGGCCATCCAAAAGCTTTTCAAGATCTGCCCCCCGTTTTATTTTGCTCTGAATCACCATGTCTTCACTTTTTTCCGAGAGAACTTTCCTCTCATCATTAGAAGGAATATGTGGTTATCACTCAATTGGCACTATCAATTACATCCTGTTCCTTTCAAAAAGGAGATTTTTATGTTCATAAACGCGTAGAAGTGAAAAACCTTCACCCTTACTCCAACAAATGGTTCACAGTATCTTTCAGAAAAACATGTATTCACTGTAATTGGTTGCCAGATCTATCATCAGTGTCCACAGAGTAATAGAATATCGTTGCCACCTTGTCGACCTCTCTGTCCACAAGCAAAAGTCTAATGAATATCGTTTCACGTCCTCATCCTACTGCCCAATCTTGTTTTTTAAAATCGGAAAGCAACACTGGCCACTCTTACCGATCAAGAATCTCTATCCTCTTGCCACATCAGGTCATCTCCTAATCAATTTAATCTTGACTAGTGTAGTACAAGCAAAGCCATTACTGCGACTGCGGCTTGGAGCAACAAGGACGTCGATGCCGTAGCCGTGCCATCGACTTCACCGGTGGCCAAGCTTGCCAGCCATGAGTCGACCTCAAGATTCGCGTCCTTGGGCCTCGGCGACGGGCCATTGCTCGATTTCTGGCTGCAAGAGATATTGTCAATTGCTTTGGTCAGAATGTCACATGACTACATGTTGATGAACAGAAGATTAATGATATCAATTATGATGCAACATAGGCAAGAATCAAGGATGGTTAGTGGGTTCGTGAGAGATTCCAAGCTCTCTTTTTTTCTTGATTTTTGGGTGATTTTTGTCCAGTTAGGCATGGGAAGCTTTTAGATCGACAGCCACTAGCAATGCGCGGGGACTGATGACCATACAAGGTGGGGAAGGAACAAAGGTGAAGGCGGCAAAGGAAGAGAGGAGAACAATTTAAAGCTAGCAGAGCCCTCCTCGTTTCTCTCTCAGTTTATCCTTGTCTAGCTCTGTCACTCCCCCTCTCCTTTCTCCATCTCAGTTTGATGCTCCTTTTGTCAAAAATGTATTTTCTAAGTAATCCGGAAGATGCTCATATTCTCCAGCCATTATGTCCGTCCGTGTTTCGTCTCTGGGCCATCGCCGTTTGCATCCTCAGTTGATAGAGGAAGAAAAGCCCTAAACTTGACAGTTTTTTCAATTATGGAAATTAATCCAGTCTCTATGTTAAGATGTATCTAGCGACTGTTCAACCACAGGACAACTAATCTATAAAAAAAGTCTATTAAGTGTAGGCTAGGATTAATCTACCCAATTAAAATTACTATGCACGTTGACTTTTTTTTTGGTGTGTGTGAGGAGACAAGTGAACTGTTTGATGTGATGATTATGTAAGGAGAAATTTTATGGTCCATAGGAAAATACCATATAGGATATAAAAATATAATACATATCCGTATCTCCTTAAGAATAGTAAAATCCATCAACCTCCGTAAATGCAGTCGAAAATCAACATGGGAGATGGATATATGAGCATATGACAATGAACACGCAAAGTAAAGTGAAGAGGTAAAAACTGTAAAAAGCTGGCCACCTGTTGGGGTTGCCGGGGCGAGGACAGAAAGTGATGGAGTAGTCGGTGCCGCCGGCGCAGGTGAAGGTGGACGTCGCGTCGTCGTAGGCGTAGCTGTAGGATCGCGGGCACGCCGTCTTGAACATCTGCGAGTACACCGACGGGTGGCACGTGTCCGGGTTGCCGTACAGCCCGCTGCAGCAGTACTCCGGCGTACCGAACGCCTCGCACGCGCTCCGGCAGGCCTGCCCTTGGCCGGCCTTCAGCTCGGCGGGGCACCGCTGGTTGAGGTCCACGACGCACCCCGTCGCCGGGCACCCCGACGCTGACGCCGCCTCCACCACCATGGGGAGGTTGTACCCGTCCACGAGGCTCACGTCGTAGTAGTCCTTCCCGCCGCTGCCGTCCAGCGTGAACTCCACCAGCGTCGCAGGCGGCGCGGCGCCGGCGCCGTGGCACTCCACCTCCCCGGACCCGCAGTCCCCCGTCGCGCACGCGCCCTTGCCGGACCCGTCGAACGCGCACCCCGTCCTCGCCCAGAACCTCCCCGACCACCCAGCCGGCGCCGTCAGCGACCGCGTCTCCCCCGCCCCCAGCGGGAACCCCGTCGTCTGCAGCGCCGAGCTCCCCGAGTTGGATAGCACCCCCGGCCACACCGTGCCGCCGCACCGGTTCGTGAACGTGAACGTCACGCCGACCACCAACCCTGCACAGGCACATATGCCATGATCGATCATTCATCAACCAAACCATCGTCAGCTGAACAAACAAGAACATCACCATTGTCAATCTCAATACCTTGAAACAATGAGAAAATGACGAAAACCAGATTAGTAATCGTGATTGAAGAAGCCATTGTGACAGCGATAAATTCTAGACCGAACCCAATTCAAAATTCAAATGCGTGTTACTTTGGAGCAGGGATAGACAAGAAGTGATCAATTATGGCAGAGTGGGAGCAAGGTGAGAGAGTAGGGCTGGCTTCTTCAGCTGTCTAAGCTAGCTTGCTTGGCACACCTGGCCCTTTTTATAGGTTACAACTCTCGATGACTTCCAAACCAACTCCCCTGTTTTTTTTTTCTTGGAGAAGGGATTTGTTAGGTTCAAAACTAGTGGCATAGAATAACTCGCCACCTATCGCTATTGAGCTAACACAAAGCATGATGAATTTCGATAGAACTCGACTCTAAATAGAGATTTCTCAGTGAAATCGTATTATCTAGCTCTCATGCATAATGATATCCCTAATTTAAACAAGTGTCCTTGGAAATTTAGGATACCACTGAAGGCTAAATTTTTTTTCTTTGGTATTTATGCCACGGAGTGTGCTAACAAAAGATAGTCTTACTAAAAGGAATTGGTAAGATAGTCAGACTTATTGTTTTTTCATAAAAATAAGACAATTAAACATCAATGCCATTTTGCGTATTCAGTTTGGTCCATTATTAAAGTGGTGTCTGGTCTTGTCCCATCTTATAGTGTTTCACATACATTTGGTCAATGGCTTTGGGGGTTTAAGATGATCTAAAACTATATCTCTACTATGTGTTGGTCACTGTGATTATGCAGGAATGATAGTCTTTGAAAAAAAGTTATATCATCTACTTTGCATGTTATTTTCGTAATTATCCATTGGCTACACACGTGGGTTATACTTCAGAAGCTGAGTGCACGGAATTTAGTTGTTAAGGCATGTTAACAATTGGAACAGGTGGTCAAGGAAAGCTTTACTCAGATGCATGAGTGGAGATCTAGTCTTAGGATGGATGATTACTAATACTTTATGCTTTCTTTTTGCATCTTTGAGGGTGTGTGTTTGGATGCATTCATTTTAGCTATACAGAGGATTGTATCATCTCGATGTAATTGACTGAAATTAATAAAAAAAAGGGTTTATTATCTAAAAAAACAGCTCTGGATGATGTCGTCACTCAGCAATTATAAGGATATTTGGAATTGCATACTTTCCCTCCTAATTTACTTATTCCCTTGCCTTTATTTTTTTTCTTTTTCTCGAAAAAAAACTCAAAACAGAACGGAGCAGAGTACATGGGATCGAAATGAAATGCTTTCTTTGAAAGGAAGAGGCAGCAGAGCACGGGGGTAGAGCCGGAGAAGACGAACCCTGCCACTGCTGATGTTGCTGTGGAGGGCTTTGGGGTTGGTCCATGGCCCATCCATCGTTCGATCCTTCGTTTTCTCGGCGCAATACCACTGCGAAACTGGTGATCACTTGCCATCCATCGATCTTTGGAGGTGACCTCACCGTCGTCGCAGGCAGGGCGGCTCCGTTGCTGCTGCGTTTTGGGCGTGGCGGTCGCTCGCTTGTCGTGCTTCTCGTGCTTCTCGTGCTTGTCGTGCTTCTCGTGCTTGTCGTGCTTCTCGTGCTTCTCGTGCTTGTCGTGCTTCTCGTGCTTGTCGTGCTTTTGCCTGTCTGTGTGTGCGATCCGTCGGTTTGCAAGATTGTTGATGGTAAGTGCGTGGCGAATGTGGCCAAGCAAGATCGTTGAAGAAACGGGCCGACTGATCTCGACCTTCCGTTTCTGCTGCTGCTGCGGCTGCTGAAGACGAGGAGAAACGACAGGTTTTGCATGGTGTTCAATTCAGAGTTTCTCTCTGATCCAGGAACCAGGATCACACGTTTCAGGTTCCGAAAATGTTAGGATGGATGCCCCGACCTGTCCTGATAATAAAAACGATCTGCATCTTCGACTTCTGCCATAAGACACATGGCTATAAGTTTGTTTAGATAAAAAAAACATTGAGTAATGGGACAAACTCCCAACTCGTTATTTATTATTGATTAGCGTTAAATCATAAAGATTTTAGCCAGTAATTATAATTGCTCACAGTGGGATAAAAGACCTTTGGCTATTAATTTTAAAAATATAGCACCATTACATATAGTATGATATAGTATGCTACTCATTCTATGGCAGCATCTTAGAGTCAATAGAAAAATACTTAGATAATTATTTACCATTAAAAACTTTATCATGTGACCTCACATTGACCAACATATGACACTAGCTCCAATTAAAATCATGTTTTTAATAGACCTAGTTATTTCTCTAAGTCAATTATCAAAAGCAGACCTGTCCCTATCTAAATTGGCTTATCTTCCTCTCAGCTCCAAAGAATCTGTGTTTCTCCCTGCAAAAAAGAACAGAAAGTAAAAAAGAATCAGTTTGTGCAGAAGTAATTATTCAGGTAGAAATAATGTAGGTAAAATTGCTTGCACTGAGACCAAGCTAGATTCAGCAGGTCGAGACATCACAGCGGTACGAATCATTTTCCGGACGAGTCGGCGTTGCACTAATCACGTCGATGGTGCAGTGCAATGCTGGATCAATCGTTAGATTAGATAGATCTGCTGCTTTCTGTGTGTACTAGAGGTAGCAACAGCAGCAGCTAGATAATTTGAACGCTTCTGTGATTAGTCCAGGTCAGCCAGCCGGTAACGACGACGCAGCGTGCGAGATTGCTCTAGGCGAAAGCTACCTGCAGCTTTCCACAGTGTAATTCTAGCTAAGTAACATTAAAGCTCATGCTTGATATTCTGCAATGCACTGTGCTTACCATTCATCTGACAATGATATGTTCCCAACTTGTAATAAGTCGAGTAGTTACATCAAGCACCAATTCGGTCTTGTCGATTACAGCCAGCTGCTTCAGTTAACTAGCTTTAACAGTTACGTTATGCAGGAAAAGAAACCTCCCTCACATATAGGTGATAGATAGTATTTCAATTTTGAGTTAATAGGAAATGTTATGTGAAATCTTGTATGAACTACTCCCTAGTTGCACTTCTACAGGTAAAATGGACATGGGTTAACATAGATTAACTGACGGCGATAACAAAAAGGAAGAAAAACACTTATGTGATAGCATTTCATAGAACTTACATTCATCAATAGTTGCAGGATAGATCATTTATCAATAACAAAACTTAGAACTCCAACAGGTAACAAGAATAATGTTTTAATTAGTTGAATCACACGTGGGTAGCTGGTAGGATCAGGTATTGAGCATATATAAGCGTGATGTTGGTGACTCTACACACCACTTGGATCAAATCTAGAAGACCAAATTAAACTATATGGAATGCTTGATCTTTGTCAAACCTAAGAATGGACATGGGCTGGTCTATTTTTTTACGAAGGTAACGAACTTGCAGAGTTTCAGGTAGCCATTCCATCCAACTAACCTGACGCCGATTCCGGCCGTTTTGCTTTCACTGATCAATCAATCGCTGTAGAGCAAATGGCCAACGAGCGAAGGTCGATCAGAGTCAGACGACAATTTTCTTCAGGCGGAAGCAAAAGGAACAGAACGATGAAGAACATTCCGCGTACCAACCTGCAGCAACCTCGGCAGAGTACACAATGCTGCCGTGTAAAGCGTACAAGGTGATCTACACTTATATCGGACAAGAGATCAGCCCACTAGCTACCATATATCTCATCTCTCCAATGGCCTCTTTTTCTTCGTCGTCTCGCCCTGCAGTATTTACTTTTTCTTCAGGCCTTTTTCGTCTTCATCATCTTCTCTATCACAACAAGAAAAGGCATAGGAGAAGACGAGATGGATGGGTAGGCGTCAGTGCGTCACCTTCCACTGTTGTCGTACTACATTGGCACTGCCAGGGACCAGCCATGCGGGAGTCCACCATGGCGATGGTCACCGCTAGCTCCCAACTTTTCATTCGCTTCGTTCTTTAATTCATTCTGTCTCAGTGTGTCTCTGCAGAGGTGATATACTTCGCTTGCCAAGGAGGAGAAATGGGGCATGGTGGTTGACAGATTTGACGACCTCGAAACAGTCATCAGCTGTAGGCTGTTGCTGTGATGGATTGATATGAATCCCTGTGTTCTTGGATGCATGCTTGGCCCAGGAGGGAATGGATCAAATAGTCGTGGATGCAATGAGGGGCTGAAAGTGCGCATGCTTTTTCTGCATGCTTTTTGCCAACCTTACCACAATTTTACTTGACCTTGCATCGTTCCACGTAAGTGAGGTCAATGTGCTAGTGCTGTTGAGGTGGAGATCATGCGTGTTAGACCACTGGACTTAGTATATATATAGACCCGATCCTTCTATATAAAGTTAGGGTCTTAGTCTTACTGTATACTATACTACTATATGGTATCAGAACAGATTTAGACATCCTCGACGTACTAGCATCGTCTTACCGGTGAGCCGACGCATTCTCTCCGTCGTAGATCTTCTCCTCCGGTATTCCTCATCTGTTTTCTTGTCTTGGCTCTCATCCTCCATGTCCCCTCCACAGATGACCTTCTTCTCCTCCACCGCCTTCTCACCCCTTTCCACCACGTAACAAGGAGACGGCCTCTATCCGTCTTCTCATCTCGTTCAGACCCGCCTTAGCTTTTCTCTTGCTTCAGCGTATTTTCCCCTCTTTCGACGCCGGCGCATCTTTGCGCTTGATGTCTCTATCGGTTGGACCTGTCCGCTCTCCATCGGCTGGAACTCTTTCTCGGTTCCTGTTTTTCCGACACGCTCACCTGCTCCCGAATATGAAACTTCTCCACTCGCGTCCAAGCCACTCCGTCGTGTCCACATGTCCGTGGACATGAATTTCTGTTTCCCGGACGCGAACCTCCTTTCTTCGCATCCATGACTTCTCCTATTTTTCACGTCCGCCCCACTCCGTTGTGTCCACGGGTCCACGGACGTGAAACCTCCTTTCATGGACGCGAACTCTCTCATGCCCATGACCAACCTACTCTCTCACACTCATGACCTACCTACTTTGCCACCCATTCCTCGCTCAACTACTCCGCCACCTACTCCCATCGGCTAACCACTCTCATCGGCCACCTACTCTCATCGGCTACCCACTTTCATCGGACACCCGACTCTCCTCATCGACTCACTACCCTCATCGGCTTATCACGCCCCGTTAATCTCTCGTCATGACCACCGAATCGGCTCTTAGTTTCGGCACTCTTCCAGTCGCCGGATCTCTTCCGGCCATCAACGCTCCTGACCATAACTCACGCACCACTTCGCCGATGTTCTCACCACCTTACACCGTCATCAACATGAAATCTCACATTCCCATCTCTCTTAACCTCAATGCCAACTATTTCAAGTGGGTATTCTTCTTTAAATCCTTATGTGAAAAGTTCGGCCTTCGTTCCCACCTCGACCCGATGATCCCCAATAGGACATCACCGAGTGCTGCATGCGCAGCTGGCTGCTTGGCTCGATCGATGACTCTGTCCTCGACCTTGCAATGGACAACACCGACCCCCCGGGATCCCTGAGTGGCCATCGAGCAGATCTTCCATACCAACAAACAACCACGTGCTATCTTCCTCCTTAAAGAATTCCACTCCATGATACAAGGAGACTCATCTGTCTTCTCATACTGCCAATGCCTAAAGGTCAAGGCCGCTACCCTCCATGATGTCGGTCATCCTATGGCCAACTCACAACTCGTCCTTGCCCTCCTGCAAGGACTTAACCCCCGCTTCTTAAACACCGCCGATAACATCGCCAACTCCACACCTCTTTCCACGTGCGTCCGAGCCCATGACATTCTAGTTCTTAAAAAACTTCACCTAGCCAACGACGAGAAGACTAGGGCCCACACTGTTCTCCTCGCCGCAGCCAATCATGGCTGCTCCAATCCCATCGGCTGCCGACCACCGTGCGCTGCTACCACCTCTCGCGGCTTTGGTAGCCACGGTTTTAGCCATGGCAACAAAGCACGCGCCGGTGGCAATGGTAAAGGCAAGGGCAAGAGCTGGAGCGATCCGATGCAACCGCACCCTACTCCTGTCCCTACCCTGTCTGCCAGTCTCATGGGTCCGTGGCTTTGCTACAACCTCTGGGTACCTCAACCCTAGCTACGTAGTCCCATCGGCTGGTAGCTAGGGGTCCTCAGCGTCCATCCTCAGGCCCACCTGGCATCGGTTCCCGTCCAACCGCCTCAGCCGATCCTACAGTCACCACCCACCCAGTTGGTTCCCTTGTGGAACCAAGCTGGCCTCGTCACCGCCCTCAATCAGATGACGCTCCAACCCTAGCACCCTTGGTGCTGGACTCTGGTGTGTCATTCCATATGACATCGTCAGACGGTATACTACTCTCTCACCATCCATCGTCCTCCACTTTCGTCACCATCGGCAATGGGCACTCTTTCCCTATCAAATGCCACGTTGACTCCCTCCTGTCTACACCCACAGCCAATTTTTCACTTCGTAATGTCCTTATCGTCCCCTCCCTCATCCACAACCTACTCTCTGCCCGCCAATTCACCAAAGATAACAATTGCTCAATTGAATTTGATGCTTTTGGTTTCTCTGTGAAGGATATCCTGACCTGACGCGAGATGTTTTGATGCAATAGTAGCGGCGACCTCCTGTGGCATCCATCTCCGTCTCTCCTGTCCCTACACCTCTCCCTAAAATGACAAGGTCGAATGTCTTCTTCGAACACTCAACAATATCAGTAGCACTATACTTCTTCATGCCCATCTACCTGTATCCTATTGGGCTGAAGCACTAACCACCACGACCTACCTCCTCAATCGGCGCCCTTACTCTTCCGTTCGTCACAACATCCCCTACACCCTTTTGTACCACAAGACGCCCGACTAATCTCACCTACGTATCTTTAGGTGTCTCTGCTATCCCAACCTCATCACCACCGCCCCTCACAAACTTGCATCCCGTTTCACCGTCTGCATTTTCCTTGGCTATCCCTCATCCCACAAGAGATATCGATGTATCGATCTCTTCACCCATCAGATCATCGTCTCTCGCCATGTCGTCTTTGATGAGACCTGCTTCCCCTTCGGTTTACTTAATCTCGGACCCTTGTCTGGCGATCTCGACTTCCTTCTAACCAACACCTTACCATCCTGGCACCCTCCATTGATGTCACCTCCGTACTCCCCATCAGCCGCTCCTGAGGACTTCTTGCCCAACTATCCCACTCCTCTCCGCTCTGATGCCACTCACATCGGACCT
Source organism: Oryza coarctata (assembly GCA_030770085.1). Taxonomy (NCBI): domain Eukaryota; kingdom Viridiplantae; phylum Streptophyta; class Magnoliopsida; order Poales; family Poaceae; genus Oryza; species Oryza coarctata. Next base: position 14,486,515 of record CM061479.1, on the reverse strand, counting down.
CCATCGGCCCTACCACCCTCATCGGCTCCCCAACCTCCATCGGCTCAGGCTGATATTGTCTCACCCCCATCGACCACACCAACTCCATCGGCTACTCAGCCTCTATCGGTTCGCTAATACCTATTTGCTCATCAACCTCCATCGGCTCACCAACCCCTATCGGCCCCTCACCCTCCGTCGGCTCAGGCTGACCTAGTTCAGCCCTTTCCTCGAACATACAGTCACCGATCCCGAGCCAATACCACCCTCCCCCTTCCATCCCTACCCCACCTCTAATGCTACCATTGGCTCATGCGAACTCTACTGTCTCCTCCTCCTCTCATATGATCACTCGATCATAAACCGGATCACTCCGCCCTACCAAGCGCTACGGACTCTCCGTAATCCATTGTACCATCTCACCCATCCCAGCGACTCATCGTTCAGCCTTGTCCGATCCTCAGTGGCGCGCGACTATGGCCGATGAGTACAAGACACTTATGGATAACGAGACCTGGCGCCTCGTCCCTCGTCCTCCCGGTGCTAACGTTTATGACCGGTAAGTGGATCTTTAATCACAAGTTCCACTCCGATGGATCGCTTGCTCATTACAAGGCACGTTGGGTAGTTCGTAGTTTCTTCCAACATCTTGGTGTTGACTACGATGAAACCTTTAATCCCTTCGTCAAGCCCACTACCATTCGGGTTGTTCTCACTCTCGTTGCCTCACGTTCTTGGCCAATCCATCAGCTCGACGTAAAGAATACATTTCTTCACGACCATCTGACGGAAACGGTCTACTGTCAGTAGGCTCTAGGCTTCGTCGACCCATCTCATCCCGACGACGTCTGCCTCCTTCAGTGATCTTGGCCTCAAACAGGCCCCTCGGGCTAGATACCAGCACTTTGCTACCTATCTTCGGCACATCGGCTTTGTGGCCTCCGTCTCCGATACGTCCCTCTTCGTCCTTCACACCGGAAACACCACTACCTACTTTCTCCTCTATGTCGACAACATCGTTCTTACGGCGTTCTTGATGACTACCCTACAGCACATCATGGCCCGACTCCACTCAGAGTTTGCCATGATCGATCTAGGTCATCTCCATCACTTCTTTGACATCTCTGTCACACGCTCTCCTCACGGATTGTTTCTCTCCTAGCGCTAGTATGCCATCGATCTTCTCCAGCGTGCGGGCATGGTCGAATGTCACTCCACCGCCACTCTCGTCGACATTCGCACCAAGCTCTCTGCCACCAATGACTCTCTCATCACCGACCCTTCCTAGTACCAGAGTCTTGCTGGTGCCCTCCAGTACCTCACACTCACACAGCCCGATCTCACCTATACCGTTCAGCAAGTGTGTCTCTTTATACATGCTCCGCGTGAACCTCACCTTGCGCTGCTTAAACATATCCTTCGCTACATAAAGGGCACACTATCCATCGGCCTATATCTCAGCTCTAGCCCCATCGACTCTCTCACCGCGTATTCTGACGTGGACTGGGCGGGTTGCTCCGACTCCCAACACTCTACCTCCGGCTATTGCATCTTACTCAGCGACACTCTAGTCTCTTAGTCCTCCAAGCGCCAGGTCTCAGTCCAGCGCCGAAGCTGAGTATCGCGCCGTTGCTCATATCGTCACCGAGTGTTGTTGGCTTCGCCAGCTTCTCTAGGAGCTCCATACACCTATCACTTCTATGACCGTCGTCTACTGTAACAACGTCAGAGACATCTACATAACCGCCAGTTCATCATCAACACACGAAGCATATAGAGATTGACATTTACTTCGTATGTGACAAGATCATGCTAGGACAAGTTCAGGTGCTCTATATATCGTCAACGCACCAGTTCACCGATATTATGATCAAAGACCTATCCGTATCTTTGTTCACCAGTTTTCGCTCTAGTCTCTACGTCCGTTTCTCTCTCACTATGACTGTAGAGGGTGTTAGACCACCACTTATAGATGCGACTTCACTAGGTCTCAGTCTTACCCTTCTGTAATGCGTCGAAGTCACCTCGACTCCTACGTGCGACGGCCGGCCGCGCGCTGATGTTCAAATTAATCTTGATCTCGATCTAGTGCTAATCAAAGAATGCATGCATTGCATGCAGAGCACTAGGTAGTAATGGTGGTGGGCTCATGCGGCGACGGCTGCGTCTGTCAATGCCATGTCAAGCAAGGAGAGGAAAGGAAGTCAAGTTGCAAATATGCTAAAGAAAAGGGAAGAGAAGGGTACTACGGTGCATTGCATATTTGCATTTTGCATCCTCACCGCCTGGCTCTGGCTGGAAAAAGATGGGAAGATTTAGGGAGGCTCTTTTCGCCGAGATATAAAGCGAACGATCGATCATGTCTGCCATGTCAGCAATGCATATTGCCAGCCGCTTTGCACCTATGCACAGCCCTTGACGCCGTGGCCAATTTCATTTCTAGCTGCTGCCGCCGTGGTGGTGGGGCCTGCGGGGCCGTCATCATGTTAATTTTAGTTATCTGCTCTACGTCTCCTTTTGTTATTTCCTGCTCTTTGCCATGGATTAATCATATAGGACAGTCCGAGATAATCTTAGTTATTAGTAGATTCTAATCCTCAAAGGCTACTTGACAGCTGAGTGCTTGCCTCTCTCTCTTTTATCCTGTATGTTGTGATTACCAGCTTTTTATATGGAGATAAGGGGTTTTACAAATAGTTTATAAAAAATATTGCAATATTTTTAACATAAAATAAATATAGTAGCAAAATATATTTAATATTAAATTTAATGAAACTAATTTAATACTGTGAATGTTGCTATATTTTCTTACTAACTTAATCAAAATAAAAAAAGTTTAATAAAAGTCAAAACATCTTGTGATATTAAATGGAAGGAGTTATTTTATCTGGAGTAAAATACATCATTGATACTGCAACTTGTGAGGTAAAGGCAATTTAATCACCGATCTCGTAAACGGCTCAAACGAGTCACCGTTTTATTTCAGGGAGCAAATAATCTTGTCTAACAGGTACGTACCACGTTGGTTGTTCGCTACCAAGATCCATAGAAAATTAAGCCAGCGGTCCAATTTTTTTTCCAATAAAGCTATCACGTAGTTATTTTAGTGGATTTAATCGGTTAAGTTTTGTGTGCGCTATGCCACACAACAGTTCGGGTGAACTTGACGACGGGATCATTCTGAGTGGTAAGAGAGTTGGCAGCAAATGATCTCGTCCTTGCTAGTACCGGCAGAGGATAGGGGTCCTTACAAGTTCGATCCCTTTGGTTCACATTAGAATAGATGCATATAGTGAAGTAGATGTAGTTGAGCTGGTTAAGTTATTTATGATGTAAACTGTTTATCTGAGTTTAAATATAGGTGATTGTATTTACATATAGACAGCGTACAGCGTCAAGGAGTAGCAATCCCAAGATATAAATGATGGTACGCATATAACAAAATAAATCATTCCAACACTAATATTAATTTTATACCTACCAATGTCGGTACAGATACAAACCCTATGGTAACAAAATAAATCATTACAACATTAATATTAATTTTATACATTTATATGATGCCACTTCAAATAAACCCTGAATGAACAATCTTCAGACAAATCAGCAGTAGCAGAATAACGACGCAGCTAGAGCACCAAATCATAAGCAATGTCTTGGGTCTAGAGACGAAACATTAGTCTTCACAATCTTCGACCTAGACTTACAAATGAAAGAAAAACAACAATAACAGGGGGTGAGTAATTTCGTATTCCGCAAGTCACTGAGAATGTGAGTATACAAGTATATATGAAATTAGAGCTAGGGCTCCCCTCCACTGCTCGTGTGGCACAGTGTGGCACCACATCACCACCTCTAGGAAGCCAAGGGACGTCACGTGTTAGCCCAACTCAGGACACATGGCACTCAGGCTCAAACGGCATAATGAACGGATGGGCATTCCTAATCAGACTCTGTAGGTGCAAGCTCAAGGGATCTAGAGCTCACGGACTTAGAACTCCTAATCAAAAACCCTGCCGAGTGGTCCCTATGTGGGGTCCCGAACTCTAGGCACCTAGGCTGAAAGGGTGGCAAACCCGAGCTTGGAGAGCCGGCAGGAGGTAGTTGTACCTAATCCACGTTTAATGTGATTGGACAAGGCGTCGTGCTCTATCTACCCTCACTCGTGACGATTCAACGTGTATCTACCCGTTGAAAACTTTGAACTAGATCGACAAGATGGAGGCTAACACGCCGGCCCTCGTCACATTTGAGTACACTTGTAGGCCATGGCATGCTCATAGGGGAAAGGCATGTCAGGAAACATGTTTAGCGACCAAGCCATTCGCTTGGCCTATCACTTTTTACCTACATTCTAGATACCCTATTAGATAGGCCCAAGGACGGTGTACGTAATCATGAGCCATACCTGGCTCATTATTTTTTTCTGTCCATGGGCAAAGAAGGCGAGACGAAAGCGGTGGACACGAGGCCGCATACCTAACTACTATACGTGGGGATCCACCGGGTCTTCCATTCCCTTTGTTTGGCCATATGGCACCCATAAGGGAAGGACCGTGTCCACCAGAGGAGGAGAAAACAAAAAAAGAACAAGTAACCTCCCCTAACTGTTAAAAAGTATTTTAATAAAAATTGTAAATTTTGGCCTTTTGTGCCTATGGTTTGTCAAATATCTCAATTTTTATCACATGTTGAGATTTCAAAAATCCTTAACAAAAATCTCTGCCAATATTTGAATTATGAGGTTCGACTTTAAAATCGACCTCTCCTTTGAAAATTTCTTCCAAGTCTTTATTAAATTTTGATTTTAAAAAATCCATGTTGAACTCCTCAAAATTTCATTTATATGAACCTCTCTAAATTCCTTATCCATTAGGTCCCTATATTTAGAGATTCAAAACCAAAATTTAAATTCAATTTCAAATGTTTCCTTTTCCCTTCTTAACACACTCTCCGTCCATCTACCTCACAAATATTCAAAGACCCCCTTTTATTCTACTCCTTGGATTCTCTAAATTTCTCTAAGTCTAGTAATCAAATTTAAATCTGATTCCGAATATCAAATCCACTTTAAAATTCATTCAAAATCCTCTCAAATCTTAATCCTAAAAACCAAGGAAAAAAATCTTAAAAACTATTGTTATAATTAGGCCACCTCCTTCCTTTTTTTTCTCTTCCCCACTCTTTTCCAGGCCAGTCCAATCCCTTCTGGCCACAACCAGCCCACCTCCTTACCGCGCCTTCCCAACACCCCCTTATCTTTTTTCTCTCTTAGGGCCACGCCTGCTGACCCATCTCTCTCGCACGTGGCCACTTGCATAGTCGCACCCCTACCTATCACTCTCGCCCGCGCTACCCATGTAATCACTCTCTCTACCTAGGCCTGCTTGTTAGCCATCACCTCCATCCCGTGCAATCATCACCCTTACCTCATCCCACACAAGCGCATGGCACATGCTCGGCGAATTGCTAGTCGGCTAGCACACCTGCATCGTCCTCATGTACAGTGGCCCTACTCTCACGCCCACATCCGCCATGCCACAACACGTCATGCCACCCCATAGCTCCTACACGTGAATCCCGCTGCACCAAGCCAATTAGCACACCCGCGCCATGGCCCAACCGTGCCAAGTGTCCTGCCGCACAGCGCCAAGCAGCCCATGACTTTAAAGTCATATCACTTTTTTATTATTTGATCCTACTTTATAATTCTTGTTTATCATTAGCTACTGTAAAATAAAAAGTGATCAAAAAATAGTCTATATTAAAATTGATAAAATTAGTCTATATTAAAATTAGCATTGCATAATGGAGTTATATTAAAATTATCATAGCAAGGTATTGCGAGTATGTGTATACACTGATATGAGTCAGGTTGTGAGAATGTATGCCTAGAAAATATTTTTTTATATATAAGAGCAGGTGGCCCAATAGCTGGCACATAAAGTTAGGCCGATGTGCACGGTGTAGAGGCCCAGCTAATGTGAGGAGACGCGAGCAAGCCAAGTGCCGCAGCAAGCTAGCGCGCGCGGAGCCTAGGCCCAACAGAGCAATGATAGCCTAGTAAAGCTACAGAGTAGGGTGGTGTAGTAGTTAAGCCGAAATGATGGACGCGTGGAAGTAGGCTGACAATACGAATGTAGTCCGGTTACGCGATGTGGGCACAGCCCAAGTTAGCAATGGGCTAGCGGCGTATATAGTAGATGTCCTAGTATGCTACAATGATAGGTCACTTTTTTTCCAAAGAATTGGATAATAGAACAAATTAGATAATAGATTATAGTACTTGGGAATTTCGTGCAGAAATCTTTTGGATGATATAAAGACATATCTTATATGAAGTTAAAGTTTATAAAAGATTAGTACGGTAATTAATCTCTCTTTTTCATTCACTTTTATATATATATAGCGATCAATTTTATATTTATTTGTTTTTCTCTAAGATTTGGATTGGTTTATTTGATCTAAAATTTAGATGTGATGTTTATTTAGTGTTCTAAAAAAATTTTTGCTAGTTAATTATTTTCGGATCTTGCTTAATTAATTTCTGTCAACATGATGTTTTTCATTAATATCAAGATCTAAAAGTCCGATTGATGTGATTCTAGTTAAGTTTATTTGAAAATTTTGTCTACGTCGATCTTATATATGGTTATAATCTGTTTAGTGATGAAATAATATTTTTTTAAGTTTTGTGATTAGGGAGAAGTGTTAAATTTTATTTTTGACTTCCACAATTATTCACTCCCTCTAATTATTTATTTTAGTGTAAGGCAATCCTACCTCTACCAATTGAAAATATTTAGTATTAGAGTCCTTTCTAACATATCTTTTACCTTAGCACGTTGATACCATTTAACCTTCTCTTCCCTTAACAAATGAGACAATTTAGCAACTCTTTTATCTAAGATGTCTAGTAACTCTTTTTTCTCTTTCTTATATACACCACTAACATTTTTTGCCTAACCTTTGAAGTGTTGCCCTACCCTACAAAATTTTGCTTGCTATTTTTCCATCAGGGTGCCATCACATTCAACATTAAACCAAACCTCCTTAACCATATCATAAACGTCATCCCGTAATAACCAGCCTAGTTTAAATTTAAACTTTGTTGATTATAATTTGAAGATGGTACATTTGTTCAAAGAGGAGTATCCGAAATATCTCTATTAAGCGCATACACTATGGAAAGCTAAAAATTATGTTCCCACACGATGGGCACAACAATTCTATCAAGTTTTTCATAGGCATGAACACTGAAATTATTAGCCCAAATATACTTCCTCCCGGAGATGTAAAGCTCTCTTAAACTTATACTATCTATAATGGAATTAAAAAGAAAAGGCCACCCATTATTATAGTTCTCATTATTCTTTTCCTCTAAGCTCCTAAGAATATTAAAATCGGCACCTAGTAAAATAGACAGGCTTTCGTGGCTGCACAAATTAACTAACTCAGCTACTACTGTTCTTTAAAGTCATTTTTTGTGCAGGGACATACATAGCTACAAGAGCCCATTTGTAATTATCCAACTTATTACGTAAATGAAACTTTACATAAAAGTCTCGCTCATCAATTACACCAACATCATAGGTTTGCAAATGTATAACTAGGAGAATACCGCCAGACCTACCTTTAGGAGCCTTAAAATGCAAAAAATATATATTTTCCTCCACATAGGTTTTTAAGCATAGACGGTGGAAACTCTTTCTAATGGTTTCCAACACTGCAATAAAATTTAAATCTTGTTCTTTTGAAAGGTCACAAAAAAACTTATGTTTTTTTGGTCTTTAAACCCATTACTTTTCTAGAAAAATCATTTCATGATAAACTACATTTCTAGAATCAACTCTCTTCCTAATTTTTTTTCCTTTCTTAAGAGATGATTTAGATTGTGGTGTGACTTTAAAATCACATAAGTGATCGCCACCAAAATCCATTACCTCCCCATAATATCCCATATAACTGACCCTAGAATTAAATTATTTGCCTCATGTTTCTCTAACAAATTGGCCCCTTCCTTCTCAAAAATAAACCCTTTTTCTCCTCTATTTTAACATTCTCTAATCTTAATAATCCTGACTGTCTAATATCATTTAAAGTTTTCCTTACACACGCATCATCATCACATACTAATATCCAACAGTACTAACTATATGATCAAATGAGAATTGTAAAAAAGAATCATTCACATAATTATTGACTATATGATCGTGGTTATTACCTTTTGCAGAGGTATCTCCAAGTTGCGCACTACTTTGAGCTTCTCCGCCCTCTTAAGAGAATGTTAGTCCGAGTCATTCACCCTTCTCTTACTCCGACGAATTGGAGTATTTACCATAGACACCTCGGCTACCGCAGCTAACTCCATCACTGATCTATCCTCAGTAGGGTCCAGAGTTGGCTCCTCCGTCAGAGTATCGTCCTCCATCAAGCCATCATATTCCTCATCAAATGCTGTCAATCCCTCCTATGTATCTACTAGAAGCTAGGATGAAAAAACTGTAGACATCCGGTCATTATCAGGTTCAACTTTAAACTAAAGATCATACATGTAATCACCAATGGCGACATCAACTGATTCAGGGATTAAAACAGGATCAAGAACCAAACCTTGAAAGCAGGCAATGTCATACCTCCTAGTGAACTTCGTATGTACCATCTTGGTAATACCAAGAATGGAACCAACAGCCCAAATAATCAAGTATTCTCTCAACTCTTTAGTTAATCCCTAACACTGTACCCAAACCTTTGGTAACACAAACTTTGCCTCATTCTCAACTCCTCTTTCCACAATTTGCATCTTAGCCTCCCCTTCCTTTAGTACATACAATCCCCCATTCCACCATACGCTGCAACTCTGTCCTAGATGGAAAATTTGTTCTAAAAGTGTTATCCCATTATCTTGCACATCCCATTTTTATTTATCTAGAATCAATCTCTCTAACTCAGATACAACATGTGCCACTGTTAAAACGCCATTCGTGACATAAATCAAAGCCGCCTTAGACTCCTGTTTGATCTTGAGCCTAGTAAGAATGGGGATGTGATAAAAACCCAAGTCATTTGCTGCATACCCACACAGAGACGCCACATGCTTGTTTTTACAAGGGTTAAAGTAAAACAAGATGATTAACTCATATGGCTAAATTACATCCATCTTACAAATCGTGACACTTTTTGGCGAAAGAAGCTAGCTTTGTAGTGACTGTAGTCCTATTGTTCTTGTTTCATAATACGTTCAGTTGTTCAGTACTGGCTCCGAAAGCTTCAGCATGTTGGAGGCCCATTTGATATCTTGGTAAAGTTGCTAGCCAGCTCGATGTTACCCACTCATACTTGGTCCAAATATATCGGTATCATCATAGTTGCTAGCTCGATGTCACCGTGGTAGTTACCCATCGATTAACAGAAACCCTCAGCTGCGATGTGTCTCAGTTGTACTCTACTCTCTACTGTACCTGAGGGAAAGGAATCAGCATTTATTATGCAGACTGAAATGCATTGATGTGAATGCTTTGATCAGGATTGAGGTGGACCAAGCACCACGCGCGGTCCAAACTCTGCCAAACTTTTTTCAGTTTTCACCATGCATTCAGATTCGGTCAGCAAGGTGATCAGCAGGCCAACCTCACAGACAGAGATACACAGTACGTGCCCCCACACTGTTTGCCGCCGCTATAAAATCACACCGAGACCGGAAAGGCCCTGAACGCAGCAACTGTGCCAGCAGATCTTACCAACTGGCATTGGACGAGACAGGCAGTAACCAACATGATCCATCGTGAAAGTATTCAGAGTTTCAGACATCGAGCCAGAAGAGCGGGTAGTTACTGTACTGAACCAATGAGCCATTACAGTTTTCAGATTTCTGAACACCACACTAGCTGTGTGCGCACAAAATAAGGAAAATATCATGTGATCGACTCACCGACCCATCTGCACACGTTGCCCCATGAACCAATCCGCTTGGCTCTCTTCTTCATTTCTCTCCTCTCCAAAAGAAAAAGTCATATATAGGTTGGTTGCTGCAATGTGGAGACTAATTTAATTGCTTCATCTTCCCAATTAATCAACCCAGGTTTTGCACTAAGCTCTCCAAATCTCCACCACCTTGCTTGCAAAACCATCTGCGTTAGATGCAGCTAGGCCTCACAGATCCACAATAAAAACCTATACAAATCGCAATACGGCCCGAGGTCACAGTGTCTGCCGGCGCGCACATGGCGGATGCATGCGCGGCTGCACGAGGTGTGCCTGCCGGTTCTCTACTTCTGTCTACCACGGCAGCCAGTGGCAGCCGTGGGCGGTGCAGAGCCACGCGAGCACGGCGTCCGCCGCGTGGGCGAGGAGGAAGGGGCTGGGCGCCGTTAGCGAGGCGCTGATCGACGTGTCGTAGTAGCCGCCGTTGCTGCTGCTGCCGCCGCCGCCGCGGTTGACGAAGGAGACCGTGTCGTTGATCAGAGGCAACCCCGACGCCGACGTCGACGGGTTCGTGCCGCCGCCCACGGACGACTTGAGGCTGGACGGCACACCAGAGTTAGTTGATCACTTAGGTTACACGGCTACGTGTAGGACTTTAATTAGGTAATGAGCTATTGGACGAGACAAACTAGTTGCTTGGAACTTAATTAGCCGGCACAAGACGTTAATTAATACTGCAATTAATCATCTTCAACGTAAATCGCGTACATTGCATCGTGCATGATCATTGACCAACCATCCACCCACGTTCATGTCAATGATTAGCGTGTGCGTGCGTGCAATGGTTGGTTGCTACATGATACTGCATTGATCAGGCTCGCTGAATAGATCGGTCATCTGTTTGGTTACCTGGAGATGCTAGGGCAGAAGACGACGAAGTAATTGACGGTGCCGGAGGTGCAGGTGAAGGTGGAGATGGCGTCCTCGTAGGTGTAGCTGTAGGCGCGCGGGCATGCGTTCTTGAAGAACTGCGAGTACGCCGACGGCTGGCACGTCTCCGGGCTGCTGAACGCGCCGCTGCAGCAGTACCCCGGCCACCTTCAGTTCGGAGGGGCACGGCCCGTTCAGGTCGACCAGGCACCCCGTCGCGCCGCCGGCGCCGGCGCTGCCCTGCGGCACCACCACCATCGGCAGGTTGGAGCTGTCCACGAGGCTCACGTCGTAGAAGTCGTTCCCGCCGGCGCCGTTGAGGGTGAAATCCAGCCGCCGCCGCTGCACTCCACGGCGCCCGACCCGCAATCGCCCGTGGCGCTCGACAGGAGCCCCGGCCACACCGTGTAGCCGCAGGAGTTGGTAAGCGTGAACGTCGTGCACAATGCCCCTGCACACCACATCAGCAATCAACCCAGCTACCACCATTGCACACGCCCGGAGTTCAGCTGATCAGCAATGCGCATACTTGAGAGTGAGATCAAGAGTAGAGCGACGAGGAGGAGAAGGCGAGCCGCCATTGCTGGTCGCAACAAGCTGGATGGCGTCCCTATGGCTCGGTGCTCGCGCGTCGGTTTCTTGATGGATTTTGGTGGTGTTTGGGGCAGCGATGCAATGTTTCTTGATGGATTTTGGTGTAGTTTGGGTGCAGCTATGCCTGCTCGGACACAGAGACTTGGAGCCTCGTGATGACCGGCGCAGGGCGGCAGATGGGCGGTCAGCATGTTCTCTGTGTGTATGCATAATTCTATTCTGGCTCAACGTTCGAGTTTGTAGAGCAATCAGAGGCTGCCACGTGGTGAAAAGATCGATGAACTGGTGAGTTAAACCCTGGTAAGAAGCGAAATGAAAGCATTTCGTGTAGCAACTACACTGCTAATTACCAATTGGCGGTGGTATTACCATGTTAACTATACGGCAGAGCTAGCAGAATCTGCTCATCTTTACAGTAGCTCGAAGCAAATGTCGAGTTGAGTTGAACCCCAGGAAAATTGTGAATTGACGAGGCGAGCGAGCGCTCGTTTTGATCTGTGGGGGGGGGTGCAGAATGCAGAGACATTCGTCATCTTTCCCGGAACGCCATAGCGGGATTCGCGGCGAAGAATCTCACTGGTGAGTGTGATGAGCTCTGGGTTGGCTGCCAGCCGCCTGCTGCTCAAGTCAAATTTTGATCCCATCTCTGACAGTCACACTGCCATCACTACCTGTTTCTTTGATTATTATATTCTCCTCCATCTATTACAAGTTACAACTCGATCTGAGAGATGGAGTTAATTTATAATATGTGCATTTTTTTCAGACCCTTTTATAAGCCTAGTGATATAAGGTATGCATTTTAGTATTCGTAGATTATTTTGGAAAGCAGCTTGAGAAAAGTTTATACAGTAAAATCAATGTCGACAAGTCATTTGGACTTGGACAATACGAACTACAGGAGCTTCCTGTTCACATGTGAAATCAAATGTGTTGGACTGATGCTGTTAAACCCAACTTCAAGTAATCAAGTTTGTCCTCGGGTGTTACTAACACTGATGACCTTGAGTACTATACTTGTTTAATCGGCCGGATAAATTTGTCTGGTTGCCTCATCATGTTCAGAGTTCAGACGGCATGGGGCTACGTATATGCCTCAGACAAACAAACGAACCAACCGTGCCTGTTTAGTGTTAACAACCGGAGTACTACCTAACATGATGTTTTGACAATTGTGAGATTCTGCTGATGGAGCCCAATTTTCTGTAGCGGACGGTATGTCCTCATCGATCAGAGTTTGATTATTTTGTGAGTGGACTCTCATCCTCACGTAGGAATGTTCGTGAATCAATCCACGGATAATCTACACCCGCTCTAATTAAACTAGGTTAAAATTTAAATTTATTTAGTTGAGCTAAAACCGATCACGGATTACCCACTGGCATCACGCAGTCACGCTCGACTTCTGAAATTTGACTGAGATGAATAACTCCCAATATTCAGAGGTCCACGTTACTGGCCTAATAAGTAGAGCCCGTGCTGCAGTGCCTATTCTTTTCAGTCATCAGGCTTAAAATAGGCCCGATTTATGTCTCAACAAGAAAGGGAAACGGGCCCGGTTGCACCTACTGGCAACTGGCGATGGCGACATAACATTCGTTTCTGTTCTCTTTTACCTACTGTTTTAACTGACTCCTGTGAAAATGAAAAAAAAAGAGCAAATTTAAGAAGACCCTACTATATGTTATGGTCAAAGTTACAGTATTACGGTTCTAAGGGTTTATAAAACTCCACCCCTATACACGTTGAGTACATTTACTTAAAATTTTTATCTTATAAAGTGTCTATAAATGGTTAATTATTGATTTCTTAATACAGCTGGTTAGTTTAATAATTTTCTATTTTAAATAATAATATTTCAAATATGCTAAATTTGGTGTTCTATCAAACCCCTTTGGACAATAAAAAACTTGTGTTTATGTGCCACAAGTTATAATATTTGTGGTTTTCTATAACTTTTCCAATAAAACATGAAGTTTTCTGATATTTACTCATGAAAAAAAACAACCGAAATAAAGATGAATTAGAAACGTAGGAGACCTGACGTACGATCATAGGCAACTTTGCTAAATAAATAATAAAATGAGCCCAAGAAAAGATAATGTTAATACATACAGAAATAAAAAAAAAGCCTGACGACCAAACGGGAGGCTTTATGATGTGCAATCGTTGCAGGCACGCCCATCTTTTTGCCGGCCTGCTCCACTATTTTTTATTCGACGCGCTCAACAATCGAACGCAGACAAGATAATCTATAGCATACCAGCTTAACACACCAAACCAATCAATTCATCAGCATCAACAACTAATCCACGAGGAATCCTGGTGTTTGATTGTTTCCAACCGCCACAGCCATATGCTCATTTTGCATGTGATAAGTGATGACATTTGAAAAGGGGAAAAATAAATATACCTTAACTGACGCAGGCTTTTGGCAGGCTGTGCACATAGGATGAGACTGAAAATCTGAAATCACAAGAGCAATCAGCCATTCAACCGTCTCCAGATGACAGGTTTATGATACTGCAGGATCTGTGAACGACCAGAGGACACTGGACAACTGCACAATCAGTTCATGGCTATCGCTCATATACTCTTATAGGAAGGGCCCCTCTGCTGTTAATACGAGCAACAGATGGAACCTGACACTGCCTGGTATGAAAAAGGAAGAAAAGCTAAATAGTGATAGAACAAGATCGAGATCCAAATAGTACGCATGCAACCAATTAGGTTTCAGTCTTTCAGAACTTCACATACCTGAACATGGGTCATGCATGAATTCTTGATAGGAAAACTACAAAGATCAGCTGGCAATTTCTCTGACACTTTGGTCTGGTAATAACTGATGACCTCAGTCTAAGGTTACATCCCTGTAACACAACATGAAACTGAGTATTTGATTTGTTTGAACTGATGAAATGCGCTGTCTGAATGGTACTCGTAACAAAGACTAGATAGGGGCCTAGGCAGGTTACAGCCACATCGAAATTATGAAGCAAATTGCTGTTGCAGTGATGTGTATGAAAATTTTGGAAAACAAAACTTATTGCACTCACAAAGTCACAACCATGAAAACAGAAAGTTACTTGACCGGTATACATTTCCTAAGTAAAAAGTATTCCAGCATGCTTATCAAGTAATTTCAAAAAATGGCTACAGAATACAGACCTACAAGTCATAGGAATCAGATCTGCAGCCTCAAACAGAGTATATACAGAAAGCATTGACGTGTTACTACAGATATGCTACATAGAAGAATGATATGTTAACTGAAGAGATTATAAGATCAAAACAAGTACCAGTACCTTTGGAACACTTTTTTCCAGTATAAGGTTAGCCTCTACTGAAAGTTGACTAGTGAAAAGACTGGAACTTGTAATTGCATCTCAAGCATGATCGAAAATTTGGTGAAGTGCACAGCCATCAATTGAGAAGTGAAAACAGTCTAACTGTGAGGCTGCACACATCTGTGCGCACACAAGAGTAAGAACCTTGAAGTAGAGAATTTTTCTATTATAGATGAGTGAAATGTAACATACACGATACATAGGTCAAAGAGAGTACAAGATGCTAATCGCCCGAAACTATACCACCAACAAGAGCAACTCAAGTTCTGACCATCAAAGCCTACAAACCCCCCAGGACACCTGAAGCAAAATTACCTCTCAGCATGAAAAACCCAACAAAAGATGTAACTTGAAAAACTTTTTCTTTCCTATGTCGGGGATCAAAAAAGGTTTAACCAGGTATAAATAGAGGCCCCCCGATGTATGTACAGTACTTGGCCATTGTAAGGGAAGAACAGCTTTATATTCTTCTCTCATGCCTTCCAACAACACAAAGTGATCTAATGGTAGCCTTTTGCACCTCGGGATTGGTACAGCTCCAATCTGATCTTTGCTTCTGGCAACAAGTTCTCAATTAGCGGATCTTGAATCATGAATGCCTGTTTGGAGGCCCATTCAAGCACTGTAAGGATCTCTGCTTGCGCCAACTCCTCGCTATCTGGGACATTGTGTGCAATGTAACATACAAGGGTGAGTGCTGCAAGCTGAACCACCTGCTCACCAAAATACACGAGCTGAACAAGGTGTTTCGCACCACCCGCACTGATGATCGCTTTAGAGTGATCAACGTGCAGGTAATTCTCCGTGCATGCAAACTTGGTCAGGGAAAGTGCTGCCTCCCGAGAAACATCAGCTTCCCTCTCATCAAGAAGCTTCACCAATGGCCCAATGATCCGGGTCTCAGTTGCACGGAAGGTTCTGGACAGGCAGCCTAATGAGATAATGCAGGGAATAAGGAGATCATCATACTCAGCCTTGTCGACAACACGTAAGAGTTGGTCAACAACAGCACGAGCAGCAGGAGATGTTGGCTTAAATGCTGACCGTCGCAAGTCGGAATTCTGCTCGGCAACCCTGCATATTTCCTTGAGAGCCATGGCAGAATTGTATTGCACATCACCTTCACCTTTCTCAAGTAGCACCGCAAAGCAGAGCAGAGCCCTTGACTCAGTGATGCTCTTGCAGATAGCTGCATTGCCCTTGGCAAGCTGCCACAACGCCTTTGCTGCATTTGCCTTCATATACGCCTTTGTCTCAGGATCCTCAAACTCCCTGCCCCTTGTAGTCGTTCCTGACAATGACACGTTGTGCTGCTTCGATGCAACAACGCCACCATTACTGGCTATGCCCTTAGCATTGCTCCCATTAGGCTTCCCAACCATGGTCGACTGCACCAAATTGTGCATCTCGTTCTTGCTCTGTGAAAGGTGTCCATTTGGGTGCCTCGTAACGCTATGCTCCCCAACATCCATCAAGTCTGGGATCAACGCCCCGCGGGTGCTGTTCTTCTTGTCCATTACCACGGAATGTATGGACATCTTGGACGACGTCACGGCGTACTTGGAGTGCTCCTGCACCGTCTCGAAGGCGAGGTGGCCGACGAGCAGTCGGATCACGTTGTGCTGCGCGAAGGCGTCCTGGCACTTGGGGTGGTTCGCGGCCAGCTCCGAGACAGCCCAGGCCACCATGCCCTGCACCTTCATGGGGCCCTCCTTGAGCACCTTGGCGAAGGCCGTGCAAGCCCCGGCGTGGACCATCTGCTCGACGCACTCCGGGTCGCGGCCGAGGAGGCCGATGGCGAGCGCGGCGTTCTCCTGGCCCTCGAGCTTGCCCTCCTTGACCAGCCTGAGAAGCGGGGGGACGCCATCCTCCTCTATGATGAGCTTGGAGTACCTGTCATTGTCGCGCGCGAGCGAGACGAGGCTGGCGGCGGCGTCGGCTCGGGCGTCGAGGTTGCCGGTGTAGAGTACGGCGATCTGCTCCCAGATGAGGAAGAGGATGGGCTCATTCTGGGCGATTGGGGGCAGACCAATGTGGGCGTCGAAGTCGTCGTCGTCGGAGGTGGAGGAGGAGACGCGGAGGAGCCAGGAGAGGTCGCCGATGGAGTTGTCGAGCTGGTTGGCCATCTTCTTGAAGGAGCCCGCGGGGATGATGGTGAAGACGCGGCGGACGACGCCGTGGGCGCGGCACTTGTCGACGAGCGCCATGGCCTTGTCGAGCGCCTTCTCAGTGTCGTCGAAGATGCGGCGCGCGGGGCGCTCGTATAGGTCGGCCCGCGCCGCCTGGCGGAGAAGCCCCACGAGGCGCTCCACCTTCGCCTTGAGCTCCATGCAGTCCTGCCGGAACGTGTACGCCTCGTCCGACCACTTGATCACCTGCTCCGCGAGCTGGATCGGCCGCGCCAGGATCTGCTTCAGGTCGTCCATCTCGCCCGCCCCTCCCCCCTCGCCGCCGCCGACTTCAACCCCGAGCAGCCGCAATGGGTGGGGTTCCTCTCCCTGCCTCCTCCGGAGGGTGGGAAATGGGGGGAGAATTGGAGGTGGTGGTGGTGGGGAGGAGTAAATTTGGAATCGGCCCTGCCTTTTTTTTTTTTTGGAACGGCGGGTTCCACTCGGGCTGCGCGTCGCGTGAGCTGGTGGACGGCGGAGCGAGCCGAGCCGAGGACGGCCGCAGCAGCAAACGCCAGCAACGGCCGCGCCTGCTGCCGTCTCGTCTCGGCGCGTGCGTTTCGCTCGTTCCAACCCGCTACATCTGCGGTGTTTTTTCGGCTTCTGGCTGGAGGGGAGAGCGGCGCGGGTGGGGGGGTCAATGGCTTCGGGGTGGTTGGTTGGCTGGCCCGCGGGTGTGGGTGTGGGTGTGTTGTGGGGTGGTGTGCACTGTGCATGCTGGCCTTGGCTTGGCTAGGTCTAGCGCTAGTTAGCGCGCGGCGACGTGCCGGGCGGCGTGGTGGTGACGAGGGGAGGGGGGACTCGACTGCTGGTTAGGTGCCGCACCACGTGGATGAGCTCGTACAGCCGTGATGTGCGGTACCGTGCTGCACGATTGCCACTACTACTATACTACCAAATCGAGTACTTAATCCAAATTCGTATAAAACATTAAAGTTTTCTTATAAAGATAGTATATAGGTAGTATATGTTTAGTTAGTACACTATTAGTATAAAAATATAGGATGGTATTTGTTTCTCGTTAAGTCAACATTCGTAATATTTAACTACTAACTATTAAACTAGTAACGATATACTTTAGTGCCACATATATGGTGTCATAATATTTCTACTTTCACATAATATTAATTTTTTTAATTGTTGATAATTTCATATTGAGTACTAATGTATTACAAACAGTTTGTACAAAGGTACACCATAACTGGGCATTCTATTGTGAATGTCCAATTTAAAATTAGCTGTTTTTTTATTAAGGTAGTAACATTTCTATCGACTGTGGTGTGCCAATTAAAGTAGGATTTGAGACTTCTAAAAAAATTGGTAGACCACACTACATATTGTATTTGCAATTGTTATCCAAAATTAAATCCAAAGGTTTGCATGATTGAAAGTTTACAACAAATAAGATATCCTCCTTTTAATATGACTTCTACTATAAAGTAGTTGTTTCCTTGAAGTTTGTTGGAATATTAGTCAACGTACTCAATTTTCGCATGCCATTTTCAATTATTTAAATCAAGAAAACCAAAATGATGTCTTTCACACCAAACAAGAAGAGAATTTAGGTGACACTAAACTAGTTTGTAATGTTATCAATGGTAGTGATAGCCTTCCTTTCAATGAATGCATGGCAAAGAAAAAAAAGGACAAAATGACTACAAATGGATATTTTAATTCACCCACGGATAATCCTTAACACTCAAATTGGCAGCTTGTAAATTCTAAAATTCGACATTTGCACTCGCTACTTAAATTTCACATGGGCAAAGCAGGATCCTTTTGTGTTGTTTTTGTTAGAACAGGCCAAAGTAGGATCTGATAGAACATGAGAATTTTAGCCAACGGCAATCTCGGGAAAAGAAAGCTGCAGCCAAGTGGACACAAGAGGGGAGAATGCAAACTGTAACAGAGTGGAGTAACGGACTTGGTCATTCCAGCACTCCAATTGTCTTCTCATACCTCGTTGTTTACTCCCAAGTACAACATCAAAGAATTGTGCCATTTGATATTGTTCCTTAATTCACACACACACACACACACAAAGACGCTTTTTTTTTTTTGACGTATGGTCATGGACACCACCAAAAACTGCCGCCATTCCGGATCGCACGCAACAGCTGCAGAACTTCAGGACGAACAGAACAGCATCGTTGTCGTCGCGTCCAATCGCAAGCTTTTCTTCACGGCAAAAGAATGCAAGTGTCGCGTTTGCCGGTGTCGTCTCGTTCATCAACCGAATAGAACGAACACGATATGGAGAAAAAGAAAATCCTCCACATGCTGTTACAGCTTGTAGCAAAGGATTTTTAGGCTTTTGTTCTACACCAAAATGCTCGCGATTTCCTGGCGATAGATCCTTGATATGTCGCCAGAATTACTCCAACTATTTCTCTGAACACTTATCATGTGCTGAAACAGCTGTTGATTTATATTGTTTTACCTTCTGAGAAGAAAAATACAGCTGTTTGGTTTGTTCGTGCGGTCCACTTTGATGTTACAATTACTGCAAGAATCAGGCGACTTAGCAGCGAACGGATTCTCTGTTTCCAACTAAATTAAAGTTTCTGAACCCGTCATGGCGTCATCGCGGTTTCAAGCGTCAAGACCCAGCGGCGCATTTGGAGCAGAGAGCTTGAAGTGGTCTCCATGCCATGCCAACCAGGTCAATACAAGCAAATACAGTGTGCTTTCTTACTAGTTACTTCTACAGTGTGCTTGTAGTATAATACATTAATTAATACAAGAATGGACTTGGTCAGTTGAAGATCTCCTCACTCACATGCCACTCACCGGCTGACCGAGTAGCACCCGGTCAGCCACGCATGCACGCAGCCGATCGATTCCTCTGTTCGATCGTGTTGACACTGGATCGACGGTGCCGGCGAAGATGATGACAGCAGTAGTGGGGGTCAGACTTCAGGGAGGCAATCATCCTAGGCGCAGGTAGGTGTATGATCTCTGTGAGGTGTGAAGCGAAGAACAGCCAGGAGAAAGTTCATGAAGTGGAGAAGACGACGGGCGATCAATCAATCTGGTCTGGCTTTGGTTGCTTGCCCAGACAACGACGACGGTGGAGAAGGCGACATTGCCACAACAGATGACTGAACTGTGTCTCTGCATAGCTGATAAGCTGAATGCTCAAAAAAAAAAAATTCTCGGCTCCAGGTTACCAATGGATTTTCCTTATCCCCTTACTATTTGGGAAGACGACGAGAGGTTAACGTTACATAACTAACAAAAAAATCGAGAGATTTAAAAAACCAAGAGAGTTATCATGTGAGGTTACCATGGTAACCGAGGGGTAATCACGTGATAGTGTAAACCCTCCGCCACAGTGATTCCTCGCATCCTGGCATCACTTCTGTAAAAGGGAATATAAATATCGTAATGAAAGGGGTGCTTTGTGCAAAAAAAGGAAGGAGTGGTAGATGTGAGCCTTGGTCCTCCCATCGGACGGTGGTCGTGAGGCATTAGCGGTGGTGCGCCGGTCCGCACCGCAACGGGTTCGCCTCGCCTGCCGCCGGCGGCTCAGACGGCCGGAGATTCGCCTGTACTGTACACCGCACCATCGGCAGAGGCGACTCCGCCGTGGCGGCGGAAGCTCGGGGGCGTTCTGTTGGTGGTCGGCGTCGGTGTGGGGGAATCCTGGAGGCGGTGGGGATGGTGAGGATAGTGACGTACAACGTGAACGGACTGCGGCCGCGGGTGGCGCAGCATGGCTCACTCCGCCGCCTCCTCGACGCCCTCGACGCCGACATCATCTGCTTCCAGGTCCGTTCAATCGCTCACCCCTGCCTCCCCACCGCACTCAGCAGCACCGGCTCATGCCTCCCATTTAGCGTCATCGGGTAAATAAACCCTAGCTGTTTAACTGTTTTGGTAGGCTATTTCAGATTTTCAGTTATTCACTCACTGTAGTTCACCATCAATGTTGTAATCGATCACATTGTTATGCTTCAGCACTAAGTTTGCATTGTGCTGCCACTTGCCATAGCCGCTTGATTTCATAGAAGTTTAACGTGTACCATTTGTAACTTATTTATCTCTGAACTGATACAAGAGGACTCTTTTGTGGTGGAAGCTGCACATTTATTGTTCAATGTTCAGTCACGCCAACACGTGCGGTTACTATATGAAGTGAGTTAAGCCCGCAACTCAGAAGAGCTGACTAAATTAATGTGATGTATTTTAGGAGACAAAATTGTCGAGGCAGGACTTGTCTGCGGATGTCATCCTGGCTGAGGGATATGAGGCTTTTATTTCATGCAATCGTTCATCAAAAGGGCGTGGTGCATACTCCGGTGAGTTGTTGTGGAGATGATTAACCGGAAAATGCTCATCGATTGATTTGGGATCTTTTGGTGATGCACTGTTAGCTGGACTGTTAGTTGGATTTTTTCAATCGGTTGGTTTGTTGATTAAGTTAGTTTGCATGCTGTGTCACTTAATGTAAGTTCTGTACTTCACTCTGTTGTAGGTGTTGCCACATTCTGTCGGGTAGCATTAGCATTTTCCAGTCAGGAGGTTGCTTTACCAGTAGCAGCTGAAGAAGGCTTTACTGGATTACAAGAGACTGCAAAAAACAGTGAAACTATTGGGGATTTTGTTCTTATAACACCTGTGGAAGAAGAGGATCTTGGTGAAGTAACAACAGAAGATCTACTCAAGTTGGACAATGAGGGGCGCTGTGTCATCACTGATCATGGACATTTTGGTGTGCCTCTTGTTCCCTTGGAGTGCAGACAGCATATTTGGCATGCAGCATATCGATGATTAGTTGTTGCACACTTGATATCTTCTCTTTATGTGATAATAATTACTGCACCATTCTGCAGTTCTTTTTAATATATATGGCCCAGCTGTTCAGGAAGACGATAAAGAACGACTTCGTTTTAAGCTACTGTTTTACAAAATATTGCAGGTTTGTTGTGTTCATCTCAGTCAGCATGTACATTTTTTAGAGGAATAGTTCCACAATCTGTTGATTTCTGCCAATGTTGATAGTTTAGTTAAGGGACTCTTCTTTACACTGTCTTCATCTTTCCAATATCTTCTAGAGAAGATGGGAACATATGTTGGCTCTTGGGAAGAGAGTTTTCGTTGTTGGTGATTTGAATATTGCACCTTCCTCTATAGATCGGTGTGATGCCCCACCTGGATTCGAGAAGCAAATGTAAGCCCTTTTTTTCCTCCTTTCTAGTGAGATTCACTTGGACCATGATGCAATCCCAGGTCGAAGTTTTACTGAACTTCCCATGATTTTAAGAAATGAAAATAAACTGAATAATCTCAGTAGTATTACTAAAATGCACTGATTTGTTTCATAGTAAAGTTCCATAACATGATTTGGTGATACCTTCTGTACATAAGAATTTTGTTGAGAATATCTGTTGTTGAGTGACGTACTAATGCATTTGGTCAATTAGCATAGAACGAGGCAATTATTAATCATATGATAAGCAAAACGTTGGCATTTAAAGTGAAGTTCCATGCACACGATACTTATAGCTACCTCTGCTGTCACCTATAATGGTTTGATGCATCTTGCAGCAATGAAGGCTTCAAATTCAGTAGAAATTGTTGATAAGCTTAGCTTGAAATTCATGTTTTGAACTTGGCTTTCTACTTGTGATGAGTGCACTAGTTTGATGTGCTTGATATATAGATCAATTATTTATCCTCTCTTTAGAGTACACTGATCATGAATCCTGTGAGGAATGACACAAGTTAATTCATTATCATATTCCCTGATTCAAGGTTTCGGGAATGGTTGAGATCCATGCTGAGAGAACTCGGAGGTCCATTTTTTGATGCTTTCAGGTCAAAACACCCTGAAAGGTATTGAACGCCCTCATTCTTTGTTGCCTGCTTATGTGCTTATCCAACCTATTTTAAGTTTTGTTATAATTCTATTTACTAGTTACTCCATG
Source organism: Oryza coarctata (assembly GCA_030770085.1). Classification (NCBI taxonomy): domain Eukaryota; kingdom Viridiplantae; phylum Streptophyta; class Magnoliopsida; order Poales; family Poaceae; genus Oryza; species Oryza coarctata. Next base: position 14,463,643 of record CM061479.1, on the reverse strand, counting down.
CCCACAGGGTAGGTGTGTATTTCCCTGTCAAACAATTTCTTTTGAAATTTCAGAGCTACAGTGTATGTGGCCCATTATTGAGGCTTAGAAAGCATGCCTTATATTTGTTTATGGAACAATTGTCTTCTCTCTTTATAAGATTAACAACTATAGAAGACAGAATTATCTGCTAGCTGTGTGCCCGTGTACCTTGATATTCTAACCTTGCTGCTTTTTTCTTATGCAGAGTAGGAGCTTATACCTGTTTTAATCAAAAAGTTGGAGCTGAAGTATACAATTACGGTTCTAGAATAGATCACATTCTTATTTCTGGAGCCTGTTTCCATCATTGCGGTTCTGTGGACGACCATAACATTTTTTCATGCCATGTGGAAGAATGTGAAATTATGGATCATTTCAGGAGAGGGAATAACAAAAATATGTCAATGTATAGAATGCTCGAAAGTTTTCTTTTATGAGAGAAAAGTTGATAACATGCAGGATTTTCAGTGCCACATTAGAATGATTTACTATATTACATTGTCCACAGGTGGAAAGGAGGAAGAAGTAGTAAGCTAGAAGGATCAGATCATATTCCACTTTATATTGTGCTGAATGAGATACCTCAACTTCCAGTTCATAACACTCCTTCGTTAGCTGCTAGATATCTTCCAGAAATCCATGGACGGCAACAGAGTATAGGTGAGCAACATTTTATGTTATGTTGCATTTTCAGTATAGAAGGATGTGATGTTCCTACTTAGGTTATAGATGGCTTTAAATGTTCAGTTTATCATAGCATATAACTTGCTAAGGCTGCCGCTCCTGACCTTGTTTGGTAGTTCAGTTTTGAGTATATACTTGCATGCATATTGAATTAATACTGCTTGTGAGTGCATTATACTGACCAATTGTGTTTTCCAACATGCAGTATCATTTCTAAGGAAAGGCATAGTTTATGAACATAAAGATGCCACAGATTTAAATATGTCCATGCATAGAGCAGATGAAAGTTGCTGTGGTGATGGCTTGGAAAGCAAAGTTGTATGTAAGGAAGAACCACCGACTGTTATAGCCGAATTTTCTGAAGGTAGTGACCTTCATAGTGTCATCAAGCGTAAAAATCTTGATCAGTTGTTAAATGAAGGTTCAAGTGGCAGCTCCCATAATAACACCGCAACATTACTGGCAACACAAAGTAGAAAAACTTCCTTCTCTTGCAGCAAGGCTGTGTCAAACAAGAAAAGCAAACATAACTTATCTTCCCAACCAACGATCAAGTCATTTTTTCAACAACCAAAGTCAAAGCCAGGATATGGCAATAGCAATAGCCCAGTTACTCCACCAGATACTTTACATGGTATGGATGAATTACATGATCCAAAGAATGACTGTCTACCAGAAAGCATCCAGTGTACAACTTCAGCCACTGAAGATCAGGGCAACTCAAATGTTCCATGTTCACTTCCAACGGATAAATGTAATGGCGCAACATTGGAGTGGCAAAGAATACAGCAGAGAATGAAGATGACCCTACCACTTTGTAAAGGACATCGTGAGCCTTGCATTCCAAGGTCTGTGAAGAAAGGCTCCAATATTGGTCGCCTATTTTATGTCTGTGCCCGTGCTCAGGTATTTAACTTCAGAATTGACTGCTCAGATCACATCTGAGGAACACCATAAAACCTAAAGGTGGTGCATTTTTGACAGAGGATGAAAAACATTGGCATTGTGCTGTAACCACCATGTGTTGTCTATGACAGGGACCTGCATCAAACCCAGAAGCAAATTGTGGTCACTTTCAGTGGGCCACTGTAGAATCTAAAGAGAAACACCGGTGACTAATTTCTTCTTTTATCGCATAGGCAAAATACTCACTGTAAGTGGTGCTTTTATTGGACAATTTAATTTAATTAAGTGCTAACTTCTTTTTTTCCCAGTAGCCTGGGCATGTGTCACTTGTTTCCATACACTGTTGAAATGCTGACGTTCTTTTCAGGAGCAAGCTAGTGTTTGAGTCAGCATTAATCTTATTACGCATTACACAGGTATATAATTTAACCTTTTGTTTAATTTCGATGGCTACCATGGCCTCTCTTGTTGTTTGCATACAAGTGAAACAATCAAAATGTGGCCTTATGTTGTTTGGTTACCAATCAAATGCCCCCTTAGAGCCTTCTCATAGTTTTGCAACCAAGGCTCCAAAGGGGACATTAGATGTAAACAACCAAGCTTATCTTCGCAACCGCCCTTGGATGTTTTAATTGAAAAACTACCAGTGAAGCATTAAAAGAAATCACGTGAAGTTAATCGTGCGCTAGTGTATATTCTGTTTCCATTTGTGAAAAATATGCAATTGAATTGCGTTTCTGTTTTCCAGTAAAAAAAATGGCCTCATTAAGCATAATATGTGACATTCTGTTGCTGGTCCTCTTTCTGTCCATTTTTTGCCCATGCACGTATGTTATTCTGAACTTATTAGGTCACATGGGTCCATATTTGAGAGGGTCTTGGGCCTCTTGCCTGCTTGGCCCATGAGGATATGTCTCGAATATTATACTGTTCATTATTCTAGTCCATACCCACGTGGAAGGCGTGATTATAGTAAGCTAATTACGTGAATAACATAACATGGAGCAACCAACTATCGTTGCATGATTCAAAGGTTTCTTTTTATTGTGTACGCCCAACGAGTATCTGGTTTGGAGCAGCTGAAATGGATACTGAATTGCTTCTGAAACGAAGCACCGGCTTTCAGCTGAACTTTCTCAGTTTTAGTTGACTTGAAAAATTACGATCCAGTTCTGTTCTAGGGTTAAAACACGCCCATTATTGTAGAACATGTTGGAGCTCGTGTGGCTTTTCACCGTGCATTGTCCTTCGTTTTCGTCCTTCTAAAATCAATTGATAGATGGAGAGAAGGTACAAATCCACGTGTTGCACGTTGGATACTGGATAGGGATCGTTCCTATTCAGCTAGTGTATTACTCCGGTTTACTAGTAGGGCATAGGCAGCTGACCAAGGCAACCTGACAGCAAGCTCCCATTGGTTTGTAGTGTGATTCCCATAGTAATTTATCTTGCAACCTGAACCTAAAATAGAAAAGCATCATGTGTAAAAGATGCTATTTGAGAGGACTTTTAAACTCATCCTGATTCATTATCCATCCTGCCAGTAAACCACACAATACCACATGGCTATTGTAACACTCACCTCCCCTGCTAGTTGATCTGCTGCTGCTGCATCTCTGCAATCAATCTATGGCTTAAATCTGATAAATCACTAAAAGCTCCAGCCTTTTCCCCGACATATCATTCCATGAGCCTGGAACCTTCATCTGCAATCCTCCATGACATCTAACATGTTGACATTAAAATACGGCATCCAACTATACAGCGCAACACCTTATGACCCACCTTACTCACCTATCGTTGTCCTCGTGGCCCCTTTCCCCTCACTATCCCGCAATAAAAACCATCACTCCAAATGAGTAAAGAACACCAGAAACGCTCTTGTCCTTAGAAAAAAAAAATCTTGCCCGGCCAGCCACCGCACCACACCTAACGCCAGTTCATCCAAGAACTCGGCTTTCCTCGGTTCCTCCTTCCGAGTCCCAATCGGACTAGCAGCTATCTCCAACAAAAAATAATTAGCCACATATATATCAATCTCATCTCATCTCATCTCATCCCATCTCCACATGTGTCCATAGATATATAGTCCATGCACTGATCGAGTGATTTATATCTATATAGTTTGAGAGAGATTTTACTTTCTGTCATTTAATCTCGAGCTTACAGCGACCTCCAGGTCAGAGCTAGCCGGATTAAATCCTTGGTTTATTTATAGGATTTGATCGGTCATGTCGTCTTCCTCCAATAGCCACCCTCTGGACGCCATGGGCGCCTTTTTCTCGTCGCAGGTGAACCGCCGGAAGCTCGTGACCAGCGAGAAGCAGGCGCTTGCCACGCGGCTGTCGGCCGCCGGCGAGACGTTCCCGGGAAGCGAGCACCGGCCGGCCGACCGGAAGAAGTGGATGGCGGAGATTGGCCCGGAGAAGGTGAGGGTGCACCAGGTGGTGTGGCCGGGGACGCACGACTCGGCGACTAACAAGATCGGCATCCCGTTCGTGACGCGGCCCTTCGCGCAGTGCCAGTCGCTGTCGGTGTACGAGCAGCTCGCCACTGGGGCGCGCGTCATCGACGTGCGGGTCCAGGAGGAGCGCCGCGTCTGCCACGGCGTGCTCGCCACCTACTCAGTCGACGTCGTGCTCGCCGACGTGAAGAGGTTCCTCGGCGAGACGGAGTCGGAGGTGGTGATCCTCGAGATACGCACTGAGTTCGGCCACGACGACCCGCCGGAGTTCGACAAGTACCTGGTGGAGCAGCTCGGTGAGCACCTCGTCCCGCAGCACGAGGTGGTGTTCCACAATACCATCGCCGAGCTCCTCCCGCGGCGGCTCATCTGCGTGTGGAAGCCGCGCAAGTCGCCGGCGCCCAAGCCCGGCGAGCCGCTGTGGAGCGCCGGGTACCTCAAGGACAACTGGATCGACACCGACCTGCCGGAGACAAAGTTCGAGAGCAACATCAAGTTCCTCGGCGAGCAGCCGCCGGTGGCCGACCGGAGGTTCTTCTACCGGGTGGAGAACACGGTGACGCCGCAGGCCGACAACCCGGTGCTCTGCGTCAAGCCGGTGACTCGGCGGATCCACGGCTACGCCCGCCTCTTCATCGCCGAGGTCTTCGCCAAGGGCCACGGCGACAAGCTGCAGGTCTTCTCCACCGACTTCATCGACGGCGACTTCGTCGATGCCTGCGCCGGCGTCACCAAGGCCCGCGTCGACGGCACCGCGTGAGCCCGCCGTGCATGGCCGGGGGCCTGTAGTAATTAGAAGGGTTCGCCGCGTTTAGAGGATCGCTTCGTTTCGTTTCGTTTCGCCGGTGCCGCAGCGTACACAGATTAATTAGGTTCGTGTTGTTCGCAATTACAAGTGTCATGCATACACGTGATTTACGTACGATTTTTATTATCATGCATGTGTTGGGCGTTAGTGTGTGATTTAATTGTTGAAATGTATATAGCGGTGAAATTGCTCATGTACAAAGGAATAAACGCAACGTTCTCGTTTCTTGTTGAAGTGTTACGAGTGGTAATGGATCGAATTGTTTATGATGACAATTTAATTGTCTTTGCCCAGTTTTTTTTTTGTGTGTCTTGGATCAACTAGTTAATTCATTAATGTTAATTCGACTTGAAACGGTTATGACATATATGAACAAGTGTTATGATCTAGCATCTTAAAAGATCATGTGACTTACTGGCCTTTATCAGAAAAGTTACCGCTACGTACTTATCCACTAGCTATGATCATGTGAGATTAAATACACTAGTGATTTAAGGAGACATGTGGGTGGTACCGAATCAACAATGAGTTGACAAAACGGGAGGCACTTAGTCGTGTTAGATGAAGCCCATGTCTCAATCAGCAAATCAATCGAACCTGTTCTTAAAAATAAAATCAGCAAACCAACTGAACCTGTTCTTAAAAATGAAATCGAAGGGTGCACATGCCTTCTTTTATCCATGGTGACCGCGACATGGCAACTAACACACAAGCACATGATGAAGGCTACTTCTGGGATTCCATGAGGTCCAGCTATATTAGCCCACTTATTGCTGAAGGCTTTACTTCTGTTTACTTGGGACCATACTAAACACAGGCCAGTACTATTGCTTGTGTATATACACATGGGCCTCAAACTAAGCATCGACGGCATCTGCATGGACATGGGCTTGGATAAAACTAGGCTTACAGAACGTAGGCCCGATCCAATTGCTTCACCTGTGCACCGTTTTAGGCTGCGTTCGGTAGGACGTGTTGACTAATCTGCTTCACGTAGAACGATGTATTTGATTAGTAAATAATTAATTAAGGATTAGCTATTATAGGCTTAAAATGAATTGCTACATTTTAAAAACAATTTTATATAGAAATCTTTTTATAAAAAATACAGTGTGAACGGTGCCTTGGCCAGCTGGGAGTTGAACTGCTGGATGCCCGGATGGATTGCATGGACATGGTGTGGGTTAGCTTGTCATGAGATGAGAGTACGAAGGTTGGCCTTGGCAACCCGAATTCAGCGGGCGCGTTGATGTATATCGGAGATACAAAGTTTGCACTGGCCGGCGGAGGCGGTGATGAGGAGACGTCGTCGTCGTCGACGGAGGAAGAGGAGGAGGAGGAGGCCGGCGGCGACTGCGCGGCGTGCCTGGCGGAGTACGCGGCCGGGGACGAGGTGCGCGTGCTGCCGGCGTGCAGGCACGGGTTCCACTGGGAGTGCGTCGACCAGTGGCTGCTCACGCGCGCGCCGGCCTGCCGCGCCTCCGTCGTCGCGCGCGTGGATGGGACGGACGCCAAGGAGGGTTGCGGCGGAGACGGAGAGAGCGTCGAGGAGCGGCGGCGGCGGCCGCACTAGCTTCCTGCCTATCGCTGGCAGCGGCGGGTCCCGTGTGCTTCCTGCAATTTTTGCCACGAGTACCCATCAGCTGTAGTACGGTAGTGTACTAGGGTGGTCACGTAGGAGTTTACTTCAATTTTGCCGTCGAGAATTTTTTTAAGGTAACGAATAAAAATCGGAGAGCTACATCCACAAGTTGATACATATTTAAAAGATAAACAAAAGTTACATCAACCCTTAGATTCTAATTCTCACAAGAGAAAAAAAACTAGAAGAAAAATTTCTGCTATCAGACAAGCCCTGCCACACTAACAAACCGCAGTGAGTCCAACTTGAGCTCAAACTCCTACTTCTCTTCTCCATGTTCCATCCTCCTCTCACTAGCTTCTTAGATCCGGTAGCACTTAGTCCCAGATCCAGCGTTGTGTCGCAGCCATCATCGATCAACCCACCAATATTGGCGCCAAAAGTAGAATACAGTGTAGTAAGACTGTCAGACATCAATCACATCATGCTTCTATGTTGTTGCATCAGCAATCTGCAATTGTCACTATTCCCCTGTAACCACATGCTGTCATCATGCATCAAAGTGGAAAAATTGCAAACAGAAATCGCTGTCAGGGTCTCAGAGAATGTTACCACCTTTAGTTCTGTGATTTGACGGTAGATTACAAAATGTCATATTTATCATCGAAATTCTTCAGAATAGAATTAACCAGTAGGAAACCGTTTGTTCCTTCAGCCTCAAATTCAGTCACCCTTGTAGAGTCCGAGCGATCTAGCGATTGTCTAAAATTTTCCTTCATGAACACGGATGTATATCGACATATTGTACATTTACAACAACACAAATCAATTATCATCTCTACGTACACTTCGGCCACAAGAAAATATATCACACAAATTGCTCTTTTTTTCGAACATGACATGCTTGATCTGCTACAAATTTGACAAATCACTGAGACGCTAAGAAACTCAACACGAATCTCGAGAAAGGGAAAAAGTTTAGAAGCCAAAGCCAAGTGCAACCATTAGACCAACCAAGCCGGAGGCGACAGCGATGGCGGCGCGCGCGCTTCTTGGCCGCTCGCCGGAGCTGTCTTCCAATGACTGCCCTGCACCGTTCAGCAGCTGATTCTGGCCAAACGCGCCTTGCTGCTGCCCCTGCCCGAAGGGGAGTCCCCCTGCGGCGGCACCATGGCCATCGCTCGGGGTCAGCGCGTCCGGCACCGCGCCCGCCGCCGGCGGGGACGATCCCAAGGGCAGGTGGTGCGGCGACCCGTGCTGGTGCGGCGTGACTCCGATGGGCGCAGGAGGGAGTGCAATGTCACCTGGTGTGCCGGAAGGTGCCTTGCTGCTGCTGGCCGTCGGTGGGGAGAGAGGGGGCACGTCGACGGGTGGCAATGGCGTGTGAGGAATGAAGACCGTCGGAGCGGGCGGTGGCGACGAGTACAGAGGCTGGTCAGGAGAGACAGGGTACGTGTCGGCTGGCGGTGGTGGAAGGGGCAAGTCCGGGGAGGCGGGTGTCGCGTCAGCTGGCGGCGGCGGCGGCGACAGCAATGGCTGGTCAGGCAGCGTGTCAACCGGTGGCTGGTCCGGCGAGGCGGGCAACGTGTCAGCTGGTGGCGCGAGCTGGTCTCCGAAAGACAAGTCCGAGCTCCCGGCTCCGGCAAGAGTCGACGCCAGCGGCGTCAGAAGCTTCGCGGTGGTGGTGATCGACGGCGGCGGGAGCATGTCCATCGACGGTGACGACGAAACCGGCGTGGCCGCCCCGCACTGCTGCCCCGTCCACGGCTCGCCGCTCGCCTGCCACACCGACACGCCCTCCATGCTAACTATCCTCATGTCACCGCCGTCGTCAAGGCTCAGCGTCCCAGGCTCGGCGTCGATCCCGGTATCCCACAGGGAGTGCCCGCCGGCGAAGAGCTCGAGCCCCACCGGCGAGAACGCCAGGTTACACGCGTCCGCGCCTCCGACCAGCGTGCACTCCGACTCCCACACGCTGCCGCCACTGCCATCACCGGCCTGCTGGATTTGAACATAGCACGCGTCGGCGCCAGAGCCACCGGCCGAGCTGTCCACTGCACGGCAGAGATACGCCGCGTACAACCCAGACGGCGAGGTGAGGAAAGGCTGCGAGCTCTGGCCGACGTCGGCGTCGACCACGGCGGGTGCAACGGTGGCGATGATCTGCTGCTCGGTGCTTCTTGAAATGTAGCTAGGAGAGAAGGCCATGGCGCCAGAGAGCCGCATCACGAGCAGAAGGATAGCAAGTGAAGAAGACATTGTGGTCGCCGGTGAAATGGTGGTGAGGTGTGAGGAGCTTTGGCAATGGAGGTGTAGGGTTTTAAGGGAGATAAGAGGAGGATTTGGTGCCGCTTAGTGGAGCAACTAAGATGTAGTGGAAGTAGGAGAAAGGTGTGTGTTGCATGGAGATGGATGGAGTAGAGGGAATCTGAAGTTTTTAACCAAGCTTAGCTGTGAAGTTTCAGTTAGAAAATGTAGTGTAGTTGGGCCATTTGGTCATGCTCATTTGTTCAACTGATCCAATCATCCATCCAACTGGTTGCATTTGGTAGCATGCGGATGCCACTACTGAGAAACTCAGCATATTCAGTCCGTCTATACTCTAATTCAGGATAACTTTGTTACTAGGTATTTATACTTCTCCCAGAGAAAAAAAAGAGGGAAAGCTCAGTCACCAAAAACAACTACGTATTGTACGTTTGTACCTTGTTACGAAGTATGAGCGATATTCTTCGGAATTCAGAAGAGCACCTTGTTACCAAGAACATATATGCATCGAAATGTAATTACACCACTGTAACTAAACACGGGCGTACGCTATTCAGTGTTAAAACCACACACATCTGAAAAGAGAATCTGAAATGCAATTTTCCAGACTCCCAAGGAAGCGAATATCCAAAACATCAGAGTATGGAAAACATCCACAAAATATTGTGCAGCTAGTTGATTCAAGAATTGGTTCAGTGCATGGAATTGGCGTTCCACAAAATGATGAAAAAGCATACCGTTAGTACGAATTCTTTCCAAACAAAAGATTTTTGGTACAACCGTACAAGTCACCAGTACAATTTATGTGCTAACTGTTGCTGAAATCCTAAGTAGAAACATGCGCAGGTTCAAGGATCTCAACTTCTGCTATGTACATTATGGTTTTTAATCTCCATGGATCGTGTAACGCTCCCACTTCTTGGTAGGGTCGTAGATCTGCAAGACAGGCAAGTTGTTACTCCAAGGCATATATATGTCTTGTAACAGCATAAGAGAATAAAAGGGTGAATGCCAAACCTCCCATCTTGAGGCAGGAAATATATGTTTGTTTTTCTCATACCAGTGTCTCTCTACGACCTTCCCCGCATGAGACTAAGTAATAGAACATGAGATTAGAATGAAACGTAGGGCACTAGAAATACAAGATATTGTAAACATGCCACCTCATCCTTTTCTTTCGTTGCATCAGCAATGGTCCGCACATCCTCATGAACATCGAAGTGGAAAAGCTAAAAAGGAGATAAGGGAAAAAAGGCAAATGACAACTCTCAGGTTATCAAGAATCATATGGAAAAATAGAAAATGCCTGTCTATAGAAGAATAAGAAGTTCTGCGTTGTGACAATATTGATTAGAAAACTGCATACTTTCACCATCCTCATCTTAAAATAAAGTAATTGTACATACAAATGAATTATATAGAAGCTAGCAACATATTTTATCAAAACAAAAGACCACAGGAGTACTAACAAAACATGCATTACCGGTCCACTCTTGCCCCTTGCTTTGTTGATAATCAACTCATAGAAGCTATGTTGCTGTTATCAAAACAAGGAACATGGAATTAAAAAAAAAGTTAAAATACATAAATAGCAATGTAAATTACAAGGGAGCAAACTTAAGCTTGCATACATGAGGGATGATAAGATCTTCCTTCACATAAAGAAGGTTCTCAACTGATGTTGTCCGCACTTCACGGAACTCAGGGGCAAGCTGCTGCTGAACAGCCCTTAGGAATTCTCCAATGGAGTCACCTTTTCGGACCTGGCACATATGTAGGCTTTGTTTCAACCATATGGTACACATGTTTAGAACAATTAAAAGAAACAACTTTATCAATGGTTAGAGATTACCTGGATAACTCTCCTGTGCCCAGTGCCATCCCAGTAACTGTAAGTAATTGTAAGAGGTTCATCTGACACATGAGACATTTTGCTAATCAGTTAGGATACAAATTTCATTCAAAAATGAGAGATAAATTCAATGATTAAATAGTAATGGTGAGTAATGCTATAAGCCTGTGGCAATACTTTTAATCAGTTCCTGCTCACGCAACCACTGCTTCTTCAAACGCTCTCGTTCTGCTTGCTCCTCTGCTTCTCTCTCCCTGATGGATCATTCTTAGCAACCAGCTCGCAGGTTAAACAACACTTGGAAACAAGGAATCAATCAACACATAAGTGATAATCATAAACTAAAAGGAATACCTGTCAGGAAGAAAACTTGTTTCAACAGTAGGGTCCTTCCCAAGTTTCATAGGGCCATGTTTCTTTTGAGGTTCTTCTGTAAAGAATTGAAAGTATGATGTCCATAGTTGTCTTAATGGTTAGGTAATTTCACATACTTTAAAGGATCAAATTCAAGACACACAAGAGGCACTAAAAAATACAAATCCCAGGGAACCAAACTGCCGGATCATAATAAATAGCAGAGAGAGAATTATCTTTTATTCTGAATAAAATCCTGCCAAGACCCAACAGGTTGCTTAACTATTTATCAAATTTAATTTGTTGAATTTTTTCCAAGGACATCAACACATGAGATGTCCAAACATTAATTAGAAAAAAAAACATTAGTACAAGGCAATACAAAATGAAATATTACAAGCTGAGAAGGTTAAGATGGCCATACGATTCTCAAAATCATCTTCATCACTCCCATTCTCTATGTCATCACAGAAAGATAACCTTGGATCTCCCCTCACTCTCCTCCTTTTCCTTTTTTGCATTTGCAATTCTTCTTCCCTGAAACAAACAATAAACCATTCATTTCTGTATAGGCATATCAGGTAATGACACCAATTCTGGTAGGCTAGGACTTAAATCTCACTCTTGTTGCAACTTTTGAAGCTTCTCTTTCTCTTCTTCTTCGATCTTAGTCCGAATATTAACCCTCTGCGCAGACACATGGATGATAAATTAGACTAAAATATCTCTTTTTGACATACCGTGTAACAAATATATCTGCAAATTACCTTCTCGACATACTGCTCCCTTGTAACTAGACCGACTGTTTCCTTCTTAAATGCAGTCTCAAGGATCTGAAAGTCACAGTTCATCCTGTTAGCTTCTAGAACACCATAAAACATATATGAAATTCTATTGTGCTTTTAGAAACTGAAATAATTTGGAACTATATCATGCAAATTGTGAAGAAGCATGTATGGAGGAAACCATCAATGGTTTAATGTTGAAAGGATAAAACATGACAGAAGTAGTTCCACATAAAAGCTATTCTACAATGAATCACATAACTGTACTACTGTAGAAATCCAACATAGCACTATAGAAGCATAGAACATATCCTAATCAAATCAAACAAGCAAGACATAAGACAAGTATTTAATCAGGAGCATTACAAATGACAAATTCCCATCACACCACTAGAGCAAGCACTTGATACTAGGATATCAGGTAAAACAAAGTACTCCAGTATGTAACGGAATGGCAGACAACTAGCTGGGCGAGTACACACACACACACAGATATGGGGATTGCAGGTGGCTGCGCCCCACGCACGAGCTAGCATTTTTCTACCTACGCGTGTGCCCTAGGAGCCTAGTTCCATTCATGAAGCGATCGACGGCCATACCTCGGAGGTGCTGGAGCCGAACTGGAGCAGGCCGGGCTGGCCATCGGAGGACTTGTTCTTAAGCTCCTCGATCTTGCGCCGCTCGGCCTCCCGCTGCTTCTCCAGCCGCCGGATCTTCACGGCGTCCTGCGCCGTGCCGACGTACCCGTCCCCGAACCCCGACATCCCGCCGCCCTTGCCGCTCTTCCTCGGACAGACGAGAGCTGCGTGCAAGGCGGTGGGGGCGAGATTGCAGCCGACGCCCGCAGGCCGCGGCAGCGAGGAGAGTGGGGACGGCAACCGGCGGGGATTGGTCGCCGCCGCCGAGAGGGAATAGAGATTTGAGGAGGGCAACACGACGAGCTTGCGGCTTGCAACTGCTCGCTGCTCGAGTGCTTAATTGGGCTGGGCCTAACCGACTTACGGTTTGAGAGTAACTGGCTTTAGTTGGCCCACGTTTCAGAGAGGCCCAACTATACAAGAGCGGCTCGATGGAAAATGATGTCTGGGCTCGATTTTTTTTCATTTTAAAAAAGGCAAACTAGTTTGTTAATTAGTTTTGATAAAAATACGGCGTCATATTTTTTTATTTCATTTCATTCATTTTAATCTATTTCCTACTTGGTTTCTACCTCTTATATGTAAGTATGATCCTATCCTTCTTTCAAATAGGTAATCAATTACTTTTATCTTAATTCTCTTATGTAATGTGTGTAATAGAAAAAGATACGGCATAGCTATTGAAATTCATGGTGTAAGTTTTAAAATTTATACTGTATTTACAGCATAAATGAATGTAATTGACAATGTTCAAAAAACTTGACTTTTTTTAAAAAAATATGACGTCAATTTTTTAATTGCCATGCATATGCTCCGATCGGAAAAAATAGAATCAGACAACAATAATTTTAAAGCAAACCAAACAAGTTTTTAATTGCCATAAATTTTCCAAAGCAAAAGCAAATCATGATGTTACACATTCATGATTCTACCGAGAATAAATAAACCCAACATAAGTTCGGGAGTAACACAGACAACTCCAGAAAAATAGTTCGACGACCCGTGCAAGAACTGCACGCACAACATCAATGGAGCAAAGCTCCCTAAAGCTCACAGAGCAGCACACGCAGTCGGGAAACGACATGCGAATTTATTCAGTGAAACATAAATGATGTAGACGAAATCTTGGTGCCAAATGGCATGACGACGAACAGTTCATCTTCTTCATGATCAAGCTTGCTTCTTGTTCTTGCCAGCCCCACGCTTGTTCTTCTTGTAACCTGAGCTCTCAGGAACATCTGCGATACACAGGACGGCAAAATCTGTGTGAGGATCACACATTTCTACGCACGCATCACGTGCAAAAACCTAGCAAACGAACGCGATTGATTATTACCTGCCGCCGGCGGCAGCGGCGGCTTCTGCGCGCCAGTTGTAGCGGCGGCCTTCCTCTTGTCCATCCTGTTCTTGCGGCGCTCTCTGGCCTCCGCCGCCTCCAGCGCCGCCCTGTCGCGGCCTGGGCCTGCCATCACAAAGACACCAGCTTCCTCGCTGCCGCCGATCACCCGCCAAGGGACAGCGTCGACCGGTGCGTCGATCACGCGGAGCTCCGTGAGGTACTCCTCGAACGTCCTCTCCAGCGCGGCGGGCGCCAGCCGCGCCCGCGCCGGCCCGGTAGGTGGCCGAGCCATCACCGGCCCAACCTGCAGGCGGGATGGTGGCGCCAGAGGCGCTGGCGGCGCAGGAAGCGGAAATTCAGGCGCGGGCGGCGCAGGAAGAGGAGGAGCAGGCGCGCGAGGGGCAGGAGGAGCGGTTGGCGCGCGCGGTGCAGCAGACGACGAGCTCGCGCCGCCGCCGCCGACGTAGCGGTGGCGGCCGGTCGCCAGTGACACGGTCCACCCGCGCGACGGCACAGGCCACGCGAACGCGGCGGAGATGGGCCGCGGCGACGGTGTGGAGACGAGCGGCGGCGGTGGCGCGGGCACGGGAGCTTCCACCGAACTGAAGCTGGTGTCAATGATGCGGTAGCTCTTGCCGTTCGGGAGAAGCGACGGGACGGTGCGGCTCCAGGTGTTGCGGCTGGGCATGCGCATGTGGGCCGGAGGCTGCTGGTTGGCAAGGCCGCCGCCGCCGCCGCCGAGAAGCTGGGCCTTGCTGGCTAGGCGAACGGGCCAGCTCGCCCGCGCGGCGGCGACCGCGTCGGGGATGATGCGGTGGCGTGGGGGAAGACCGTGCTCTTGCTGGGCCGGGTTCTCGTTGGGGTCTCCCATGGTAGGCGCGCCGTTGGATCTCACCACCTTTCTCAGCACGAATCTTGGAGACAACCAGACAACCTGCGATGGGGAAAAAATCGAAAAATCGGCGTCGGCTATGGCAGCACATAGCACGGAGAAGCGTGCCCAAACCTGTACAAAATCACTAATCCCATGGAGATCTGATGAGCACAAGCTTACAGCTTACAGCAAAGCATGAACCTTCTCTAAACCACTACTAAACCTCAAGATATGATAAAAACACAAAGCTTACAGCAAGATTAACACCTCGAAATGATGGATTTCACGGGCAAGAAACGATCTTTTTCTGTGCAATCTGACGGAATTCACAGCTACGGACTTCAAAGAACAGGGGAAAGATTTCGAATTTGTGATTAGAAAGAATGAACTTACCAGGCGGCAGGAAGCTTATCCTTGCATCTCGCTGATTTCCTTTAAATCTGTATGTGATTTCTACCGAATGGGGACTAGTTTTATACTAGAAATTCACCATGTCTTATGTGAACGTGTTCCATGTACTGTTTCTTTCTAAAACCAAATGCAGCTCTTTTTTTATCCATGTAAAAAAATTGCAACGGTAGCTAAAGCAATTTCAAAAACAATGAAAACGTTCTGTAGGAGTATATCATAATTATATCCTCTAAAACACGTAAATCATATCCTCATTCATATAGAAGACTACGTAAGTTAATTTCCACTCTAGCCGAATCTCAGAGATACTGATGTTCTTGAGATATTGAACACAAGAAAATGACGGCCAATCAGTAGAGCCAAGCATCCAACTGCCCACAGGCCACAGCCACCTTGCTGATTATAGAGGGGTTTCAAGCCTATTGGCCATAATAACGTTCTAAATATACAAATTTTCCTACCAGACTTATTTGGTGGAGCAGTTATTTTAAAACATATCATAATATCTCCAACCAATTCATATCTAAGTATGGAAGTTTTCACTTATTCTTGGTGAGTTATATGCCTCCTGACTATTTGTGAGGTACAGAAATGTATGATTGACAATATCAAGGCATTTTTAGTCTTCGGAAGGTATGGAGGGGTTATATGTATCTCATAGTATTAATCAAGAGATGTACACCAATACCACTCAAAGACCCAATAAAAACTCATCAACATATACAAAGACGAATTTCTAATCTTATCTTCATGTGTAAATCGATTTCGTTACCTCCCTTTATTGAGAGATATATTTGGTGGAGCATTTATTTTAGTACATATCAAGCTAGCATCTCCAACAAATTCATATCTAAGTATAGAAGTTATTGATTTTGGAATGTCAAGTCTTTTTTAAGTCTTTGGAAGGTATAGAGGGGTATATGTATCTCCTAATATTACTTAAGAGATATGTACCTATAGGTATACTCCTCAAAGATTGAACAAAACCTCAAGTACATATACAAAGATGAATTATAACCCTATCTTCATGTGTGATATTAGCTTGGGTAGCTCTCTTCACGGAGAGATATCTCTTAAATGATGAGAAGATATATACCTCTCTCTAAAAATGGAAGAAAACCTCATAAGTATAACTAAGTATAATGATAGCAATGGAGCTCGTCCCTATCAGGATACACAAACTTTATAAGTTCAAATCTTAGCATGAGAATCTATGAGATTCAGACAAAATGGAGATTTATATACATCTTCCATATGAGGACATGACTTGACCTATTGTTAGGATTTACTATGAAGACATTTTCTTGTTTGAAACTGGTTTCACTATCATTACGGCTTATTTACTTGGATAAAAAAAGAACTGCATTTGTGTTTAGAAAGAAACATGCATAGAACTCATTTACCTAGATACATGGCTTAGGTTGTCACCAAGAACCAATAAGAACAGCCTTGGGGCCAAGTGTGCACTATCTCAAATCATCGTTATGTCCTTGGTGACCTAACATGTTCTTTTTACTATGATGGCGGGTTGGTAGCAAAGTTGCAAGAGGAAAAGAACAACATTACAATGCTAATGGTCACCATTGACCCCTATGCTCAGATCTTGTGGATGCTAAATCACATAAGTAAGAACACACCATACTGCACATGAGGGAAAGGATGATACCTTGACTACCACCCTAACATCATCGACCTAGATCTAGTGGCTGGGGAAGATAAGACCACCATCCATGCAGGAGGAGGAAAAGGCAGCCCTACACAAGATCCTATAGATGCCGAATCATGCAAGAACACATCATTTCACACATGGAGAAAGATGATACCTTGTAACATCATCAACCTAGATCTAGTGGTCAATGCACGAAGAAGAAGACACCAACATAAGAGGGGAAAAGCCAATGCCAGATAAGATACCAAATCATACAAGTAAGAAGACATCATGTCGCACATAGAGAAAGATGATGCCTTGGTCACCACCCTAACATCATCAACCTAGATCCAGTAGCCGATGCATAGGGAGTACACCACCACCACCATCCATGCATAAGAAGAAAAGCTAGCCCAAGATAGGATCCCGTGGATGCCAAATCACACAAATAAGAACACATCATGCCACACATAGGAAAGGATGATACCTTGGTCACCATCCTAATATCATCAATCTAGATTTAGTGGTGGATGCGTAGAGAAGACAATGCCACTATCCATGCATGAGAGGGAAATGCTAGCCCTACATAGGATCTTGTGGATGCCAAATCACATAAGTAAGAATAGTTAGGCCGCATATAAGGGAAGGATGATACCTTGGTCGCCACCCTAAC
This sequence comes from Oryza coarctata, assembly GCA_030770085.1. Taxonomy (NCBI): domain Eukaryota; kingdom Viridiplantae; phylum Streptophyta; class Magnoliopsida; order Poales; family Poaceae; genus Oryza; species Oryza coarctata. Next base: position 14,446,336 of record CM061479.1, on the reverse strand, counting down.
ATCATCGATTTAGATTTGAGGAAGATTGGCTCCATCCATGCACAACGAATAAAATTTTAGCCCTATACAAGGAAGAGGAGTGACGCCGACAAACACCTAAAGCTCGTCTGCACAAAGACCCAAATCCTAGATTTGGGCGACCAACAAGTAGTAATGACATTGTAGAAGATGGTGGTAGGCGGCGGCAATGGCAACAATTGGCTTGATGGTGTTTGACGGACGACGATTCGCTCTCTCGGTGGCATACTAGCACAACATGAATGGATGTGAGCAGTAGATCTAGAGGAACAGAAGTAAAATGTAGAGTGCGGCGAAGGGGTGAATGTGGATGGAGTAGGAGAAGTGATGCCTGCTATCAATTTTAGGGTTTAGCATTAGGTTTATATAGACAGGGAATGATATATCGACCTTGGCCCAGTTAGGCCCAATAGACAAGGATAGTACATATGTTTTAGAGTTTTCACTTGGTAAGCCCTGCTATGGTGAAAACAAATCATCAAATGCAAATTCTATAATGACATTTGGATAAACAATAGGATAGGGAAGGGATATCGATGGTATATAAAGTGGTGGGCTTAGGATAGGGATATGATATACTCATTATTTTTATCATTCCTATGTTTAGAATCATATGGTTTTGGATAGGATAAAGCATCATAGATTTCTATAAAGGTTACAACATAGTTACTCATGTAAAGGAGCATATGCGTGAGTCCATATCATCAAGAAATTGAGCCGGTAGATGCAATATTGATGATTCCTAATCATTCTCACCTATTATATAGTAGTCATTTGCTCATATTATTTATTTTTTTCATACAAATTCCCACAACAATACATGAAATATCATCTAGTTTATTAGATGAAAATACATTTTCTTATATATAAACTAACTGGTTGAGGCAAAAGACATTTGTGTCATCTTCCATCATTTCCCACCTAAACCCATCCTCATTTGGATTGAATTGGTGAGAAATGAACTGCTCATATCACATTCCTCTATCCATCTCTTTTCCCATTCCCCTAAGACAAACATGGGAAATGATTTCCTCCCCTTATTTCCCATTTCTACCTGCCACAAGCACATTACCCACTAAACAAACGCCACCTAATAGGTGAATTCATTGTTGGGGGATATGTGATTAAGCTCCATGCGACCATGCCTACGTAAGTTAAATAGATTCGAGACTTTGTATTTTTGTTCGTGTTTGAGTAACTGATGGTGTTTCACTACAGCCCTTTCAAGAAACTGTAGTGTGCCGAAAACTTCTGCCGGTTCCAAATATCTTCGAGACTTCGAATATAACTAGATGTGGAGCTTACAGGCATTTTATCAATCTTTTTGTTGGTTTGTTCATTAAGAATGCTACCGTTCTCACCAAGACCGATTTTGAATATAGTATTAATAAAGGACAACAAAGTCGTCTGAACTAACAACTTTTAAATTGTTGTGCACATAATTATATTTGAAATCAGAGTAACAATGCACTTACATTCTGTCTACTTTATTCCCGAGCCACTAACGTTCATCGTAGGGGTTGTGTAATTTTTGGAATGATCGAGAGCCCATTTGATCAATCAACTTATGGAACGAAACTACGTATGTGGCGAAGAAAAAAAATGGTATTCAAAAAACAAGATTACAACAATAGTGGCCAATGAAGTAAAAGAATGGCTAGCAATATATAATATAATAAAACCATTGTACATTTAGGGATCATACAGCAGCCATGAGGCTCCACAAGGAATACAGGAGCATAGCGGCACGGCCAACGGAGTACAGTAAGCTAAGCCAGTAGGAGAGGACTAAGAACGCAACTATCATGTCCTGGTCCCCCGCATTTGTGTGAAACTTTCATCTGTTTTTGCCCAAACATTATAGATGCTACGATGATGCCGCTATTTATTCCCATCAAGCCCCATAATGTCAGCAAGACTCTGGTCATGCATGTCTGCTGTCCGACGTGGAAACTTCTGCGCTGCACATAGGGCATACCTGCACATCAAGGAGATCTTGTCACCTTCTGAAAACTACATACCAGTATAGTGTTTAAACGTTCACTACTTATGCAAACAATCCATCCATCTAATAAAAACTACTCCCTCCATCCCAAAATAAGTGCAAGTGCGGAGTGAGTACTTTCATAAGACAAGAATCAACACGATGCAATTTAGGTAGAGAAATATGAAGAGAAATTGCAGTATGTAGAGCTAGATCTAGCTACTCAATGTGTGCAGCCAGTAAAGCAACAAAGAAAGAGGCATATTCATACCCTCAAAGATGAAATCTTTAGCTCAACCTTACCATGAACAACTAAAATGGCCAAATATAATTACAGCACTACTACTGGTACCCTAAACATCTTTAGCCAAAACTAATAAAAGGGTGTGAATGCTTTGGCGGATTGGATTTATTTTGTAAGATCACATTGTCCCAAAACATAAAAGCAGAAGGAATGAGCTTTTCAAAGAAACAAGAACTATTCCCCTAACTGTGCACCGGTGTATGTGAGTTTTACAGATCTGTTAATTTTGTAAAACTTTTTAAATATAGTGAGCCCAGCAAGGAAAATAATAAAAGATTGACTACCAGAAAATTGTTAATTAGGCAATATCTGACTTTTATACCCAAAATGAATGTTAGTGGGTCTACCAAAGTGATTAATGTTTTATGTTTTACTCTTCCTGAAATGTTACAAGGTTACAGCTACACCTATATAGCTAGAATAGCAATCATGTGACCAAGACATAAACCATTAACCTAGCAAATAGCCTATACAATAATATAGGGCCCACTATAAAAATAATTAATGTCACACATTCTTAGCCCTTAAATCCACATGTCATAGAATCATTTCCAAGCAAAAACTCGCCACGGGTGTGGTGAGTAAATTTGGATACTATAGGTTGCCACACTTTCTACACAAACTTAGCAACATGTGGCAGACTGGAAGACAAACAAACATCCCATCAGTGCTCTGTCCAAGCATGAGTGCACAGCAGGATAGCTCAATAGACGTCACTCTCAGCATGAAAAGAAGGCAGCTTCCATGGATTGAAGATGGTAGTAATTTGTATAGATTTGGAAAGGATATTTACCTTATTTATTTGAAGCCACTGGTTTATGCACTCAGGATGGTACAAATGCTTGCAGGGGAGCGCAACCAAGGATTCACCATCCTCAAATTCCACGCGGCAAATAACACATCTAACAACAATAGTGATAATTAGGACTTCCATATGTGAGTAATGTAGATAACCAGAAGGTTACGAGACAAAATATTCGAACATACTGTTCTGTGTTGTCATCTTGGACACCTTGTGCCTTGTAAGTTACTGAAGGTAGAGAAGCAAGTGTACTGGCAGAGAGGCCTCTGTTTTCTGTACCAACCACTTCTCCCAATGCAACTAATTCCTGAAGTCACAAAGAAAGAATCAATATTAGCATTGCATCTTAAAGCTTCTGATGCAGTGCCTGGCACCAGAAGGCTAACATATAAAAATGCAACTTGCCTCATAAGAGTACTCCTCTGGGTCAACCTCTTGCCATGCATCCTGGGTTTTGGTAAAAACATATCAATGCGTTAAATGATGTTTTTTCAGTTCATACTAGCTGATCGTCAATGAGTAATGGAGTACAGGAAAAATTTGAAAAGACATTTTCTCCATGTACAAACATGCAGAATCCATTGGAGATAATATGCCACAATACATGGGGTAAACAGGACAGCATGGAAATTTGACAAGCTATGGCATGAACCACATACCTTATCTACAAATCTCACAAAAAAAAAGCTCTACTGTCTAAAGTACAGAGGATTGAAAATCCAACTAACTTAAACGACCAGCATATATTTCTTTTGAAGTAATGAGTTGTAAATATGATAAAAATAAAAAAAGTTGGACTCTCATGAGTTTATCACTCAACTATGAAGACCGAAGGTGAACAAGAAAAAAGAGCTCCAGACTCAACAGAAAGATAAGGGAAATGAATTTTGGATGCTGGAAGTTACCCCAAAAATGAATTTGGGGAATTCTTATCGTTTATCAACAGCACTTGAAAACAAGGGAAGTTGCAAGGCACATTCATCCCTACAAGTGTCATTCCATGCTTTTGGTTGTCATAAACAATGACAATGTAGGTGTAAATTTTATTGCAAACAACAGCAAGTGGAGGAGAAAGTACAAGAATTTACTCCAAGGTCATTTCATTCAAACTCTAGGATTCCCACATCAGAAAAAAGCATAATTTGTCTACATAACAAGAAAATAGACCGTTACCATTACCTGTGGATCATTCGCATGCTCCTCTTCAGGAGGCACAGTTCTCCCTACATAGAAATATCAACACCAAAATTATAGACAGCAACAACTGAAACATGTTAGCTAAACTGAAGAAACACCAATCTTTTCCGCTCACAATCGCTGATCCCCGCGAGAGCCATAAGTCGAGCGGCTACTTCCCGCTCCTCAGCATCCTGCAGCGCTCGAGCGTAAGCCTCATCGTCCTCATACTCTGCGGGGTCTAGCTCTGGCTCAACTTCCTCCTCCTCATACTCCTCATCGAACCCTTCCTCCTCGTACTCGCTTCCGTCGCCCCCCTCCCCCTCTCGCTCTCGCTGTCCCTCGACACCACCCTCCCCAACGAGGTGCTCGTGGTGGTGGACGCGGAGGTGGTGCTCCAGCTCCTCCTCGTAGTACTCCTCAGCCTCGTCGTCGTACTCGTAGCTCCCGGCATCCGAGGTCCCGTAATCACTGCCCTCGCCGACGCCTCCGCCCATGCGAAGCATCATGTACGCCCGCTCCTGCAACCGATCGAAACAACAACCGTGTCAATCGCGCGGGGTCTCCGAACCCTAGCGACAGATCTCCTCCCATCTACCTGCTCCTGGAGCACACGGGCGAGGGCGAGGTCGGCGTCGACCTGGCTGAGCTCCGTGAACGGCCGCCGCGCCTCCGCCTCCGCGGCCGCTGCAGCCGCAGCCACGTCGCCGTCTCCTCCGGCGTCGGCGGCGGCAGCTGGTGGCGGGGCCGGATTCGTGGCGGGGTTCGCGTCGGCGCCGGGCTTGTCGCCGGCGGTGCCGCCGCTCCCCTTCGAATCCGCCATGCCTGCCCTCGTCCTCGCGAGATTAGAGAAATGGTCCAAAGCGAAGGAGGAGGATTAGCAAACAAACCAACTCGAGTTTAAAATTTAAACCCACTCGCGTTTATGACCAAGGGGGCGGAGAGCGGTGCGGGCGTGTGGGTTGGAGAATATTAATTGCCGTGTTTTTTTAATAAAATTTTCGATTAGTTGCGGGTCAGACTTATGAATTAAATTAAAGATTGAGGTGAGAAATAACTATAATTGTTAAAAAATTGTCGAAGAAATTAAATATAATAAAATTATAATTTATTGAGATAAGAATATGGATAAAAAATTAGTTATATTTTAAGATATGGACTTCGCGGTGGGCACTGCTAGTTTATGACACGTAGGGTTCGTGCTACACCGGATCCACATGTCAGTGACGTTTATCCAGAGTTCGAGTCGGTTTGCGCACTTTCTCCTCTACCTGCGGCAACCCAGAACGGAGTAGTTGCGTCACCGACGTGTGGGCCTACGCATGTGGGCCCACGTGCCAGTGGGCGGACGAGCTGGTTGCGTGTGTAGAGATTCTCGTGGAAGCTAGTTTCTGGAACATTCTTTGTGGACTGTTGCTTCTTCAAGCTTGGGCTCTCGCGGTCGGGTGGTGGGCTGCTCGCCGGCCGGGAAGGAGGCGCGAGCGCGACGTCGCCCAGGAATCTCCGGCGCGTCGTCGGAGAGGACGAAACGTAGCGGAGTCCGCGGCCCTCAGCGCGCTATCCGTGGGCCGACAGGGCGCGGGGGTGCGGCCGTACAAAGCCGTGGCCCTCGACTCGCGCACGGGTCGCTCTCGCCTCTCGCCCGCCTGCATCCCTCCCTTCCTCCGGTTGGTGGTGGTGGCTGCGGCGCTGCCCGTATCATCACCAGTTCACCTCAGCTCGCGCAGCCGCTCTCACCAACCTTTCGACGCAGGGTATTGGATTGGAGAGGAAATGGCGGCGCCGTCGTCCCTCGCGTCCTCCCACCTCACCCGCCTCGCAGACCTCCGCCGCACCGGCGCCTCCGTTGCCGCCCCCCCCCCCCCAGCAGCTCCGCCTCGGGTGCTCCCGCCGCCGCGCCCAGCGTGTCGTCGCCATGGCTGGATCCGGCACGGTGCACATCCTCCGTCCGTTCTGCTTTATTTTACTTAGATCAGAGTGGTTGGTATTGGTTCCCTTCGTCCTTTTGCACGTGGCTGACTAGCTTCTGCTGCTGCTGCCTTGCAGTTCTTCGTCGGAGGCAACTGGAAGTCCGTAAGTTTCTGCTTCTCCTCCTCAATCAACTTTTACACGCACGCATGAGTTGCCTTCAGGTGTCGGTACCTATGAGCGAAACGATGATGGTTGGAGATTCTGCTGCTGTACCTGCGTGATCTTGTGTCGTTGGCGCCTTGTGGTTGCCGCCTTGGACATTCCAAGAAGAGCGGAGTGAGATTTTTGTCGTCATCAATACATCGCGATCTACACCACTCCTGGTCGTTTGCTAGAGATGGAGTCGCTTTTGGTGCCAAAATATAGTAGTTTTTTGTATTAAGCCATTTCCTTGGGGAATATGCATCTTATATGCAAAAATGTGTGTGTGTTCCTGGTTAACTTCGTTTGCCCAGTTTTCATGGACACGAGAATTCAAGAGCATCTACTGTTATGTAGCCAGGGATTATTAGTTCTAGTGCTCCAAGGATGAGAAAGGATGGATCAGTATCTTGTCCAAAATAAAGATAGTAGCTTTTTTTTAGGACATTCTTAGGACGAGCTGATTCATTTGCTCATTTTTTTCTTTTTGGAGAATCATCTTGGTATTATATGTTGCTTCACTTTTTAGCAGGAGCTTATGCTAACTATAGCAAGATATGTTTTTCTGATTTTTTGTTAAGATATCTTACTAACACTGTGATTGTGATTGATGTCTGATGATATATTTTCTTGTCCCTCAATTTAGAATGGAACGAAGGACTCTGTTAGCAAGCTTGTGACTGAACTGAATGCTGCTACACTTGAACCTGATGTTGGTAAGTCCATTTGTTTCATCTATGCATGATTCTGTTCCTCTCTATATAGTCTCCATGAGATGTGTGTATTTGATTGATTGTATTACACCATCTTCTGTTACACCTTCTGTTTCATCCAAGTCTATATGATATGGATATTCTCCTGATTTTTTTTAGTTTCCACTGTCTATCTTTTTCATTACCTGCACTTAATTGCTGTGGCAATACTGCAGATGTTGTGGTTGCACCGCCATTCATTTATATCGATCAGGTCAAGAACTCACTAACTGATCTCATTGAGGTATCTGCTCAGAATGTTTGGATTGGAAAAGGAGGAGCTTACACTGGAGAAATGAGGTGAAACTAAAACATTCAGTTTTCTTTTCTTAGTATATTCATTACATTGTGTTCACAACCATGTGTAGTGCTGATGATAAACGTTGGCAGTCTGTTTGATTTTTTAACTAGGTGGTAGCTTTTCATTTTAAGCAAGCCTAAAAAGATCAATTTTTCTTCCTTGTTTTCGTACTAGAGTTTTTATTTGTTTAACCTGACATGTCTCTAGTGCAGAGCAATTGGTGGACATCGGGTGCCAATGGGTTATTCTTGGGCATTCCGAGCGTAGACATATTATTGGTGAAGATGATCAGGTAGTCATTATATACACAAATGCTACTGGATAGGTAGTTCTCTCACTTGTCCATGCTCTTAGCCTATGATATTCTGAAGGCACCTTTGAGATGCGTGATTGCTATTAATGCAGTTTATTGGGAAGAAGGCCGCATATGCCTTGAGTCAAAATGTTAAGGTTATTGCCTGCATAGGAGAGCTGTTGGAAGAGAGAGAAGCAGGGAAAACTTTTGATGTCTGCTTTAAGCATATGAAGGCTTTTGTAGGTGACTCTTCGTTCCCTTGAGTAAATTAATGACAGTTGATGAGTCTACATCATCTGAAAACGAGATGCATTTATCATTTTTTATTGATAATCTTCAATATGTTGCTTTCAGACAGTATTACAAACTGGGCAGATGTAGTAATTGCTTATGAGCCTGTTTGGGCTATTGGAACTGGTAAGGTTGCTACTCCTGAGCAAGCTCAGGAAGTTCATGCTGCTGTTCGTGATTGGTTGAAAACCAACGTGTCACCTGAGGTTGCTTCCAGCATTCGAATTATCTATGGAGGTCAGTTTCGTATCACTTTTTTTTTACTGAATCAGTTTCTTATCACTTGGATTAGTACAATGTGTTTCTCTCTTAATGAATGACTGTGTGTTTAATGGTGTCAATCCTAGTGTCATGATTGTAATCCAGACAGTGGCAAATGAGAATGCCCTTTGGAGCTTGGCTTGTAGCTTCAAAGATCCATGAGTTTCTTAGTAGGTCACTAACCCTTGTGTAAGGTCGTTTTGACTTCCTTAAGTGAACAGCTTGTATGTGATTAGGGGGTGTGTTCAAGAAAAAAAAGTATCAATGTGTTTTTCGTCTTCACTTCATGAAATTGATGACTGGAAGACAGAACTTAGGAACATTAATTTGTCACATTAAACACTTAGCTGTAAAGGTCCTTAACAACACCATCTAACAAAATACGATTTTCGGTTAGTTATCCCTTAAAATTATGATGTTTGTGATAAATATCTTTAAAACCTGATCTGCTGATATTGGTACCTGCTAAGTCTTGTGACCTTTGGAGAATATTTGGAGCATTATTTATTTGATGCCAGCTATGATGTGGCAATATACCTCACTGATTCTATGATCTGTTCTGGTACAGGTTCTGTAAATACAGCCAATTGTGCCGAGCTAGCAAAGAAAGAAGATATTGATGGCTTCCTTGTTGGTGGTGCCTCTTTGAAGGTATGATAAATTAACATCATATCCTGAAATACATTTTGTTGATAGCCATATTCTTAAACCAATAAACTTGCTATGGTGTAATGTTGTATTGCATTTTAATTCTCATAGTGATTTATAATAGGAAAATGTGTAGTGATTTGTCCATTACGCAGCATGATTGACGTAGAACTCAAGAAAGCAAATATATTTTCAAGCCACAAACGAACCAGTTCTTATCTTCTATTTGCAGGGCCCGGATTTTGCCACCATTATCAACTCGGTGACTTCCAAGAAAGTTGCAGCCTGATGTACCCTGCTGCTGTAGAAATAAGTGACCCAGGGGCAGCGCGGCTACCACACCATAATGCCTGATAGAGATACGAAATACTTCGTGTTCAATCACCGTGCTTATTTCGGCATACGAAGGAATAATGCAAGATGCAACTGTGTTGTTTTTTGTCATAGACCTGGCTAGCGTTACGGGAGCCTATTTGTTATTGAGCGAGTGACCAAATAACACGTGAATTGCTGCTATATGTGCTGTTATCTGACATATGTGGAAGGAATGTTCCTGTGTTCAAGATAATAATTGAGATAAAGATTTTATCCACTCCAGAATGGTTGGGTTTAACCACCTAACCAAATAAGCTCAAGTTGGATAGTACTTTTGTGGCTAGGTGACAGCTAATTTTTCAGTAGTACACGCACGTATCAGTGATGATTTTGGTATGCTCCAAGAAGTCTTTTGACTACTGTATCCATTTTCTAAGCGTGTGTAGAAGCCATATGTGTGTTAATGTGTGAGCCGGTATGTGTTGAGCGCGTGCCCATCTTAGAAAACTCTCCACCTAACAAAGGTTGCAAGCCATGCGATATTCGCGCAGCTCCTGGTTCATTGAATCCCCACAGTTCCATCTCAAAAAAAAAAAAAGGCTGCAAGCCAGCAAGGTTGGAGGCAAGATAAGGCGGCCGGTGGCGAGTTGCGAGCGTGCAGAGGGACAGGGACAAGCCGACCGCCGACCGCCGACCGCGACAAACGGGTGGACAGGAGACGATCCCGTGGACGGCAGGGGCACCGGCGCCTCTCCCGACTCCAGCCGGCGAGATCGAGTCGGCACATCGCTCGCAGCGCACCGCACGCCCTCCGCCGAAGTGCGGCCTCAAACTCGTGCGTCGCACCCGGCTGGCACGAGCGCGCCGTCCCAACATCGCAGCATTGGATGGCACCGCTGCACAGGGCTGCCACCATGCGGCAGCATGATGGGCGGGCCGCCCAACTATCTTCTTCCCCCCACTGGCTACTGTTGAAAAGCTCTTTCAAGATTCACTTCATGTTTTTCCTTACAAGATCTAGATAAAAACCTATGAATATACTGTACTAACTATTACCCCTTCCATTTCATTTCATATTATAATTATAAGACGCTTTTCTAAATCAAATTTGTTCAAGTTTAGCAAACTTTATACAGAAATATACAACATCCATTAAATTCAAATTTAAATATATTTTTATAGCATATTTATGTTGTATTAAAAATGTTACTACAATAAGACTTAAAAAGAAAGTTAAAACATGCTGAAACCAAAGTCAAAGGATTTTGGCTACATACAAGCATATAGCCAAAATCTAAGCTAATCTCTTGTATTGGGGGATAGAGTACAGATAGAGGTAGTACCTAGTAATTCATGAGCATGATATATGCGAAAATTTATATAGAGTTCAGATCATTTTAGTTTGCAAAACCTATAGATCCTGCAGAGCTTTGGTCGTTATCAAGTTAAGAGCAGGGATGCCGCAAGAGGCATTTGTGCTATCCAGCACCTCACAAGGTAATGCACGGAATTGCCATCTCTTAACAAGCTTGCATATAACTTAGCTTCGATTCGAGATAACTTTGATCTAACAGGTCCATGCACATAAAATTAGGTGCAGAGATACATGGGCCGGTGAACTCACATCCAAGGACAACATATTACTCCTCTCTGGCAAATCTAATTTCCATGTTATGTGAAAAGAAAAGAAAAAATTCCTATGGTGTGCAGAGATTCTTCAGATCTTCCTCCTTGGCATAGGTATTTGGGATGAGCCTTGAAGCATAGGGGTACAGATCCTTGTATGAATTCCTGATGGTCCCTTCTGCCACACCAGTAGCCAAGGATATGTCTGCAACATTTCGTGGTGTTATCAGCGAACTAAACAGTTGCAAGGAAAAGATTAGAATGAGTCGGTGTTCCAAACCTTTCAGAGGCTTCTTGTCATCTGAGAGTTGGGTTATCATATAAATGACAGCAGCCGCAATTGAAATAGGGCTCCTCCTGCACAGCAGGTTAGCAGGGAGGTGTGAATGTGACTCAATTAGGTCAAGAATGCACACTCGAAACTTGACTAATATGGAAAGCTCGTGTCTAATAGTCAAAGACTAGCACTCCTGTCCCTTCCCCATATATGACATGGACACAAGGAAGTTGCATGCATGGACTGTACAGAATGTGTATGCTACTTGATGAGTACAAATTAGCTGGTAACTCCTCTAATTAATGCATGGACCTAAGCATCAGTGATTTAGAGGTGATAAATAATATTGAATCAACAACACTGAAACTAAAACCAATAAAAGAATTTTCCATGCCACAGGATCTATTAATCATCAGAAGGGAAACACTGACTAGCTTGCAAACTTGTACAGAGTCCAAAATACCAAACCTTATATCAAGCTCCTCTGAACGCTGAACTGCTTCCTGGGCCGCTTTAACAGCTTGATTGTTCATCCCAAGAGTTGAACAGAAACGCCTCTGCAGGTTGTCAGTTTATAAGCTAACAATTTAAGAGTTCATTTAACCAATTAAGCCAAGGAATCGTTAGAATATAACAGGAAACAACAAACCAGGAAATCCCCAGCATGGATGGTTCCCATCTCCATAGATTGACCCATTTCAACTTCCAGTTGCTTCACAATAAATTCCTTTGCTCGGCCTATCTCTTTCTTTGTTGCTCCATTAGCGACCGAACATATTTCTGCGATAAGCCATCACAGCAAAGAAGAGTGGCATCAGATAAATGCATGCAGAAAAATTATTCCCCCAAAAGATCCCTTTTTTCAGAACATGCTGTATGTATGTACCTTTTACAGTTCTAGGCCGATCCTCTTGTCTACAAGCAATATACAGACAGGCAGCTAATATGGCATCTTGATTTCTTCCCCTGATAGACTTGAGATCTTCCACCTTCTTATATATTTCATTGGCTCGGTCCTTCAGAAAGGAAAGGATAATACAATCACTATACAGCTATAAGGAACCAGCGTTGTGCTACTTTATGTAAAAAGTGAAATTTCTTCAAAGAAGCAGCAGTGAATATCCACATTTAGTAATTAAATCATTATTCAGGCAAAAGTTTCAATTCTAAAAGTCAGACATACAATAAACAAGCCATGCTGCATAACATGGATTCCTGAAGCATACAAACAGCCTGATGAATTTTTAACATACTTTTGAAGTGTATTGTGGGTATGCAAGCATTGCAATATCAAGTTTCTATACTTGCAAACAAGTATAACTTTGATTCTTTGGGAAAAAAAGGGTTAGTCCACCCCACATCATGGAAAGTGACAGTCAGATTCTTTACCTTAATGGTTGCCACAAGGCCCAACCTGGAGATGAGATTAGAGATATGATGTCAGAGTATTGCAGAAATCTTGTGATAATAAAAAGATCTAAACTGCCAAAGCAGTAAATCATCGTATTTGTGCATCTCTTTCAATAGAATCAAATGCAACTTATATTATTTTTCTTCATCAAAGTTTCCTGTCCTAGATACACCAGTATAGGAAGAGGCTACTGCAATTGCACACGTCTTACCTAAAAAATAATATTTCACTAGGTTTTAGCTTAGGAAGCTAAATGGCTAATCACACTCAAGCAACTGGTGCTACACAACTTTTGTAGTAAATTTATCAATGTTCCCAAGGTGCATAATAGTACGACTACATGAGCATTTGGAGGTGCACGAAGCTATTTATATGCCCCCAAAAATAAATTATCTACAATCTGATGATATCTATCACATTATCCCAAATTCCGAAATCTATCAACGAAGAAGCTTCCCCAACTAGATTCCAAGAGAATACCAGAGACACACCAGTAAATCTACTGCGTAAAATGAACCGCTCTAGCCCTTCACAGAAGAATCACACATTTCAGACCTACACACTCGCCTAGGCACAACTGGAAAACAAATCTCCGTTACTCCAAAGCCCCGTCACACTCCTCGGTTCCTAAATCCACTCGCTGCAAACCCAAATCAGGCAGGGCACCTCACGATCGGGTGATCGTTCAACGTTTTGAGGTAAATCAAGGGCAAACCGCAGGCGCATCCTCATGTTTTGATAGAATCGAGCCCGTAAAACCTGCTGCGTGGGCCGATGGGAAGAGAGAGAAGGGAGGGGGAGGAGGAGTCGGACCTGTCGGCCATGTTGGCGATGGTGCGGAAGGCGAGGATGAGGGAGCGGTCGGGGTTGGAGCCGCGGTTCTGCCACCTGCCGAGGGAGGAGGAGAGGAACTCCCCCTGGGCGCCGTTGGGCTTGGCGATGACGGTGGAGAGGCCGCCGTCGGTGAGGAGCGGGTTGGTGGGGCCGCCGACGCGGACGGGATCGTTGTCGGAGGACTCGTTGGCGAAGGTCCGCCACTCGGAGGTCTCGTCGACGGAGTGCGCCTCCAGGACGAGGCCGCACTCGGTGCACACCGTGTCCCCCGCCGAGTGGTCGAACGCCACCTCCGTGTGCTTCTTGCAGTCCGGGCAGAACGAATCGCTCATCTCGCCCGCCCACCTGGGAGACTCTCTCCTCGCCGCCCCTCTCTCTCTCTCCCCCCCCCCCCCCCCCCTTCGCTGCCGCTGTGCTGCCGCGCGCTCGTCGAGGAGACAAGAAGGGAGGCGATTTGGGGGAGGAGGGGAATAAAAAGGCGGTTCCTCTGGGAAAGGTTCGCTGTGCTGCCGCGCGCTCCTCAGAGCGCGTTTTTTATGCAGGTTTGGGTTTGGGTCGGGTCGGGTCGTGCGGCGCGGCGCGGCGACGTGCCGTGTCGTCTCGGCCTTGGGGATGGATGGATGTGGATCGAGCGCTATGGCTCAGGCTCTAGCCCCGACTCACGAGTCTGACTAGTCCGAGTCGCGCGTCTGGCTTTCTTCTCAGGTTTTCTGCTACGGTTTGGATAGACGAAGAAACGTGCAGGTAGCCTCTCCTTGTCTCTTGGTTGGTGCTTCGGCGTATTCATGTTGTTCGGCAGCAGAGAAAGTTGTCGAGTTAACGATTTTTACTATTTTTAAAACTTTTTATTTTTTATTTTTACAACTATACGGCTCTAAAACCTACTTTTATATTTAAACGTTTTGATCACATCAATCTAACCGGTGTAGCAAAACCTTATCACACCAAACAACTATCACGTTTAGTGTTTTTTTTTCACGTCAGGCAAAATGATGTGATAAAGGATTTATATTTAAAAAATTAAATTTTAGCACGGTTTATTTTTAAAATAAAAATTTCAAAAGATAAAAAAAATCTCGAGTCGACTACTATACTACCTACTACCTTCGTCCATAGATCCAAGTATACAATCATTAATCCTTATGGATGGATGTTCGTCTATAGATATAATAATCAGCACTCCTAATACTTATAGGCGGAGGAATAGTGAAATATTCTAGCCTATAATGGATTCTTCTCTAGCCAACTGTAGCCCAAACTTTGCAAAGACGTTCGCCAACCAATGCACACCCAAGCGGGTTTATCAGCTATCACCAATAACCACTCCAAAACTGATGAAAACCGGTGAAATTTAGTTATCAAAAAAAAATCTGAATTTCAGTTTCTTCTTAACTCGTATGGTTTATCAAGCGGTTTCTCTCGAGATCTACTATAACCGAGCAGTTACAGTCGGTTTGGCGAACTTTGTCGTAGCCTGTTACAGCAACAGAGCATCCTTGGCACGGCAAAGAAGGCAAACTTTAACAACGGGGACCAAATCACGCAACGTGTTTGATGAATTAATCCCGGTTGGCTTTTCAGAACCAACTGGCTAGGCACAAGCAGGGTCGTCAACTTTTCCTCTCGCAAGTTCTCAGGCCCGGGCTTATTCTGGTTGGTCAACAAACCCAAAAGATTTGCACACGAAACTGATGTGAAATGCAAGCTACAAGGTATGATGCAACTGCTAACCTCCCTAAATTCAACCAGATAATGTAGAATAGGTTCATAAACAGTCAGTAAACAAGTGCGAGCAGCATGTTAACTGACTTGCACCACGGGTTAGATGATCTCCAGTTAAGACTCGGTTCGAATCTATATATTGAGCTGAAATATCTCTTCGTTTCCTGTGAACATATTTTCCGAACTACTAAACAAAATGTTTTTTTAAAAAAAATTATATCTAAAAGTTGCTTAAAAATCATATTAATCTATTTTCAAGTTTACAATAGCTAACACTTAATTAACCATTCACTAGTAACACTAATAAGCCTTCTTTTATCTTTTTCTTCCATCATCTTTAAACACACACTAGGTGAACTCAAATCTATCACAAGAATCTATCTATACTTTGTCCGGCAAACAATATAATTACTGCAAAATTTTTGTATCCAAAATGTTGTCAGGACTTGAATATCGCATCGCAAACACAAACATAATCAAAAGATACCATCATCAGTTCATCACCAACTTCCCATTGTAAAATCACGACCACCATGTACTCAGAAGCTAAATAGAATCAAGTATCAGCACATACGCAACTATAACAGTAATATCAACCTATGTTTAAGAAGACTCTGGTGCATTTCTGTCATTAATAGTTATACCTCAAAATATCAAGTAAAAAGAGCTCCGGTCTCGAACTTGATAGGAGACATTCTGTTGGGCACTAAAACATTACTGTTATTCAGAGTACATAAAAAATAGGTGAAGCAGGAAGTTCTGTATCCTTCTACAATTCTTACACCACCCCAGATGGAAGCCGTAGCACCAGCTGTCCACCGACCAAACTGCAAAACAACAAACACACATTAGATAACATTCACAATCAAATTATATAGCTGTACTAGTGACCCTAAATGTACCTCTTCACATAGTAGTAGCAGAAATCAGCAAGGATGAACGTCTGCACGATTTCTGACAGAAGCACCATAGATGGCCACAAGCCATAGCCCAGAGCAGTCAACAAGCGACCACGAGTATCCAATACCTGCAGAATGAATTTGTTGTCTTAAATTAACATAAATTCCATGCATATGTATAAAGTGCCAAATTCAACGATGTGGATAGTTTTTGTTTCTGAAAACTCATGAAAAATAACTATTAAATGCACAGGTACAGAATTTTCCTCAAGATGTTCCTAAACATAAAAAACGAGTTTTTCAGTATGTTTAATGATGCAATTGTATTTGAAAAAAAATCAAGGTAAACAAGGAAGCATTACAACCAGGGTGCTCGATGATGCTACCTCTAAAAGTACATGAGTTGAGAAAACTAAGATAACAGGGCATCATTTATCAAAGTAGAACAGTTTCCACAAAACAGATGATCGAAACAAGAAATGTCATAACCCAAAAAACATGATTAAAAATTAATTGTTGGAATCTTGTGTGCCAAGTATGGTATGGAAGAAACAAATAAAGTAATGACATAATCAACAAACAGTAGCACGCATATAAAAATAAGCACGAGGATTTGTTTAGAAGATGAACCTGAAGAACCCAGTGGGCACAGCTAAGAAACCTTGCAACTCCCAATGCAAACACATAGTGAGCTGTGAATGGCTCAACAATCTGCAAAAGATGGAAAACATGTTCAACGAACTTTGCCCCTGCAGTCAAGGAAAATGTGTGCTATTTACCTTTGTGTTTTGCATCAAATGCAATTGTGGCAGAACTGAGACAGCTTCCAAGTAAACACAGAATGCCCAGCTGATACGGTTCACAATGTTATGAGATGTTGAAGGATGAATAAGTAATGCTAGCACAGCACAAGGAACCACCTTCAAAATGTAACAAATAAAACACACAATAAGTCAGCATCCATTTTAACTACGAGATTTATGAGCATTACAACTGACTTCACAAGCAAAAAAAAATTTATCGCACATTATGGGTTCAACATTTTTTGTGAGTAACAAATAAAGTGATAGCACCTCTATAACCCATTACTGACAGAAAATTATATGGTTCCACATGTTTTCAGCTATTCATCCGACACAGGACATCCAGAATGATAGTTCATCTTAACATTTATATTTTGTTGTGTCATTAGCATGTGAAACAGCAACTACTTACAGATAAACACTTAATGAGCTAATAACTACTACAAGACCAAAATGCCAGTTAGTTTGCTAAACTCACTAAATAACTTGCGAACAGAAATTCAGAGAAATAGAGCTACTGATATCCAGAAAAGCAAAAAAAAATGGTGATCTAGAAACCTATGAGCAGTTTCATATTAGTCTATCAAACTACAACATAATTGTGTAAGAACACCACCACAGCCAGCTTATGCTTACCAACCTAAATTTGTAAGTTATAAGGAATAGAAGATCATCTGTTCTTACCACATAGTACAATGCAAAATTGTCCTTGTCCACCATATAAGTTGGTCTCAATTTGAACCGGATCATGTAAATTACAAAAAGTGTAGCTGCAAGTGTGGCACTATCTAGCAAGGTATGGATGTCATACTCCATAACAAAGCTGCAATATAGTCTAACAACTAGAAACAAAGCAGTTAAATCCTGAGACTTGAGGGATAGTCCTGCAGGAGATACGAAACAGAGCTTGTAAGATTCTCTTAGTAATCAGTGCATTAGTACAGATAAATAATCCACATAATCATGGAATGAAATTATAAAGAAATTCTAACAGATTCGAGCTTCTATGTATCATCAACAATTTGCACATATAGTGGCATGCTACTCATTAGTCATTTCTCTTGTTTATAAGCAAAACCACGAAATTGTACTTTGGGTTGCTGCCCATTGCAACCAAGAAATGAATGGAAACATTCTGCTCCAGAAACCTTGCCCGAATATAGGGATAGCTGGTTTCTCTAAGAAAAATGGTACTAACATTTTGTTCCAGCCCAAGCACCAAATATTGCTCAAAACAAACCAACTCAATTGTATGCATGATGAAACTGTACATCTACCTCTAGATGACTATACACCCACACCCAGTTTCTAAAACAGGACAGGGTAGACAATACCAATACTTTCCCCAGATTGCTTCGGTTAATCTCAACAAACTGCACCGTCCTCCCTATCAGGACTATATAGCCTATCCCCCAACCAAGTGAAAGCACCATACAGCCAAATCTCCTCATGAATCATGCTATGCTACTATAACTACTCCTGAGAAGGCACAGATTGTAGCAATAAGACATATCAGATCACTAGATCAGCAATTAACTATTTCTCCCGTGCCAAAACCCTATAGCACCACAGATATACGCGTATCTCCCTCTCCACACATATCTGCTCGCAGGAATCAGAACTAAACGTGAACCGTTCGAAACGTTTTTCGAGGAACGGAGAGGAGCGTCAGAAATCAAACAGATCGAACGAATTTCTGAACATGCAGAGCCTGTTGCACCCTAGATGTCCGCCTTAGCAAAAAGCTAATTCTCCCCGAAACGACTTCAAGGGCAACGAAACCAAACACAAAATCCACGAACAGATCCTACTCCGGAGCTACACAGTCGCGGATCCAGCGATCTCGACGGATCGAGGCGCGCGCGACGGAACAGGTAACACGCGAGCCGATAGGGGGACGGTGGGCGAGAGAGACGAACCGGCGCAGGTCTTCTCCTTGGTGAGCTTGTAGATGAGCACGCCGATGCCGAGCGCGTGCGCGGCCTCGGCGGCGACGAAGAGGTTGTCGTGGTCGTGGACGATGAACCGGATGAAGACGAGCGCGGCCATGCCGGTGACGACGGCCAGGAAGGCCTTCACCTTGGGCGGCTGCCGCCGCACCCACGCCATCACCGCGCCGAGCGGCTGCTTCGTCCCCCTCATCTCGCCTTCCTCGGTCGCCTCACCACCTCTCCGCCGATCGGAGAACACGGGAGGGTTTTTCCCCCCTGTTTTGGTTTTTTTTTTCTCGCGGTTTTTTCCCCTCGTCGCGGTGGTCCGGATAGTGTGCGCGGCGCGTGCGTGTTTTTGGAGGCGACGGATAGATCCGGATGGCTGCCCGGCTGTTTGCTGTTTTGGAGTGCGGGGCTGCAATTAATGGGAGTCCCGTACTAACTCGAAGACCGAGCAGTCACATGTTTTATCGTTTTGTAGTACTAAAACTTACTCGATGATAACCTTATCTACGGATGGTGCTAAATTTAGACATGTAAATCCATAAATTCATATCCATGCAAAATACATATTAACCATATACTAGCTTTATGCTTTTTTATGGATTAATTTTTTCGTGTTTTTTTAACTACCAATAAGAAAAAAACACGAGTAGTATCATGTAAAATCTTATAACATGTTATTATAAATAAGCTTATTAGTACTTATAAAATTCATCCACACTGATAATTATGTTTTCTCTTATAAAACCATATCACATATTTTTTATAGACTTTGGATATATCTATGATACAAATTGTTTTATCATTTAGCTATGCATATCATCTTATTAGTACCATTTGATCTATTATGAATAAACATTATTTTTTATTGGATGTTATAGGGATGGCTTAAATTGTTAAATTGTTTAACAATAGAGTAAATTCGATTTGTATAGTTTACTTATGTCATATAAATTTTCCACAACAACATGTAAGATTTTCTCTAGTGGCATAACTTACGTTGGCAAACAGTCAAATAAGCTAACTTTCAGCATTATATATGTTAAAGAGTCCACTCATTAATGTGCTGCTACATTTTAGAGCCATGTCATGCTCTTTGTTGTGGTGGTCATAATATTTATATTCCTAGAATGATTAAATGACACATGAAAAACACGAGATTTCAACAGTAATACATGCAAAAGGCATATTTTTAAAATTCTATTTAAAAGCATGAATAATTTGATGCAAAGCAATTTACATTTTTGAGCCCTAAGCTTGATCAAATATTGACTTCGTCTCTGAATATATGCACTGATTCGTATTTGCACAGTGTCTGTTTTTGTATCTTGCATGCTGCACCTCGTCTCTTCTCAAGTCTCAAGCTCACCCTCCAACAAACCACCAACTGGCAAGCAACACTGGCTGCCCGGAGCTAGCTGCAGCAGGCAACACGCATGAAGCGTTCGGAGTCGGAGGCACGATGACAACACGCGGGACGGACGGCCCAGCGAAGGTACGGGTTGCGTGGCAGCATGACACATTGACACCACGTCACCACACGTGGGAGAGGATTACGTGATCATCAGCACGAGCGCTGGAATTCATCCAGGTTTTCTTTTTTTTTTCTTTTAGAAAACCAGGTTTCTGTTTTGTCGTGCCTGAACAAATAGATGCTTTTAGTCTAAAGTAGCATTGCCCAGGAAATTCATTTTGAATATTCTTGATTGCAAATTGCCGTTGTATTGAACTACATTGACAATTCGTATCGTTTGCATGATGACAAGCTGTTTATTTACTGAATAAAACTATGTACGATATTATTAGAGTTATTTGGCGGTCACGGGATAAAAATGGAATAGCCAGCTATATTTGAAACCTCTTTTTTTTTAAAAAAAGTTGCATTACGTATTTATTTATACGTTGCTAACGAAGAAAATATAAACGGTAAGGGTGTAACTGAAAAAAAAAACCGCCCATCCTCGCCTCTCCCACCGTTCACAATTCCTCTTCCTCCTACCCATGTTCCTCCACCGCCTGCGACCGTCCCTCCGATTCCCCGGCCATGGACGCAGACGACTCGGCCGCCGCCTCCACCTCCCCCAACTCCGATGAAGCCTTCTTCGACGCCCTCGATTTCCTCCCTTCTCCGCCCCCTCCTCACACCCATCTAGCCCATCTAGCCCGACTCCCCCGAGGACGCAAGCTCGCACCGTCTTCCCCCGCCTCCCGAGGAGGAGGAAAACGAGGACGATGCGGCGGTGGCGGCGGTGGAGGAAGACGACGAGGAGGTGGAGGAGCGGGACACCAAGCTAACTCCGGCACCGACACCGACGCCGAGCATTCTCGAGTCCCTTGCCGTGCTCGTCATTAAAGCGGTGGTGTTCCAAGTCAGCGCGCTCATCAGCTGCCTCACATTCCCGATTCGGCTGCTGCAATGGTGGTTTCTCCTCGTGACCGACGCGCTCGGATTGGCGCGGCGAGCGAGGGCGTGGGCGCCTCGAGGTGGCTGGGCAGGCCACGGGCGCCGTGGCCGCGCGGCTCGGAGGCGGGGAAGGGGTGGGGCGCATGGTGCCGAGGTTGGCGTGGGGGTCGCTCTGGGCTGTGTACGTTTGCGTCGTTCTCTGCTCGATTCTGGTCATGACTTTCCTAGCAGGGGGGCTTATGGTGGGGAAAGTCGTGGAGGAGCCCATTCAGGTCATGGAGACCCTGAATTTTGATTACACCAAGCCGAGCCCAGTGGCATTTGTGCCTGTACAGCGGTTGGTGCCGCCGAATCAGCGGATGTAACTCGAGGTGTTCCTGACGCTGCCTGAGTTGGATTACAACCGGAGGATTGGAATTTTTCAGGTACATTTCGCTGTTGGATATGTTGAATGCTGATTCTTTTCTCATATTGTTATGCATGTAAATAGTTCGGAGCTAGCAGTACTTAGCTAGGTTATGGTGTGAAGGATGACATTCTGGTTTTCTGGTAGCAAGTTGTGGCTGGAGGTTCAGGTAATAATGAGCATTTGAGCAACTGATGCATAAATGTATACAGATTAATCATAATGCCCTGAATCCATGCTCGTATATGCTATCCTTGTTGCTAATACGGACTGCATTTGTCAAAATAGTTGGTTTGGTCCTTTATCTAGCACCACTCACCAAACTATGGTTTGCACCTTGCCTTGCGGCCTTGGTGATGCCAAGGTGGCGCGTTCAGAGTCCGGGCTAACTACCAAAAGGTCAGCTATTAATGTTCCCTTACCTGCATCATCAAGAATAGCCAATACATACCAATCTTTTTGTCCAACCTGTATTGCTATTGCAATGATTGTTTTGCACTGTGCAGAGGAAATGGGCATGGCAATATTGCGTCATCAAATGGCGCTTCTGGTCTTTGTCGTCAGCTTCAGTGGCAACAAGCTGCAGATACGGTGGTTGCTTGTCCTATAACTATAATTGTATGGATCCAGATTATCCATTATCTGTTTCAGAACCGTGCCAAGACATGAACAAAGTGCCCGGATTTGTTACAAGGGAATGGGCCATGAACAGATGGACTATCATGGTTTGCAAAGCTCCTGGTGTGAGCTGTGCTCAACTGCTGTCACTAACTACACCAGTTTTCTGGTCGAGATGACCGTCACTATGATGCTTAATCTGCTTCTTGTTGGAAGAATGCGCTCGTACGCTAAGGTATGTTTAGATTGAGATTCCTGCCCTGGTGTTTTGAGCAGTTATCTTCTTTATGCAACATGAACGCCAAATGGTGATTCATGCTTTCTCCAGTGCTTACGACAGTGACAATATACTTAATTACCACTAGTCTGTGCTCAATGTCATATTATCATTGGCATCCTCTTGAGTAAAACGTTTTTTCGATACTGCAGATCAACGATTTAAAAAGTGGCCGAACTCTCCGTCATCAAAGATTCCGACTACAGCACACCTGGAGATTACCAAATCCGTGGGGATCATCTCTGGTCTTACCCAAAATCGCATGCACATCGTTATTCAGATCAACTGCACAAATAATTCGAACTCCGGAAATTCCTTTGGGCCGTCACAAGCAGACAACCACCACCGTTTTAATCTCAATGGCCATCGCCATCTCATTGCTTAGTATGCAATATTGGGTTGGACGGTCCACGGGTGTATGATTACACCACCAGGTGTACCAATCTATCCTACTCTGTTATCACGCCACGAGCAAGGTCATCAGAAATTCACAACTATCAGACGTGTGTATCCCACCGTAGAAAATAGAGATGAAGTCTTCACGCTTTCTAGGCCTCGAAATTATCACGTTAACTAGAAAATATGAAAAACTTACGCCACAAATTGTAGGGTAGAATTAAAACATACCGGTTTAGATTGATTAAAAATATATTATGACATTGCTATATCTACAACTTTAGAAAATGAACACATAAGTTATACGGGAAATACAACCTCATCCTTAATACTAAACAATAACTCGTCACCTTCAAATTGCATGAACATTCTGCCATGAAGGTGTCTAGAAGTCTAGATGACTCCTTGCCAGTAGCAGGACAAAACACGTACCATATCCCGGCTTGGTGCACAGCCACTTGTGTACGTACGGTAAGGTGCACACTTAAATACAGGTCGGACACGCTCCCTCACAAACGATCGATCCATCCATCCATCGTCCAGCGCGCGTCGGGCCGTCCTTCCCACGTCCGGTCGGTGCTCGACTCCCCACCTCACCCCACCCCACGCGTCCCGTCCCACCACCACCTTCCTCCCTCTCACTGCCAGGCTATGGCCCACCACACCAATCACGTCCCGCGGCCCCACCTGACAGCGACTCCCAGACCGTGCACCCGCCGCACCGCACGCCACCAACCCAGGCAAGCCCACGAGCCCATCCAGCTGCAGTAGTAGAAGAGGAGGGAGGGAGGAGGAGAGCTCCCTCCACCCGACGCCGAGCCGAGCAGCGGAGGAGGACCCCGACCCGCGCGCATCGTCCGGTAGGGTATAGGAGGCGAATGCGATGGGGTCCAAGGCGAAGGGATGCTGCGGGTGGCTGATCGTGGCGCTGGTGGCGTCGCTGGTGGCGACGGCGGCGGTGGTGGCCATCATGAAGAGGAAGCCCGGAGGGGGTGGGCGCAAGCTCAAGCCGCTCCCCGTGCCTGGCCCGCCCGGGGCCATCGACTCCAAGTACGGCGACGCGCTCGGGGTGGCGCTCCAGTTCCTCCAGGTCCAGAAGGGTGAGTGCCTGCCACCACTCGCTCCACTTCTTCTGCCCACGCTCTGGCTCGCTGTTCACCGCCTTGCCGGTGCAATGCTTCCGCAATTCGGCGGATTCCGCGGCAAATGCCTCTTCCTTTGGGAGCCCACCTTGGAAGCTTGCCTTTTTGTGTGCGCGCGTGTTCGTTTAGCCATGATGGCATCTCCGCATTTGGACTGGAATCTGGAGAGGTCGATACGGTGGTTTCTGGTGTTCTGGTAGATTCTGTTTCTGGGTGGTGAAGAATTTTACCAATCATTGCTTGCTCGGTACGAAAGTAGGCGAGTCAGTAGATTTCTCACCAATTCCAGTGGCCATAGCTTCTAGTTTTGACTTTTTAGTGGGAATTTTCTGCTCTTCTGCAAAATCCGTTCCTCTCTGCGGTGATTACTACGCTGTTGGCAAATAGGACCTCACAGATTTCGCTTGAATCTGCCCATCGAACCTCGAATTTGGCTGCTTTTCATACATCAGTTGCTATGCTACTTTAGATATGAAGATTGGAGTTTTGGTTGTTCCAGCTACGGATGCAGCGTTTTGGATGCTGAATGAGCGCAATCTACAAATCTTTTTCAGCTTGCTAGCTCCGAATTAGTACCCATTTGCTATACTGTTGGTAATTTCTGTTGGTATTGTGCAGCGGGGAAGCTGGAAAACAACCAGATCCCGTGGCGGGGAGACTCGGCGCTGGATGACGGGAAACAAGCGGGGCTGGATCTTTCCAAGGGAATGTACGATGCTGGTGATCATATTAAGTTCAGTTTCCCAATGGCGTTCACGGCAACGGTGCTCTCGTGGTCCATTCTTGAGTATGGAGATCAGATGAGCGCAGCGAAGCAGCTGGACCCTGCGCTTGATGCGCTCCGATGGATCACGGATTTCCTCGTCAATGCACATCCTTCTGACAATGTGTTCTACATTCAGGTTAGAACTGTAGTATACTTCTTTTCACTAATGTGATAATTTTGAGTGATCTGGGCTTGCTTTAGTTGTGGTTTATTGTGGCCTGATGGCATTTCTGTAGAGGGGAAGTTTGGTTGGTAAGAAGCAAGCCGGGTCAGATGTCATGATCTGGACACCTAATAGTTAGGAGGTACTTCGTTTTCTGCTTGATATGTTTAAATCGACGCATTGGTTGCCAGCTCAATGTCCATGTCCTTTCTAGTTTTGTCTTTATGGGTACATTCCTTTCATATCAGTATGAGATACCCCAATGTCCCAAGGTAGTCTTTTTTTTTTGGGAAATTTGGATGGTAGCCCATGCTTAATTGAGCAAAGTTGGACTGATGTATAGTTATGGTAGGGGACTACGAGTGTTTCTAGAAGTTGAAGGTTAGGGGATGCCTGATGTTTTTAGGAGTTGAATTTCTGTATGCGTGGAAGTTAGTTTTTCACTCGATCTTGTGTTGATGCATACCTGGCAAGATGCAAAGTACATTTAGGACCTGACGAATAGAATACAATGGACTGTACATAAAAAGATGAAATCAGATATAAGCAAGTTAATTGTTCATGTTAATTGCCTTATTTTTTGTTTGTCTATCTAACAGAGAATTATAGGTTGGGTCACCAAGTTCAGCTCAGGTGCTTGAATACATTCTAGATTTCTTTGAACAGAACAGTACAATAGATGCGGCAACCTCACTTTGTTAAACCTCTGGAACTAATTAACTATCATGTAAAATTGTTACCTTGTAGGTTGGTGATCCTGATCTAGATCACAACTGCTGGGAAAGGCCGGAGACTATGTCTGAGAAAAGGCCACTCACACAGATTAACACGAAGTCTCCTGGATCAGATGTTGCTGCTGAGGCAGCAGCAGCTATGGCAGCAGCATCAATGGTTTTCAAATCCAGAGACACTACATATTCTGATTCACTTCTTCAACATGCTCAGAAGTTGTTTACTTTTGCTGATACTTATAGAGGCCTTGCCAGTGACAGCCATCCAAAGCTCCAAAACTACTATAATTCCACTGGTTATGCTGACGAACTCCTGTGGGCTGCGAGTTGGCTCTATCATGCTACAGGAGACCAGACATACCTCAGTTATGTGACTGTAGAGAATGGACAGGCTTTTGCTGATTGGGGAAGGCCAACATGGTTCAGTTGGGATGACAAACTTGCAGGGACACAGGTTTGCAATTTTGATGGACATTTACCAAACAGATTTCGGCAGTAGGGAGCTAGGAACAAAGCTATCCTTTTTATGTTCCTTTCTTAACATTAGTTCTCTTTTTGGTCAAAGAACAGAACTTTTAAGTGCATTTTGTCTATTATGTGCAGGTGCTCTTGTCCAGAATAAATTTCTTTGGATCCAAACAGACATCTAATGCTGAAAACATGGGACTAAAAAGCTACAGAGACACTGCTGAAGCTGTCATTTGTGGGCTGTTGCCAGATTCTCCATCAGCTACTGCCAGTAGGACTGGTGGTATGTTGAAATTCCTCCATTCTTTGATCTTGTATTATGAGTCAATACATGGAGGATTCATGCATAGCTCATTGTCTTTGATGCTCCCTTTTTGCATTAAAAATATAATGGAAAAAATCATTTTCTGGGGTTAAAACGGATATGTGCAACCTGTATTTTGTTTGCCTGTGGTTTCACTATATGATGGTGATTTTAATGCAGGGGGATTGGTATGGATAAGTCCATGGAATTCTCTCCAGCATGCCACAAATGCAGCATTCCTTGCTGTTGTTTACAGCGACTACATGCTTACATCACAAACAGCAGCAGTGCAATGCAGCGGAAAGTACTACAGTCCTACAGATATACGCAATTTTGCTATATCACAGGTGAACTATGGAAAAACTTATACTGATATTTCAGTTAGACACATGGTTTATCTGAAGTTCAGCAAGCAACACGTCAACTCTCCTTATATTTACATGATTATTTGTTCGTCATGAGCCACTGGCACATATGGGGCACATTGTTTACCTTTGTTGCTTGACTATGAATCTATGATTACTTTGGTTGTCGTGACTTGCACACTATTTCTGCTGTCTGAGTAGCTTCTGACTAGGAAGCTGTTTTATGGTGAGTTTCTAATGTTTGTTCTATTGCATGTCAGGCTAATTACATCTTGGGTGACAACCCAATGAAGCTTAGCTACCTGGTTGGATATGGGAGCAGCTATCCGCAGCAGGTACACCACAGAGGGGCATCGATCCCCGCTGATGCAAAAACAGGCTGTAAAGGATTCCAGTATCTTCATTCTTCGAGTCCAAACCCAAATGTTGCCATGGGAGCCCTTGTGGGCGGGCCGTTCCAGAATGACACTTTCGTCGACTCTCGGGACAATGCCTTGCAGACAGAGTCCAGCACTTACAACAGCGGCACGCTTGTTGGTCTGCTCTCTGGCCTGGTCACAACTTCTTCTGTGGCGCAGTCATTCACCTAGAGCTCTCAGAGTTTGGGCAATGGCTTTGACCAACCATGATACATGTAACCATGTACAATGAGAGATTTTTGGCGTGACCAAAGGCAATGTGCCATCGGCGAAACGCCTTCACAGCGATCTTCATTGTTCATCTTTTGGATGATGGGCGGTTACTGGTTAGCAGTAGTAGTTCTTGTGCCATAGTGCTGTTGTTTATACCATACTGCTGCATGGTTGCATCTGGTTTGCTAGTGGTGTACTTGATACTACTAGTATTGTATTTGTAGGACAGATTCCATTTGTTGATTCTAAGATGGTTCCTGGTAGCTTGTATTGATGATCTGTAAAATCCCTACCAGATGAGAAATGCACTGAACATGTGTAATCACATGGGGAGGAGAGGGGAGTATTGGTCCAGTTTGTTCAGTATGTTTATACAGAAATGGTACATCTTTGAAGTATGGTTCATCATGGCCTACCAATCCATGATTGTGAGCATATGATTTATGCCTTTATGGTTACAGGTGATAAAGCAGCGTGGTCCAGAACAAAGGGTAACGAGAAGAAATGCATGCTCCCATTAGGTTGTAGCTTCTTTTGAAGGCCTTTTGAAGTGAAGGCCGGATCATCCATTATCTTAAAAAACAAAATTGGGTTGTTTGAATGCGCATGTGTCCCAGAGAAACAAAAGAAAGAGTAAGGTGAAAACATTTGTAGACTGGACCAGGGAAGCTGGTATAATAATGGCTATAGTTAAAGATCACATGGCTTGGTCGAAAATGTTACAGAATGAGATTTGGGAGCCTAGGGCCAATTGGAAATGTTGCATTCTTGGAACCCCAAGTGAAACTCATTTTTGGCAGTAGAAAAACAATATACAGCCTTTTTTCTGCTGAACTCATTTCTTGCAATAGAAAACAATAGAACCCTCTCTATTACCTAATCCATTTTGCTGGAAAATAAAAATAAACATACAGCTTATTTTGGGTGTAGTAAAAGTGAAAATGGTAGGGCTTTACCAATAACCATGGTGAGTTAGCAAACTTCACCAAACGTGGCTTCAGCCATGCTATGCTGCCCATGCATTGTTGGCTCATCTATTTTGCTGCTTCCCTAAACCGTTTTCTGGCGCGAAAAGAGGTGGCGGTTGGGCTCTCTTCCGTATCCCACCCAATGTTAACTGCATCTCTGCGTATTTTAACTGCGCGCCCTTCTCGCTTTCAGTTCATCCTTCTCCAACAATTTGATTGCAGTTGCAGGGTGAAAATTCTCGCAGGTAATTTTTCATTGCGCAATGTAATCCATATTAAAATTCGTTGCCTTTTCATCGACGATACGATTGTTTGTCCTATCTAACTCTGACGACGTTTCTGGTAGTTTCAGAATTTCGTTTGCTTTTGCACTTTCTAATCTGAATCCTGAATCACCTTGTTTACTTCTGCTTCTTTTCACGGTATGGATGACAAATATCTGGATAATACCTTGCAGATTGTTGCGTTGTTTTTGTTCTGACGACGGAAGATGGCGGTGTCATTTATCACTAGACTTGTGACGTGAGTACAATCCTGAAAATTTCAGTCCATTTGAACAGTTCGTGGAAGTGACCGTAGAAGCCAAATTCATCTCCTCTTTGCATCTGCGACGCAGGCTGATTTTAGGATACGCCTACCCGGCGTATGACTGCTACAAGACGCTGGAACTGAACAAACCGCAGATCGATCAGTTGCGTTTCTGGTGTCAGTACTGGTAACAAAGCATTTTGCACTACGCAAATCTGCAAAAGAACATACTACCGTGCTATATCCTGTCTGGCCTCTGAAGAATCTGAACAATTGTTTAATTCTGCTGTTCAGGATTCTCCTAGCGTTTCTGACGACTTTGGAGAGGATCATCGATTGCACGGTGTCATGGCTGCCGCTGTACGGCGCGGCAAAGCTTGCAGTCGTGCTCTACCTGTGGTACCCAAAGACACGAGTAAGCACTCACCCGATAAACTCAAACGGCCGGATTAAGGGCTCGTTTTTACGTAACCAAATTTGGTACGTTGGATACGGGTGTAAAGCCTTACTAAATTTTGGTAGAGTTTTAAGAGTGGAAATTTTTAGAGTTAACAAAATTCAGTAGAGTAGCAGTAGTAAGAATGTGTTTGGTTTGTTGTCATACTAAATTTTGGTAGGTTTGTAAGTGACAACAAAGTGAATAAGCCCTAAGTTCGGTTTGATCAAATATCCTAGATTTTGTAAATCAATGATCAGCTACTAGTTTCTGCTTCCGCTAGACAATTGTAAAAGTTAAATTTGAGTCCAAACTGCACCTGAAGTCTGAACATTCAGAAATGCTCTGGGAGAAATCTTCTGAACATTCGGAAAAACCCACCCGTTTGTTCGTTTCAGGGCGCGAAGCACGTCTACGACAGCTACTTGCAGCCGCTGCTGGCGAGGCACGAAGCCGACATCGACCGCGGCCTGCTAGAGCTACGCGTCAGGGCCAAGGACGCGACGGCATCGCACCTCCACGCCGCCGTGTCCCTCGGGCGAGCCTGCTTCGTCGACGTCGCCGGCCGCGTCTCGTCGCAGCTGCAGGCTGCAAGAAGCAGCGGCCAGGTACAGTGACACCGACAACACATTCTCTGAACTTTCCCATTCACGTACAGCTACAGATTTTCTACTAGTACGTCGCTAGCTGAACTTGACAGAGTATTACAGTACAGTAGGAGTTAGCTCGCATTCTTTCCTGTCACTGTTCATCGTCACCACTGACTCCATGAAACTCCCGGTCTTCACGTAGCTGAGACAGGACTGATCGATGCAACCTTAATTAGTCGATGTTTACATTGATCAAGAACCGACGAGAGGAACAGCTCTGGATCTTTGGAACGCGGAAACTGGATTTGATTTGATAGATTGGTCGATGGTGATGCATGCAGGCTGTGCTCGTCTGGAAGTTCGTCTGACTCGTCAACGAAAACGATCAAAACCTGAATGCTCGGTAGTACAGGTACAGCTCTCTGCATATGGAGACTTGACAGTTACAGTTTGAAATCTTAGGACCATCCAAAATTTAGCTAGCTGATCACGTCAAAAAAAAAAGTTACTATCTAGCTGGATAGCAAATATGCATCGGACAGTGAAAGTGAAATATGTCTGACCTAGTAAACTCAGAATTCATTCTGATCAAGACGATGGTTTGCTTGTTAATTGTCGCATTTGAGATATGCAGAACAGCGAGCAGAAGCTGCTTAAACCGCGTATTAATCTGCACCAAACTACTAATTGATTAACTCGTCTCGACATGACATTGAATCCTTGACGAGATCAAAACCATCGTACTGAACAAAACATTTGGTAGGTGCAGGTGCAGTATTGTTCAGTTCGTCAAAAGGAAATTTAAAATTTGGACGGAACTAGTCTCGAGTCCTGACTCTTTTTTTCTCCTCTCTCTTTTCCTGAATCCTGATTAGTACACACAGATCAGATGAGCATGCGAGTGGAGTCAACGTCCTTCGCGCCAGCTGGATCAGCAAATCGTTTCCTATCAAGTTCGTTCGTTTCAGTCTTTGCCGATCTATATCTAGATCGATCGATCGATCGATTGACAGTCTAGACAGACACACCGATGCGTTCGGATGTGTTCATACGAACTGCATGTCATGAATTGATTGTTTCACTGTTTACATAGTACATTCGCTAACTTGATTGATCTTCACGCATGGCTGACCAGGTGCAGAAGCGACCGGAGATTAATCCGGAGGAGCAAGAAGAAGATGACGACGCGACGGTTAGCAAGACGAGGTGATGATGATGACGATGGCAACGGCAGGAGTGGATGAATTGACCGGGACGTCAAACCTCGCACTGATGACGAACTGACGATCCGATGATCAATAATGGATCGCCGTGTGGTTCGATTGAATCGTGTCTTCTTCTGAAGCTCACCAGCCGATCTGGCATTGTGTATTCCTTTTTTTTTTGTGTATGTATACCAATGTTCTCTTCTTAATGAAACGAAATCAAATCAAATCATTGCACGCTAAGAAAAAACAAAAGTTTGTAGGTTTTTTGAGCCGAAAATTAGTAATTATTTTTTTGGCACGCTATTGGCGAGATGATGAGCTCGCAGATCACAAAAGCCAGTGAGCTGGCACCTAGAAGCTATCTGTCAGTTAGTTAGCTAACTCCATGGACACTGATGGAGGAATGTTTGAGATTCGATCCAAGTCTTCTGAACTTTTCGTATGAATTATCTTTTAGATGTTCCGAAACTAAAATATTACAATCTCTCTGTGTTTGCTTGGATTACTCCATAAAAATTCAATATTCACGGAAACAGGGAAAATTTACCGTGCTCCCTTTATTGCGGTAGCAGGCACATTTGCACAACTAGATTTAATTTATTTTTACATATTTATTATTATTTATTTTATTATTTAAACACTAACAGCATACATATGATTCCTTACATTTCTAAATCTTTTGAATAGGTGTCTTTTGGTGGATTTAGTTTTATAGCATATATAAATATATATAGCACCGAAAGCTTATGGTGCGCACCAAAATGTTACCTCTATTCTTGACTTTTCTACCTTTTATCTTCTTTTTAAAAAACCACGGTACGAAATAATTAAAATATTTTTTTTTCTCCTCAAGCCTACCATCATCCTTTGTATTTCTCCTCCAAGCCACTCAAACCTATAGCCATGATTGTCTGGAGACCTTCCTAACTGCCGCCTCTAGAACTCATTTGAGACCGCCGGCGTCACTGTCCTTGGGCTTGCCACAGCCTTCTAGGGAGATCAACATGATGATAATGGATTCATTGACAGCTGCCATCACGGGAGTCCCTCGTGTGGTGTTGTCGTTAACGTGCCTGACTATATCCTCGTGCTTTGTGAGAGATGGTGATGAAATCTATGCAGCGGTTTGCTTCCCCTTAGTGTTCCAGCTGCTATCGCCGGCAGCCATCGTCAGATATCAGTATTCTAGATTGATCCAATCATCGTGCATGTTAATATATACCACTCCATCAAACCAAAGTAGTTATCGTTCTAAATTATTTAGTTAAGGGTAAGGTTTAAGAAGAAATAACCATAGTATCCGCTTATAGGAGGTAGTTGAAGCTAGGATAGAGAAAATTTTAGATTGAAGATGATTAATGTGATAAAAAGTACTCTATAGTGATAAGGTTTTTAGATAAATTTTGAATTAAAATGATAATTATTTCGATACATTCATAATTTGGAAGGGTCTGATGTACGGTGTCCTATTTATGCACGCGATTTTCAAAAGATGGTGTAATTAATTGGTTCTTACTATTTAGAAAACATAGCAATAGAATCAATTTAGAATATTTATCTTTTTTAATCGAATCAACCATATTTATTTATATTATCATCTTAGTTATTGGTAGTAGAATAATTTTTTTAAGTAACGATACGACCTTACTCATAATAATATTAATAGTATAGTATCGGTATATACTACCGTAAAAGTAATGTTTGCGTTAAGGTAGAGTTGGATATGCTATCATTTTGCTATATTTGCCTCCCATCTTCCACTCCGCTCGTCATTGTTACCGCTATCGGTTCCATTGTTGCTCCCACTCTGAGCTCTACGGCTCACGCGCACACGGCTCCTGTCGCTGTCGCCACTTGTGTGTGCTCCTCCATTGTCATCGTCAACCATCGTAGCTTTACTCCTAGCCGCTCGCCGCCGCCGCCACATCGCTGCTCGCAAGTGCTCGCACGCCGCCGTCCCTCGCCAGCGTGTTTCCTATTTTGGTTTCGTTTCGTTGCGCAAATTACGTATAAGAAAGGTTGGGGTGCCATAACAGCCTCTAACAAATACATGCTGTGATGATGGTAGGCAATCTAACACTGTCGGTTCAAATATGCTCGATGTATTCTCAGCAAAAAATATGCTTAATATATTATATTTTTTTTCTACGTGAAGGATTCAACTGCACATACATGTTAGGGAACTAATCAATGTATAATTTACATCCAAGACACTGATCTAATCAAGTTGGATTTCCGAATGTATATCTTCTTTATGTTCCAAGGAGCCGGTACCGCAGGGGAAAAAGGCAGAGGTGGAGGCCGAGGCTCTCCGGCCTTTATTCGGCAGTGATATTTCACAACATTTATTTCCTCGTTTTTCACGCTTACAGTTTTTAAACTCTAAGCATTACGTTTTTAAAAAAATATATAAAAAGTCGCTGTAAAAAAATTATATTAACTTTAATATGTAATTAATTATATGCTAATAAATCGTTTTTTTACGTGAAGGACACTACCGAACACAATGGCTTACTCGAGATGTAAGGAGAGATCGAGTAGAGTAACACATCGGATAACATCTCATATGTTTGGACATTAAACTTTTCCTTTGCCTGCCATCTCTTACGTGTGCATGGCTCACAGAAGCGACCAACATTTGCAGATCGCACCTTTCTACAGGACGCTTCTTCTCTTTTTTTTTTTTTTGGGCCGGCCATTGTGCCTGTATGGAATGGCAGAGGACCTTTGCTTTTCATTTTTATCGGATACATCAAGCTGCCCGAGACTTTTCTAGTACTCATAATCGCTTTCAAATAGAAATTTGATTCCGTTACAATTTTTTGTGTTTGAACCATGGAATTGGATTTTCTCATTACAACTCTAGTTTCCATCAATTTCTAAATTGTTATAATCTAGACTCAATATAATCTAACTATCCATATTTTTATCTTTTTCTCTAATTAACGGAGAGTATTGTGTTTTAGATGAACAATTCTCTCAATATTCCTTAATTTTTATTCAAAATTTTAGTTATTTATCAATTTTATTTCCTTATGGACTTTTTTCCTTTTCCCCATCAATTTTATTTTACAAGTATTGCTGTTATAATTTTTTAAATCTTACTTTTGATTATATTTTCTATAGACTCTTTTATGTCGTTTTACTTATTTATTTTTTATTCTGAATTTGTGTGATTTTAAAGTTTATTTGGAATTAGTATTGAAATCTAATTTTGTAACTTATTTTATTTTTTATTCCAAATTTTAATTAATCAATATTTATAGATTGTATTTTGCTATAGACTCTTATATCTACTTAGTTAATTTTTATTATATTTTATTCTAAAATTTAACGATCTTTTTAGTTTATTTGGAATTAGTATTGAAATCCAATTTTAGAAAAAAAAATATTTCTATTTTTAATTAATCTCGTGTTTTTTTCTAGATGTATTCTTCTTTCAATATTTCTTATTTTTTATTCTAAATTTAAATTATTTCTAAATTGTATCCAATTTAAACTCTTGTTTTTATTTTTTAATTAATATAAAAAAATTTAGTATCTACGAGGAACATGATGTTTTTATAAGAAAAGGCTATTGACTCTTCCACCCAGATTCCAAAATCGCCACGGCAACTCTCCAAAATTTTCCATTTCTCCGTGCCAAACCTACCCGTGATGAGACGATGGCTGTACTTTCCGTTCTCACATGCAAAGCAGCAGCAGATCGCGCCGGGTGTGATGCCACTTATCAAGCAGCACGCCACCGTGCGTCAGTCGCGTCCCAGTCAGAGATCCACCCGCCTGACAGCCGGGCCCCACCGCCTGACGTACGCTGGGCACGTACGTAGCCCTGGATTGAACGGGTCGTTTGGTTTCTTCGTGCCTTCTTCTCCGTTATTCCAACTCGTGTGTTTTGATCGGCCGGGGAGAAACGACGACGAGTTCATCAGAGGCGTCGCCGTCGTCGTCCTCCTTCGGGAGTGCGCTGCATGCTGTCTCCTCTGCTGCACCGTTTCTTCTTTCTACGCACTTCACTAGAAAGTCAAGTACACGAAAATTGGTTTTGTTTACACAGGTCAAAACTACTGTTCTAGGAGTAGTTTTTTTCCATATTTAAAACAGATTTTGTGTGGATTATTGAGACATACTGTCTACTTAATTAACACGACAAATTAAATACTTTAAGAAATATACTTCACACAGCTTCAAACAAATAATCTAAGCAATCTAAGCAGCAGGGCAGTAGAAGTATTTTTTTTAAAATAATATATTTTTAAAAGCTTGGAGTAAATAATCCCGAAAAAATCTAGAAAAAAATCTGAAAAAGAACAAGTCCTTAAATGTTTCCTTTTTCTGGGTGTATTGTAGAATTTCTTTGTACTAGTACAGTTTACAGTTAGTAACAAGGTTTTTACTTTTCAACTGTTCAATAAATGTTGTTCCACCGGTGTACTATAGTACTACAGTAAGTGATTGTTTGACCACTTGACCACTAGATTGTATATATATATATATAGATCCGACACTCTTATAGAATTAGAGTTTTAATCTCACTGTACATATTCTTATATGATATCATAGCAAGTCTAGGTATCCCTAGCGCATTAGCATTCTCCCGCCGGCGAGTCGACGTTTTCTCCCCATCGCCGACCTTCTTCCCGATACTCCCTCCTTGCTCTCTTGTCTCGGCTCCTTCTTCTTCCCGTCTTCTCCGTAGGCGATTTTCCTTTCTTCTTTTTCACCACTCTCTCCCATCCCTTGCTCCTCCACGCGACAACACGACGGTCTACATCCGCCTTCTTGTCTCGACTCACACCTGTCTTCGTTCTTTTTTTTGCTCCGTGCATTTTTTCTCCTTTGACGCCGGCGCACCTCTGCTCTTGTCGTCTCTATCGGCTGAACTCGTCCGTCCCCCATCGGTTGGACCTGTTCGCCCTCTATCGGCTGGAACCCTCTCTCGGTTCCCACTTTTCCGACACGCTCAACGCCTCCCGGACGCGAACCTTCTCCACTCGCGTCCGAGCCACTCCGACATGTCCACGTGTCCACGGACACGAATCTCTGCCTCCCGAACACGAACCTCTTTTCTTCGCGTTCGGCCCTTCTCCGAGTTTTTTGCGTCCGTTCCACTCCTTTGCCTCCACGAGTTCACGGACGTGAATCTTCGCACATCCGTGACCCAACCACTCTCTAACCTACCTACTCTGCCAACCACCTTTTCCTCACCTACTCCGCTGCCTACTCTTCATCGGCCAACCACTCCCATCGGCTGGTTGGTCCATCCTTCCCTCTCATCGGCTCACTCCCCATCGGTCTATCACTTCTCTGATCGGTCGATCTTCCTTCTCATCAGCTTCTTCCCATCGGCCTCTTATTACCATCGGCTTCTTGCCCCTGTTCTTTTCTTGTCATAGCCACCGAGTCAGCCCTTAGCTTCGGCACTCTCCTAGTCGCCGAATCTGCTCCGGCACTCGGTGCCCCAAACCACACCTCGGGCACCACCTCACCGATCTTCTCACCCCTACGCTGCTGTGAACGTGAAATCTCACGTTTCCATCTCTCTTGACCTTAACGCCAACTACTCCAAGTGGTTTTTCTTCTTTAAATCACTATGTGGAAAGTTCGCCCTATGGTCACACATCGATGGCTCCACTCCACCTCGACCCGATGACCCCCAGTGGGACATCGCCGAGTGCTGCGTACGCAGCTGGCTGTTCAGCTCGGTCGATGACTTTGTCCTCGACCTTGCCATGGAAGATACTGACCCTATCGCCCGGGATCTCTAGATAGCTATCGAGCGGATCTTCCTCGCAAACAAACAGCCCCGCGCCATCTTCCTCCTCAACGAGTTTCACTCCATGGTACAAGGAGACTCCTCTGTCTCCTCGTACTGTTAGCGTCTTAAAGTAAAGGCTGCTGCTCTCCGGAATATCGGACACTTTGTGGCCGACTCCCAACTCATCCTCGCCCTTCTGCAAGACATTAACCCACGCTTCTCCAACACCGTCGATGACATCGCCAACGCCACACCCCTTTCATCGTTTGTCTGGACCCATGACATGCTAGTTCTCAAAGAACTTCGTCTGGGCAACGACGAGAAGACTGTGGCCCACACTGCTCTCCTCGCCGTAGCCAATTATGGCTGTCGAGCATTCTACGCCGCCGTCCCCTCCCGTGTCTCTAGTGGCCATGGCTCTAACTATGGCAACGTAGCCCGCACTGGCAAAGGCAAGGGCAAGAACTAGCACGGTCTGATGCAATCGTGACCTGCTTCAGTCCCTGCCCAGCCGACCGGTCCCACGGGTCCATAGTTCTGCTACAACCCCTGGGCACCCAGCCCCAGCCACGTAGCCCCATCGGATGGCAACCAGGGATTCTCGGCGCCCATCCTTAGGCTTACCTGGCATCGGTTCCCATCCTGTCACCTCAGCCGATGCTACCGCCACCACCCACCCAGTCGGTTCCCTCCTAGAATATAGACCGCCAACCCGGTTCATCATCAACGTACGAAGCACATAGAGATCGACATCTATTTTATCCGTGACAAGTTCGTATTAGGATAGGTTCGGGTGCTCCATGTAACATCGGCGTACCAGTTCGTCGATATTATGATCAAATGCCTCTCCACGCCTTTGTTTACCAGTTTTCGATCTAGTCTCTACGTCCGTTCCTCTCCCGCTGTAACTATAGGGGTGTTATATAGATCTGATCCTTCATATAGAGTTAGGATCTTAGTCTATGTACAGTGCTGCTTTTTTCAACTGGGTTGAAATTTCCCTTTTCTTTCTCACGCTAATCTTGGACCATGCAATAGTAGCAATAGTATAAAAGTCCAACGTTGTATGCCATCAGTTTGGTGATTGCTTGCCACACATGGCTAAGCAGAAAAGGAGTCTCAGGCATATATCATTTCCTGATTTTGTGAAGCACTTTAATCCATTGTTGATTGGAAGTCAAAATAGCCAAACATCCAACATAAGTAGTATATTGTGGCTGTCTGGCTGGCTTCCTCTTTGATAATTTCTCCGCTTTAATCTAGGACTGCTTATATTTTATTATTTTCACTTGAACAACATTGACCATTAGGCATTGAAGGTGTCATGGGCACTGAACAGTGAATTCAACCAACTCTTCTTTTCCTCCTTCCACGTTTAAAACATCCAACTTGGGCTCTTGGAACATGGAACCCATGAAACAATTGAAGGATTAAGAATCATGTACACTGTTTACTAGGTCTATATGTGCCGTGTTTTTTGGGGTCAACGCAACAAGTAATTGGCATAGATGCAAATAAGCAATATCAAACGTTATCGAACAAAACATATGATTAATATCACTATTCCCTCCTGACTTCGCCTCAATTATACTTGACTTGTGGTTATTGATCATCAAAATACATGGATCGACTGTATCTGCATACGATTTCTCCCCTTTATGAAACTTTGTAAAACATAGTGGTCATAAAAAGGTTGCTATAGTCCATGACCATAGATTTTAAGTGAAAACTCAATATTTTTAAAGAAAAGGGTGCAGAACATCTTCCCCGCCCTTACATTTTTTTAACTGAAATATTGCAGGGAGTGCCCCCATTCCTTGACTTGTACAAGTAAGAATAACAATGTACAAAGAGAATGTTTGACAAGAGGTCCATGCTCTTGAAAGGCAAAAAAGAGAGGAAAAATAACAACCAAAGGCTTTCCACAAGACCAATTTTGTTGTGGAATAAGAAAGCAACAACTAAGAATATTTTAACACAAGCCTCTGCTATGTAATTTCCTCGATGACACCAATCAATCTGTTAAGGTCTCTTGTTGCGTTTCCTCCAAATGTTGAGCTGCTTTATGTGCTAACTAGTAGCATGTCCATATATTACACCATGCCCATATAATCAATAAATGGGCATGAGCCTATGCGATTGAATGAGAGGGTAGATCGAGTAACCGATTTTTTTAACCGATCATTTTTTTCTCGTTCTTGTTGGAGAGTGCGCGATTGAGGATGATCGAGATAAAGAGTTAATATAAGCACAAAGCTAGAGAGAGAGAAAAAAACCATTTTTTAGTCACTTGTTGCTGTATTTTAGCTATATATATTAGGATGAAGAATAATTGGTTTTTCTTAAAAAAAGTTACAGTACATTATATTTTTTCAGTTCTATGGGTATGAAAGGTTGTTTCACCGTCACTACTTCTAGCTACTAGGCATCTTCGGCGTGACACATCCATCGTTTCGTTTATACTTATAAGCTAAAAATTTAAATTTAAATTTGAAATTAATTTTAGAGGTTTTTTATTATAATTTATTTTTTAACATATACTTTTAGACCACTAAAAACTAAAAACACGTATATAAAAATTTTATGTATGGATTATTTTTATTCGTTAATTCGCACACAAATCCTCAGCGAGCAGGGTGGGTTTGTTGACGGACACTGATGCCTACGAACACGCAAACTACACAGCTGCAGACACAGGCGAGTTGGTTTAAACCCTGAAACCGGCGTGGCGTTCAGACCGGAGACGGCGGCGCGGGAAATCCACCCCAGACAGCGCCGTCCCC
Source organism: Oryza coarctata (assembly GCA_030770085.1). Lineage (NCBI taxonomy): Eukaryota > Viridiplantae > Streptophyta > Magnoliopsida > Poales > Poaceae > Oryza > Oryza coarctata. Next base: position 14,406,628 of record CM061479.1, on the reverse strand, counting down.
ACCACGCATCAATCACCGCGCGCGCCACGGACGCGAGGTACCGAGGAAGGAGCCAGCTACCCTGCACAGCACAAAAGGGCGCCGACCAACGCGGCCTCTCCCCCAGAGCTCCCGCACGGCCACGCCGCACGCCAAACCGACGCGACGCTGCCATCCCTCCAACCAACGTACGTACTCCCGCACGCACGCGCAGCCGCTCCGCTCCGCTCTTTCTCCTCTCCCCTTCTCCCCTGCCGAAATCTTGCTTTCTGATTCACCCGCGGTTCACACCGCCTCTCCACTTCCCGTTCTGCGCCTACAGAACGATTGGACGGCCGGCTCTCCTCTCCGGGAAGGCGCACGCGGTCTGCGTGCGTGCGGTGCGGTGCCTTGCGCGACAAAGCGGTCGTCTTGTTGGCCGCGACGGCGTTGGTAAGCTTGTCTGGTGAGGTAGAGGCGCGTGAGGCAAGAAATGAGCTGCCTTGGTTGGTTCAACAAGAGGAGGTCCAAGAGCAAGGGGTCGTCGGGGAGGCGGGGGGCGGCGGCGTCGGGCCCGGCGACGACGCCGTCGGCGGTGAGCACGAGCCGGTCGGACGACTCCGGAGCGGTGCGGCCCTTGAGCAAGTCGACGGGGTCGACGTCGTCGCACCGGAGCATCTCGTCGCTGTACGAGGAGCGGGGGCACGGCCAGCTGCGGGACTTCGACTACGACGAGCTCCAGGCCGCCACCAACGGGTTCAGCCGCGCGCAGAAGCTCGGCGAGGGCGGCTTCGGCAGCGTCTACAAGGGCTTCGTCCGCCCCGCTGACGGCAAGGGCGATCGCCTCGCCGTCGCCGTCAAGTGCCTCAACCAACGGGGTCTCCAGGTACTCGCAAGTTTGCGTGCTTTCCTTCTCCTCTCGTTGCCCTGTCTCTGTCTCTACCATCTTCTCACTTTTTTAGTACACGCTAATCATGTCACCGTGAACGAATTCTCCATTCCTCTCCAATCTCCTTGCGATTCTGCGCGATAATTTCCGGTTTGATAACGAGGGGTGATGGGAATTTAGGAATGGGAAATTTGGGGAATGCGTTTTTGTCAGTTAAAAGTTGGCCTTTTATGTTCAGTATCGTTAGAGTAGAGTAGTGCTGATAGATAAGAGCAGAAGGAATCTTTGCTGATAGATAAGAGCAGAAGGAATCTTTGCTGATAGCTAAGAGCATAAGGAATCTTAGTGTTTCTTTTTTAAAAGGGACATCTTAAATAATGTCATGTTTGTTCTTCTTGATACTTCTCGATGGCTAAGATCCTGGCATAGAATGCAGGAAGAATGCTTTCAGGCAACTTAGCGACTTCTTTTAATGTGTAGTTCTGCCAAATTTGATGGAAACCATCCATAGTGACCACTAGATTACCGACTGTTATGGGAAGATTCATTATGGGGAGTAAAATTAATGGATTTTTGTGCTTGGCGTTTGCTGCTCTTGAATTGGTCTCTGGATAAACTGACAAGTATATTGTTCTGATCCATGGAAAGTCTAGAGTCCAGGCACATAAGTCCTTTTCTAGTTTGCCGGGATGGTGGAAATCTTCCTGGCTTGCCAAATGTTGAAAACTTGAAATTGGTTTTGGTATTTATTACTAGTATATTAAAATTTTCTCTCCGTTTAGACAATTTTGACAGGAAGAGAGATGCAAAATGCAGAACTTTCAAGGATCAGATATTGGCTGTTACTGTTATTTTACAACTTTCTGTAAGCTGTACATGGATGGTTAGTGCATGAATACGTAAGTAGATTTTATGGGGTCAATCTATTTTACTGGATTACTTCAGTCCATTCTCAGTTGACTATAGAAATTATCGGTCTGTATAAATTATTACAAATTGAGCTGCTGAGTGTGGGACAGTGGGAGCTCATAGTTGTGGTTAAATATAGAGTCAATGGGCACACGTGACAACTGTTTATTCATAATAAAGCAAAATGGAGGGGAAATACATAATAGAATTTGAGCATTGATGGACTTTTCAAGTATCTAAGAAGTATACTTCCTCAAACTTGGAAGTTGAATATTCATGGTCATATGTGATACAACTGGCAATCAATATTAGTAGTAGAACATGTCTTTTCTGAGTTCTTAAAGTAGAAATATGGTGCCAAGAATGCAAACCAACCTTTCATTTTACATCAAACCATATTGCATTAGGGAATTTGCCCAACCAAAGAAGACCAACATATAAAATAAATTACTTTTCTGGACAACTACACAAACCATGTTGCTATTCTTATTTGACTACTATTCACTGGTAGACCAAATCTTGGTACACAAACAGTCAGCTAGAAACCTCAATTCTCCATGTGCTTTGTGACTCTATATCCATTTTTATTTATGAAAATGATGATATCCTGGTATTCTGAATATTCTGAAGATTGACAAATCGGTAGTGAATATATCAATTTAATGTAGTACAGAAAATACTCTGTAGTGTTAATCTTAATGGAATGCCCGAGCAGATGCTTCATTTTCTCTAGGTGGTTTCTGTTAAAAATACAAGACTTTTTCCCTGCATCATGGTTTAGGTTTCTATACTCGAATTAGATATTATCCTACTGACTCATTTACCATGTCTTTCATGACCAACTGATGTATATTAGATTATATGTTAATTGTAGCAATCTTATGAATAAACTTGTTATAAAGGTACCATTAGAATCTCTTGATTCGCTATATTTACTTTGCACTCCAAAGGCTATTAAAACAAATGCTATTGACTTCTTGTGCTATCCCTCTCATGAAAACAGTTTTGTCTTTTGAACATCATTCTTTTGTTCCTGTAGTTTACAGTTTCATTTATATTTGTCCTGGATGTTTTCTTCATTTCGACATTTTGCACAATATAACTAATTGGTTATTCTTTCTGGGCACCAGTCTTCTGTTCCTAACATATTGCAGTTTCTTTTAATTTTGTTCCCAGGGACATAAGCAGTGGTTGGCCGAAGTACAGTTCCTTGGGGTTCTTGAGCACCCAAACCTTGTAAAGCTCCTTGGATATTGTGCTGTTGATGGTGAAAGGGGGCACCAAAGATTATTGGTGTACGAGTATATGCCTAATAAGAGCCTGGAAGATCACTTATTCGTCCGAGCTTATCCTCCTCTCTCGTGGAATAGAAGGCTTCAGATAATCTTGGGTGCTGCAGAAGGATTAGCTTACCTGCACGAAGGGTTAGAAGTTCAGGTATACTTCAAACATACATTCTCCACTTGCTTTCAACTTTTCTGAAAAGAAATTATCCTTAGAAATAGGTACTTTTGTTTTTTTGGGAGAATACAAACATATTCTGAGAGACAACACCAATGACTTAGTTGGTTCTTTTGACCGTGCATCCATAGTAAATAGAGGTAGTGTATATAGAAACACAACAAATCCAGTGTAAAGTCATTGAGAAAATTGAGGACCATGGATTCATCAACTACAGTGAAAAGAGGCAAAAGTGGCTTGTTAAATCCATCCCCACTACTTTCCTGTAATATTCCAGGCAGTAAATTTCATTGACACTTTCTGAATCAGTACACTCCACTAGCCATATTTGCAACCAACGTATCTGATTTCTCCTCTCTTTGTTCTAGATTAAGCTGTTGAATCAAGTATTCCAATCTAGAAAGCAATTAAGTACTTAGGCAAGAAGTCTCTATGGCTAGTGGGTATTGAGACATACGAGCTATTAAGGAAGGCTAAAATTATCACATTTTTGTCAGGTCATCATCACAATTTACGGTGTTAACCATGCCGTGCTACTTAGTATACAAAGTTACTTTACCTTTTCTTCTTCTATGGTTACAACATTTTCATTTTGTACAAGGGGGAAGATCATCATCGAATTTCCTCAATTTTGCTAGGTAATCTACCGGGACTTCAAAGCATCTAACATTCTGCTGGACAAAAACTTCAGAGCAAAGCTGTCAGATTTTGGGCTAGCAAGGGAGGGACCAACTGGAGCAAACACTCACGTCTCAACAGCGGTATGTCTCCATCCCTGCTTAGTACTTAGAAACCGTAATAGCCTTTTGCAACTGCATTGTCTGATCCATCAGGCACTGAAAGCAACTTATATACTACAGCCTTTAAAGCAGTCCAATGCACTTGTTTGATGTGTACCTGACAATCTTGACTGCAAGCCATGGCGGCTCCACTTTCATCCATATGGACCCAGGACATGCTCACATGCATGCCTATGTCCTCTCAACTTTCCCCCCTGATTTTGCGTTTTGTGTCAGCAATGACGCAGAACTGTTCCACGGCATATGAGGCCTCCTACGGAACGAAGCGATTTTAATACTTTCATAGATCTCTGTGAAATTCCTGCATTGCAAAGGAGCTCTAAGCTTTGTTATCCTTAGGAAAAAAAGATCAATGTTTTCATCCTCTGCCTGTTGGCTTATTAGCAACAACCAAAATTTGAATTTTGAAATTTATGCTTTAAAGTTTATGTTGGCTTTTTCATTGTAGTCTATCTAATAGCCTTTTTAAACCACTAATAAATTATTTTCAATTGCTTCCGTTCATTTTTCTGCCATAGCTCAACAGATCCATGCTTGATTTTTTTTTTCATACCGACATACGTAGCTGAGCTCAAGGTGGTGTACGATGATGATTGTCAGGTGGTTGGGACGCACGGGTACGCGGCGCCGGACTACATCGAGACGGGTCACCTGACGGTAAAGAGCGACGTGTGGAGCTTCGGGGTGGTGCTGTACGAGATCCTGACGGGGCGGCGGTCGCTGGACCGCCACCGGCCGCAGGGGGAGCAGAAGCTGCTGGAGTGGGTTAGCCAGTTCGCCCCCGACAGCCGCAACTTCCGCATGATCATGGACCCCAGGCTCCGCGGCGAGTACTCCGTCAAGGCCGCCAGGGAGATCGCCAAGCTCGCCGAGAGCTGCCTCCTCAAGAACGCCAAGGAGCGCCCCACCATGTCCGAGGTCGTCGAGGTGCTCCGGCGTGCCGTGCAGTCGCAGCCCGACCCGCCCCCATCCGCCGCCGGCGCCGCCTCCGGCAAGGGGAAGAAGGTCGACGTGGCGCCGCCGCCGCCGTCGAGGAGGAGGTGAACGCAGAACGAAGCAATAAAGTACAGAAAGAGAGGATTTTTTTTTGATTTTGCGCGTGTTAACTTGGACAATTTGTGCATAAAGATCAGAGAGATGAGTTGGTAAATTCTTGGCATTTTTATTTTATTTTTGTTTTGTTTTCATTTCTCTTTTGAGGCTTATTTAGGATGAGGATAGTATGAGAACACCTTTGATCGGTAGATAATAGATGATAAATTTCATTGAAAATGTGATACTTTCTAATAGAGAATGTCTGATGCAGACATGCAGTGCAACTATTTCTTTTCTCTTTCGCTTTTTTCCTTTTGAGCTCGATATGCAACATGATCTGAGAAGACTGAGCTGACTTGTGCCGGAACGCGAAACCCTCGAGCTCGCCTCTTCTGTTCAGGCCCACAGTCACATGCGGCCAGGAATTGGGCCGGACCTGGGCCATCAGCCCATAAAGCTCGGGCTGTTGGAACCGCAATTCCGCAAGGGGAGAGAGAGAGAGAGAGAGAGAGAGAGAGAGAGGCGGACCGCGAGAGACGGGACGGGGGCGGCGCGATGGTCTACCGGAGATGGTCGCTGCTGTCGTCGACGGTGGCCATCTGCGGCGGGGCCGCCGCCGCCGCCGCGGGGATCTCCGGCGTCGTCCTCTTCGGCGGCAAGGTGCGGCCTCCTTTCTCCATAGCCTCGCTCCAACCTTAAGACAATCCTCGTCTCCTCTCTAATCCGAGGTGATATGTAGGCGTTCGTTTCATCCGATAAATCGTTTTGGACGATCTTAGCAGCTGGGCTCCAATTGTTACCGCCGATCAGCCGATTTGGACCGCATTTTGTGACCACTTGAAATCTCAGTCCACAACTTCCGCGAAAATGATCAGTTCCACTTTACTCGAAATTAGAGCAGCAGATGCAGTGGTAGGAACTTCGAGATGCAGATATACAATGGGCATTTAGGCCTAGTAGGATTAGGGTCAATACCCTAGTGGCCCTAGTCCTGTATCTTCCCCTGATGTACAGTAATTTCTGGTAACTTACCTTGATGTTGCTTGAGATTTCGTTCTATGGAGAGCAGAAGGGAAAAGCGTGTGTGCTCTAAATGTCTCATTTTGTTGGACTGTTACAATATGAATGCATTTCTTATCATTTATAAACCTAGATTTTGGACCATTTGATCTACTTATTCACAAACTGTAGATTGGCACAGAAAGCCTATCAATCTCACATCCGGTATGCTAATTCATTTCTGTCTATGCCATTTTGATACACTAGTATGCATGGCATGCACGGTCCTTATGATTAGGGATGGTCGGAGTGTTTTTTACTGGTTCAGTCTTTTGTTTTTTTGCACTCATGCTGCGTGCTGGCAGTAGGAGGAAGTGACAGAAGAATGATGAGTCCGCTTTTATAGTAGTAGAGATAACAATTTCTTGCTTCAGAAAATTAGTTGTAATTATGTATCTTTGGTCTTCCCATATCGATTCTTCTTAAGTTGTTTGTATCTCTGGCAGGAGAAGTTTCAGGTCTACCTTTGCCGTGAAGGCAAGAAGCTCAGGAACCAGGACAAGGCCATGATGAGATAGACGATCAGTGCTGCCAATCAACCATCAAAGACCCTACCTCCCTAGAGACAAAGATATGAGCACTTGTGCCATGCCTTGAAAATGATTTTATTTTCAGCACCCTTGTCAAAATAATTGTTGCTCTACTAGTCACTTCACTGTACTGGTTGATGAACTTCGCTTTCCGATTTGGCAAGTGGTTGAAGCTATCACCTTCACTTTGTTCGTTTGGATCCAATGTTTAAGAAAACGTGAATAAACAGCCACGACGTGCATCATATTCAGTATCCAATCAAGCTTGTCTATTTTTTCCCCTTCCTGAATTTGGTGAAATTTCCCTACTGTCGTCGACATTCAGAACCATGATTTCATATCTATCTATCTATCTACCTATCATTTGAATTTGCATTGTTGCATTCTGATCTTGGCTGTTAAAGTCTTTCAGGGTTTCTGGATAAGCAGGGATGGTTAAGCAACTGAACCAGATGAGTCTCCATCGGCATGGACTTTGCTCAGGTCTTGGGTGCACCCATGGAGACATGGAGCTCGTGCTGTATAGTTTAAAGCAGACTGTTCGATGTGCAAGCAGTTGCCCATGTGTTGCCATCTTAGCATCAAAGTATCTTAATGCATCCAGGTCTGAATCGTCGCCAAGTTTCCTTAGCTCGGTGTGCAATCTGGTGCACAGTTTGACACATGCTGTTGGTGACCTTTGAGTATCTCCTAGACTCCCAAGTCTCCTGCTAGTTGCTACTCTATTTGCTAACCAACTTGTCTCTACTTGCTGGGCCTGGTTTTCTGGCCTTGCACGTGTCAAGACTGCATATAATAGATAATCAATGACCTTTGCTATTCTTTTTCGAGGAAAGGATGAATGGAGTAACGAGCATGTTGCTAAGCTCCTAAACGATGTAATTTGTGCAAAAAGAACTTTTCACACATGAATTTCTTTTTTTTGTTCCCAATATAATAACAATATTTTAATGCACAGATGAGGACTATCAAAGAGGAACTTGATGATAATAATGATGATGATGATGATGTAGCAGCATTGGAAAGGAAGATACAGAATGCTGGAACGCCTCCTACTATTTGGAAGCATGCTCAAAGGGAGTTAAGGTACCTTATCTTCTATACGTGCAGACATGTGGTACCGCCGGTTCCTATATCTAGCTGGTTTCTCTTGTAGACGTCTAAGAAAGATGCAACCTCAGCGACCTGGATATCGTAGCTCTCGAACCTACTTGGAGCTTCTTGCTGATCTTCCTTGGGAAAAGGTCAGTGAAGAAAGAGAGCTTGACCTTAGAGCTGCGAAGGAGAGTCTTGACCGTGATCATTATGGGCTGACCAAAGTTAACCAGCAGATTATTGAATATTTGGCTGTTTGTAAGGTTGGTAGACATGCATAGTTACATGTGCTTATGATGTTGTTAACGCCAGAATTTGGTTAGTTTACAAACGGGATTGGCCGATAGAGGAAAAACTGATCGGCTCGTAGGGAGAAACTGATTGACACAGTAAAAAAACCGATCAGACGGGTTGAGGACATATTCAATTTGTTTGAAGACGGAGGGTTATCTAGATGGGACCGAATCTAAAGAAAAGTCATAAGAACCATGACAAGATGTTTATCTATATAGAATATATTACGTAATCTAGGCAATTTTTGTTAACTTTATAATTTCTTATAGATTAGTTTCCTTATATGTTTAGGAAATATCTTTCGATGGTTGTTATAACTGCGTTGGACTCTTGTAATTTCAGGGTATAAATATAGACCTCCTGAAAATTTGTAAGAGATCAATAGATCAACACAATACAACTTTGGCGCATCGCCACCCTAGCTCGTGTACGTTTTTCTTAACAGGTTTTGGCTCTCAACGCGAGACTGTATCGGTTAAGTTCGATTTCTGGCGAAGAGATAAGTTTTATTATCATGGTTCGTTCTGTTTTGTCTAAGACCGTATCGGTTAGGTCTGACCTCTTAGTCTAATCAGTCGTAGCGCATCACGTCCGCGTGAGACTCATCGATATATTGGTTTCCCTCCTCTATCCTTGGTATCATGTTACATCGGTTAGGTTCGACTTACAAGATCGGTGGCGGTTGTTCGAGCCGTTGGCTCGACGAGTGTTCGCGCGGCGTTTCATCGAAGTGGGTAGCCGACAAGTTATCCTTACCGCTAGCCTCATATCTGGTTCGCTTATCGCTCAATGATTAATCCGCTGACGGTCGATCCGGTCACGTCGGATTCAGCCTGATACTATCTCGGTTAGGTTCGATCTCTTAGGTTCGTGTCCGACGGGGCTGGCGTCAAGATCCGGAAGGTTTTGTTCCCTATCGGCTCAGATAGCCGATGAGTTTAGATATAGGCCTACGTTGGACGTTCGGCCGGTAAGTAGCCGATGACCCTGCCCTTTTCTCCCTTGTCGTTATGTTCGATTTAGTCTATGTCGTCTCTGTGCCGTTAGCCTTGGATTCATGCTGTCTCGGTTCGGTCTAATCTATCGAAGCTAGTCCTAATGGTGTCGTTACGGTGGTCACTGGTCGTTATGATTTCGTGGGGGATCGGGCCCCGCTCCACTCTTTTGTCGCTTTCATCCTATGGAGCGTCATCGGCTCTTTGGACGGTAAGCCCTCTATTTTATTCCATGTGTCTATCGCCTACGTCTTTATTGTCTTTTTAGTCAATACTCGAGCGCTACCTTTCTCATTGGCACCTAGCTAATGGGGTGAGCCGTATCGGCCCACCGGCCAATTGTAATTGCAGGGTCAAATTGACTGACACGTCCTTAAACCTTAAAAATTAAGGACCTACATTGGAACTTAACATATCTTCTAGGCTTTCATGTGACCAGGACACCATCTTCCCTGATCGGACCTCTGGCCGGTCCGATCGGACTTCCCGCAAGATTCGATGACAAGCAGATGTCATGCATTTTCTCTCACTCATGGGTATGCATTAATACTGGCAGGTTAAGCCTGATGCCAGAGGTCCAATGCTGTGTTTTGTGGGACCACCTGGTGTTGGAAAGACATCATTAGCATCGTCCATAGCAAAGGCACTAAATAGGAAGTTCATAAGAATTTCTCTTGGCTGTGTAAAGGATGAGGCTGATATTAGGGGTCACCGAAGAACATACATTGGGAGAATGCCAGGGCGCCTCATTGATGGATTGAAGGTTTAATCTGTTCCTTTTCCTTTTCTTATTTCAGGAGTAACTTATAGCCTTGCAATTTCAACGATCAGACCATTACACTCTTGCTTATTAACACCATTTTTTTACCCTAAAAGCCTTTTTGTGTTTGTAATCTACTTAGTCTTAGATTAACAGTCAAAGATCTCTTTTTTTAAATAGAAACTTCAGACTTGATCTTGAAAGTCTCTAGAGGATTTGATTTGAAAAATCCTGTAGACTGTGCTATATTCAATTATTCATATTATGCCCATTAAAAAATTCAGAGAGTTTCTGTCAGCAACCCAGTGATGCTTCTTGATGAAATTGACAAGACTGGTTCTGATGTGCGTGGGGATCCAGCATCAGCGCTGCTAGAAGTTCTTGACCCCGAGCAGAATAAAACATTCAACGATCAGTGTCCTTTCGATTTATTCGTATAACAGACAGCATTTTATGATTAACTGGTTGGTTTCTTAGTGGAATTGGGGGTTAGCCCTTTATGATAGGTTAGGCAGATACTTGTTATCCAAGGTTTGAACTGCTTAGTCTACATGTTTAGTTGGATATAATTGCAGTTTTCATCCTCCCATTGTCTGTATAAGGCTATGTTCTGGGCCTCCTATAACTTAACGTACACTACAATGTTTAGAGAAGAGATTATGGTATTTATATTTTGTACATCTAGAATTCCTTAACATGTTTTCACCAGCTATTTGAATGTTCCATTTGACCTGTCGAAGGTCATATTTGTTGCAACTGCCAACAGGATGCAACCTATCCCCCCTCCTCTGTTAGATAGGATGGATACACACCTGAAGAGAAGCTAAAAATAGCCATGAAACATCTCATACCAAGGGTATTGGAACAGCATGGCTTGAGCTCCACATATCTTCAGATCCCTGAGGTATATCAGATGTGCAGTTTTCTTCTGCTCCTTTTGTTGCCTGTAAAGAAATTTGGCATTATTTGATTAAAATTAGTTTAATTTTCTCTTCACGCAATACAATATTAGTGAATGTGGAGAACTGTAAATGAATTTGCTATCTACTATTTACCATGCTTTTGCACCTTAACAAAACAGTAGCCACGGATTGATTGTTCTCTGCTAAATAATAGAGTGGATCTCATCTACTTTAGTTTACAGTACTAGTGATGGACCGCTTAACTCTTTTCCATTCATATATCATCACTTTCTTCAGTTAAGTGTTTGTTAAATTTTTGACTCCCATCATGTTGGCCATTTCTCCAGGCTATGGTCAAACTCATCATCGAGAGATACACACGAGAAGCTGGCGTATGTAATCTGGAGCGGAACCTAGCTGCATTGACCCGTGCAGCTGCTGTCAAGGTTGCAGAGCAAGATAGTGCGCTCAGACTTGGCAAGGAAATACAACCGATTACTACAACTCTACTGGACTCAAGGCTTGCTGATGGTGGTGAAGTTGAAATGGAAGTTATTCCTATGGGGCAGGACATATCAAATACTTATGAGAATCCATCACCTATGATTGTCGATGAGGCTATGCTAGAAAAAGTGCTTGGGGTATGCTATTGTCTTGAAACGTTTGAAATATTGAGTATATAGCCTCAGGAGAAGCTACAGAGTCCTATCCTTTTGTTGTGCTTACAGTGATGTTATAACTGTGCTACAGCCTCCAAGATTCGATGATAGAGAAGCTGCAGATCGTGTTGCAAGCCCAGGAGTGTCAGCTGGGCTTGTTTGGACTTCATTTGGTGGAGAAGTTCAATTTGTAGAGGCTACGGCGATGGTGGGTAAGGGTGACTTGCATCCCACAGGGCAACTTGGTGATGTAATTAAGGAGTCAGCACAATTAGCTCTGACATGGGTAAGCATGTTCTTCTCTTTTTCACCTATCTGTGCATCGGTGGCATCATATTGCCTGTGTTTATGTTCTGTTGGTTGAACCTGATGTCGTCCTTTGAAGTTTTTTTCCAATTAATTATTACGGGAATGGAACTCCAATAGTGCGATCCTGACTCCTATAAGTTCTAATAGACAAATACTAAGACTCAACTTTTTGGTGCCTAGTTTTGCATACCAACTCATAATTTCCTTGGTTTTAACAGGTGAGAGCAAGAGCGGCTGACCTCAATCTGTCACCTACTTCTGATATTAACATATTGGAGAGTCGTGATATTCATATACATTTTCCTGCTGGTGTGGTCCCAAAGGATGGTCCTTCTGCTGGAGTCACATTGGTAACATCGCTGGTGTCACTATTTAGTCACCGAAAAGTCAGAGCAGACACTGCTATGACAGGAGAGATGACTCCTAGGGGCCTTGTGTTGCCAGTCGGTGGTGTTAAGGATAAGGTACTGCTCTATAGGTTATATTGGTTGCCTTCAGAAATATGAAAGCTTAACCATTCTCTCTGTTCTGCTCTTTGACCAACTTGAAAAGTTTTTTCTGGAATTCAGGTACTTGCAGCGCATAGATATGGCATCAAGAGAGTCATATTGCCAGAAACTTGAAGGACTTGGCTGAGGTTCCAGCACCCATTCTCTCTGGCTTGGAGGTATGTATGGAGCTCATCTCTATGTATCTTGACAGTCAAGGATTCTCCGAGCTACTTAGTAATACATGTATGGTGCATGAATTGTTCAGAATAACAAAAATCATAGATTAAGTAGCATTCGGAGAAGTTCTGATACGATAGAATCGAAGTATCCAGATTAGTAGGCAGATCGATGTTGAGAATCATATATGGCCAGTAAATAGAGTTTTCCTTTTTGGCTTCAACCTATAGCCGTCTAAAAATGTCTATTTCTGACTTTACTTCAACCTGCTACTGTAGATTCCGCTTGTGAAGCGCATCGAAGAAGTACTTGACCATGCTTTCGAAGGTGGATGCCTTCTGAGACCACACTCGAAGCTATAGCATTAACCAATCGAAGGACGGGATTTGATCTGGTATTTTTCTGCTGGTTATGTACCTATTTTGGAGATTCACCATCACCCACGGTTCAGATTTCCACGAACGAGCAACTGTTCCACGAGGTAGAATCTCATGCGAACGCAGGCTTGCATCGTTACCACCTCTTGGTTGAGCTAACATTCAGAATCTGTATACGAGCTACTGAACAGAAGCGATTTGTGCCTGTGCTCCCAGTGCATATATTTATTGAATGATACTTATCTGGTGTACAAGCAGAGAGGTTATCTGTTGTTGATTTGGCTGTACATGTAATCTATTCTAGGGAAAATTCAATGTGTGATATCATACCAATAGCACAGGGAGGAATGAATCATCAAAGGTCCCTCGAGGCAGCTCGTCGAAATGTTACACCTCTTGCCGCTCACTCACGAATTACGAGATTACAGTTGAATATATGTCATGTTTTGGTTTTGTTTTCAGTGCCTATTATGCGCATCAGCCTGGCTCTCTTTCTTCCAGCTGCCGTGTTATATCTGGTCTCATTTGCAAATGGCAAAGCGATGGTATTTTTACTGAAACTACAGTAACTCCATGATTCACTGTTTTCTCTCTGAGAAAAGTTACAACCGCAAAGAAAAATTACAGCCGCAAAAAGAAGAGTGTGCATGCCGCGTACCATGTTTGTGTCCATTTACATAATCGACAATTTTGTAAAACATACTGCAAAACAGCACATTATGACGTGTAGACGTACTACGTTGCAACATTCCCTATCCCTGCCTTCAATGTTACTATCTCGTCTTCCAGTGTAGACGTAGTACGTTGCAACATTCCCTGTCCCTGCCTTCTATGTTACAATCTCATCTTCCATCAGGGTTCTTCTTGCGCCTTCCTATCGAATTCAAAATGTCAATCGGCAACTATTAGATTTAATTGTAGTGTCAAAAGGTAGTTTAACAAACAATGATGGTACACTGCTATGAAAGAGTACAGTTCACTATAGTTACTCATCTTTAATCAGATATAATTATCTAGCTTGAATAATCATAATCAAGAAGTAATCATCTTTAAGCATCATAGTCATGAAGTAGAGCCTCATAGTGAGTCGTGCAGATTAGGAGAGTGCCATACCATTAGAGCCTCTGTTCCAGAGGATCTGTGAATCAATTGTGGAAAGATGTGGATCATCAAGCCTCTTCCATGTCTTGATGGACTTCACTCCTCGCCACTCACCATTATCCGTCTTCTCAAGCTGCACAGACACCACCCTTGCTCTCCTTGACCACCCGGCCTTCCCATAGGCATGGTACCCAAAACCACCAGCATAGCACAGCTGAATACCATTGAGCTTCCCACAGAAGTCATTCACATGATCATGCCCTATGAAAGCAGCCTTCACATCTCCAGCCTCCACCATGCTGGCAAAGAACCCAGAGTTGATTGATGGTGAGCTGATACCCTCCTGCTTCACTCCTGTGAAATTGGATGCTGTAAAGCTGCTGAACTCTGGCAATGGTATGTGGAAGTACACAAGACCAGGTGCTGCCTCTTTCTGTTTCGGTTGCTCCTTCATATATTTTGTCTGCATTTTACAGAGTGGTCGTTATTTCAACTTATTTCACCTGGAGATTCTTTTTTCTGAACAATATGCAACTTATTTCACCTGGAGATTCGAAGAGGTTTGCTGGAACCAGAATTGCTGTGAAGCCTTGATCCAACCATATCCACCAATGGAAGGTACCGTAGAATAGTCGCCACTGTCAAGAAAATAGAGGTTGAGCACTGATTTGTTAGCCAGCAATGTTCCTTCAACCCCACCAACTTCCAAATTGTAATTTCCGTAACCATCAATTTCAATTCCTTCTGGATTGAAGCGAGAAAGGGTGTTCTTCATGCCCACAAGGTGACGCATCACACCCTCGCGTGACAGTGTACCTTCTTGGTCATGGTTTCCAATGACAGCAGCCCAAGGAAGTTTCATGTTAATAACGGGGCCAATTGCTGCATCCATAGACTTGGCTGCATCAGTTGCATCCTCACCATAGATATTGTCACCTGCCAAACAGCATCGTCATGATCATCAGATTATCTAAACATGGTTAAATTGTGGGCCTTTAGAATAGAGTAATAATCATCAGTAATGTCTGAACTATGGTCTATGGTCATCATCATTCTGAATAATTGAGCATAACATTTTTATATGAAAAAACCTAATTATGTAAATGCTACTAAATTGCTGTGTGCTTACACCCAAAAGGCCAAAACAGACAAAAAAAAACAGCTAGCAGTGGTTGCATCCTCAGCCACTGCAAAAGTTGCAGCTTTGGAACATCAACCAAGGTTACCCGTGAAACAACGCCACGAAAACAAGACAGTGATCAAGAGTTCATCTGATCAGATCACAAGGGCTGCCACATTTGTACTGTTCTTCTCCAAGGCTGCTAGTTCAGTTCCATTTACTGCAGAAATTGTCGAACTGATAATCACTCTCTCGTGGACGTAGCCATCATGAGATCAGTTCAACTAGTTGTAGTAGTGGTCAGTGGTCTAGTGGACCAATCAATCAATAAACTAGACCTCACAGCATGATTGGGAATGGCAACCCCACCCCACATATGAGAATTCCTGAATCCAATCCAAGAAGTTGCTCCAGTGGCCAGGCCCTCCACGTCTTTATCACTTTGGAAACCCGTGACACTCCCCTTGTACGTTAGTACGTATCAAGTTCACAGAAACTACGCTGCCTTTGCAGAAATGTCAGAAGGGGGCATGAACTACAGAACTAGTACAACAAATTTGACTTGCTAATGATCTCATTAATATCACATATAATAGCAGATTAAAATTGTTAGTGTGGCAGACAAACTGACGCGTAGTTCCCGTTAAAAATAGATTTCTTACCAAGATTCGGAGAAAGAGCGACAAGCAAGTTAGGCAGGATATGGTAATTAATCGGAGTAAACTAGTTGATTAATTAATTAATTAAGAGTAGTAATCAACAAGGAATGGGTGGAGGAGATTGGGTTGGGTGGGCGGAACCGACCGGTGAAGACGACGAGATCGGGGTCCTCGGCGCGGAAGAGGCGGTAGAGGAAGGCGGTGGTGTTGAGGTCGGAGCAGCCGGCGACCTCCGAGGGGAGCACGTCGAGGCACCCCGTCCGGCGGCCGTCCGAGTAGTGCATATCCGCCACCTGCACCACCTTGAACGTCCCGCTACCGCTCCGGAACCGCAACCCCTCGTCTCCGCCGCCGCTATTGCCCTTCTCCTTCCTCCCTGCGCCGGCAGCCGCCTCCGCCGCAGCGGCGACGGGCAGCAGCAGGAGGAGGAGGAGGAGGCGCCGGTGGGCGATGCTGCCCATATTGGCGCGGAGGTGGAGTGCAGTGAGGAATCTGCCCGTCTGGGAAGAATCACCGGCGGGGTGGATGCGGTTTTGTTTATAATATGAGGGGTTTTGGACGGCTCAGATTTCCCTACGCGATGCAGTGTCAAGCCTCAGCCCCCTCAGTTTGACCAAACCAGTTTTTTTTTATAAAAAAAGTCTGACTAAACCGGCTTAATCGTGCCACTCATATAAAAGTAGGATGGCTTCAAAAAGCTTTCTTCGTTAGTAGATACTTTTTTTTATCTATTTGTTATTTTTATAATGTTTTTAAATTATAACTATTTGTCATGTGTTGTTTTCATAGGTTTAGATGGTTAGTTGTTTGACTTACCAGAGAAAACACTCAATTATTATATAATTATATAAGTATTAATTTGAACACACTTCTTTATATGAAGTTTTTTTTCAAAATTTGTATTTTTATTGGCTTGGAAAGCTTGTCCACAATAATAGCTAAAAGAGAATAAAGTTTCCATCATTTTCTATACACCCGCTGAAGCCAAAATTTAAATTTTAAAACTTTACAGGGTTTTTATCGCATAATAAAAATTTTATACACAAATTATCTTTTTATTGCTAATACCACATATGACTTATAATCAGCATTAGTCCAACTGATGGCAGCCGATGCCTCCTTAAAAAATATAAATATTATTTATTTTGTGTGACTTGTTTTATTATTAAGTATGCTCATATTTTTTATATTTGTATTAAATTTTAAATAAAATGAATACTCAACTTTCAAAAGTTAATAAAATTATATATTTGAAAATAAAAAATATATATAATATTTAATTTATCCTAATACAATATTTGGTCGGTGTCGTCTCTATGCTCATGACGAGAGGAATCACCTTTGTGGGTAGAGATGATTGATGACAGTGGTGGCCGATGGGTGCCTCTGTAGCGTCGAGTCTAAGTCGAGCTAGAGTGGAGGAGTTGGTATGCAACTTTGTTAACGCTGTAATTTGGTCAGCATGTAAATGGGATTGGTCAATAGAGGAAAGACTAATTGACTCATAGGGAGAACCTAATTGATAGTGTAGAAGAGTTGATCAGACGAGTTGAAAACGGATTCGGTTTATATGAAAACAGAGGACTATCCAAATGTGACCAAGTTTGATGAGGAGTCGTGAGAACCATCACAGGGTGTTTATCGGTGTAGAATATATTACGTAAACTAGGAGGATTCAGTTAGCTTTACAACAGATTAGTTTCATTTTATGTTTGTAGTAAATAACGTCTGATGATTATTGTAACCATGTTAAACTCTTATAATCCTAAGTTATAAATGTAGACCTCCTGGAAGCTTGTAATATCATCAACAGATCAGTACAATACAACTTCGGCATATTACCACCCTAGCTCATCTAGATTTTTTTTCAACGGGTTCTAGCTCTCGATGCGAGGCTGCATCGATTATGTTCGATCTCCAACGAAGTAGTAAGTCCCGCCATTATCATGGTTTATTTTGCTTTGTTTAAGGCTATCGGTTAGGTCTGACCTCTTAGCCTGATCAGACGTACTGTATCATGTCCACATGAGGTTCGTGGGTACATTGGTCTCCCTCCTACACCCTCAATATCGTGCTACATCAGTTAGGTTCAACCTACGAGATCGGTAGTGGTGATTCGAGCTATTGCTTTGGCAGGTGTTTGCGTCGTGTTTCATTAGAGTGAGTAACCAATGAGTTATCCTTAATGCTAGCTTCGCATCTACTTCACGTATCACTCGATGATTAATCCACTGGTGATCGATCCGGTCACGTCGGATTCGACTTGATACTATCTCAGTTAGGTCCGATCTCTCAGGCTCACGTCCGATAGGGTTGGCGTCGAGATCCGGAGGGTTTTGTTTCCCATCGGCTTAGATAGCCGATGAGTTTAGGTATAGGCTTGCGACGGACGTTCGGTCGGTAGGTAGCCGATGACCTCGCCCTTTTCTCCCTCATCGTTACGTTTGATCTAGCCTCCGTTGTCGCTGTGTTATTAGTCCTGGTCTCATACTCTCTCAGTTCAGTTTGATCTATCGAGGCTAGTCCTAATGGTGCTGTTATGGTGGTCGCTAGTCCTCATGGCTTCGTGGGGGATCGAGCTTCATACCGTGCTTTAGCTGCTTTCATCCTATAGAGCGTCATCCGCTCTTTGGTCAATAAACCCTCTAATTTACTACACATATCTATCTCCTACGCCTTCATTGGCTCTTCAGCCGATGCTCGAGCGCTACCTTTCCCATTGGCACCCAATCGAAAGAGTGAGCTGGATCGGCTCATCGGCCGATTGGTTTGCGGATCTCATCCTGTCTCCTTGTCAATTACTGGGTCAAATTAACTGGCACGCTCTCGAACCTTAATGATTGAGAACCTGTACTAGAGCTAAACAGATCTCCTAGATCTTCATGTGACCAAGGCGTTGTCTCCCTCGATCGGACCTTCATCTGGCCTGGTCGGACTCCTCGCGAGATTCGATGACCAACAAACCCACAATTCTTGTGATGGCCATCAACATTGCTAGTGGAGTGGCGTACTGTGACATCCTAAAAGTTAAACTTATGTTAGAGCATAGATATGGTATATCCTACGGACATACGCATACAATGGCTAGAAATACTATATACCTAAAAAGATGCGGAAGGAGACAATCGAAGATGCATATGTGCACGGGAAAAATAGAAGTCTGATAAGGAAAGGAGATCAAAGCCTGATCTGAGCACAATGATGATTACCCTACCTGTGTCTAGCAAGGTTGTCCCGAGTTTTACTTAGAGAAGAGATGAACCTTGGTATAAATCTTAGGGCCTCCTAGGAGGGGAGGACATCAAATAATAAGTCAAGAGTTCAAACCACGCTAAGTCTACAAGCCAGGAGTGTCTAGTTCCAAGTCATCGAGTATATGTCGCTGACTACAAGAGCCAATCTCACCGAGTTCTAGTTGGTAGGTTAGATAGGCGTCTCCCCAAATATTGTACTTGGAGTGATCTACTCATCATCAATACATATTGACTCAAGTAGGGTTATTGCTCATCTTGAGAGCCTGAACCATTATAAATCTCTATATCTTTTTATGGTTGTGTACATCTCTATAGGTACCTTGGTACTAGATGACCAATACACCTCATTATATCGTAGTCGGGATTTCACCCATCGACAATTGGCGTGCTAGATAGAGGCCTGGTATTTCGAAGGATTTGTCGAGATGTCACCAAAGAGGTGAATTTTTTGATGAAGGGTTTTATGATCGCTTCGGCTTGAAAGATCAGAGCTACCCAGCAGTCACCCTCCTTCAAGTTGGATCAATCACCCTCCTCATGTTGTTGGCTTCACTACAACTGCCGATGTTCTTCCCACGGCCAAGATCTATTATCAGAATGCCCTTGTAGGCTTCCGACAAGAGGCATTCATGTTAGCAGTGGTGTCTGATCCAAAAGACAAGCTCCTAAACCCTCTCCGGGTGTCAGACCTTCTAGAACGAGGTTGCCAAAGTATTGCAACCTCAACCAACCGACAACACCTACAAGTATTGACCTATCCATAAGACGAGTTCTCACACCTTGTCTAGGTGCCAGGTGTTTCAACAAGAGGTGGCATGCATGACCCTGTTAGATGAGGAATCCTACAAGGATTGCTTACTTTATAACCGGAGGAACAAGTTCGACGAAAAAGGGAAAGACGATGAAGTCTGAGAAGCCAGTGCTAATTGCCTTGTCGGATTCATAGGGCATGATGAGACCTCCATACTTTGAGGTTTGGATTATTATGAGTCTAAGGACTCGATGTCAGATCGGGATATCAGGGTAATCAATAAGGAAATTGCTAGAAAAAAAATCTTGTTGCAAGATTGCACGAGGATGGGAAAGACCATACTATCACGAGTGACTAGGAAAGGCGATGTGACTAGAAAAATCTTCCTCCTAACCGCGATGATGAAAGAGCCAGTACGAGTGACCATGATCGAAACCGTGGCCATCGAAATCGACGAGCTTCACCACCCCGTCGAGGAGACAATCAACCTTGCTAGGATCAAGATCAAAATCCAAATGGGAAATACCTACTACTATCAATGGCGGGTTGCTCCAAGCAGGTAGCCTTGTGCTCTCGGGCCTTCACCATCTTGGCTCACTTGTCTACTAGCATAGTATATCCAGCATTTTAGCCAGGTGCATAACACTATCTAGCTGAAATGCTAGATATAGTGCCTCAGCATCTTGTTGTCCCTCTGCTTACATGCATGGAGGTCGAACTCTAGGCCAGGACATGTGTACATGCCTTAGAAGTTGGTCACGAACTAGTGGTACAACTTGTCCTATGAGTGGATAGAGATTGCTAGGAGGTTCATTAGCTAGGAACGGGTTGAGTCTTTCAAGGCCACGTGAAAGTAGCTGGTCATGACCTTTTTGGACCCACCAGCTGCTTGTATGGCAGTGGTGTATATCTGCAATAAATCCACTGGGTTGATGGAGCCGTCGTACTTCTCTAGGGGCACCAGCTAAACATAGCGGGCTAGTACACCTGCTAGAGGTTGCAAGAGAAGGCCCGACACCTAAGGACGTGGGCGCTCGTGCTACAGGGAACCGCGGCAACAACGAAGTGAGCCGGAAGATGCTTGGTCCTCAATGGCCTTATTCTCGTGGCACCTCTCCTAGGAACGCTCGAGCGTGACTCATGCGTTCTCATTGGCCCTCCACTGGTTGAGGCGACAACAAAGATCTTGCTCCTCGAATTACAGGGCAAGGGCAGTGGCACCTCTCGCACCCCTACCATCGGACCAGCATAGATTTTGACATGATAGGGTGGTGAGCAGCACTTGGTGGTGGGCAATGCCCACCAAGTCTGCTCACATCATTAGCCAGCACTTAGTGGTGGGCCATGCCCACCAAGTTCATCACTTCCCATAGCCAATGACCCTACAGGGTCTTGTCGGTGGCCTAGAGTGGTAGTTGTTCGAGGCATGCTTGCACCACAAGCAACACACTCTCCGGATCGGTGTCGTCTAAATCAAGGCGTCGTCGCACTGATGCACAATGTTGGTCCAGTGGGGCCTCAGTAGCAGTGTTCACCTGCTACAGCTAGCATTTCTGTCGCATTGTTATCATGTCTACGGCGTAGCTAGAGCTAGCACCAACTCCCTCTGCACGAGACATAGCTATGCACGTGGGGCCTACCTAGGGGTGGTTGTGCCACTTGGACTAGTAATGACGTGGAGGTGGCGTTGCCTATCCACATGGCTATCGTCTAACTCTTTAGATTCGGAGCATTTACAACAATGCCCGCCAACCTTTTTTTGCCCATCCTAGTAGGAAATGCAATGAACTCAAATGCACAAAACCCCCCTAACTAGTGTGCCAGCTATCGACGTATGGACGCAGCTAGCAGAGACCCAGATGGACCCCTCTTGTGAGTTTAGCTAGGGGGTAGATCGCGTTATGGTCTATGAAGATCCAATGAGAGAGAGAGGACTCAAATCGATTTATACAAGTTTGGGCCTTTCGGTGGTGTAAAACCCTACTCCTGTGTGTGTTCTTTTAGTGGATGGAAGAGTTACAACACTTAGTATTTTTCAGCTAGCTTCGGTTTGACCCTCCTCTGATAGCCCTAGCCCTTCCTTTATAAACTGTGGGGGGATGCCACATTGGTCTCCATCTTGTCCTCCTAGCACACGGGTTTCAACAGGTAGATATGTGTCATATCGCTTTTAATGGAAAATGACACGGGAGAGACAAGGGAGGGTTATTCGCCCCATCCAGTCTCATTAAATGCAGGTAGGTACACCTACCCCACGCTTGTGCACTGAGCTCAGGCTTAACCCCTAAGCTCGAGACCCTACACAAGGGCTACGCAGCAAGGGCCTGAGTAGTGGTTCGGGGAACATGAGATAGGGAACCCCAAGCTCATGACTACAAGGTCTTGTCTTGACTTGTTCGCTCACCTGTTTGCCACATTGCTAAGGCCTAGGTGCCATGTGTCATGTGCTGGGCTAACGCGCAGCGTCTCTTGGCCTTTTGGGTAGTGGTGACATGGCGCTATACTGCCACAGTGGAGGAGGACCTTGTTCCGATTTCATTGACAAATGGTTTAATCAAATGGAATGGTTTGGTTTAAGATAGAATCATGGTTACATGGGAATACTATGGTTTAGTGGTTTAAGGTAGTGTCGTGGTTATGTGAATTTGCTGATATTAAAATTTTGACTTAGATTTATGAATGTGTTTATAAATGTGCTTTAAATTACTAAAGCATTGTAACTTTGGCTTTATACAAAATAAAGCCTATTATACCGCTTCCTTTTCCCTATGCATTATCGTATATTTTTGGTATGGCTTGCTGAGTACCATGGGCAATACTCACTTTTTCTCAACTCCAAAGCTAAGGAGAAGAAGTCCTAGAAGAAACTCTGGCTTATACCCTAGTTAAGCGTGCGTGTGAAGTGGAACCATAGGCCTGTTTTTTGTTACTGTTGTTTTTATTTGGGTGTAGGTGCTAAAATGTCTTCGTATTAAGACAATATTAAACGCTTTATTACGTTGGTTCTGTATTATCATACTTATATTTTTTTTATCTGGATGATCTTGGGATGGGGAGTCTACACAATGCATCACGAAATTCTTGTGTGATTTCCGAGTGTGACACTAGTTTATCAACTGACATCCTTATCCCCCTCAATATTAAGGTTGGTTGGATTTTGAGAACATTTACCTCAATGTTTTCTTATTGCAATAGCCATGTAGGGTTCGCTATTTGAATTGAGCATTGACTTCTTGTGTGACTCTAGTCGTCAGGATTGTAGTCAGTGCTCCTCAAATTCAGTACTGGATTCTGTGAAAGACTTTTGCACAGTATAATAGAGCTTACATCAAATCAACGACTCAACCATAAACCTCTAAGTTATGTCATTTTCATTGAGGCAGCCATAGGGTTTACCGATTTATCAAGCGGTGTAAGTCAAAAAAAGCCTAACTAGTCATAAAGCCACAGAGATCTGTTGATCTCATCCTTTACTATTGCATGGTTACATTAGGGATGTTTTCTTGGTCAACCTTTCTTTTGAAAAGGATGGTTTCATGCTTAGGTTCTTTTATCTTGTGATGCACTGGAAATTATTTCCCCTTAACTCTGTCTTGCTTAGTAAGGTAATTACTTGTTTTTTTTTAAAAAAACTTCTTTGTCCAATGTTACCAAAAGCTATAGGTTACATGATGTCAACTATTAGACCGATATAGGATGTACTTCCTCTGTATCAAAAATAAGTCTACCTTTGAGTTCTTCACCTTTCCAATTTAAGAACTAAAATGATAAACCATTTTATCTATGATTCTCATAAAAGTATTTGTCCTTTTTGCAAAATAGGCAGCTTTGACTGCAACATGCGGAGCGCGTGCTGTGGACGCACCAAATTTATTGGGCCACACGCTGTATATGAATCACGCATGGAGATCTAACGGTCCAAAAACGTTTGAAAACAACATTTTTTCTCTTAAAAAACATCTAGAAATTTTTTTTAAATTAAGATAAGGTTATAAATGATTGTAATTAGTTAAGATATAAAAGTAAATAAAAAATTAAATAAAGAATAATTGTGATTGGTTGAGAGTTGAGACGAGAGTAAGCTATTTTTACTTTTAAACAAATTTTTAACACTGTATGTCCAATATTATTAGACGGAAAAGTACATGAGCGATGGATGACAAATCCCAAGGCTGTTTCACAGAAGAAACCCAAAGCACGAATTGGAGTTGCTATCAAAAAGAGAAAAATGTAATCAAACTTGCGAGACCCGTTAGTTCCAGTCTCCCAAACTTGTACACACGCGTAGACCTGAGGCCAGGTACGGGCCCGGCTTAATTTCACAGAAAAATTAACTACTCCCGGATTTTAGATTTACATATTTATTTATAGTATAAAGAATTTTAAAGTATTACTTATTTTATCAATTATTTTCTTTTCAAATTCTTTTTATTTTACTCTAAATATCTAACCATCCCTTATTTAATGAGGAATATAGTCTTCTCTTTTTATCTTTAATCTCTTTAAAATATGTTAAAATTTATTATATTTATAGAAGGAGGAAGTAACATTTTTTGTTGAAAGACTGCCCCGGGCTCCGGTCTTGAGTCTTCACCGTTTGATTTGATGTTTGAAAGATACTCTGCCTTATTTTTTAAAATAAGCATTTAATGTTTTAATGCATGAGAATTTAAGCAATTGTGCTGGGAGGAGAATCCACTTAAAATTTAACCAATAAAGTGATTGGAAGGGAACTTTTTTCATAACCTTAATTATTGTTAAATCACCTATAAATGTTTTATTTTGCGACGGAGTGAGTAGAAGTTATAGAGTTGTCTGTACTGAACTACTGATCAATGGTCCACTGAACAATAATCGGATAATTTACTTATATTTTATATATTATTATTGGACCAACATCCAATAACCAACATTAGCAATTCTTTTCTCTGTTCCTCCGCCCATATATTCCCAAAAAGTAAAAAGAACTAGGTAATTATGATCTTGGGAAATCTTCTAGGGTGTTAATTGGTACTGGGGTTGGTTTGATATATTTCTTGAAGTAACTCAATCTTTAGACCCGTATAAAAATAAGCTGAAGATGTGGGTAACTATATATCATTTATGGAGGCCGCTAATTCTCTATGTGGTAATAAATATATAATTCTCCAAGGTAAGAGAGCAGCTGACCAATTCAAAATGAAAAATAAAAAAGGAACATTGTTCCATGGATAAAAGAAGTTGCACTAGTATTTCATAAAAGGAATTTTAGCAAGTTTAGCGTGGTAATTGTGCAAGTTTATATGTAATGACAAATAGGAAAAAATTACCTAGCTACAATGAATAAATTTAAATGGCATAAAAACACATCTAGGTGAACTCATAGAATTCTTGAAAAAAAAAGTGAACAGCTAGCAGGAAAATAAAAATAAAAACCAAATAAAAAAGTGCACCTAAGTTCTTCTAAAGCTGCATGGGATGAGTTTTAGAAATTTTAGAAACACAACTAATATACAACAAACATGGCATACATCTCTATGATATTTCTTTGCTCAGGCAGTGTGCCAGATATTGAACTATGCTGATGTTGGTTAGTTGTGCTAATGTATTCTAATCAACAACATACCATTTTTATACTAAACGATACATTTTTTCCGTAAAAGTAGATATCTGCTACTTTATACGCTCATAGTTCATGAAATTGTAGCATATATGTGGCGTACCCTTACATCATGTCCAAGCGGCGCAGCTTATTCTAGTAGATATAAAATAGTACTTAATAACCATACTCACGAATTCATCACCAAAATGGGACAAAACAAAGCTAAAATCTCATTTAGATTCAAACCAAACCAATCCAAAAACATTAGTGGCAATTGTGTTTTTGCCTCTGCTTTATGTTTCAAAGCAGGAGAGCACCAGCTTTGTTTTGGACGGAGCCCAGCACCGTTCCTCACCTTATCCACCTCCTTGCCCTTGCACGCCCACGATCCCTCTCTCTTCGTAGCTATGTCGGCACTCTTCCGCGCCTGAGATCTCCATCTCCGTTCGCGTTTGGAGCACGTGACACAGACGCACATCTACTCCTTTCACACCCGTGATCCTTCTCACCTCGCATCCACGCCAATCCGCTACGCACACGTGTCCGCAGAAGTGAAATCCTCTCCCATGGACGTGAACTCCCCTCTCTCGCGCTTGCGACCCTTCTCGCCTTGCGTCCACGCCAATCCATCGCGCACACGTTTCCCTCCGTTTTCACGAACGTGTTCCCGCCTCTCATGCCCATGACCTCTTGCCTCTCGTCCGTACCAATCCAACGCGCACACATGTCCACGGATGTAAAATCCTCTCTCACGGACGTGAACTCCCCCTCTCGCGCTCACGACCCCTCTCGCCTCGCGTCCGCATCAATCCACCGCACACACGTGTCCCTCCGCTCTCGCGGACATGCTCTCTCCTCTCGCGCCCGTGACTCCTCGCCTTGCGTCGGCACCAATAGAACGCACACACATGTCCTTATCTATGCGACGCGAACACGAAAAATTCTTTCACGAACGCACACTCACTCTCTTCGCGCCTGTGACTTATCTCCCCTCGCGTCCACACCAGTCGGTCTCGCACGCGTCCGTGAACACAAAATCTTTACACACGGATGCAAATATTCCTCTTCCGCACCGTCGCTCTCCTCCCTCGCGTCCGCTCTATGTGTTCCTCTCACGTCCAGAGCACGCGCGGCTGCATCCTCGTCTCCTCTCTCCGCGTCTCGTCACCAACACACCTACGCATGATCCCCTCACGTCGCGTCCAACTCTTCTCGGTGACCTTTCGCAATGGCTACCGAGCCTGTTCTCGACTTTGGCACTCTTTCCGTTGCCGGATCTGGCTCGCCGCCTACCATCGGTGATCTCTCCATTAGAGCTCTGGGCGCTGCTTCAGCTAATTCGGTGTTCTCTCCCCCGTATGCCGCAGTCAACTTGAAATCTCATGTTTCGATTTCACTCGATCTCAACACAAACTACTCCAAGTAGATTTTCTTTTCCAAATCCTTGTGTACCAAGTTCGGCCTCCGTTCCCACATCGACGGCTCCGCTCCTCCTTGACCAGATGACCCCTAGTAAGACATTGTCGAGTGCTGCGTCCATAGCTTGCTTCTCAGTTCCGTCGACAACTCCATCCTCGACCTCGCCATGGATGACACCGACCGTATTGCCCGCATTCGGTGAGTGGCTATTGAGAGGATCTTCTATGCCAACCAGCAACCATGCGACATCTTCCTCTTTAACGAGTTCTACTCCATGGTACAGGGAGACTCGTCCATCTCCGCGTACTACCAACGCCTAAAGATTAAGGCCGTCACTCTCCATGACATCGGCCATCATGTGGTAGACTAGCAGCTCATCCTCGCACTTTTGCGAGGTCTCAATCCTCACTTCTCCAACACCATCGACGACATCGCCAACTCTGCCACTTTTCCCATGTTCACTAGAGCCCACGACATGCTGGTCCTCAAGGAACTCCGCCTAGCCAACGATGAGAGACCATCGCCCACACTGCTCTCATCACCGCAGCTGGTCCTGGCTGCACCAGCCTCGGCAGCTACCGCTCCATGTTGGCTGCTGTATCCCCTGGAGGCCACAACAACCACTCCGACGGCCATGGCTTCGATAACAGCAACAGGACCCAAGCCGGTGGTAGCGGCAAAGGCAATGAGAAGAGCAAGGGCAAGAGTTAGAATGACTCATCCCAACCGCGCCATGCTACTACCCCTCCACAACAGGCTGTTCTCATGGGTCCTTAGCTCTGCTACAATCCCTGAGCACCTCAAACCTTCCCAACGCAGCAGCAGCCATGCGATCACACCAGCTGGCAGCTAGGGGTCCTCGGTGCTCCCCACAGGAACACCTGGTGTCCTCGGTGCTCCCCACAGGAACACCTGGTGTCCGCACCAATGTAGCCCCCCATGACTCCCGTGCCCCTGCAAGTGTCCTAGCTGGCTCTCATGTGGAACCATGCTGGCCTCATCGTCTCTCACAACCAGATTATGCTCTAGAATCAGCATCCCTAGGTGCTAGACTTTGGTGCATTATCCCACGTGAGCTCTTCGGATGGTATACTTCTTTTCTGCCATCCTTTCTCCTCCTCTTTCATCACTGTCGGCAATGGACAAACCCTCCCAATTACATGTCGTGGTGACTCCCTTCTTCCAACACCAGTATTAAACTTTCCTCTCGACAATGTTTTAATTGATTTCTCTCTTGTACACAATTTACTTTCCATTTGTCAATTCACCAGAGACAACAATTGCTTTATCGAATTTAACGCTCTTGGTTTTTCTATTAAGGATATCCCGACCCGGCACGTGATACTTCGTTGTAATAATGGTGGCGACTTCTACACCATTCCTGCTACGCCATCCACTCTTCACACCAGTCTCATCATCTCCACCAACTTTTAGCATGTCCGTCTTAGTCACCTCAGTCATGCCGCCATTGACACCCTCCGCTAAAGCGCATCTATTAAATGTACCAGACCAGTCCACACTATTTGCCATTCATGTCAGCTTGGCAAATACGTGCGGCTCCCCTTTTTAAACTCTAACTCTTTCACCTCCCGTCCCTTTAAACTCTTTTACTGTGATGTGTGGACATCTCCCGTTGCAAGTATTTTAGGCTATCAATATTATCATGTTTTGCTTGATGATTATACACATTATTTCTAGACTTTTCCTATTTCTCACATATCCGAGGTCACAACCCACCTCATCAATTTTTGTAATTATATTTCAACTCAATTCAACCTAGTCATCAAAGCAATACAGGGCGACAATAGGACGGAGTTCATCAACAAAACCATCCAAGCCTTCCTTCATTCTCATGGTATCCACCTTCGACTCTCATGTCCTTACACTTTCCCCCAAAATGGCAAGGCCAAATGCATCCTCCATACACTCAACAACATTAGTCGCACTATGCTTCTCCACGCCCACCTACCAGCATCTTACTAGGCTAAAACACTCACCACAGTGACTTACCTACTGAATCGGCGCACTTGCTTCTCCATCTGTAATGTCATTCTCCATACTCTACTTTACAACAAGATTCCTAATTATTCCCACCTTTGTGTCTTCAGGTGCCTTTGCTACCCCAACTAGATAGCCACAGCTCCTCACAAACTTGCCCGGCGCTCCACCGCCTGTATTTTTCTTGGTTATTCCTCCTCCCATAAGGGATACTGTTGCCTTGATCTATCTACTCGGCACATCATCATCTCTCGTCATGTTGTCTTCGACGAGTCCTGCTTTCCCTATGGGTTAATTAACCCTAGACCTTCATCTAGTGACCTGGACTTCTTACTTACCGATACTGTACCAACACACCTCCTCACGACTACTTCACCCCGCGACGACGCTGAATATTCATAGCCTACTCCAGTGATACCTGAGGACACACTGAACGATTCTACCATTCTTCTATGCGCACCAGCCATGCAGGCTGTCTCTCCACCGGCTCCTACTCCACCTTCCAATGCCACTACGTTAGCGGTCGCCCCAACTGCCCCAGTCCGGCACTTCCACCAGACATACAACCGCCGGTCACATGTGTCTACCACCTCAGCTCCTGCAGAGTCTACCCTCCAACCATTGATACCCTTGGATCGCGCGACAGCCCCTATCCCGATTGTCTCCCACATGGTCACTTGGTCCTAGACCAGGTCTCTTCGCCTGACTCAGCGCTATGGTTTCTCTGTCACCCACTGTGTCGTTTTGCCCATCCTGATGAATCACCGGTTCGCCTTGGCCAATTCTCCGTGGCATGTGGCCATGGCTGACGAGTACAAGGCGTTGATTGACAACGGGACCTGGCGCCTCGTTTCTTTCCTCCTCAGCGCCAACATTGTGACATGCAAATGGATCTTCAAGCACAAATTCCACTCCGATGATTCCCTTACCATCATAAGGCGTATTAGGTAGTTTGAGACTTCTCACAGCGTCCTAGCGTCGACTACGACGAGACTTTCAGCCCCGTCGTCAAGTCCGCCACGATTCGAGTCGTTCTCACCTTTGCTGTATCACGTTCCTGGCCGATCCACCAGCTTGATTTGAAGAACGTCTTTTCTCATAGTCATCTAGCAAAGACAATGTACTGCCAGCGGCCTCTTGGTTTTGTCGACCCTGTTCGTCTCGACGATGTTTGTCTCTTCTAGTGCTCCTTATGTGGCCTCAAACAAGCACCCCGGGCTTGGTACCAGCGGCTTGCCGTCTACCTTTGGTAACTCAGTTTCGTTGCCTCTGTCTCCGATACGTCCTTTTTTGTATTTCATATTAGGGATGCCACCGCCTACTCGACCGCCACCCTGTAGCATATCATAGTATGACTTCACTCAGAGTTCGTCATGACGGATCTTGGTCACCTGCTTTCTCGGTATCTCCGTCATGCGCTCTCCCGATAAATTATTTCTCTCTTAGCGCCAGTATGCCGTGGACTTTCTCTAGCGGACGGGCATGGCCGAGCCGGCAGGCGGATAATTTGATTTGGTTTGGTTTTTCGTCCATGCGTGTATGATTACATCCCCACTGTTCGACAACTTCAGTGCCAACTGTCTAAATGGACATGAGCATCGTCTCCTTGATTTTTCCTCTATCGTTGCTATTCGTTTTTATCCAGAGAAAGATCGACTTTCGTATTTCAATGAGGAGGCTTTTGATTCGCATCCTATAAGGGGGAGAAGACATGCAACCGATGTAAAAACACATGATCAAATATGCAAGGATATGTATGTCTTTTTACATCAAAGTAAACACAGGTAAGCTTGGCTTAACGGATTAGGAGCAAACCTGAGCTTCGTTTTAAAAAACGAGTATAAAATCACAAACCTAAAAGAGGACAAAAAACATAGTTAGAATTGCCCCAAAATATTAATAGCTTGCCAGGGACTCGTATCGCTTGGCCCAAAACATAGCGCTGCCTCCCCTCGTGAATGCGTTTCAGCGTTGTGCTGCTAGCTCAACCTTGACAACAACAGCATGTCAGGGATGATACCACAGGGCATCGCCTCCCTGCCCATGCTCCAAGCTCTTGGCCTTCAGGCAAACCAGCTCTCTGGCCCTGTGCCTCCTGCCATCTTCAACGTGTCCACTCTGCAAGTGCTCTACCTCATTGGCAACCACAACCTGACAGGGCCTATCCCTGGCAACGAAAGCTTTAACCTTCCCATTCCTCAAGTGATCTCCCTCTCCATCAACCGCTTCACCGGCCCGATTCCCATGGGGCTTGCAGGCTGCACGTACCTGCAATCGATTTCTCTGTCGGAAAACCGCTTCGACGGTCCGGTGCCGACATGGTTGGCTAGACTGCCGGAGCTTCAAGAGATCTATTTGAGTTCCAACAATCTTGACGGTCCAATCCCGGCTGTTCTCAGCAACCTGACCAACCTGCTGGCAATAGACTTTTCATTCTGCAGGTTAACAGGATGGATTCCACTAGAATTCGCTCAACTTCAGCAGCTGATTGTGTTGCAGCTTGGGCACAACCACTTGACCGGATCATTGCCAACGTTCGTAGGTAACATGTCTGAGTTATCTTTTCTAACCATAGATGCAAACAATCTGACTGGTCTTGTGCCGCAGAAAATTGGTAGCGGTGGAAATCTTGTGAACCTAATCATGGGCAACAATCATCTCCAAGGGAACCTCAACTTCTTGGCCACCCTTTCCAACTGTAGGCAACTCTATGCCCTTGATGTCGGTTGAATCGTTTCACCGGAATAATCTCAGCTGACCATGTGGGGAACCTCTCGGATCAGCTCCAAATCTTTTTTGCTGATAGGAACAGTTTAACCGGTGAAATTCCTGTTACCATGCCAAATCTAACAAGCATCAGTTGGGTGGACCTCTCTGAAAACCAGTTGAGTGGCACAATTCTAGGATCGGTAGGGTTCATGGACAAGCTCATCTTGCTTTATCTCTATCGTAATAGCTTGTCTGACCCCATTCCTGCGCAGCTCGGTATGATACAGGGACTAGAACAACAAGTACTCCTTGACAACAAACTCTTTGCCTCCATACCAGGAGAGCTCGGCAACCTCTCCAAGTATACCTTGATCTGTCTCAAAACCGGTTATCGTCAACTTTACCGGCAAACTTAATTCCATCTCTAGAGCATAGTGCAACTTGACCTGCACCACAACTTATTGAATGGTGCATTGCCAGTTGACATGGGCACATTGAAAGAAATTGCCATCGTAGATCTTTCTAGCAACGCATTCCGTGGTAACCTTCCAAGTTCCCTTGGACAGTTTCCAACACTTAGTTCTCTAAACCTGTCACGCAACTCATTCACCGATTCAATTCCAGAGTTTTTTCGCAATTTAATCAGCTTGCAATGATCTTTCTGGTACCATACCAGGTTACCTGGCCAATTTTACCAGCCTTTCTAGATTGAACCTTTCCTTCAACAAGCTGCATGGTCAGAATCCAAAAGGAGGAGTCTTCACAAACATCACGACCTTCAATCTTTGATTGGGAATTCAGCTTTGTTTGGTGTTTGACGTTTAGGGTTTCCGCCATGCCAAAACAAGTATGAAACAAGTAATAAAAATGGTCGTCACATCCTAAAATTTATGAAATAATATTTATATTTTACCGGTACTAGAGCGATCATTTTTTATGTTAATATAGCAATCACCAATGCGACGGCGTTACACGTAATGCTGCCATGACTAAAAAAAACATCAGCTTCTCTTTAATATGTTTTTGATACTACACTTAATTATTAGTCCATCCCTCTATCTATATCACGTATTTTATTTTATTAAAATAATATTTGATCAATAATTAGATTATTAAAATATATTTTTTATGAAATAAAATTAATGCTATTAGATTAATTACTTATTACGATACTTTCGTATCACATGAATAATATTATAATAAAATATTACATTCATAAAAAATACTTTATATTTTCTCCATCCAACCCATATCAATATAAAACTAAATAGGCTGTAATATCCTTTCACTTCACAAACTCACATATTCTTGTTCCCACTTTCATAAACTATAATATATTTATCTCTTATTTTTGAAAATGATTGCTTCAAAGTTAAATCCCTTGTAGGACAAATGAAGAAGACAAAAATAAAGTCTTTACGGAATAAAGAGAGTAATTGTTAGTTAAAAACTAATGTAACAAAATACTGTCTTACATTGTTTACGAAGGAAGTATTCTAGTTGGGCTGGCCGACTGGGGGGGGGGGACGCAGGCTGGGGCGGCCTGGCCTGCCTGGCTGGTTAGGCCGGCCGGCTTTGGAGGTTGGGCCGACTTGGCCTGGATACCTAATGGGCTGGCATTGCAGCCTGGTGGGCTGTCACGGCAGGAGAGGGGTTTTCGGCTTGGATGAGAGGTCATGTAGACTTTCTTAGGTTATGGCCCAAGTAGGGTTAGACTTTGAAATAGAGTTCGCAGTTTGTAATTGATTTTTATATTTGAATTTGATTTGTTTTAATTTTAGCACTGACTTAAACAAAAAAAAGAAAAGGAATATCCAATAAATAACGGAATGATGCAAATTTGAAAAATATTTTTGATTATTCTAAATTTTTGTTTCTAGAATTTTTATTTGAACTTTTCAGGTTGTTACAACCAATATGGCCCACAGCGGCATGGCCTAGTTAGGACCAGTAAGGTATGGCACCTATAGCGGGTCATGCGGTGTTGGCCCACATGTTGATGTCATTATCTAGTCATAGCCCACGAAGTCTCCGTGCCGTGTCGTGCGCCCGGCTATGGCAGATGGACTAGGCATCAATCCATTGGTCTGGTAGCCTCATATATTGTGCACCGGGTTTGGCTGTTGCATCCTACACCATCGTCCTCATGGCCTGCGTGCTACGTCGTCGCCCTTATTGCTCGCATGCTACACCGCCACCACCGTCGCCTGTGTGATTCGCCTTCATCGTTGTTGCCTGTGAGCTCTGTCATGGGCATCATGTCAACCAGCCGTCACCTCTTTCATCTCGTTGACTACAACGACCACGATCACATTGCCTTTTCCTCCTCATCATCAACCATGTCGACCTTTGCTCCTCTTTTCTTTGCTCCACACCGTTGTTGGACACCGCCATACGGCACGCTCTATTCTCTTCCTGTGCTGTGTGCTCTGTTCCTCTTCTCTTTGTTTCTCACCGTCGTCGAACACCAACGTGTCGTGCACTTCATTCCTCTTTTCTCTGCTCTTGCTATCACCGAATGATGTTGCACATTCTATTCCTCATGCTCCACTCCTCTTTTCTCTGCTCCTCGCCATCGTTGAATACTATTACGCCACACGGGTCAGGCTGTGTCGTGTCAGGCATGCTACATAGAATGAAATGTGTCATGCAACACACTGTGCTAGGGTGGTGGTCCAAGCACGACACGGCTATCCAGACCGTGCCAGCATGACACATGGCTAACCATGGCTAGGCCGTCTATAGGGCAAGCACACTTGGTTTGGCACTGGAGAACATGGCCATTTGGCCATGTATACACTCCAATCCAACGGGTGGGAAAAATCTTCATCTAGGCGTGGATTATGTCCCCATCTCACACGCGTGTTGCCTCACTCGGGTTGTCTTATTCCTAGCCATGAGCGGAGGAGGCGGCGCCTCTCTCATTGTCCCCGGGCAAATAACCAACGTCGGTGCCAACTCACTCCTCGCCGCAAGCAGGCCGTGAAGAGGCCACTCTCCTTCCTATCTCTCAAAGTTGTCAAGTAGTTAAACGGATTCTTAGTAAATATTTTTACATATGATTATCTATATTCTTATATATTAATTTAAGGCTTTTTCTAATGATGATTTTAGAGGGTTTAGACGTGCTTGTTTTTTCTTGGGCCATTTAGAAAATAATCCTTTATAGTATAATCAACTAATGTAGCTATTGCTGGTTGTTGTTCTTAAGATAGTAGTTACAAATTTAAAAACAATATTTTGCTTTTATGTGATAATATAAGTACCATTTGCATTATTAATTACCCAGTACAACAGTATATGACAAAGTATAGTGATATTATATTTTACTTTCTTAGAAATTATATTGAAAAAAGAAATATGAGCATCAATTGATACATATTTTTATAAAACCCTTCTAGTTTTACTCGTTTTTAGAAAGAACTTAGGGTTATTCATCTTATGGATTTGTTTTGAGGGGAGCATCAATCTTTTTTGTAACTTTTTTGTTTTTTATTTTTTATTTGAAAAGTAAAAATTATACATATGAATCGTATGTATTATTTGTTGTCATGTTAATATCATAAAGTATAATAAGTTATAAGGTATAACTTATTTCATATTTTTAATATATGTGGTATAGGTGCTTTCATATTTTTATATGTGTGGTATAGTTTTTATATGACTAGCTAAATGGAACAAAAATTTGAACTAAGTTGATATGATTGAACTTTCTTATCAATTTTGATCTTGTTTTAAATGTGCTAATATGCTAAAAAATATAAGAAAGTTTAAAATTATATGCTACGAAAAATATAAAAAAATTTAACAAGATTGTTTACTATTGTATCTTGATACAAACTTGAAAAAAAATGTATGACCGAAACCTGATTCTATAGCGTGTAATTATCCAAAGATATAGGCTTGACTTAGTTAAAAATTAAAGTTGATAGGCATATTTCTTACAATTTATATTGTGTAGAAATTAATCAATTTTTTAATCTTTTAAAATGCATTATTGTAATACTTATAAATTTTAAAATAGTTGGGAAATGAATATTATGTCTTACTGTAAATTATTAATCATATTTAATTTTTAGTTATGCTAGATTTATATTACAGGATATGAGAGTGTAAATTAATTTTAGTATGATATGTGTGAGGTTGTTTATATTACTGATTTACGGTGCTCATAAAAAAATTTGTACAAAATTAAAAAATTCTTTCTTTATATATTCTTGATAAATCTAGTATAAAAAGGGAGAGAGAGTTTACACAAACAAATTTTTTTTGGAAGATAATGACAATATTCAATTTATATATTGTGGCCAAAAGTGATATTGCCCAATATTGTTGCCAATGTTGTCAATTTTTTCAATATTCAGTGGTTGGAGGGGGATTGATTCCACGGGGATAGGGAATTTGGTGGAGGGAGGGGGATTAACCCAATCCCCCTTGGATTGTTTTGCTCTTGTAAAAGCAGCCCTAGTTGCCGAACAAGGCCTTAGGGGTTTCGGACGGCTCACCCCACGATGCCCCCAGTTCAGTTTGACCAAACCGTGCCGCGCATAAAAAAGTAAGATTGCTTCAAAAAGATTTCTTCACTAAGTTGATATTTTTTATCTATTTGTTATTTCTATAATATCTCTGTTTTTAAATATACCAGTCTTAGATATAACATTTAGCATAGGTTTGGATGGTTAGTTGTTTGACTTGTGAAATAAAACACTTAATTATTGTATGATTAATTATATTAACTATTATAAATTTAAAGTTTTGATTTATTTGATTTTTTAAGCTTCTTTATATAGAAAGTTTTTTTAATTTGTACTGTTCAGTGGTGATTTTGTGGTTTTTTAATCATAGTTTATAAATTCGTTAATAACATATATATATAATTATGGCTTATAATCACCATTAGACTAGCTGATGGCAACCAATGCCTTATTAAAAAATATATATGTATTATTTATTTTGTGTGACTTGTTTTATTATTAAATGTAACTTATATTTTTATATTTGTATTAAATTTTTAAATAAAACGAATGGAAAAGTTAACAATATTATATATTTAAAAATAAAGAAAGTAATATTTAATATTTAATTTATCCTTACAAACAATACATCATTCATCACCTACCATCCACCTCTTTTTAACTGCACCCAGTCTGTTCCGACGTGCAAATCACGTCTTAACCGATATAAATTCACCATAACATTTCGCCTCCAATTAACATGAAACTCACCATATTGCAAGCAGAAGCAATTTTAATAGATCTGAAGGTAGGAAATTCTTGACCAATTTTGAATCAGAGAATTTTCCATAATTCACTATTATTAAATTTGGACGTAATATAGCCATATGCACTTGGACAGTATAAATAAGTCAAAGCCAAATGATAACTTAAATCAATGGTGTATAATTTTTTATATGTAAAATGATGGAAGTAAACATTGTTCAAAATAAGTCTAATTGAAAGATTAGGATGTTTCAAGTGACAGATTTTCTTTATCATAATGCTCATGACCTAAGCAATACTGAATATGCATCAAATGATCAATAATTTAGTTTGTAATACACAACTGCATGCCCATCCAACAATACATCCTAAAAAACAACTTTATAACTGTTCTACTCATGCTGCTATTTTTTTTCTTGACATATCATCTTACCTGCATGGGAAAACACCCAGATTGTTAAAACTTAAAAATATAGACTAAAATCAGAGGCTGGCCCTAATAGAAGTTATTGAAACGACCATTCAAATAATGGAACCATCATATAATTCAGAGATAGATTCATAAACTTGTTAGTGTACAATGAAGAAACACCGCCATTTCCAAAGAATTTTCTCATCAACACTTGCAGAAAAAGGATAGCTAAGCCAATAACATCAAAATTTGAACTCTCCAACCGATTTTGTATATTCTGAAGTGCATATATTGGGAAACAAAATCATACGTACCATGTCTTATCTACATTATTGAATGCGTATAACTAAGAATGCTCAAAAAATCAGAATTTTTTTAGCAAGTCGCTTGCAGATGTACTAAGCACAAGTAAGAGAATTCTTAAGCCTGAAGTACACGGGAGTAGTAAAATTAAACCTCCTTCCATTTTCCTAATTAATATTGAGTAGTAAAATCCGTAGAGTCGATTCCAGGCAAGTTAACATCACTGAGTGCAATTCCAAATCAACAGCTAGGCAAATGTTGTTGTTCAATGGATGAAAACATATAGATTTTCGGGGAGCTTACAAAACAATTAATTCTAAACATTGCACCAGATCTTGTGCTACCAAAATATTATGTAGAATGTATGATTACCAGATCGAGTGACATGCTATAAGAAAGCTCAGTGTTACACTTGTGTTCAATCATCTTTTACATGGCGGAAGAGGACGGCGATGGTGGCGGGAATAAAGTGAAGGCACTTCTTCAACTGGAAAAATTGAGAAATGGAATCACCTCTTTGGCACCAGAATATACTGCATTACACACACACACACACACACACACACATATAGTTCCAGTTGGCTAAGAAGCCTGAAATGGCAAACACCCAAGTCATTAAGAAATAAGAGGGGATAGCATCAATGCTTATACTCTGAAAAATATATGTTGTCCCTAGAGAGCCATAGAAATTGCTGACAAAGCATGCAGTCCGCAGTTGATGAATTATGCTCAGCATCACAAACTAGATGCTTAGAAGATAAAAACTGACAGCTGTATTGGACTTTTCGCAGACTAACCGCTAAAAAACAAATAACCAGGTCTACCTGAGCTGCTCTTTGCTTCAGAGGTACACAGCTTTTCTAGATCATCATTGAAGCTTCTTTGACAGCACAGATAAAACCATCTCTAACAAGTTAATAGAAAAACCAAACTGTAAATCGTAACCATTAAACATTAATTACTCTATCACCGGACGATCATGCCAAAATTATTCCATTTGCTAATGCTACTCTTCACCGCGGTCGCGTGCCTGTCGGCGTGGTGGAATATCATACATATATCATTGGCTATTTTCTGTGAGAGGCAAGAAATTAGAGGTGCAGTATTAACCTAATTTAGAGGGAGGATTCGCGTCTGAGGTTGGCTGTTTCGTCGTCTGCGCATCCAACATTGGACGGCGCGGCCGAGGGTGAGCTGTGTCACGTCTAATAATTTAGTTATTTTTTAGACAGTTTTGTGTATTAAATCTATGTCAAAATTTAAACTGAACGACACAAAATGATAAATTAATACATAGATTTAAACATAAAATAAAATAAAAAACTTATAAAAGATACATTTAATTCTCAAAACAACAACAACAGAAAAATCAATCCTAGCGTAGCTTTAGCTCTACTCCATAGGTAAATTTAACTCAAGTATAATTCTTTGTTCTCTAAGCTCATCTTCCTCACTAAAAACTTCACTTCTAAAAAATATAATAAGGCTCCACTATACTCAGCAAACCACACCAATAATATATTCATGCACATGATATTAATGGAGGTTTATGCTTCTTTTGTATAAAGTTATTTGTAAATATTTGTATTTTAAAACAGTAAAACATTTCATTAAGTAGTATTAATCATCACTGGTAAATGTTACCCCATATTAAATCAGACCAATCATCTACCTACACCACATTGAACAAGTTTTACTATCCAACTAAACTATCTAACTAATCACAGTGAAATTTGGTTGATCGTCCATAACTACGAGTATGCCTATTCGAATAGATGTGTACAACTTTAGCCACAAGACACCCCAATGCATGTCTCCATACGCTGATGTACCATCATGGCACACCGATAAAAGAATGTGATAGGACTATTCGCATAACACTTCCCTAATCATTCACACCTTGTTGAGGCTGTACCACACCACCCGCATAGATACACCCTTGTCAGGCCAGCTACACCCTTGTGCCACGATGGATCCAAACACCCTTGTGCCACGATGGATCCAAAAGCTAATTAACTCATATCCAGACTGACCTAACTCCATCACACCCACCCTTGTTTGGGTGCCTAGGAAATGGGTGACCTACACTTAAGACCAGCCATTACCCATGTTAGCTTGTGGTAAGTATGGAATTTATTGCAAGTGGTTCCTATGAACCAGTTCTTAATTACTATGGGTATGACTAGCAAAACTATACACCCACAATCCATCATTAAATCATATTTTAGTTGAATAATTATGACACCATGGTTACAGATCTCGAGCTCATAGCTTATCAAGTTACCAAGTAGAAATTAAATGATTATCTCATTAGTGGTCTAAGTTGTACTAAGCATTTCAAAGCATATCCTATTTCTAACTACGTTGACATAAGGGACCAAAGCTATCAATTTATCACCCAAAGATATCTACATATAATTAGCAAAACA
Organism: Oryza coarctata; assembly: GCA_030770085.1. Classification (NCBI taxonomy): domain Eukaryota; kingdom Viridiplantae; phylum Streptophyta; class Magnoliopsida; order Poales; family Poaceae; genus Oryza; species Oryza coarctata. The sequence goes on along the minus strand of CM061479.1, from coordinate 14,366,973 downwards.
TTCACTTTATTTGTAAATGATAAAACATTTCACAAGTACTAGGTTCAACATGTTCAAGTAGGAAAGTGTGACATGCCTTGCTTTTTCAATCATCCTATGGAACACTTTTCCTTGCGGTCGCCATCCTACGACATATCGGATTCTACATGCTAACATGCTAAATAAGGAAAAACATTAATAAAAACTATAGAACTAGTACATAAAAAGTAAACAAACATATAGAGCTCAATTTTAGATGAATTTTACAAGTTGAATGACTCAATTTGGAGCTTATATGAATCAGTTATGAATTTTACAAGATTTAATCGATTTAAACCTTATCTAGAAATTTTATTTGATTTACAACGCATTTATTAATTATTTTTGAACTGAAAAAGATATATTAATGCGTTAAGGATAGAAGATGGCGCTGACAAGTGAACCCCACACACGTTAGCAACAAGAAGAGGGAGGGTTCACCATGGACTCGGTCCACTGAGAAATTCCATGACAACAGGTGGTAGGGATCGACCCTAGGCCGATTAAACGGCTAGGATCGACCAGTGCTTGGTCACATGGGCATACAATGTGGTGACCTCGATAGATCGACGAGCAACTTGGTGCTAGCATGACACCAACACAGGCGGCCATGAGACTAGCCATGTAGACGGTCCTAAAATGCCCATTGGTAGATCGGACGGCCGAGCAAAAGGAAGGCGAGCCTATTGCCAGTTGGCTAGAGGACGGTAATGCGCGGCCCTATGGTTATCGGCGGTGGCCATCCGGTATGGCAGTGGGCTCGAGAAGAAGCAAAAAAGAGGAGAGGGAGGATGAGGGTTCTCATCGGGCATGAAAGGGCGCCAGCGGGGATGGGAGGCGACCGGCATCAAGGTTGAGGCAGCAAAGTGGTTTGGGAAGAAGTCATTGCCATCATTTTGGCAATGTAGGGCAATAGGAAAGTAGTGGCCAAGACTCCTCATGACATGGAGAAGGTATAGATGGGGTTTAGGCTGAAGGATCATGGCGTGAGGTTGTGGAAAATGATAATCGAAGCCTGGCAGTGAGACTCACCAAAGGTGTGAATGACAAGGCTAGGGTTTTAGCGAGAATTGGCTTCGGGAAGATGGCGACTAAGGAGCACCTTGGTTCGTCAAAGGTAGAGGTGTGGGGTTGTAGCTCTAAGCGACAACAAAGAACGGCTAGAGGTATGGAGCGTGGTGGAGGAGACGAATTAGGGTGTGGCAATCTCTAGCAAAGCAGGGAAAAAAGAGGGAAGGAGCTAAAAGAGGCTTTTTATAGCCTTGGGAGGCAAGATAAAGGTCGGAAGACAATGGCTAGGAAGAGAGAGAGGGACAGCTAAGGAAGGGTGGGGCTTGACTCTGCCCGATTTTGTGGGGAGGTAGGTGAGAGGATCATAGAGAGAGTGGTGACCTAGTCCAAAGCTCTTGAATGCGCAAGCGCGTGGGAGCGACGTGAAAATGGTAGCAGTGGGGTGACATGGCCAATGGTTTCTCTGGTTGAAGGTTTAAGACACACTAAGAGGATGCAACCGTACTAGGCCAGCCTAGAGCAAGGATAGACTAAGGTGGGCCAATGAGAGGAAGAGGGAATGTGCTTGGTGAGAGAGAGAGGGAAGATGACTTAGGCTAGAAGAGCAGGCTAGCTGTAGAAGGAGAGAGGAGGAGAAAGGAGGATTGGGCAAACATGGCCAAGTATAGGAAGTAAATTTTATTTGTTTTTCAATTTATATAAATACTAAAATGATCTTTTGTTTTATTAAAATTAGATATTGAACTATCCAAAATGTGAGAAAATTCCAAAGAGTATTTTAAGGCATGAGAATTTAAGAAAAATAACTCTAGCTATGATTTATTAAAGAAAATTTTATTTCCCATATTTTAAATGACTTGCACATTGTTATTAATTTTAGAAATGATTTATTTAATAATTTTAAATCCCAAAAAAAATCAGGGCGTGACCATTTGACACCTCCCTCATACGCACGACCAAGGGAGCGATCGTGGCCTGTGCGATAGAAGTGGAACCATGGGACGGCGAGACGGCTGAAGGCAAGCCCACCTCTCGATTATGGCAAGGACTAAGGCAGCATCATGGCACAAAGGACACAGTGTTCGCACGATGGTGATGGCTGAGAGTGAGCCTACCTCTCCCTCATGGCGTGAGCAGCGAAGGGCCCTCACGGCTGGGTGCGAGGCAGAGTGGAAGAGCACAAGATCAACATGTGACCACCTTAGTATTGGAGGGCACATGCTAAATCGTTCGAGGGCGTTGGGATGGGTGGCGACGGCAGCGGCCTAGGACGCACACAGGAGGCATATGTGGCAGCGCTAGAGTGACTAAGTGAGTGGTTGTGGTGACGGACTAGCGAGGTCACAAGGAGCGAGTGTGGTTAGGAGCGATGCTAATCCCAATGTTAATCCACATTAATCCTTCCGTTTAATCCAACGGTACATTAGATCAAAAAGGTTCAACAGTTAGAAAAGATTTATGTACACTTTTTTATCTAGAAAAGAACCAAGCTTATACTTTTTATATTAGTATAGATTTGCAATCTAACCGAGCAAGTGAAGCTACTAGAGGGAAGGAGGATGGCGTAAAAAACAATGGAATCCAATGTTAAATTTGGGGGTAAGTAGTGGATAGGGGTGGATCCAGCGTGAAGGCTTCAGCTCCCTGAACGTTGGATCATCATAGAGAGCAGAGAGAGTAAGCGGAAAAAAAAGAGAGGAGAAAGAAGAATAAACCTCCCTTCAACTCATGGTTAGATCAGTCCCTGTAGTGGAGTAGGAATGGTCATCACACACGGACACGGGGTGGACTAGGCCATTTATGAGGTATGTGTATATGCTGGTGGTGTACAGTAGTATTTGCATACGAATTTGAGCGTGTACTGCTAATCTTTTTTAAGAGGGTACAACGAGAACACACAACTCACACACGCCTCACTCACTCCACACAAACACACGCGTACGTGTTCAACACACGTTATTAAACTAAAAACTTAGGTGAAGAGCCCTCGATGTAAAAAAATGTATAACCTCACTTATTTTCTAACTGGACTAACCGAAGCTAATCCCAATGAAAAGGGGTATAAAACCCCTGATGGTGCGACATCCAGTCGATCATAGGATCGAATCGGGACGGGCAGGCTGGCCACTGCCAGCGCTACCACCGAGCTAACAGCTCGTTCGCGAGCGTGTGCGGCTCGATTCGCCTCGACCGCCGCGGCGGGTGGATGCAACATTGCGACTGGGCGTGGTTCGTGTGCGGCTCCAAAATTAGGTTTTGAAAACGATAGAACCGATAATATAGTGGTGGCATTGTTCGAAAACTAACGGCTACGCCAACGGTTACCCGTCCTGCCTCGGCAACCATAAAGCAACAGAGCCACACACACTTTCTTCACATTATCACCAAATTCTCAACGTCTCATCTCCTCTGCTATGCTTAGCAAGATCTATGTAAACAACGACAACGACAACCAAATATATAACGCTTCATAGAAAAAACAGCTAAAAATGCAGTCTTGCATTGACAATTCCAATGGCGACAAGAGCAGCGTTGTGTTGGCGCCACGTCTTCGCCGCCGCGCTCCTCGCGGCGACCGTGGAAGCCGGCGACGCAAGCAAGATCAGCATTTGCCACGGCCGCGTTGGCAGCAACCTGCCGCCTCCAGCGGCCACGGCGGCGTTGCTGAGGCAGAACGGGATCACCAAGGAGCGGCTCTTCCTCCCGGATCCTGCCGTGCTCCCGGCCTTCGCCGCCGCTGGTATCGGCCTCATGATTGGCGTGCCTAACGAGAACCTCACCTTCCTCTCCGCCGCGGGGCCCGAGGGCGCGCTCCGGTGGCTGAAGTCCAGCGTCCTCGCGTCCGCCCCCGCCGAGCGCGTTCGCTACCTCGCCGTCGGCAACGAGGTGTTGTACAACAACCAGTTCTACGCGCCGCACCTGGTGCCGGCGATTCAGAACCTGTACGCGGCGCTCGTCAGCCTCGGCCTCGACGGCAAGATCAAGGTATCCTCGACGCACGCCTCGTCGGTGCTCGCCGCGTCGTACCCGCCCTCGGCCGGCGCGTTCGACGCCGCCTCCCTCGACGTCCTCCGCCCCATGCTGCGCTTCCTGGCCGACACCGGCACCCCTTCATCAGCTACGTGAACGAACCCGTCAAGGTGCAGCTCGGCTACGCGCTGTTCGGCGCCGGCGCGAAGGCGGTGAGCGACGGCGCGCTGGTCTACACGAACCTGTTCGACGCGACGGTGGACGCGCTGGTGGCCGCGCTCGAGAGGGAAGGGTTCGGCACCGTGCCGATCGCGGTGACCGAGACCGGGTGGCCGACGGCGGGGCACCCGGGGGCGACACCGCAGAACGCCGCCGCCTACAACGCCAAGATGGTGGAGCGGGTGGCGCGCGGCGCCGGCACGCCGCGGCTGTCCGGCGGGGCAGTGGAGGTGTTCCTGTTCGACCTGTACGAGGACGGCAAGCCCGGCGCCGAGTTCGAGAGGCACTTCGGCATCTTCAGGGCGTACGGGAGCAAAGCCTATGACATCAACTTCGTGTAGTGCTCGCTTAATTTATCAACTTATCATTATTTGCTCTTCCCTATTTTTTTCTTTTCTGAAATGTTAAGCTCTATTATTTACTTGTGTCTCACCTTACTCAGTAGCCGTGCTGGGAGCTAGGGTATTCAGTACACTGGCCAGTTGCCCACGGAGTGACAACATTATTGTGTCCTGAGGATTGCAAGCATATTAAAACCATGTTCTCCCAAATGGTGAATCCTCTCGTATGTTTTCTGCAACTGTTCTTTAAAAACCTTTATTATGTCACTACTCCCTAGCACACAAGTTCAGAAAAATTGTTTAGATAACGCTATTCACAACAACACTTTGATTCTTTACCATGTAAGGAGCATTAAGTAGATTGAGAGGATAGTTCTTGCAGTATATCTGGCTTTTTGCTTGGATCAACAACAAAAACAGCGTAGTCTTTCAATCCTAATTAAATTGGGATAGGCGGCCTTTTGCTTGGATCATGTGAGCTAATACCATGACTCCATTGGTTACAAAGAAGTGAGATGCACCTGCAAATTACAGTATAATGACAAAACTGGTAAGCACAAATCGTTATCTAGGTTCAGCACAAATCGAAAGTCGTCATTTTACTAAACAATTTCAGTGCCATATAAGATAAACTGGTATGTCGACAGTGTCAGACTCAGAGTACCTCTTATTAGGTGCTCCTGTGCTAGAGCATACCAAATCCACGGCACGCTCTTCGCATTGTTTAAGGAAAAGGTTCAAATTTACAGATGCAGTCATACATATTTCCATTGAAAAGTTTTTCTGCCAATCTCTGATTCTTGACCATCGCAAGCTGCAATAAAGTCAATTTGTTAAACTTGTAGAGACATACAAGATTTAAGTACAACACCACCCTTCAAAGATTTAACGTAGTGCTCTTATCAACCCGAATATACTGACAAAAAGGTAATAAATTTCCAGTTGGGTTCAACCCATAGATGCCAGAACCATTACTTCAAGGAGGCAACTATGCCGTTAGACCTAAAAAGTTATGTTCTAAAATAGTAAAATATTTTTCCTTCCCTCCTCCTGATCACTTCCCCAACCTTGTCTACTTCCCAACACTGCTACCACCACCTTCCCTGGCCATTGCCAGTATTATACCCCCACCCCCATGCCATTGGTGTTGCTCAGAGATTGGTGCTTGCATGCTGGGAGGTCGAAAGAGGACTCAGGTGTGCAAGCAGGGCTCTGGTGGTGCAGTTTTCACTAGCATGTCAACGTCACAGTGGCTGCTGATCAATTGGTGCAAAATTGTCATGATGTTGCATATTTTCATTCAAGGTTATTGTATTTTTTTTCCTTTGATGGTTGCATTTGAGAATTGTCTCTAACTTAAGTACGTCCCTGCAACCCTACCATGGTCACACTGTTGCTACAGCAATTTTTCCAAGGTTGATCAGTACAATAATTACAGCAGAGGTACATTATACTAGCAGTTAGCCAAAAGGGCATGCCAAATTTGTAATTGTGCTTCAACAAATAAACTGTTTGCACAAACAAGTACCTTTAGAGTATCACACTTAAAATGGGCATTGAGGTTGGTATGCAGCGCTCGGCCCATGCCCTCTAAGATTAACTGCACAACATTTAAAACAATAATCGATATTCAAACCACATAATGTTCCAAATTATTTTTCATTAGAAAATGCATTCAGTTCAAAGAGCTACAGTCTATCTTACCAAATCTGCATCTTTCGCGGCAGCTGCAAGCTCTGAGCTAACCTGCCGGAAATCAATACATGGACTGCCACATCCATTCTCGACAACCATAAGGGGAACTGACACTGGTTCATCTTTCAGATCATCTTGGATGCCAGCCATTGCATCAAAGATCAATCCACCTGCCTCTGCAGCCTTCCGAAGTATACCACAATGCTGTAGTACATAACAGGTAACAACAGAACTTAGGATAACAATAGGTGCATTAGCAGTCAACACACCATGGGCAGGAAAAAAGAATTTATATTTATTTATACCTTTGCAGCTTCAGCCACAATTCCTGGAAGCTCATTAGAAGTAACATCATTTAAAGCAGGCAATGAATTTGCAACCAAAACCACCTACAAAATTAGCATTTTGTTACCAGCTCAAGTCAACTTAGAGATATCAGTAGATCTGATACTATTGAACTCAAGTAATATTAAAATGGACTATAATGAAGGTGTGCCAATTTAATTCAGTTAAGAGTTAGTTGGATGCGTAAATTTATCTTGAAAACCATTTTCATATTATTACAATTTTGTCAGGTTATACAAATATACTGAAATAGAAATCAGTGGTCAATTTTGCATCTTCGAAACTATGTCGATGTCTAGAACGACATGTTTATAGATGAAGGAATATTTCACAAGGTCGGTTAAATTGCATAAGTCATCTCAATTCTAGGTTATAAAGGGCAATCTCCCAATGTCATTCACTGTATATTTGATGTGCAGGAGAACAGAAATGTCAATCAAATACATTGCTATCATACAATATATTCTTGTTTCCATGATTCAATCTCTTGAAAAAGCATCACTTTTGTTCTCTATAATTTGAACACCAATGTGCATAAAGATAACAAAAGGGTGACCTGTCTTTAGCTTTTCGAGTTTTTTAACTTATACCTCAGTTCCATGGCGTAATAATTCCCGTGCTAAAGGAATCATTCCAAGGACCACGTCAGCACCCGAATTATCAACAAAAAGCAGTGCTCTTTTGTATGGTTGGTCCTTTTTATCAGTAAGCATTCTCTTTTTAAACATATCAAAGTTATCAATCTGAAAGAAAAGATAACAATATAAGCACAAGCAATCATAAAAAAATAGTATAACATTTAAAGGTCAGAATTGGAATACTTGCCTGCCAAGGCCGTTGCATCTTCTTGCGGCTCATGCGATAAATTTCAATTATAGTTCCCTTGTGGTAAAGGTCCACACAAGCTCTAGAGCCCCAGTCAAATATGTTTGCAGCAAGGACACCCTCAATTAGTGCAAGCAATCTAGCTTCCTGAAAACATAGTTAGACAAAAACAAATATTCAGATTAATTCTGCTGGGTGCTGAGCTAAGGTGAATGATATCCCTGCTGTCTCCTACCTCATTCATACTATCAAGTTCCATCAGGAGATCAGGTAAAACAGCCAGTGAAGCTTCATTTTCTCTTCACACACAATTAAAACCAAAAGATTAGATAAAAGCAAGTGAACACATGAACATACACAGACATAAAGAGCGAGAAAGAGAGGAACTAACCTTTGCTTAATGCTAACATATGCATCGACAAACTGAAATTCTCTCAGGCATTCTTCTCTCAGCTCCAACAGGTTGGCTAGACCAAACTTCCCATAAGCAGCAGGCTCCTCCATCAACCTAAACTTAATCAAAAAAGTTGGGAAGCTAAATGATATAGTGTAATGAGTTTTGTAGTATCAATCTTTACAGGCTAAGAGATTATCAATGCCCAATTTTGAATAAGGAAACAGAAACATACTAACTAATGTCATGTAATGGCAACTGTGTACCTTGCCAAATGAGCAGAGAAGGCATGTACGAATGCATCACCCCTCCTTTTGGCATCATCAGTCCCACCTTCACTAGCAACCGCCTACCAAAAATAACATGAACACATTAGTACAAAAAAGAACAATTCACTCACAGCAGGAATTGAGGTGGAGATTCCAACATAACAATTACTTGTGTATTCATAAATTGCTAATAGATAAATTATAATGTATAATATTGCTTGACCTGTTACTAGTTATAATGCCAAACTTTCTTAACAACAAATGTAGATTTTGTGGGGACATTTGTGTGAGTATAATCATGCTTAGCCCTTAGGTGTAAACCAACAAAAGCAATAATAATAAAATACTGCAAATTGGTGGCATGTCGTTGGGGCTTGATGTACTTAGCTATAACTTGTCACAACCTATGAGAAATGAGATGAGATAGGTAGCACACACATACACTCACAGGGAGGGAGTGAGAGAGGGGAGCATGAAAAAAATAATTATCACTAAATCATATTGTGATAGAAAGCTCTGATGTCTTATCTCGTAAGCTATACAAGGGTATTGCAAGAAGTACACCATACCTTGTCCACAAGGTCAGGTAAATGGTCTGACAAAACCTTGAACCAGTATCTGACATCGTACATCTCAGATATCATTAAAGGATTCGATTCCTATAAGATATCTAGAAACAAAGGGGAAGGAGAATAATACTTGTACTCATTCAGGTCGAGATCAATTGTATTTGGTTCATACCTGCAATACAGATAATATATTACAACTTACATAGGATCTAAAATTGAGCTGCACAAGATAGCAATTGTTCCATCAGACTATCAGCAAGCTTACACACAATAAAACCACTTGTCCTCAAGCAATTTTGGCATGTATATGTAGGATAACAATGCTTTAAATAAATTGATCCCAATGACAGAAAAAAGGTATAGATAGACTACTATCATTTTAATTGGTAAATACAGTAAGAACTGCTTCAATGATTCGGTGAAAGAGTTCAGATTGCTTAACCCTGAGCTAGCATGAGATGATTCTGAGTTCAGTTCAAATCAAGACCACTGTTTGGCTGGGGTGTAGTTCAGTTCTTTATATTAAAAAATGGAGATAACAGTTTTTTTGTACTAAAACTCTCAATTACTTATGTCAAAATGTTTCGAAAGTTATTACTTTGATGCTTTCTTTAGCTTTTTGAGGCAAGTTACCCATTATCCACCCACTCTTTTGGGCCTTTTACAGTACCAAAAGAGGGCCTCCAGCTTCCACAATGAATTTACTACAGACAACCTTATATTACAAAATTGCTATAATTGTTAATAGACATTAGAGGAGAACTGGATAGTCGTGGCTTACATCTTTGGATCTTCTAACAGTGAAAAGACATCCAATGTGGGTACAAGATGGAGAACACCAACATTTAGAGCTGCACTTGCATCTGACCGCAAAATGTCTCCCTTGGCAGTTGGCCTTTCAAAACCTCCCATACCTGTTGTTGCAGGAAATCCAACAGGTACAGGTGCTGTAATCTGAGTACCCTTCTGCACAAATTTCTCCATCCATGATATCTGAGAAGAACAGTTCCACATGATTATTGATCTTGTGATCAAACAGACTTGCAGGGAACCAGAGAATGTTAACCACAAGCCAGGAGCATAAAAAGGTGGAAAAGAATTCAACTCATTCCAGCAGCTGTTTATAGAAAAAAAGATGGCTGAGAGTGTGCATTTCAGTGCATGTGTTAATTTTAGTTGGATGAGTGTGGTTTCCATTTCGAATGTGTACTTCTGTCGAGCAACAAATTTGTTTTGGATGATGTCAGAAACTATTCAAAACACCAATAACCAACAAAACCATTAAAGTAACCGTGATCAAGAATAGGTGCACTTGCCTTCTCATTGAGATCACCAAGAGGAGGCCCATGAATTTTTCCACCAACATATGGAGCACCCATTGGGAAGCGTTCAACCAAGTGATGTATCCTCAAGTCATCAAGACCATGCTTCTCATAACTCATGAACGCACCAAGTGCTCCTAGAAAACCCTCGTGACGCAGAAACATGGCTTTTGCCTCTCCCTTTGACCTTTACAAATATATAGCATTTGTTGGTTTCTTGAACAGAACTTGTGGAGGAAACTGTTTTCAAAATTAACTAAGCTACTACAAGCAACATAAAACAAGAATATATATGGAAGTTTTACCAGAAATTTACAGCAAAAGAAATTGTGTCCATAGTGTAGGCATGACCACGAATGAAGAATCCACCAAAAAATATCCTCTTAAGTCCATATCGGAGTGCATTAAGATAGGAAATCTACAAACAAAAACAACTGAGTCAGCTTCAAAGGAAAGAGACAGAAAAGTTGAAAAATCCTGTACAATAAACAGGAGAACTTAAGTAGCAATTTAAAAAATGTAATGCACCAGTAACATCAGAATTAGTACAGCCACTGATAAAATTCAATGGACTTGTGAATTCTTTGGTTAAATATCTTAAGCACTTTAAAAGCACAACCATCCTCCTTCCCCCTCTAATCCCATGCGCCTTCCCACGTATAAAAAAACCATTCCACAAAAAACTCTCCAAAACCCGATCGATCGTGAAAAATTGGCATAGAAAGAAATTGAATCATGTTTCCATCCCCCAATCCCATTGCAACGCATGGGCATGTAATTAGTATTCAGAAAAAAATCAGTACACCATAAACTCGACCCAGAACATGGAAGACGAATTAACACCAGCTTTGAGTGCATTAGGCTATTAGCCACTTAGACTACATCCTACAATAGGTAACAACACACATTATCCTAAATCACTACCGTGAACCATAATAGAAAGTGATAAATATACCTTTAGCAGCAAGACCCATTGTTTAGAATTGTCATCTAATATCATATTTGGCAGTGTTAGTACCTGGACTCATTTTTCCAATTCTACTAATACCTATACCACCCTTTTTTCCTTAAAAAACACAAGATACCAAATGACAATTTAAAATTTATGTCATTCTATTGATTGGTTTTCAGATAAGATTGCTGTTGTTCATGTTGGAGTTGGACTCACCACTGCACTATTTGGATCACTCGTTCAAACTTTCAAATTTATAAAAGCAATGCTGAATGTGCATCTCTATGGAAAAATTCTGATCAAGATTGGGCTATTTGTATCAAATTGTTATCCTTATTTGTTGTACCTGCCCAATGTTGTATGAAATCATCCGCAGCAGAGAGAGTGAAATATCCTCAGGTCTATAATCTGATAGTTCCTTGTTATCTGAAATTGTCTTCCCAAAACTAGAGGCAATTGTTGATGCTGAAAGGCCAATCTGCCATACAGAAGAAGCACACAACAATTAGTAAGAAAGCAGAATTAGGCACTTTAAGGACCTCTCTTCTTAAGTTTTCAACACATAGTGAGTTATGCAAGTACCAAATCTGACTAGCAGACTTTGGCAATTCATAGTTTCATACAGAAGTCTATATTGTACGATAGCTTAATGGAACATCAAATGTTAACAAGACGGTTTCCATCCTTGATGCTAACAATTACCTTGGAGTAGTCCAGACCACCATAAATATCACCTACAAGCATGTCAATTGTGCTGTTGTCTCCACGCTGGCTCAACTCTAGTAACTCGTCAAAACTGAAACAGATTCATGCTTTTAACAGTTCTCAAATTTCTCAGATCTAAACAGAAATGTATGATGTCCATGAGCAGAAAAAAAATACCTCTTGCACTTTGTCATTAACCTCCCCAATCCCCAATATGTACCACCACCAACATTTGTTCCACTTACTCGTTGAAATTTTCCATGCCCATCAACCTTTGTAAACAACAATCAACAAAATCCAGAAAACCAAAAAAAGAAGCCCAATCCAACAAAAAAAGATAGCCTGCAAGGTACCTTGATTATGCTGACACCAGACCCCACATTAACAAGAAGGAATGGAAACAGATCATTCTGGTCAATCTGCACATATTCCTTTTGGCCATCCATGTGTGTAAAGGCTTCATGGCGTATAGACTGGAAACACATAAAGTCTTACCAATTTGCATGAAATTTAAATATTTGAATTTGAACAATGTTCAGAAAATTTTGAAATAAGCTTTACTGTCCTAGTCCATTACATAGATCATATACAATATAAAACTGAATAGTAGGATTCAACCTAAATAGGGTAGGGTAACTCAGAGATAGAAACCTTAAGCAAAAAATTTGCTCCAGCTACAAGGCAGTCCATTTCATCTTCCTTTTCAAGACTGACTCCCAATCTTTCCTTGAAGAGATCAGCATATTTGAATGCTCCACCACCTGTTGCCTTTCCACAAAATATCATAGTCAATTAAAATGATAGCTGGGTCATTATTTTGTACATGAAAACATCAGTAGTTCAGTATGCAGTCTGGTCCTGATAAGTAATAATCATTCATGAAAAAAAAGCAGATGATGTAAAAAAAAAAGACCTTGCTTCTATGAGGTACAACCATTATGACATGGTACTATTCAAGAGCTAATATTGAGAAGGAAGAATTCTTGTCATGGTTTACTACAGGTTGGTCTACAACGTTATGATTGTTATTCACCAAAACCACAGGTAGAAACCATCTACACCAACACCTACAAGATAGCATTAAGAAGAATGGATTGCTAGCAAAATATTCAAGTACTAATGAACAGTAACAAGCTTTAATCGAAACATTGACCAAACAAATTTCCATAACTCTAAAGGGTGCTGTCTCATTATTTGTCACCTTGATTACGATGTTATCAGGCTGAGCTCCTGAGCGCCACGAAGGTGAATCGACCCCTGCAGCATAAAAGTTCTACTCAATGCTAAGAAAGTGCAGGCTAACCTAGACTAACAAAACAATAGTAAACCATGTCGACAACAAAGTGATGTACACAATGTCGCAATTTAAATATTATATAGCTTTCTATCTACCCACATGTTTAGATATACATCAAATTAGACAGATGGTACGCTTCCAGAATGGACAGGACAATGAAGAATGTGAAAAGCATGAAATGCACAGACTCAAGCATGCCATCAGAGTAAATATCTTGAGGACGCAATTCAGCCAAACACAGAAGATTCTAGTCAATCTTGAAATTGCTAATATATATGCATGTGTACAAGTAAATTTGTAACTTTGGCAACTACCTACATATTCTCCCATCCCTGTTCATAACGTGAAAAGTTATCAATCTATGACCACCAAAGCGGTTTGTAATCTTACAATATAGAGACTAAAACATAAACGATTACATTTTTTTTACAATACAGAGTAATGCTTGCATACCACCACGATGTAGTTGTTTGGAAGAAATGAAGTCCAAACATTCATTTAGCTTGCCAGTCTCAAACTTGACAAAATGGAGCCTCCCTCCAAGAACAGGATAACTCCTCCTGCCACCATTTAACATCCCAAGTCTCCTCTTCGTTGATATCTTACACTTGTCCTCATTGGAGTGCTCCGCATGCCGAGAAAAATATACCAACTTTATAAGAGAACCTGGAGAAAAATATACAACTCAGTATTTCAGTATACAAATTGGTAGGCAATTTGGAAGCCAAGAAGAGAAAGAGATTGTTGTAGCTTTCATTTTGGATAGATGGCCAAAAATAAAGATTCTGAAAAATAAAACTAGATCACCAACATGCTTTCATTTGTAAGGCATATTCCTCATTAGTTCAGAACCAATGTCACAAATCCAGAGTTTACTTAACTAAATAATTCCCAAGTTATTAGTGCGATCAACTAGCAAGAGCACACATAAAGTGTTCACAACGTTCAGTGCTGAGCACACACAACATGCAAATGCAAGTACAGCAGCATTACGCCCAACTGCTAGCTTGTTACTTGTTAGCACTGATATTAGTGAGAGCATTCATCCACCATATGATTATCGCCCTTCATGCTCTTAACTATTTCCCATGAACTCTACACTAACTACTTCCGGTGGATGACTTAAGGCGGCGAACTGATTCGAATGGAATGCGCCAAGCCGTGGTCGATCGGAAAGAGGGGGTGAACTACTGAGCTAGCCCCGTGCGAACGTACCACCGATGTCGAGGGCGAGGTGGGAGATGTCGTCGGACTGGTTGGGCAGCAGTATGGTGGGGTTGCGATCCTCCGAGGTGCCGTGGATCGCCGCGCCGCTGAGGTCCAGCTGCGGGCGCGACCCCGAGCGCGGCAGCATCGTCGCGGGAGCCTGCGTCGCAGCCGCACCACCCGCCGCTGACTTCCCCTCTCCCGCCTCCTCCGCCTCGTGTTTCACGCCCCTTCCCCCACCCTCCCCCAGGATCGGCTCGCTATTATTGGCCGCCATTTGGTCAAGTGAATGCGGTGGAGCCTCCACCAACCGCCCACCTGCCGCCTCCCTCCCTTCTGCCGCCGCGCGCGTGGGCGTGGTGCTGGCTGGCGCTACCGCCTCGGGGGGATCGAAGGCACCAAAAACGCCAAGACAAAACCGGGATCCCGGAGTAGGCACCGGCGGAATCGCGCTCGCTCCCCACAGTGGGTGGGCGGCGGGGGGATGGGTGGGTGGTGGTGGATTTGTTGCTTGTGGTTTTGGGGAGGCTGGGAATTCGTTCCACACCTCTCGCTGCTGGAGAGTGGAGACGATGGGTGGAAAAGTCAATTTTGACCGGTTTTTCTCTTCAGTCTACCAGGTGGGCCCTGGTTGCAGTCAGAGCTTACTGTGCAGTCAAAGTCAAGACTGATGCTGTAAGATCTGATGAACTAGTGATTTCGGGTGTTGATGGGAGAAGATTAATTAAAATATATTAATTAAATATTAATTAGTAAAAAAATAAAATATATTAATATAATTTTTTAAATCAACTTTTCTATGTTTTTTGAAAAAATATATATCATCAGTAAATATACGTATGAAAAAAAAAAGTAGAAGTTGGTTAGAGGAGGGAGCGAATGTGTGTGTGGTAGAAAAAAGATTCATCATGCATATGCATTATGAGCTCATCCCTGCTATATTTTAGGGATTCAAGACCAAATTTTAATTAGCTCGAGAAATAATGGTCATAATTTTTTTAGACAGTGGAAATATAACTTTTATTCCCTGTACTAATTAAACTAAACGATATATTTATGACAAATTTATCTGTCTTTTAAAAATGCTCTATCTATACAACATTACATATAGATATTAAGATTTAAATCTAAATGACTATTCTACTCTTTTTCTAATAAAAGTCATACTCAGATAGCCCAGTTACAACATTACCAGTAACCCGTTTGCGATTTTCCAGTTGAAAGGGTACGATCAGATTATTGGAAGATAAAGATTAGCTTATTCTTTGCACCGATGGCACAAGAATAGGATAGAATGTGCCATATTTTATTTCTTACCACAAATGTTAAGTACAAAATCAAATCACAGGTTACCGTGTCAATTCATTTCACTAGATGTATAGAAAGATGCATGTGCACTCATTTGGTCGATAGTACATGATGGCACAACATTATTAGTCGATCAAGTTGGAAGGATGTTTCGACGTTCTCTAGAAAAATATTTTTATGTCCCACCGTCATAAATTATCTGGTGGCATATGTTCAATTAAAATTTGAGGTTATCCTAAGGCCCCGTTTGAAGTATAGCTTATTGAGTTATTAATAGTTTATCATAGAAGTTTTATAATTAGCATATGATTAAGTAGATATTAACTATTATAAATTTAAAAATGATTTATTTATTGAGAAGAAAATATATGTATAAATTTATTTATAAAATCATATCATTTAACATATTAAAAAATATTTCTGCAGTAATCTAGTACTCCACCGTGTAAAAAGAAACCATCTATCTCGTTTGCCCTACTTGAATTATGGGCTGAGGACAAATTTTGGTTATTTCAATGTATATGATCTAGACAAATACGACTAAATAAAACAAATTTCGAAAGGGAGATGACTTATTTATCTGGAAACCATCGAATCCTTGTCCATCGTACGGTCCAGATCCTACCAAGTACAAACTGCAGTTAGACCCCGGCCAGCGCCGCCTCGCCTTCCACTCTTCCAGCCATCGCGGCCGCTCCGGCGACCAGCCTCGGTACTCACCATTTCCGCTTCTATCCGTGCCATCGCGCCGCCGACGCGAGGGGACTCGCAGTGCCTCTCCTCCAGGACAAACGCGCGGCGGCTGCGGCGGTGCCCACCGTGCCTACGCGTGCTGGCGCCGTGAAAGGCACGACGGAGATGGGAGCAACAGTGCCCCCAGTCTTGCTCCGCACTCTCGTCATGTCCCTTGACCCACGGTTTGGTGATCACAGTGCCAAGACGGAAGCAAATTCTCATCCGGTAGGGACGCATCGGGGGACAGGTACCTGAAGAACCCTTCCTCCGCACTCAATCCCCGTGCGCGCGCTGCCTCGCGATTTCGCGATCTAGAAGGATTCATCTCACCTTACGTTCGACGCTCGTTGCGCGGGGCAGCATTTGGTTCACTGTTGCGTCCATTCTCCATGTCCATGTCGCCCCCTTCAGGAGCAGCAGCCGCGTGGAAGGTCGATCGCTGGTGGCCACGGCGAACCCCCGATGTGAGGTCGTTGTCATGGAGACATCTGTTGCTGGTCAGTTCTGTTCCTCACCAAGATCCATCTTCTCTGGCGCTTCCTGTTCTTTCAGGTTGCATCAGTCTTGTGCGTCCTCTACTGCAGCTTTCCCTTTGTTGCAAGCTTGCAACCTGGTTTACGCCGTCTGGTCTCTTGTAGCACAGCAAACTGGACCACACCGATTAATTGGCTCGTGTAGAGTTAATTTGACAATTTGACATCTAATTGGCTCATGTAGAGTTAACTCAGATAATGTGACATCGCTGATAGCCATAGTGGTGTGCCATATACTGTGAGTCAAATTATTGGTTAGGATAGGGCCAAGTAGGGTTTTGGATTTTTTATGTGTGATGAGGTCTAACCTGGCTGGGTTTTGATAATCATCAGCTTTTAGTTCGAACTCCCAACAGCGAAGGTGGGATGTAGCAGCTGTTAGACAGACCACTGGTCTGGGTTGTATATATATAGACCTGACCCCCCTGTATACACTTAGAGATTAGTCACTGTATATATTTCTATATGGTATCAAAGCGAGTCTAAATATCTTCGGCGTGCTAACTTCTCCCTCCGGCGAGCTGACCTTTTCCTCCTCGTCATCGACGTCTTCTTTTCGTTATCGACCCTCTTCCCGGT
The DNA here is from genome assembly GCA_030770085.1 of Oryza coarctata. NCBI lineage: Eukaryota > Viridiplantae > Streptophyta > Magnoliopsida > Poales > Poaceae > Oryza > Oryza coarctata. The sequence goes on along the minus strand of CM061479.1, from coordinate 14,349,680 downwards.
ACTCTCCTCCTGACACTCTCCTCCGCTCTCTTGCCTCCGTTTCTTCTTCTCCCCATCAATCCCGCAGTCACCTTCTTTTCTCCATCCCACCTCCGCGCGACCAGGCGATGATCTTGATCCGCCTTCTCGTCTCGCCTCGCACCCGTCTTCGTTCTTCCTCTTGCTTTGTGCATCTCTCTTTCTTTGACGCCAGCGCACCTCCGCGCTCGTCGTCTTCATCGGCTGAACTCGTCCGCCCTCCCATCGGCTGGAACCCTCCCTCGGTTCTCGCCCTTTCTGACACGCTCAACGGCTCTCAGACGCGAACTTTCTTCCCTCACGTCTGAGCCAGTCAAACGTGTCCACGTGTCCACGGACACGAATCCCTACCTCCCGGACGCGAACATATTCTCTTCGCGTCCGCCCCACTCCTTGGCCTCCACGAGTCCACGAACGTAAATCTTCTCTTCACGGACGTGAATTCTCGCACGTCCGTGACCCAACTACTCTCTGACCCACCCACTCTGCCACCACTCTTTTTCCTCACCTACTCCGCTGCCTACTCCTCATCGGCTGGCCAGCCCACTCCCTATCGGCTTCTCACATCGTTGATCGGCCGATCCGTTCTTTCATCGGCTTCTTTCTCCCATCAGCTATTTGCTCCCGTTCTCCCGTCATGGCCACCGAGTCCGCTCTCAACTCCGGCACTCTCCCAATCGCCGAGTCTGCTCCGGCCCTCGGTGCCTCAGACCACACCTCGGGTACCACCTCGTCTATCTTCTCCCCTCCTTACGCTGCTGTGAATGTGAAATCTCACGTTCCTATCTCTCTTGATCTTAACGCCAATTATTCCAAGTGTGTCGTCCTCACTTTGGCTGCCTCACGTTCCTAGCCGATCCATCAGCTAGACGTGAAGAACGTTTTTCTTCACGGCCATCTGATGGAAACGGTCTACTGCCAGCAACCCCTAGGCTTCATCGAACCTTCTCGTCCCGACGACGTCTGCCTTCTTCAACGTTCTCTTTACGGCCTCAAACAAGCTTCTCGTGCCTAGTACCAGCGCTTTGTTACCTATCTTTGGCACATCAGCTTCGTGGCCTCTGTGTCCGATAGTTCACTGTTCACTTTTCATATCGGCTCCGCTACTGTCTATCTACTTCTATATGTCGACGACATTGTCCTTACAGTGTCTTCGACATCTCTCCTCGACCAGATCATGGCCCGACTCCACTCTAAGTTCGCCATGTCTGATCTTGGTCATCTCCACCATTTTCTTAGCATCTCTGTCACCCGTTCCTCTCACGGACTCTTTCTTTCCCAATGCCAATACGCCATCAACCTCCTCCAGCGTGCGGGCATGGCCGATTGTCACCCCACGGCCACCCCGGTCGACACTCGAGCCAAACTCTCCGCTGCCGATAGCGCACTCGTTGCCGATCCCTCTCACTATCGGAGTCTTGCCGGGGCTCTCCAATACCTCACCCTTACCCGGCCCGACCTCACGTACGCTGTCCAACAAGTGTGCTTCTTCATGCATGCTCCGCGCGAATCTCATCTCGCACTGCTCAAGCGAATCCTATGCTACGTGAAGGGCACTCTCTCCAGCGGGCTGCATCTCAGCTCCAACCCCATCGACTCCCTCACCGCGTACTCTAACGCGGACTAGGCAGGTGCTCGCCGCCAAAAAATCCCGCGACCGGGGAGGGACGGCGGCTCAGTCACGCGAAGGCCTGGGAGGTCTGCATATCTCCAGTACAAGTCCTTAAGCATCGAGGTTCACGGACATGCTAGTCAATTTGACCCTGCAATTGATAAGGAGGTGAGACGAGCAAATCCGATACAGGCGCTTGCTATCGGCTGGCTGCCGATAGGTTCGAGATGCTGTTCGATCGGCTGGGGAGCCGATGTGAATAGATGTCGACGAGAAGTCGACCGCAGAGCCGATGGAGGAACCAGGGTGTATTTAGAGGATGGCGAGGCACATGAGATCCCTCCGGACAGCCGAACAGTGATTCATCGGCTGGAAAAACCGATGAGCGCGCATGCGGCCTAGGCGATGAATAGTGCAAGAAGGTACGGGCCGCAAAACCGATGCCGCTCCGGATAGGACAGCATGAGACTCGTCGCCCACCGTGGCAGCGTCATCAACACCGAACCTCGAAGATCGGACCTATCCGTGACAGTACGAGGCCGAGACCAGCGGCGATGATACGGAGAACGCCGGATAGGTTATGCCGTAGCAAGGATAGGGACGAACCCATCGGCTAGCTGAGCCGATGAGGGGACGCCTGTCTGAAGGCGGGTGCGTATCGGCTGGGGGTCCGATACGTTTGGCGTTACGCGTCGTGGGACGCCTCTAAAGGCTGATGCGTATCGGCCGAGGGGCCGATGCGCTGGGCGTGAAGCATAGAGCATGGATAACTCATCGGCTAGCACTCCGATGATACGCCGTGCAAAAGGCTATAGGCCTGAAGCTCGATCTACCGTCGACGGCCCCGTAGGTCGGATCTAACCGATGCAGCACGAAACTGACGACGGCAGAGAGAGCTTAACGGGCCGATAGATTCAGCACGGACGTGATGTGGTACATCCGATCGGCCTAAGAGGTCGGACCTAACCGATGCAGCCTTAAACAGATCTGGACATAACGGGATGGTGGCGAGACTTACCCCTTCGCCGAAGATCGGACTTAACCGATGCAGCTCCGCGTCAAGAGCCAGAACCCGCCGGTAAAACATAGATGAACTAGGGTGGCGATGCGCCGAATTTGTATATGATCGAGGGATATGTTACATGTTTACAGGGGGTCTATATTTATACCCTGGATTTACAGACAGAGTCCGACGCGTCTATGATCATCGGACATTATTTCCTAGTAAGAACAAAGAAAAATATTTCTAAAGCAGTTAACTAACTAGCTAAACCTCCCTAATTGAGTAAGGTTACAATTTATAAGCACCCTGCCGTGGATTCCACGGCTATTCCGCAAATCCAGTTTCATCTGAATAACCTTCCAATTTGTAACCGGGTCTTTCTTTGCTGCAACCTGATCGGCTTCTCCACTGTAGCTATCGGACCTTCTTTTAGCCAAGCCGATCCTTTTTCTTCCTTCCATCAGGCTTCTCGGACCTGATCCCGATTGGACAATCCCCTGTCTTTAAGCCGATCCAATCTTCTACTAATCTGATCGGCTTTTCTACAGTTCTCCATCGGCTTTGTCTCAATATCTCCATCGGCCGATGACTGCATTAAACCCTCCATCGGATCCCTCAGCCGATCGGCTTTAGTGCCATCGGATCGTCCAGATTTTGGTGTTAACAGTAGGCTGCCCCGACTCTCGACGCTCTATGTCCGGCTACTGCGTTTATCTCAGTGACACTCTCGTATTCTGGTCCTCAAAACGCCAGACTACAGTGTCCCGGTCTAGCGCCGAAGCCGAGTACCGTGCCGTCGTCCACACCGTCGCCAAGTGCTAGCTTCGCCAGCTTCTCTAGGAGCTCTGGGCATCCCTCTCTACCGCGACCGTCGTCTACTGCAATAATGTCAGTGCCGTCTATATGACCGTCAACCCGGTTCATCATCGACGCACCAAGCACATCAAGATCGATATCCATTTTGTCCGTAACAAAGTCGTATTAGGACAGGTTCGGGTGCTCCATATACCATCGGCACATCAGTTTACCGATATAATGACCAAAGGTCTGCCCACGCCTTTGTTCACTAGTTTTCTGTTCAGTCTCTGCATTCGTTCCTCTCCCGTTACGACTATGGGGGTGTTAAAAGAGCACTGCCCTGGGTTGTATATATATAGACCCGACCCGTCTTGTATACACTCGGGATCTTAATCACTGTATACATTTCTATAGCAGCATATAAGAACTGTCTAATAAATAAACAAACAGTCCAGATGACGATGGTGATTGACTAATTTTGGGCTTATGGTGCGTAGTCATTGCTTGAGAAATTGAACTTCTCGGCTCCAAAATCCTGAACATTAGTTTAAGATCTTATGATCCAAGCGTCGAGGAATGACATATAATGCTTGATTGAAAAGGAAGATATGAATCCACTCCGTCTTGCTAGCTACCAATGATTTCCTAGAGCCTAATATCCTCTGGTAGTGAAACTAATTGGTGGTACAAATTGGTATTATTGTACAACTTGCACCCTTGCAGGGGTAGTTAGAACTTGTGGTAAATTATTACAGGTCCCCTTTACCATTACCGCAGCTTGTTGCTTTGAACGAGTAAGTCTAGTTAGATTAGAACCATTCCTTTTAGTTTGAATGCCATAGAGTTGGCATTCACGGTCAAATTTCAGAATCAAAACCCATGAATGTATAGGAGTAATGCAATAAATTCTATATAGTTCCTGTAGAGACAAATAAATTGAATTGTTTCAATATAATACACCCTTTATTACCTGTCTATCAAATAAAACTACCCATGAAAAATTTAGTAGGTTCTAGAAGTTACACTTTGCTGGCAGTTCGGTATTCCAGTAGATTACTAAAAATTTTGTTCATCAAGTGATCGTGAACTCGCGATAAGTTACAAAGTCAGTGCCTTTGTGGGGATGTCTTACTGAGGGAACCTGAATTCAGATGCAAGAAGCTAGGGGATCAAGATGAAATTTGACCTTTTCCTACCTAATCCATTATACTATAATCAAACTCACATTGGATTGTGCATTTTCCAGCTGCAAAGTTGGTAATCCAGGTTGTTATTCAGTGGATTTAGCTGATTGGAAATGTCAGACCTGTTTCAATTATGTTAGCCGAATTTTTCTAACTGATGGTAGCCATCTCCATAATATGAAATAGAACCATTAGGTCTGATTTAACCCGAAGCTTTAGGAAATTGCTCTACTTAGCTGCAAGATATTGTACTTTAATCTTGTTACTCTTGTCAGTAAGTACACAAGTACTAGATACTAATTGCTGCTATTTATCCATATGACCATATCATTGACTGGCTGAACCTTCTAGAGTTTTAGGGATCAAATCCCTGACGAACTGAGAGCATGTAAGTAATATGACTTGAAACACAAAAGATATGATTTAACATACTTTTATTTAATATGGTGCAGAAAATTAGTTACATGAAGACACCTGTGTTAAAGTACAGTTTCCCCGTTAAGTGACCACTGAAAATAAAATAGTACTATCAGTTGATTATTTTCTTGTCTGTGCAATCAACAAAGATGTGGGGTTGCAAGGAATTAAACATATTTGAAATGCACACCATCGCTTGTCTATGTCTTAGATCTTGTGGTGTTAGTCTTGGAAGACACAATGGAATTGACCTACCACCTAGAAGAATCTCATTCTTATAGTGTCATCAGTACTGAAAGTAATGTTTCCTTCTCATTATTCTTTTTTTTGTAAATTTGATTGTGCACCACATGTAAAAACACAGTTTGATATTAGCTGGTTATTCATGTCCTTAAGTTTGTTGCCTCTACCCTTTAAAAGAGTATGCATAAGGATAGGCGATCTTAAATTCAAAATGGGAAAGGTTGTTCAGATTTCCAGTATTAGTTTCATTGTCTCTGCAAATCACTAATTCATGTTAAAATTGCTTTTTTTTTGAAAGGGAACACTACCGGGTTAACCTGGTAGTAAATTTACAAAAATAAAGAGGAGAAACTCAAAGATCTACAGAGTTTGTAACCAGGTTAAAACTTTGTCTTATTATCTATATTATTAAAAGGTGTCTCACTCTACCTCTCTGTTTTCTTCTTCTGTTCCTTGGGTGAAATTTTGAATTGTAGTCATTAGTCTGGATCAGTGGAAAATCTCGTGTCTCTATTTTTTTCCACAAACGCCTCATCTCTCTATTTAATTTACATTCGATATATTCACGTTTTCACTATGCTCAAGTACCTTTCTCATACCAAGAGGTCCAACTGTTATTCATTAACTACAGATCTTGACAAATCAAATTATATACACCATATCGTCTAGGCAGGTTAAGCCAGCAAACCCCATATTATATGGTAGCAAAATAATACTCTCTCTCTCACTGCGATGGTCATCAGTTCTGTTAGCTGAAAGAATCTATTAAAATGTCCATGCATGCAAATAGCATTCCAGCAGCCTAGCATTTCATTGTAAAGATCAGATAGCTTGTTACCATTAGTATCTAAATTGGTTTGTATCTTACACAATATTACATATTCCTGGGATTTTCCAAGACATGCTTTAGACTAGCTCATGATCTGCCACATCAGTTGACAATTTGGCACAAAATATTTGTTGAGAGTTAATTCTCATTTCAATTTTCTGAAGCACAGAACACTGAATTGACATTACTTTTTTGTTACAGAGAATGGTCATTTCATTCCCTTGTCGGCAGAATCAGTTATATACCTGCAGATGGTTACTTTTGTCTGTTGACGTCATTCCTGAGCAGAAGCGAGTTTTAGTTCATCTCACTGGGCAAACATGGTGCAGCTAGAATTTTTTTCTACTATATGGAACTACTGCAGCTTGTTATAGACTAACGAATTATTCTATAATAAACAATCTTTTATGTTCCTTGATGGATTAGTGTAGCTGAAAACTACTTATTATCGGGTACGATCTCATTTTTCAGATATTGTATCTCTCTGGGACCTAACATCATTTTTCTTTTTGATACTGACAGATAAGCACATGGTTGCCTGGCATTGGTTGAATTGCCTATTTTAGATGTCAATTAGTACAACAATATGCAGGTCCTACGAAGGTGTCCGCTAAGTATGGTTGATATGTGACCTGGTTTCTCCATGGTTCTTTGCACCTTCCAACTTCGCATCAAGTAAATTTGTAAGTAGAAGCTAGTAAAAGATAATCATAAAATAGACTCCTGCCGACTTAGCAGGCAGGCTAGCACTATTTCAACCACACCGCACCAGTATCACCCATGTTCATGACTGAAATACTGAACCTGATCATGGATGAGTTGCTTGTCTTGTATTTTGTTTGTGTCCTTGGGAATGTAGCTGAATCATAAAAGTGGACCTAGGAATTCCAGTACTTATTACTGACAACAAATAGCTCTATCAGATGCATATAATATGTTAATATAGTAAGTCATAAGGCTCAATAAAAAAGAAGTGTTGTGTTAGTTAACGTAAAAAATTAGCTAAGAAGAGATAAAATTCAAGAAAATATCGTTAAGACGTAACACTTTTAGCGACGTGTCATATCGAAATCCACGTATAGTGTTAAATGAGCAAGGGTCAGATCGTCACCCCTCGAAACGTGTCATATCGTAATCTATACATAGTGTCTAGTATCGGGTTGTTACATTCTTAGTAGTGTGCCACATTGGCGTTCGAGTGTAGTGAAAAATGTGGCGTTCGAATGTGGTGAAAAATAAGCAAGAATCTTTATACTTGACTCTCGTAGATGCAAAAGGTAAGGAAGCTACTCGAACCAATTAGGATTTGTTTAAATAACTAGAATGTATGATCTTTTATAGATAAGTTAAGAGAATTAGTCGAGATAACGGTTAGGAAGTATGTAAATATCTTGTTGATTTAAAAGAGTACATATAAAGGTTAGAAGGTAAAGAAGTTGGATAGTACCGATTTTAAACTCTCGTATACAGAGATAACTTCAAATAGAATATGAATATAAATTCTAATTAATAAGTGATTTAAGGATAGTACGGTGGAGGTGAGAAGACAAGGGGATAATATCATCTTAATTAATATTATCATTAGTGATATAGTCTTAAACATAATTAATACAACTGCCCCTTAAATAGGCCATGATGAAAGTGCTAAGAAATATTTCTAAGAAGACTTAGCTTAGTTAGAACTTTACCTAATAGCAATAAGCTTTTTATAGGAGGGGATCTTAAAAACTATATAGGTGTAACATGTGCAGGTTTTAAGGTGACATATGGAGGTTTTAGGTATGTTAGTAGGAATCAGGAGGAAGAGAAAATCTTATACTTTGTTATAACATTTGATCTGATGATAACCAATACTTTCTTTAGTAAGAGACAATCTCATTTAGTGACTTCTAGTAGCAGCCAATACTCTAATCAGATTAACTTTGTACTTATAAGAAAAGGAGATAAACGAGCATGTATGGATTGTAAAGCAATACCTAAAGAATATGTGGTTTCTCAACATAGGTTGGTGGTGGCCGATTTTTGCTTTATGATGTATGCTCATAGGGATAAATAAACTAAAATTGTAAAAACCAAGTGATAGAATTTGATCAGGGAGACATCAAATATCTTCAAGGAAAATGTTATCGAAGAGGGGTCTTACAAGAAAGAATCTAATGCAAATAACATATATAAGAAGATTGCTTCAAAAATATTTAGAATGACTAAAGGAAGTGAATGTAAAACTAAAAATACTTGGCGGTGGAACAAAGACGTTCAAAGAGCTATTAAGAAGAAAAAATATTATAAACACTTGTAACATGATAGGAGTAAGGGTAATATGGAGAAATACAGTGTGACAAAGAAGATTTCTGAATAGCAAAACGAGCTGTGAAGTGAGACAAAATGACAAACTTTCGAGGATTTTTATTAACGTCTAAATATGAAGTAAAAAGAGAAGGGCATCTATATAATGGTTGTGGCTTGTGATAGAAAGACGAGGGGCTTCAATCAAATTAAATGCATTAAGGATAAGAGGGAGCGATTTTTGATGAAGGATAAAATTAGACATGGATGATAAGAGTATTTTGACATTTTGTTTAATAATAGGAACGAGGACACTAACATTCGATTGGACGACTCATCGGATAATACCAATACACGCTTTGTACGGAGGATATGATAATCTAAGGTTAAAAAAGCTTTAAAAAAGATAAAAAAGAGTAAGATAATGGGTTCTAATGGTATTCCAATTAAGTTATGAAGATGTCTTAAAGATATAGTTATAGTATAGCTAAATAAGTTATTTGACAATATCTTTTAATCGAACACGATATCTAAGGAGTAAAGTAAAAGTATATTGGTATCAATATATAAGAATAAGAAAAATATCCAAAGTTATAATAATTGATGAAGAATTAAGTTGATAAGCTATACTATGAATCTATAGGAGAGAGTTATCGAGCATTGTTTGAGAGGAACAACGCGGATCTATATGATAAGAGGGTAGTACAGAAGATAAAATGCAATTTTTATAGAATAACGATTAGATCGGGAGATAGAATGCTAATATAAAAAAGACGATATGTTCAATTGCTGAATATTTTAAAAATGAAAGTGTTACATTGGATTTATGGTTATAGAAGAATGAATTGAGTCTGAAACGATGATATAAATGATTGGCTAGAATTAATATCAATTGAAGAAAAACTTGTCTATCATCGGTTGAGATAATTTATCTATGTTTAAAAGAGATCTATAGAGATACCACTATATTATAAAAAATAATAATATGAGCAGAGATAGATAAAGACTAAAATTAATATGAGAAGAAGTAATAAAAAAATATATATTTAAAAGTCTAAAGAAGGTTTTAAAAATTAGATATTATATTTTAACTTTAGGCTATCCTAATTTAATTCGATATTATAATTACAGTAGTATAAGTGCATTTAGAAACTACATTTTTACATTTAAAATGGTACCTGTCACTAGTATTAGCTTTTGCAGATGACTGGCCCTTTAGCTGAAGCCAGTCATCTTACATATTCATTTTTCGATGGAATAGCATTGCTGAAGTAGTGAAGCCTAACCACCTATGAATATCAACAGTTCCCTACGGTTTACATGTTTCATCGTGTGGCTATCTTTGCACCTTATCTTACGTCGTTTCTTGATATTGACCCAGGAACAACGGTTGGCCGGCTGTCTTGCCTGTTTTACAGCAAGTCAGTCAGTAACTACAGGCCGGAGGAAGGTGACAGTCCGACAGATCGTATCGGTATGGTTGACACGAGACCTTGTCTCTGGCTGCTGTGGTTCGTCGAGTCTTCTTCCTGGGCCAGGTCGCCGTCGTACAAAGCATGTACCCCGCCTGGTCGTCTGGACACACGGCGGAGCGAGGTTGCTTGCTCCCGTCGGCCGTCGACGACGCCACTTGTGCTCCAAGGACGCTGGCTACATGCTTTCCTTGCTGCGAGTGGCATGCTTGCATCTACCACTACTCTCTGCTTCTCTGCCTGCAGCCTGCAGCCTGGGCCGGCGAACCGGGCGTGGTTTGTGGCTGACGGAATGGTTGATGGGATCATTGCGTAATGGCGCAGCCACGGCAAGGTGGGCAGGCAGCCATGAACCCGTGGGAAACGGAAGTGGCAAAGCCTTCAGCGACACCGGACTGTAGCTTTTGTGTGGTGGAGGTACGTTATTGTTGATGTTTACGCTTGCCCAGAACTGAATCCAGGCCGGGAGAAAAAGGAAAATCTTTGCAGCGGATGCAGCAGCAGGTCAGCAGCTTAAGCAGAGGTAAAATAGATCTGTCCGTCCAACATGCCTCGAGATCGGTGCAAGATTCATTTCATGATTCAGACAATAAAAGACTGTTAAATTAATAACGATTTAATTGACTTTCTAAGTTAACGTGAGTTAGCTCTATAGCATCCAAAAAGTGACTTGTTTAAACCCGTTCTTTTCTATTTATTCATTGAATTATTCGCTACAGGCTTCTAAAAATAAGATTTTTCTAAAAAAAAGTTCTTTCATATAGTAATTAATACTTTCATATAATGAAGTGGATAATTTATCAGCTTTTATCCGTGAAACAAGATAAAAGCTTCTATTTAGAGTGAGTGAAAGCTAGATGTAATATGAGTGCATCTTGACATCTTCTCTTATTGTTTGGCAGGGGCATCGATCGAGGAACAGTTTTTTAGGTCGGCCTGGGTGCATGCAGGTGTGCGACACAAGATACGCACTGCTCCTTGAGCCATCTACACATATCAACCATAAATCTTTTAGTGTGTGCAGCAATGCAAGTGGTGGTAGCCTTGTGGGCGCAGCCAAGTCAGCGAGCTGGCTCCGTCGCCGTCGCCATCAAGGCAGATTAAAAAGAGCTTTGAGGAGGGAGGAGGGCCTAGCTATATATAGGCCCTCCACCCGCACGCTCCGGTTGCAGTTGCGAGGCACTTGTCACGGCCGCTCTGTTTCGATGCACGCCTAGCTGAGCTAATTAACCCGCCTCGCCTGCCGACCAACGAGCCGCCCGGCCCTTTTAAAACAACAGCAGGACGCAGCTCGGCCTGAGCTACCTCGCCGTGGTCTTTCCCGGCCGGCGACTGGCGGCGGCGGAGGTGCGCATATATATACAGATGGGAAGGCAGCCGTGCTGCGACAAGCTGGGGGTGAAGAGGGGGCCGTGGACGGCGGAGGAGGACAAGAAGCTGATAACCTTCATCCTGACCAACGGCCATTTCTGCTGGCGCGCGGTGCCGAAGCTCGCCGGGCTGCTCCGCTGCGGCAAGAGCTGCCGGCTCAGGTGGACCAACTACCTCCGCCCCGACCTCAAGCGCGGCCTCCTCACCGACGCCGAGGAGCAGCTCGTCATCGACCTCCACGCCAAGCTCGGCAACAGGTACGTCCAGTTTCTTCCACGCATATACACACCTCCTCTAGCTAGCTACTACCTCGTCTAGCACACACAAATGCTTGCATACAAACCAACGATTCCACTGACCATATCATGGCCTGCCAAGGCTGCTACGCTACACACTGAACGGCAATATATTTTCATGCAACTTTTGCCATCTTAACCATATAATATTTTGATATTGATATGTAGAGCTTTAACTTATTAACATTTAAATCATTAACAGTAGCAGCTTTTTTTGCTAGCCAGTAATAAATACCGTATAGTAGTATAACAAGGTCCAGGAAAGTAAGAGTACTGTTAGCCACCTGCATGCCCATTATTTGATACGAAGACGACTCTCGACATATGTGGCTGTCATCAATGTGTGAGGTAGCAAAGCTACCAAATTACAGTACTTGACAACGAAATCATAGGTCGTCAATCACTTATGTGAACCAAGTATCGCTTACATGTACATGACATCACGGCCACGTAGGTACGTAAACCTTCATCACTATGACTACTGCTGTCTCCATGTGTACGTCGCCAAGAAAGTATCTTACCCACTTCGATCAAGTAATTAATCCCATGGACTAGCACGTATACGTTTCTTGTCAACACACAGGATTAACCCTACGAGTTACTGTCCACTGGTTGGTAAAACCATGGAAGAAACTCCCTAAATGTAACCATCACAAGTTAGCAACCAAATTAGGAGTAGACTGTGGCCTTCTGACTCATGCATTTCATATCGCTGTCAAAGGTGTGGATAACTTGTTTCTTGCTTTGAACTAGACAAAACATAGCTTGGAATATATGTAGCACATAGTAACCCTAGCTGCATGAGAAATCCATCAAGAAGCTTAGACTTTCTACACTGGTGAAGGTCTGTCAAAAATCTAGAACTTTCTCCATGCATAGAGATAACGTGGAGAAGACAAAATGGAAACTGTTTCTAGAATCACACTATTTTAATTTGCACATGTATGATCCAAACAACAATAACAGTAAAATCTTTTAATACCATGCAAGTTGCGATAGGTTAGAATTAAAATGCAATATGAGTCTTAAATCACGATTCAAACATATTTACTTTTCAAACACTCATTTAGAAATAGATCTTTAAGTATATTTTAAACTTTTAATTTCTTTTTTATATTTCAAACACTCATTTAGGAAAAAATATGCATGTGCAAAAGGACGATAATATTGTAGTTGCACAAATATGCATGTGCAAAAGGACGATAATATTGTAGTTGCACAACTGTTGACCTAGCTAGCTTGCTTTTGTTAATTTAAACCCAGAGAACAATATTGTTAGACCAACAGTTAAGAAAAATAACAAGTGATTGGTCCAATCTATATGCTTGCAATTCATTGATTGTTTAGATTCTTTATTAGAAGAATCTATTTGAGTTATTAGATAGAAGCTAAGTATTGGAATTTGAACATCCCCTGATTCCACCCTGTAATGCTCTCAAGAAAAATTAAGCACCCAATTCTTTAATTGATTAAAAAGGAAATTAAACTAATAATCTAATATGTAGAGAATAAATTAATAATATAATTGCTTTTGAATTTGTAAAGTTATCCTTTGCAAAAGATAGACTCACACTGTTAGAAGAAGAAGCATATGTCATGTTGGTGACCTATTGCCATAGTACGAGGAAACATCAAACAGCACATGCGTGCATTAGCTTCTCAATGATGAAGCGGAGATTTACAAGATTAGCCAAGTATGAGCATGCTTAATTGTGGTCCTTGTTATGGAGAATTAATTAAGTGTGTAGTTTTACTTTTTTGCAGAAGATAGCTAGTTTTTTGTTCAATCACTGTCGTACCAACTGATATTGATGTTTTGAAAAATTGTAGAAGAAACAAAAGGACGGTACTACACAATGAGATCCACACTAATTTTCCCCAAAATTAATGCTATTGTTTTGATTTTTTTATGTCAACACTGAATTAATTAGGGGTTTGCACATTAGATGTGCCTCCATATAAATTAGATTAGCATAAAAACCTTGCCTTTCTATGACAGTTCTTAGACACAACTGCCAAACTATATGTTCTTGGCTGTTCTATGCTTCTCCAGTGACCTACAATGTCGTAGCCATGGAAAAATATCACTGGAAAACATTGGAAATTTCTTGTATCACTTTCTTGATGTGCATTCTAGAGCACTGGTGGCCACTAGCTTGACTTGTGTGGCTAAGAAAACCCTACACGTTAGATTCAGAAATAGAAAGCATCACTCTTAGGTCCATTTGCCTCATTGGAAAATGGAAGAAAGCTTTTTAAAAAGTACACTACCAACCACTTTGTTGTTTCGTCACTCTTAATTAAAAGGCTACTCCTCAGATAGCTTAAAGAAACAGAGGAGATCGAGATGTGTTGTGACCTCTAATTAATTGAGAGGAGCACTTCAAATCAGTAAAATATTTGCAACTGCCGATGAAAGTGGTGACCAGTTTTCACGGCTGTGTAAAAACGTGCATAAGAAATGCTTCTAGGCAGTAAATTATGGAGACAGTGAAGTTTGGTCAGCAATCACACTTCCATGTCTCCCTCAAACTCTAATGATTGACGGATCAGGCATCGACAGTGTAGATATGGTAATTCCATGTAGTTTTAATGTTTCATCAGCAAGCTGGGGTACCTGCGAAAATGATTGACAAGGGGGTGAATTGCTCTTTTTTTCCCTTTCTATCTTTTAGGAATATAATTAAAATGAATGGTAATGCGTACTCAGCTGAAATCATCAATCAACTGGTTTCTCCATCCAACTACAGTCACAAAATGGACATTATTCCTTTTTTTAGCCTTGTGTTATATAAACATCCCCTTCAGTTAATAATTTTCATTCACTTAAGCATGCACGTATGCATGATGTCTCTGTGAGAATTCTCACTTTTCATTTAATAATTTTCATTGTTACCGAGTGCAAATCACCACTTTTCCATTGTTGATGTTAATTGGGTTAACTGTGTCCATGCAGATGGTCCAAGATTGCTGCCAAGCTACCGGGCAGGACGGACAACGAGATCAAGAACCACTGGAACACGCACATCAAGAAGAAGCTCATCAAGATGGGCATCGACCCGGTGACGCACGAGCCCCTCGACCGGAAGCAGGCGAGCCCGACCACCACCTCGCAGTCCACCGTCACGGCCGAGTCCAAGTCCGGCGAGGCAACCAGGCAGCAAAGCCCACAGCTTGATGACGTCGTCGTCAGGGACATGTCTGCCGGTGGCGACAGCCCGCCGGAGTCGAGCACGAACACTGCCAGCACCGCCGGTGGGAGTAGCAGCAGCAGCAGCAGCAGCCATTACCAGGACCCTCTGGTGAAGTGGCTGCTGGAAGAGGACCTGCCCACCGGCGGCGACGAGCCATGGCTCAACTTCTCGGCCGTCAACGACGTCGACGAGTTCAGTAGCATCGCCCCCGCCGCGCCGTCGCTGCCGTGGGACGTCGGCGTGACGGACTGGCTGCTCGACTACCAAGATTTTGGGATGGGGGACTCGAGCTTGGTGGTGGATGCCTCCATGGTCAACAGCTCAAACGGATCAAACTTCTAGCTAGAAGATGTCAGCAGCTTAATTAATTGTGTTGCTATCAGTGTAGATAATCAAGTGGAGTATAAATAATAAAAGCATCAAGATTGTGAAAGCAGCTAGGCATGGCCGGCCAAGATTGGAGGGTGGTCACAAGTCAAGGCCTTGCTCTTCAAAAAACCAATCAATGGTTGGGATTGATGCATTCGAGAGAGGTTATGTGTAGATGGTGCATGTTGTTATGTATTTTTCCCTTGAGGTTGATTGAGGGGTTTGTGACATTAACTAGAAGTGTTACTTCTCAAATGGAGATGCTTAGATCTTTTTTTTTGGGAGGTAGGACTCTTTGTTGTTGTACCTATGTACATGTTTCCAATAAAAAAATATGGGTGGGTAATGTACAATGTTAGTTCACTAGTTCGTATATATACAGTGGTGTATTGTAGGGTACATTCTTACGTGCAAATTACGTGCACATGTGTTGCTTAATTTACTTAATTAGTGAACAAATATATTTTTAGATATCTCTCTGTGCAGGGTTGGTGAGGTTTTGATACTAGTGTTATTAGTGGTTAATTATACTTGCAAGATGGTTTATTTTTCTGTTTTTTACTGATAGTATTAACGACTGAGTAGTAAGTATCCCTAATTCAACGGTGCAGTTGAGTTGGACAAATGAAGTTTATATACGACACTAATTGATGAAAACACCATTTTTTATTCAATAGTTTTGACAAGATTGTTTGACAGAAAAAGAGTGAAAGGGGTAAACGAAAAGGAGAGCAAACAACCCAAAGAACACAGTGAAAAGGTAAAAATAAAAAGATTCAGCCCGATGTGAAATGTAAAAATTTCTGAAAGATGTGATATGGATTTTTACCATAGATGTGAGAGCTGAAAAGATTATGGAGAAACGCATGGTAGTGAGATCGACATACTAGAGTGTCGGGAGATAAATGTATTTTTGTCGCTGTATAAATATGTACTCCTCCGGTCATCAATATATGACGTTGGGTGTACTGAATTCAGCACTTAGTACTCGCGAATGTTATATTTATATTAACTATTGGAGGAGCAGCCAGCGTGTTTAAGTAGCGTGATGTAGAAGATCTTTTCGCAAGATTTTTAGCAGAAATTTTATTAGACAGATTGCAGACCTCAACAGGTCTGAAGGTATTTCACGTTCCTATTAAGCAAGACCAAGACTTACCTTGAGCAGCAACTTCAGTTTTCAGAAACTGCAGAGAGATGTCAATGAGAGATGCTGACTGATGAGCATAATATCAGCAGCAACATGTGGCGCAGCCTAATCCTTCAGTTTACTCGTATAATAATCCCATGAACATGTTATATTTTTGTGTAACACAGAAATAGATGTAGAAATGCGTGTTGAAAACCAGATCCACGTCATGCCATACGTGCACATGCAGCCGTCTCTCGATCTGAAGTTGGCAAAGTCTCGTTAATTAGCTAGAAAAAAATGCGAATGATGAGAAGCAAGCCTCGTTAATTAGCTAAATAGCTTCTGTAATTTCTCGTCCTCTCTCTTAATTTGGAGTTGACGTCTACACAAGCTAGATGATACCTGGTCTCCCATTCTTAGCAAGAAATAAGCGTGTAAACTTGCAGCAAGTTTAATCTCTTTTCTGCTACTCCCGGCTGATAGATCCAGTGAAATTTAAAAATATTGAAACCCAATCGTTTTGGGGTTGATTCTTCTCACTAAGAAAATAGTTTAATTATTTCAGTGATGATTGTTAGAATGTTCTCCAGAAAGAAGAAATTTCTTGGTCAGTGTCTTTCGTAAGCATTACGCTTGTAAGAACCAATTAATATTCCTTATAGTGTTATTAACAAGTAACGTTTTCTGACTGGTGCTACGGCATGACATAAAATCATAATCAAATGAAGGATGATTTGCATTCCAAATGCTTCCGAAGCTGCAGCCAAAGTATGCTTCCGTAGCTGCATGTTGGATGTATTGTCAACTCATACTCTGTTGTTTAAATTTTACATGTTTATATATTGTCACAGGATAAGGAAAAAGAACGGACAAATTGTTTCGCATGGTTTGATTTTTGTTTTTTCTCAATGTTTTCCGATGAGTCGGGTTTTAAGGTGTTTTTGGTGGAGTGGTTTTTTTATATTCAAGGGATTAGAGAGGGGCGAGAAGTACGACTGTGTTTTTTTATAGTAGTTAAGATGCCTGTCGCCCTAGTGAATTACTGAACAAATAAGTAACAACGAAGTGTAGAAACTTGCCAGCTCTACCAAATTATTGCGATAGTTACAACTGCAAGACTAAGCCCTAGTTTTGTACCATTTGGTCTGTTTATTCTTTAGAAAATTTCGTAATCTTCTCTTCACATAAAAATACTCCAGATGAAAGAGACATGCAAATGCAGTAGTATAGACTAAAAGTATGCAAATGATTTTCTTTTGTAGTAGTTAGAGACCACATAAGAACACACCATGATCATTGACCTTTGTACGACAAGTCACACTCATTATTAAAGTCAATTTTGAAACCAAATGACAATTTGATGTTCTGAAGGTTCAGAGCATAGTCATATGGTTGGATGGACCACTATGCTTAATTTGGTACTACATTACTGGATGGATATCAAATGCTGAAAAAAATCATGGTTTATTTATGGTCTTTATCTGTTATTCGTGTGTTAAAGGTATTATTCACGTCGAATCAGTTTTTTTGTTTGTCGATAGAGGTTCAAATGTGATGGCGTGAACACGTCGAGACCTCGGAGGTCTATTTTGCTAGATCTTCAGCTTTGAGGACCTTTGTCGGATTGTTAGGGTTATGAGCGTATCAATTAATTTAACCCTACGATTGATAAGAAGATAAATAGATGGATCTATTGGTCAATGGGTCGATACGAACTCTTACTATCGACTGACTGTCGATAGGGTTGAGATAGTCATCGACTACGTCCGATGTGCTCCCACTATCAACTATTTATCAATTGGGACTAAAGCATCCTTCTATCAGCTAGGAAACTAATGAAGACATAGGCAGATGGCAATAAAGAAAACAAAAGACATATCGGCTACAGTATCGATGGTGTTCTGAATAGGATGGTTAGTAAGCATATATGCGTAATCCTTCTATAAGTTGGTTGTCGATAAAGGATGTAGTGATCGTTCATTGTCTAGAAAACCGATAAAGTCATAAACAGATAATCAAGGAATATGAACCCATCGGTTATAGAGTTGATGACGCTCCAAATAGAATATGCGATGGCGCTCTGAGTAAGATAAAGGATCTATCAGCTGTAAAGTCGATGGCGTTTCGAATAAAGTATACGATGAATAGCAAAGAACGAGACTCGATCTCTCGAAAGTATGAGACCCAATTGCTACCATGATGATACCGTTAGAGCCAGCCTCGATAAATCGGACCAAACCGAGACAGTATGAGACTGAGAGTAATGGCACAGAGACGACGAAGATTAGATAGAACGCACGGATGAAAGGAATAAAAGAATCTATCGGTTAGATGAGCAGATGAGAGAAAGTCTCTAAAGATATATGTATATTGGGTGAGGCCAATATACTAGGTGTGAAGCTCAAAGAAAATAACTTAAAACGTATGTGTATTGGCTGAGTAACCGATACACTGAGCGTAATACTCGATATGTGGATAACTCATCGACGAGCTATTTCAATGAAATGCCGAGTAAAGACCTATTGGCTTATGGCTAAATTTACTGTCAGCAATTTAGTAGTTCAAACCTAACCGATAGTATGAGATTGATAATGATAAAAGGAGCTTGATAAGTTGATAGATCCCACGTGAACGTAATATGATATATTCGATCAGACTAAGAGATCAGAAATAACTGATATAGGCTTAAACAGAATAAATACATCAGGATAATGGTGGGACTTACTCCTTCGTTAGAGTTCGGACTTAACTGATACAACACCACATTAAGAGTCAGAACCCACCGATAAAAACTTAAATAAATTAGATTGGCGATGCGTCAAAAATATATTAATCTGAGAGATAATTTATA
Organism: Oryza coarctata; assembly: GCA_030770085.1. NCBI lineage: Eukaryota > Viridiplantae > Streptophyta > Magnoliopsida > Poales > Poaceae > Oryza > Oryza coarctata. The sequence goes on along the minus strand of CM061479.1, from coordinate 14,330,605 downwards.
AGATCATATGGGTATATATTTATACCCCTCGAGTTATAAGAGTCCGCCGCGATTACAAATAACCTCTGGACGTTATTTACTAAACATAAAAAAAAGTAACAAAACGAATTAAACTTATCTAAATTACGAGATATATTCTATATAAATAAAAATATCATACTATATTTTCGACATATCCTCCTCAGACTCGGTCACATCTGGATATTTTTTCATCTTTTTACTAACTATTTTAAATCCATCCGATCAGCTTCTTTCCTATATCAATCGAACTCTTTCAATAACCTGATTGATTAAATCGTAGCTTACTAAATTATAATCCTAACTATGTAGTTTACCAAATTATAATACATGATGTATCGGCGAGAACACACGTAAGATGTTGTATTCATGTTCACAATCTTCTGTACAGCCGATGGAAAAGGTGTTGCAACATTTCTTAACCTCATCATCCGTTTAGAGGAACGAAGAGCAACAATTGCGGTGGTACCTACTTCGCATGCGACAGTTCGTTTAACATAATCAGCAAATCCAACAGCCAGCCTGTTGATCTCCAACTAATACTGTGACATGTACTTGCTTGTATCTTGTGCACAACAAGCCAGAAAGATATACCAAAAATGAACACTTACTGCATCTTATCCATCCTCATTCTGATTTAATTAGAATTAATTTTGCAGTAACTGTCCTTATTTTTTAAGTCACTCTTAGAAGTCTATTAATTATTATGTTCAGCAAATCAGACTCGAGCTAAATAAATATATACTAACTCATCCAACAATTGTCCTATGGCATTTCAACACGTATGTTTCCGAGCAAAATACTACGGCCATCGGCAACTCCACCGGGATCCTTGAGTACGGTGCAATAGGACATGTGACGGTTCACATACCGGTAGAAAAAAAATCGACGATCAGTGATAAACAGGATTATTGGTATTATTGGAATTTTATTGGAAATGGATAAAACTTTTCAGACAAAATTTAGAAAAAGGCTTAATTTGTTTTGAAAATCATATAGATCTTATCTGAACCATTCGGGCATAAAAAAATAACAATATAAATGGCAGTAAAAATTTAACTGTATGATAAACACATTTTAGTACTGTGCATTCTATAAGTATAATACGTCTATAAATATTATCTATAAATAAGATAATATCATATTTTTATAGCCCACACTCAATATATTCCATTGGATACCTATGCAAATTTAAAAAACATAGAATTTTTTAGTAGATACCCAATTCATCGTCAGTCCCGATTGATAAATAGGATTATCCGTATTGCCGGTATCGTTATTGGCGATAACATGAACCCACGTGTGTCAATATTGTACCATGCAATACGCAACTTGCTCAAGGAGAAGCAAGCTAGAAGAAGATCTCCTCAATAGCATTTGGTAGCCGTACGCAATTCTAAAGCGTCAGCGTCCCAACCAGCGAACGCCCATGTGTGCCCTGCAAAAAGCCCCAGAGATCTCACCATCCGATTCCGATCCGGCAGTGCGCTCGCCGGAATCCTGCCTTTCGATCTGCGCGGCACACACGTCGGCGAGCAGAGGCGGTAGCGTAGCAGCTGGCCAAGAAATCTAGCCGGCGAGAGAGATGGAGGGAGAGAGAGAAAGAGTGTGTCACGAAGGAGACAGCAAGAATGCAGCAGAAGCAGCAGAGCTGGTGGCCAAGAGCACTGGCCTGTAAACATCCATCAGAGCACGTGATCGGACGGCATGACAACGGCGAAAAGAACGGAATCATTAACAAAATCCGAGGAGGATTGCAGAGAGAGCAAGCGACAGGGCTAGTAGTACTCCTAGTGGTGGCCATGGACAGCAACAAGCCTACATGTAATTTAACTTGCTTTTCTCTCTGTGTAAAATTATCTCTAAGCCTATCATTAGGGGGCAGGAAGGAGGAAGATGGATGATGAGTAAACTTGTCAAAAGGAATTGGTGTCATCTGCAACTTGACATATTTTTCAGAGGCCAGGATTAATTGGTTGTGTCACTGTCAGGTTTGGTGAGGCTCAAGGACAAGGCCCTGGTGAAAGAAAGCTTGTGCTTAGATAAGGTGGGTTGGTTGGGTAATCCTAATCAGAGCTTTAATTTGTTTATGGACTCACTGATGGGAACTCCGCTTAAGCATTTTTGAGATTGCCACCAAATAAAGCATAACAAAATGTGATACTTCCAAAGTCCTAAAATATTATTTTAGACGTATAAGGTTTTTACGTGGTCTTGCATAAATTTTTGATGATTAATTTCTTTTGTAATATATTTTAACAACTATAAAATTGACATCATATAAAATTAATTTTAAATACAAATCTAACGATGTTATACGCATGGCACTAAACATGTGTACTGCTATATATGTATTGCTAGTTTAATTGTTAGTCCGAGTTTGTAAATATTTATTTTTCTAAAATCCTGAGCACCTTATATTTTGGACAGAAGTAGTAATGGGCAAGGTACTAGTACCAATGGCTGATGCTAGTCCTAAGTATTTATGCTGGTTTGTTATACAAAGCACCGTGAAGGCTGTACTTGTACATCATCAAAGCTAAAGGAGGCAAGATAGGTACATACTCAGCATGTATGATGAGTGACTGTCATGACAGGATGTCATTCTGGACAGAGCAAGAGGCGGATCGCTGTCATGGTGTGCTTAATGCTTCAGTTGCTGTCATGGAGTGGTAATGCTTCAGTTCTTTTTAAGGGGAGGTGACCAAACTGACAGTGCCGTTTCATAGTCTTCCAAAGGCTCTGGTGATTGGCAGTTTGCGTTGAATGACACTGGTACGCAGCACTGATGTAATGCATACTCAGGATGATGAAATTAAACCATGGTAGTGTCAAGGAGGATGTATTTGTAATTTTGTATTGTGTAGCTAAAGAGGATTTCGTAAGTATGACAGTGTCACATTTTGAGGCTTCAATAGGAAAAGAAATCTAATCAGAAAGAAAAGAAAAGGATGGAGTTGATTCAAAGAAAAGTAGAATACCTGAATTTATTAGCTAGTTACCCACTGGGTTTGTAATCGATCCTACAATTTCATGAAGTATAACAAGTCCAAACTGGCAGTGTAATCAAACTTCAGCCTTTTTTTAAAAAAAAATACAGGATTTGTTATGCAAATAGGGAAAAGCAAGAAGGTTAAGGAGCTCAGAAATATCTCAAATTACACGTCTATTTTTGCCAGGAAATTTCACATGACTAATTGCACTAGTCAATTTAATTTGCATCAAACAGAAGAACATCACTCAAGACATCTAGTTCAACGTTTTTACTGAACCCCTACAAAACCCAAAAGTTACCCAAGCGAAGCAGTTGCACTCAAGTCCTCACCATCAAGAACACGTCCTAGCATATTCCTTCGATGCAAAGTTCCAGTAATTCAATTTGCTGGAGAATAGTTTAGTGAGGTGTTAGCAACTGGCTTCAAAAACAATTTGCTAGAGAGAATGAAAGAATGAACCCAATTGGCATGAAATATTCATCCATTCTGTACTGCTATGTCGCACCATATAAAACAAGACTACAAGATGAGTACAAATGTGGCACGATTAGACATAACTTGCACGATGGGGTCAAAAGCATATATGATTAGATTTAGACACTTATTGTAATGTAGGATTCAAGGTTGATTTTGGGCCAGATCAATCCTAAACAAAAGCAGCTTTAGTTCTTCTTCTGCCAACTTGCCATTGAACCTGCTCGATGATGTTTTTCCTTCCAATGTTGATATATTGCATTTCAATTTAAAATGCGAGAAAATGATATGAAGATTATGAGTAATCTACATATACAATTTTGTACAGGGTTCAAAACTCATCTCCTTTTTGCCACCTAAGACATGAAGAAAAAAAAAGTACAGAAGTAGGTCCATTGGGATCAAGGTCTTACAAAATGCTTCTGCAGATCATGTTATATTTTCAAGCAATCAGCTAATCGATGAGGTTACCAGCCGTCTAAGCAGGATGGAAATCCGTTGCTGGTTAATCGTCAGTCTCTTTGATCCATTCACACAGCAAGGGATTCACTTCGTCAGGAACTTCATCATGTGGAGCATGACCTGATGTATATCACCATGAGAAAAAAAAAAAAGCATCAGTACCAGTGTAATGTAACCCCTAACCCCTGAAGACATGTTAATGAATGAGAACTTGCGCACAGGAGAGAGAGAGAGAGTGAGATTCACCTGCATCTAGCTCTCTAATATGGACCTTGCTGCAATGCTCTCTAAGCATGGAAATAAATGACTTGGATTTTGTAAGCGGATCTTTCATTCCCTTGTTACCAAAAAGAGCACATAAAGGTGGTATTAGCCTCCCACATGTCACAGTAACTAAATTAGGTACCAGTATGAATAGATGTCCCCTTTTTTTATGATATCAGAAAATACCTGAATAATTAATATTTTTCCACCAAAAGAATCAAATAAAAAATTGAGAGGAATAGAAAGATTGAAACTGAATATGCTCTCAATAACGGTTGCTGCACCAGGATCATATGACTGAATTTGTTTGTCAAGGAAAAGGAAAAGTAGGCTATACTTCATAAATTGACAGTTAAGTTCATGTTAAATATACTTTGTGATCTAAGGATACAGCTCTTATTATCTCGTCCACAAGTGGCTTGTCAACCCGTTCAGATCTCTGCATAAGAAAAATTCGGTATTGCTTAGTAACTATGTAGTATTTTAATATTTGAGGAAGTAAAAACATCATACACGTACTGTAGGATAGTATTCCTTAAGAATGCGTCCTGCTCTTGACCTCAAGAAGAGCAAAAGGAGGCGTGCCTGCAACCTGGAAAGCCATGAAGATCGTCCTTCCTGTTTATATTTTTCATTCAATAGCATTGAGTTAATTTGCAGCAGAAGTAACATAGCTCCAGTGCGAAAAAAATTCAATCGCAAAGTATGAATTCAGATTATCATTCCACAAACATTGGTTGATATAAGCACAAAAGATATGTATCTGAAACATGAAATTGTCAGTCTTATCTATACTCCTCTTCAGAGTTTTAAATGCTTTAATAATTCCAACAAACTAGAATTAACATGCACATTGCATTTGAAATTATACAGCAGTTTTCACAAGAGAGCAGCTTACCCTAGGTTAGCCAAAAAAGAATGGCTGAGTTTTATTTTTTAGTGTATTGTCAATCATACAGTAAATCAAAAGAAGAAACACGAAAATGTATGAGAAAGAACCTGCATGAATACAATGCCTCAGACAATTAATATGATACAATATTTCCACTCAGTTTTTTTATAATAAACATATGGTACCCAGTGCCACTTTCACTAATGTGATATCAGTAAGTATTTGACCTATGAATATCATACATCAGATAAGATGTAATAAGCATAAATAATTCAAATGTAGAATGGTTTTTTGTGAATGCTGGTCGCCTTACTTCACTTAATGGAATGAAAGAGTAACTTGGCACAACTGAACCAGCTGTATTCAAAAGAATCAGAGACCTTGCCAGAGAAGGCCATAAGCCAGCAGTAATAGCACAGATATAACCTGACAATATTATGACAGGAGATGAATTAATTGAGGTTGTTTTGGATAAAGATTGTATTGCCCATCATCCCCAGAAATATTGAAAGATTGATAAATAAAAATATACCTCCAATTGAGTTGCCAACAAGATGAACAGGCTTCCTCACAACATCAATAATGAAGTCTCTCAGTAATTCTGACCACAGAAGTTCTGAATAGTTGATATTTGGTTTCTCTGATTTCCCAAAGCCAAGAAGGGTAATTGCCCAAACTCGGCATCCCTGATCAGCAATGCCACCTATATTATCACGATAATGATGTAGGGAAGCTCCAAAGCCATGTACAAGAAGAACTGAAGGACCCTCATGACCAACAGAGGTATACTGCCAATGAAGTTACAAAATGATTAAATGGGGAACTTAGTTGCATAGGCAATACAGGAAGCAGAACACAAGTACATTGAATACATGATACATTACCATAAAACTAAAAAAATCAAAATAAAATAATACAACGTCATCAGAAACAGGGATCCATACCAGCATGTTGTGTGTTGTGTATATTGATACTCCCTCCATTTTTAATTATATGATGTTGGTTAGTTCAAAATTGAACTAACCAATGTTATATAAATAAAAATGGATTTTGAACTAACCAACGTCATAAAAATAAAAATGGAGGGAGTATTTCACAACACTCATGCAACAGACCAACAACAAAAACTGTGTGTTAAATATATAGAAGGCACAATGCTAATACCAATATACAGTTGATACAAAGCAGAACTTTGTCAAGGCCTGGCAATCAAATAAAATAAAAAACATGGGAACTGGCACATAAGATTGTCTAAATTTCTACAGTAAAATTATGTGCTTGAACGAAGAGCTGCTGCTCTGCTGGATGAAACTTCTTTTAAGAGTAAAAATTAACATGGTTCAGCTGAAATCCTGGCAGTTTCTGAGATGCTGATGTGGGATACAAAAAAGGTCTTATGCTTACATATCTAGGGGTCCATATCAGGAACCAGAAGGTGGAAGGATGTAAGTGCAAAGATGAATAGTTCAGAGGATAATACATCGGCCCCTTTTAGTGGTTGACCAGGCCATCATGATTCATTCTAACAACTAATATCGCTGGTTGTAATTATATCATATTTTAAGACTAGTTGCCATTTGATATGGCTCCTGTTACATAGATAAGTTATGGTTTCTGATGCAATAGGCGTAGAGTGCATCCTCCTATGTACAATAGAGTGTGGATCTTGAAGTTAAACTAATACCTGTATAAGATGATCCTTCCATCTCCAGATTCTGACAGGGTAATTTCCCTCAATGCATACTTGGGATTTCAAGGCCAAGAGCCAATACCACTTTCATGTTATGAAAGATATTGTTAGAGGAAAATAAAATCATCCAAAAGAGGAGGAAAAGGTATTGTACTGAAAACAGGACAGGGGTGCTACCAAACAAAAGTACCTCCATTGAACAGATAGAATCTGCTGCTGCGGTCACTGTAGATGTTGAGTATCCAGATGGTGATATAAATCCAGCATTGCGGTCTCTCTCATACTGAATAGCTTCATGGTAAACTCTCCTCTTGGATATAACTCCAAGCTGAAGTGCAGGGCCAAACAAAGTGCAAAACGAGGCACCATCTCTGGTTTCAGTTAACCGCATTTTATCGTGCAACCTGCATAGGATATTAAACAAAACCTGTCATCAGAAATCACTGATGAGTGATATGACCTCATAGACAGCATTTGACTGGGAGCTAGTAGGCAACATTTTCAAATACAAAGTTACAAACAGATTAAAATAATGTTGAATCTGATTAAATAAATAAAGGTGACACCACATACTCTTGCCAATTAGCCTTTCCCGTTCCTTCTAGGTATTTCAGGTATGCAGCTAAAGCATCCAAAGTGATTTCTGTTCCACCTCTCACTTCTATTGAGCTTTCTGATGCAAACATTGAATTTTGAATTTTCCTCCCTGGTGTACCATAATATGCTGTGATATCCTCTCCTCCATTGCTGTCACTTGATGCAGCACCACTTTTAACCTTTTTCTGGCTGAGAGTCCTTTTAAGAATAGATCTGGCTGATGTGCTCTTCAGAGGAACCCAATTATCCTCTGACGTTCTATTCTCTTTAAGAAACTCTTTTAGCTCTTCCAGTGTGGGGAGAGAACCTGAACAGGAAATTGTTATCGTATCAGAAAATGCACACCACAAGTGTTCAAGCATATATTTATTAACCCAAAAAAAAGAACTGAAATGCACCTGTCTCTATCTCTACATTCAGAGCAGGTAAAGATGGAGCGGCAAGAGGTGTGGTCATTGGTAATTTTTCCTTCAAAAATTGGTTGTGCGATGTCGACAATTCCCTCGGATTCTGATGGAATGATTGCTTTAGCGTGCCAAACATAATCAAGTTGCTAGAGGATAAGAGAGGATGATAACCTGAGATACCAAATTACCTTGTACTCATACAATGAGGCACTCCAAACTACTATCTCAGGAGGGGTTCCCCATGTGAATGACGCATTAGACAGAAATGATTCAACACTGGCCAGAACATTGCGCACTCTGTACTCAACTTCCTCTTCTGTAAAAATGAGGCCTGCTTGTACCTGTTGTGCTCCAACAATTTGTGCAAATCAAGAGATATGGATATGTTAGATAGCTAGTAGTGAAGGTTTGCATAAACTCTTAAGCTCAATACTCAACATAAACCTTGCATAGCGACCTCATTTACAAGCTTGAGAACAACATCTTCAGCATGTCCCAAGCCTATGAGAAGATCAGACTCTTGAGACTTCAAAACCATCTTGAGATCTTCCAAGGCAAAAAGCAGCAGTTCCAGCTTTGTGTCTGAGTAGCCTGCAAAGGATACAAAGGCTAGTGTTAATGCCAATGTCAATGTGATTGCTTGGCATTCTTCCACTGCATAATTTCACATGTCGTCACATGGAAATGTCAACATCAGATTCCAACACCTATTTCCAAATACCGCTTGTCTTCGCAGCAAAACTTGATAACACCCACCCTGGATCTCATTGCTTCAAAATAAACCTTCACGATCCGACACACACCAGATAGTAAAGGTGTAGGTGTGCAAATAGGGACAGGGCTACATTGTCCTGACAAACTGGGACTGAAAAGCAGTAGTTCTCTCCATTTAATAGTGTCTAATTCAAGGTAAACGATGTTTCACTTTCGTGCTAGTGAATTTCTGAATTAGCAGAAAATATCATCCCACATCACAACCAATCCACACTTTACCATTTGATTCAACTACCAAAACCTTCTACTTCGGTTTACTCGAAATTTCGACAAAACGACCAATCCTGACATCAAAGTCATTAGATTTTGCAACCAAAACAAAGATCGAACCCCTCAGCAACGCCAGGTTTGGGACACGCGAGAGACAGTGCAGAGTCAGCGCCAACGTGCATTCGTCCGATCAAACCACTGCGCGATCCGTAAGACATTGTATCGAACACATTGCGCACGCTTTCCACAGCCCCGGCAGCGGCATTGCAAAACCGGCGAGACATTGCTGCATATGGAGCCAGGAAGCATCACAACGTACCAGCGAGGATGCGGCGGTCGAAGACGTAGAGCGGCACGACGGCTCGGCGCGGCTCGGCGGCCGCCGCGGCGAGGCCCGGGTGGTCGTCCACGCGGAGGTCATGCTTGAACCACACGACCGCCGCGTGGCCCCCGTCGCGCGGCCGCGTGGCCCTCACTGCACCGGATGCAACGACGAGGCCCCATCTCCTGCTTCTGCGGCGGCGAAGGTCGTTGCGCGGGGCGGAGAGACCGAGGTGGTGGTGGCCGAGGCACAGCGCGAGGAGAGCCATGGGAGGGCGGCAGCCATAGGTGGGCACGAGGTGGGCGGGGATAAGAAGCGCGGGGCTAGGGCGCCACCATGGCGAAAGTTGTGGCGGAGGGCAGCTGCTCGGAGATCTCCGTGGTGGCCGCGTGCAGGTTTCTGTGGCGGCGGTGCTCCCGCGCCGTGGCCGGTGGGGCTCCCCCGCAACCGCAACGCAAGTACGCAACAGAGCGCAGGAGGAAACGCGCTGCAGAACTGCGGTTTACTGGGGACGCTAACGAAATCCGCGAGAAGTCTGCCTGATTTTTTAAAAAGTAAATTTTACAAAACCCTATATATTTATATTTGGTTAGTTACACAAAAGTATAGGGGTCTTAAGGCTGTTATAAAATAACCACATGTATTATAGTTCTATAATTTCACAAACCACACCATTAACCATTTCTTTCTTTATCTATTATAAATATGAATTTATGTATTGGCTTAATCCATCAACTAAGTGTTGTAGCCATCGAATTTCATTATTTTTTATTTTGCTCTAATATTAAGTTTAGTTAGTTAACATTATGGTTTTATAAAACCTTAGACCTATAATAATATAATAGACAAGGTTACATGCTATACACCAAAACTAATGTGATTTTGTATTACTGAAATCATAATTGTTATTGAGGTTATATGAAATTTACTTTTTTCCTGATTTTTGCGGGAATTTAACATTTCCGGTCGAAATTTGTATTGAAAATCTTGTGAACCAGACAGTGCCGAATTGATTAGGCGCAAACGACTCAGGAAAATAAGTCATAATCGCATGTCAATAGACACCATATGGCATGCACAAATGTGAGATGTTACACGTTGCATTTTCGGTACGTATACACAATCATACATTTATTCATCTAAAAAAATCTCAAGAATCCATCATTTTTTTCATCTCCTAGAAGAAGTAGCTTGGTGTAAGATAGCTTCATGAAGAATATAGCATGTCCAATGTTATCCCTGGTAACCTTTTGAATTTTTGAAAGCTTCTACAACCAGTCAAAATAGAATTGCAAAAACGTCTCTATTTCATCATTACTTTTTTCGAACGAACCTATTTCAGCATTACTACTATTACAAAACTTTCTCTGAACTCTGAAGCGGTACCGCGCGCACCGGCGAGGGCAACGAAGTCAGCGTGTGCACAAAACTGCAGCATACGGGAGAGTGGACCACCCCAGATCACACCAGCTTGGCCAAGTTTTATCAGCCTATCAGGCATCAAATATTCAGGCAATCATTGTCTGAAACGATATGCATGGTGTATGCTTGTCGTGAGACGATCAAATGCGCCTTGACAGCAGCTGTTGCAATTCAGCCAACATCTTGTGGAATTTGCATATTTGCCGTGAGATATCCTCCATACTGATCCTTCACTCAGCTGAGCCAGCTCATGTTGCCAAAACATTCTAGTTTCCACAAAGTACAGAGGACTGATGTCTAATAAAATACAGATATCATGAACCAAGGTGCACCAAAAGCTTCGTCCGATTATAAGATCTGACTATGCAGTATCTGGATGCTGATGTTGTAGCTGCAGAAAAGCACAAATGAAGTGGCATAAGAAAAGGTAAATGATCAACAGGATTCAGATTAAATGTATTTGCAAAATACTACTAGAACTGATTATTATAGTCCCTAACGAACAAGCACCAGAAATTCAGAATCAACCTTCAAATAGTACTAAAATTGTGCTAGAACTCAATAGCGCTATATAGCCATTAGGTCTTGGCTATCTATGATTTAGTATAAGGGATGGCGTAGTTTTCTTTTGACATGATTGCATACCTTATTTGAAGACCAATAATATCCCCAAACCTGGAAGACAAACAGACAACAGTCACTCTAAAATTAGCTGCATATGATAGGGAAAAATGGCTATGCTCTCCACATTTTGCACGTTGCTACTGTTTCCTTGCAAAATTGATTATTATAACACACCAAAAAATAGGTGTTCCTTGCATCCATGCCACATGATATCATCTACAGGTACTCCTTGCGTTCGTGTTTCAGTAGTGCTTTCCTCTTTTCATCATTTGCATCAAAACCACCTCAACATTGTCCTCATCATCACAGACACTCCTAATCACTGAACTCCAGGTCTCAGCATGCGGAACCATCCCAAGATCAAGCATTCGAATCGTCATCTGTGCAGCCTCATTTACCTTCCCAACAGCACAACACCCCTTAATCACTAAATGGAACACAGGGAAATGTGGTACAAACCCTTTGCCCACCATATCATCAAGGTATGCCTCTGCCTTGTCATATGATCCACTCACACACAGTCCATTCACCACCGTAGTATATGTCACCGCATTCGTTGTGCACCCACTCTCCATCATATCTCCGATCACCTTGCAGGCATCCAAAGGCCGGCCCTCACGGCACATGCCGACGAAGACCGTGTTGTAATGTGCAATGTCAGGCGAGACCCCACGGCCTCGCACGAGTCACAGCAAGCGGTAAGCCTCTCGGAGCTGCTTCTTGCTGCAGAGGGCGTTCAGCACATTGGAGTATGCCAGCGGATCGGCATGGATGCCCCTGTGGAGCATTTCTTCGAGCAGGGTGGACGCGGTGCGGACCTGACCCCGGCGGCGCAGGAGCGCGAGCGCGTGGGGGAGGTGTTCCCGGCGGCGGGAGAGGCGGAGCACGAGCGCGTGGAGCGTCGACGAGTGGGGCGCGGTGATCGGGGAGGTGACGTTGACGAGCTCGAGCGCGAGGAGCGGGTCCGTCTGGGAGGTCACCAGCTTGTGCAGCCGCGCCGGCGGCGACGGGAGCATCGGCCACCGCGCTGTGATGGCGTGGGCTTCGAACTGGCTAAGTGGAGACGGGAACCGCACGAGGAGGAGGAAAGGGTGTAGGCATCGGCCCATCACCACACGGTCTGAGCCGAGCAGTGGAGCCGAATCGTTAGGCTATTTCCCGTATTGGGCCGTTCGTTTTTGTAATTTATGGGCTCCTTTTTGGAGTAACTCATGGGCATCTTGGGCTATGGCCTATATTGTCTCCAACTCGAGGTTGGCACTTAATTATCGCGTATCATAATTCGAACCAAGTACTCCAAAATTGTTTTTTTAATACATTGAATTGAACATCTTTTTTTTTGGAGGTGTGTGTGTGTTTTCTTTTGAGATAGCGTACAGTAAAAGTGTAACATATTCATGAATGGTAATAGCAATGTAAAAATCAGCTAGAGCGACACGTACCGTACTGATGATTGATCATCAAACCATTTTCGATCCATAACCACACGTATAGCACCGTTTCCGTATATCATGTGGGCAGTGGCCAGATGGAGGCATCAGGTAGGACGGCGTTGTGCCGGATATCTGGGAAGCTGTCCTCACCTTGCACAATCGCTTGCAAACGGAGAGGATATTTTGCAAAAATCTAGGAATTGCCTACGGCAGCCACACACATCGACTTGGCAAAGATATTTTTGCCTCCTCGGTGCATGCGCGGAGCTAGCAACCACCAGCTCTCTCCAAAAACACAGCAAAACAGTCTTCCTCCCCACGTTTCGATGCCTCACCGTTGTTAAAATTTAAATTTTAAAAAATTATTATAGTAATTGTCCCATTAATAGAACCATAATCCACTCCTGCTTCACTTGTACTCACGACCTCACCACGCTCATCCACTTGTACTACTGTACTATCTCGCCGAACCGGTCGGCCAGTACTGCGCGTAGCTAGCTTGGCTATGCTAGCTAAGCACCTTTGTAACTTGATCTCGCCCTCTCGTCGGCAGTCTCATCGCCGAATGCCCGATCCTCGCAGTAAACAAAATTGTTTTTAGCCCCAAGGACGTACTAAAGATCATATCATATTTTCCTATATTAACATGAATGTTGGATATATTTTGCAAAAAAAAAGAAACTTCCCACTTTGTTGATAAAACGAAATCTCATTGACTGCTCTATAACGATATTGACTACAACGAATCATCTTTAGTACATCTATAATTTAAAGACGAACACACAAATACTAAAAATAAATAAATACATCTGAAACATATAAAACGCGGCATGGCACAGAAAGAAGCTAGCCGGCCATACCACACTTGCAACCAACCAAACACGCCCATACGATCGATCAAGGCGTGATGGATGTGGACGTCCGCTGCGAGCCTGGCCATCACACGTACTACATGAGCACGCCCTGGAGATCGACCAGAAAAAGATCGGGGTGTTTTATGTGCAGTAGTATAATCGAGATCAAAGCAAAAATATATCTGCTTGGCGAGCGAAGATATTTCCGGCGATTGGATGGCCGGCCGGTCCATGAGGCACTACCGCCTATCGGCCACTAGTCGATTGTGCGGCCGTCGTCGAGCGTCGCACCCATGCTTGCCCCATTGGTCCAGCCTCGTCCACAACTCACTCACACACGCAGAGTAGACACCCAACCAGCGACGAAAAGCAGAGGCACAGACACACAGTCCCAACATATCTCAGCATCCAACTGTCGATCATGAAATCTGCCTTGTGGCCAACAACATCAGCAAGGTCGTCGAATTCGTCGACAGGTTTATGCCGAGCAATGCCGCGCCACGTGAACTCATCTCCCCCACCTGTCCACTCACTACTCTAATGTAGCTAGTGCCCCATGAATATTGCGACATTGTTGCATGCAACTTCAATTTGAGAATACGACTTTTTTATCGGTTTAAAAGTCAAGATTAAAGAAATAAAACTGTAAAATATGTCAAACAAATTTTAAACTAAATCTAAAAATTCAAATTTTGCCGGTGACTTATAAGCCAACAAGCAAAAATGATGGTGCCAACAGCACTGTGCATTCAACAGCAGATGTTGTTAGTCCGTTAAGATATTTAGAGAGATAGCGTGCCATTTCATCCGTTAGAGTTGCTCCTGTGATAATAAGATCGATCCAGTCCTACCTTGGAGGCTTCCAAAGGGAGGGCGCCTAGTAATGCCAAGTGGGTTGTTCGGTCATGAGGCTGACCCCACCGGTGACGTCCACCTCACATACAGCCGTCTGCCTTCTTCTCCTTTATCGAGCGGGAGTTTTTATATTTTTTTATTAAAATATATGTTGATAAAGAGAATATATTAAAAATATAGAGAGCAAAATGGCGACGAGTACATGTGATGGTAAAGGAGTGAATCGATTGACGTCAACGGACAAATACATTAATAAAGGATAAGTGAAGACTTTGTATCGATATTAATTATTTGAAAAAGTGCAAGATAGAATGATAAAGATTAAGACGATGTGAGGTATTAATCAAATCAAAGATATAATTGATTTGAGAATAATATGTTTAATAAGTGGTAGTTTAATAGTCTCAATGGTAAAATAGAGTTGATGTTAGCAAGCAAGAAGATGGCGTGAATGTGTTCCTAAAAGTATAGTTTTTATATTTCCTTTTAAATATAGAAATGTTATACTATGGATGCCACGTTTATTTGTCTGTTTATGTTTTTGTTTATATTTTGGTGCTCAAAAGTGAACTTTCTAAGTGATTTGTTAAGATAAATAGAAGCATTAACCTATTCATTGAGAGGTTTTAAAGTTTGTTTTTGGTTAGATTGGATAGCCCTCTCAATAAGCTTTCAATAGAGTTTAACATTATCAAAAACACACTCCAGAGCAAAGAGTTATGATTATTTTTGTAGGTACTATCAGAAAGTAGCGAATACTCTAGATATTTTAGCCAAATACTTCGAACCAAATAGAGAAAATTGATTGTTTGGAGTCTCTGGTGGTTTTGAACGGAGACTCCAGACTTTGAATCTATGAGTAACAACTAGTTTTGGGAGGCTCGGGTATTTAAACTACTTCATCCTCTCCATCATTTGTTGTTGCTTTTGAGGATGAGTTTTGGCAAGAGTAAACCAATCCAAAGCTAAAATAGTACCTCCTAAATCCCCTATCTTGGTGATAACTCTTTGTAAGAGTGATTTGAGAAGAGAAAGAGTTGAGTGCAAAGTTTGAGAGGTTGAGAGTAAGTGAGGTTCACTCCATTCTTTGAGCACTTAATTTTATAGCAAGCAAACTTTCGATTGTGTTTATTACTCTTGGAGATCAAGATATCCTAGATGGCTAGGATTCGTCGGTGAGTTCCTAGAATTATAGTGAGTCATTAAAAGTTTGTGAAGGTTTATCCTCATCTCCATAAAAGGAAGAGTTAATTGAGTGAGAATTAAACTTGTGCTTAGAGATTGCTTGGTAGAGCAAACTTCATCGGAGATAGTAGTTCATTGTTTAAGTGTGTGGACCTCGGTGATCACTTAGGATAGGAGTTTTGCCTCGGTGGTTACTTGGAGACCAAAGCTAGATTCTTGGTGCTGGTTTGGTGAGGCTTGGGATCAAGAGATACTCGACTTCTTGGAGTATCTCAACAAATACGTATGGTCATTGGGATCCGAACTTCAAAAAATAAATATTTTGTCTTCGTCTCTCACTTGTATAATTTACTTTCTTTCATCATTTACCATTGATTTGGATAACCTCTTTCCTCCGCTACCTTCAAGAATGTCTTTTTCAAATATCCTTTTAGATGCAGTGAAAGAAGACCAGAATATCTAAACTTACTATCTGGAGATTTAAACCGAGGCACTCTATCTGACAAAGTGGCATGTCTGAATACTTTTAGCTATTTTGACCAGACACTCCGGAGGACTTCGTCCGGATACTCCAACCTTTTGGTCCAAATACTTTGGAGAAACTTCGTCTAGATAATAAGGCCATTTTCATCAGATACTCTAGAGAAATTTCGTCCAGATACTCTAGCCATTTCAAACAGATACTCTAGAGGAACTTCGTCTAGATACTCCGGTCCTTTGGTCCGAATACTCTGGAGAACAATTTTATTTTGCTACGAGTATTTTTCAGGTATACATATTCACTCCTCCTTTATACTACATCGAGGTTCTTTTAAATTTGCAGACGGCCCCCTTGTCGCCCTAGATAAGGGTGGTTTTTTGCACGATAGAGGGCTGCCTACAAAATACAGCGTGAGGCATGAGAGAGAGGAGGTGGGCTTGCAAATTTTGCAGTCATATCCCTTACAACCCTCTAGTTGAGCTTTTTTTTTCCTTTCTAGCAATATGCCTGAAAAATTGCCAAACCCACCCTGTGGGAGGAGAGAGGACCTAATAATTTTGTAGCGGCCCCCTTGATGCCCTCTGTTAGATTGTTTTTTTGTTAGCTGCCTATAAGGTCCCTCCCATACACCAAAAAGTATGTTTTATTTAAAAATAGAAAAAAGAGAAGAGATGATTGAGGAGAGATGAAGGAATGTGGCGAAGAATTACTGACTTGTTGATTTTTACGGATGTAAAAGATTATACACTTTTAAATATTTATTCTTAGTGATGAAATAAAATAGCATGGGTAGTATTGTTGTAGATTCTTAAATAGTTTCGTTGCTATATCTATGATAGTTTCATTATTATATCCGTATATAGTTTTATTTGTAATGTTTGAAGACATAGCAGTATTGAAATATCGAATGCACAATACTAGATGTGACGACTAATTTCTTACTTAGTTTAACTATATTTTTCTATAAACAGATATGTCAAATAAAGTGGTATTTCGGTTATATTATGGTCGATGAAGTGTTATATATGGTCATATGGTATAGATCTATTAGAGCTTGGCTTAAATCTTAAGGGTATTAAAAAGTCAATTGAGAGAAGTTTTTTAATAGTGAACAACTGGTTAATACAAGGCTTCCAAATCAACCCCTAGGTCAACACATTAACCATATATATTGTTGTGAGTCGGATAGCCGATGATTTTTTTTCTAGAAATTGATGTCACTGAATTCCACTACCACTTGAACATTATACGTGAAGAATGCATTGGAATAAGGTTGACCGTCTAGCATTCTTGTTATAAGAAAGATAGCACTGTTTTAATGGCCATGCAAGACAAAAAAAATCCAAGTATGATAGAATGTGATGTTAAAACAGTGTAGAGAAATGAATTAGAGTACTAAGAAGGAGGAGGAGGAGGATGAGGACAAGAAGATAGAGAGCTAAGAGCAATGGTAGACAGGGGAGAGATAAATGACACCGTAGTTGAGTTAATGGATAAGAAAGATTCTAATAATGAGCATACATAGTATGATGAATCGTTGGATGAGAAGAATGTTAATGTAAATCTGTCACAATGGTCTAATGAGGACTTCTTTAGACTTACTATCTCTAAAAGGTATCACGTGCTATGGGATCCTTTGCTTAGCTAATTTTATATTGGTGTGATCATCCGTTCTGCATATGTGATGATCAATGCCAGCTTATGATATCTCAGGACTCTAACACTCATAGGAGGAGATTCTTTCAATAGACAATATATTCTCATAAGGTATGCATTGTATGCACTTGTTTTTTTAATTGTTCCTTATCACAATATTTTATTCGAATTAATACTTTCTTTACTAATCTATGAAAGGATGTGTAGCTTCATTCAGTGGATTGATACAGAAAGTTCAATATTTGACCATAACCATAGGTTCTCTGAGGATCGTTGATTTTCACCCTCAAAATCTAACGAACAGTACATGAGAAGTACTAACGATGTCGACGAGCCGAATGGTTAGATTGGAGGTTACAATCTCTTATACTACCTTCATGGCAGGAGTATCCTAAGTGCGCTTACGGTGATCGTTGTCAAGTGGTGAGATCAATAAGTGTCTATGCTTTTGATAGAAGATACTTTATTTATCCAAATATTTTTGAAGACGATTTCATTATAACTTCATTATATATCTCTCTAATTTTTTTAATTTATTATCACCGTGACTATAATAGTTAGATATACACTTTTTTCCACAGTAACCGTTAGAAAAGTGCAAATTTAAACAATTGATATACATAAAGAAATTACAATACAACTATTCAGGGATTATACAGCATAAAATATACATACTAAAGTGCAATACGAGCAAATATTCAGTTCTTATAGTAGCAAGTGACTATAAGTAGACGATAGATATGATATCTATAATTTTTAAATAGTCATCTGTAGTATGATATTTATTGTATTATTTATATTACTTCTATATTTTATCCATAACGTGTAAATCTCTTAGTAACCGTATAATATTTTTTTACTTTTATATAAATAATGTCTAATCTATTAATCATTCGGCACTCTATATAATGATTTTTTATATTAACACCGATTTTCTTATATAATTTAAGCATCTCAAATATCTTTTCTATATACTTTTAAATTTTCTTTATAATTATATTTTTAAATAAAAATATATTTATTTAAAATTTTTTTCTTTTCAATATTTATACGGTGAGGAAAAACACCCTGTTAGAAAACGCTAAGAGGATTGACTGCAAAATCGGCCCTCTAGAAGAAAAACAAATCTAACCAAAAAGGTGTAAGGTAACTAACGGCAAAAACAATGGCTCTCTTCTCGCTCATTAGTCCTACGCTGTATTTTACAGGTACTTCTGCTGAAAAAAAAACCTCGGCTAAGAACTGGCTATAAATTTTCTAACCGACGTCTCTCATTTAACGTATATTAATGTATATTATACATTTGTCGTTTCTCGTTTTTTAAAATCTCTCCAAAAGCATTGAGAGAGGATAGTTCCGTATATTTTTGAAAAAAATATATATTTATAAATATTGTAATAAAAATATATAAATAAAAATTCTGCCGAGCGGCAACTAGGCATCATTGCGTCTAGATCACTAGGGCACGAATACGCCCAACAAAACGGCCCGTGGATCGAGTAAGAAATATCTAGCAGCCAGAGGCCGGTGTGTGACTGTGCTTGTGTGGTGATTATTGTAGCTTAATAGTATGTAATAAGTGGAGTACAGCTGCGGCATTATTCTTTGTGTGTGGATCGGATCGGAGCTCGTGGCTGAGGGACGTGCTAAGCAGAATTTTGCATATTCTTCGAGCGAGTATTGTTCGGCTTGTCCGAAAAGTTGTTTTCACTAGTGCTACAGTGTACTACTAGTAGCTCTCTTCTTTTTGTGTGTAGCATGGAGGACGCAGATGGTTGAGGTAGGCCAGCACTGATCGAATCAATCTTCTCCATTCTTTTGTGCACCCCCGTCATGCTTATTCGACAAGCAAACACTTTTGCATTCGAGGTGCTAGCATTTTGACAAAATTTTTGCGTCCATCTAGCGTCGCAGAGATTGAACTTGTATATGCTCTTCGTGTTTTTTTAAGACAAAGCTTATACTGTACATTTGTGTGTTGGTGCACTTAAAAAAATGCCATATGCAGGGAATATTTTGCTTTGTGACATGCATGCTTACGCGGGAAAAACCTTCCAGAATCCTCCTGATAAATATGTCGTCTCGTCTAAACAACATCCGTCACGGCCTCCCGTTCACGGCTCCCAAATGGGGCGGGTCACAGATATTTCCAAGCCACTAAACCCATTTTCACCGACCTAACCATAGTTAATCACTTAATCCACGCTAATTATCCTCCACCACGAGGCCAAGATATTATCTTGGCCGAGACGAAACACCAACCACTAAAAAAAATAGCACCGATGGGGGCCCACCCTCTCCCTCATCCGCAGCCGCACGATTAAACAAAGCGGAGCCCATGCCGCGCATAGTCATCCACACGAGGTCGCCACGTGTCGGTCGCCGCGGCCGTAAGATCGGTCCCCTTTTGCTCCGGGCCTACCACGTGTCCCCTCCCATCCCCTCCCGCGACGGAAAAATATCGGCCTCTCCCCAGCGCGTCGCGTGCGCGGCGGAAATATCCCAACCACTGACGCTGCGCACGCCACGTCAACGTGGGGCCCATTCCGCGCGCGGGCGTATCGTTCTCGCTTGACGTGGCGGCCCCCGCCGCCCCCCCCCCCCCAAGCCACCGGTCGAGTGCTACGCAGATATTTCGTGGGCGCGGGTGAGTCTCACGTGCTGCTCCAGCGCCACCCACCTTGCTCGGTGTCTGGTGGGTGGGGCCGAGAGGTAGACTGGCCTACGTGTCGGTGAGGGAAGTTGCACTTGTAGGGGGTATATACACGGCGCTTCGGCATTGTCGTGTCCCCTACACTGGCATTTGGTTTTCGTGAACCCAACTCCATTTTCCAAGGGGCGAGCTCAAGGAGAGAGAGGAGGAGGAGAGAGGGGGGGAGGTAGTTACCCACGCGGGCGAAGCGAGCGGCTCCGGCGAGGAGGAGGGATCGGAGCGGCGGGAATGGGTGGAGGAGTGGTGGAGAGGAAGGTGGTGGACTTGGAGGACGGGGACGGGGAGGAAGGGGAGGACGCGGCGGCGGCGGGGTCGAGCAGGGAGACGCGGATGCTGCCGAAGATGCCGGTGCGGGTGCTGCTTGCCGAAGGCGACGACTCCACGCGCCACATCATCTGCGCGCTGCTCCGCAAGTGCGGCTACCGAGGTGAGCATCGCACGCACGCACGCACGCTCGCCACAGATTGCTTTGATCCGGTTAAATTTCTCGAATCGACTGCTTTTGCTGTTTTTTTGTTCGATTATTACTTCGCTGTAATTTACTATCCACTTTCGCGTTTACGAGTCGCTAATTGCACTAATAGAGTTGCCAACTTTGGGAAGCGTCGATGTTTCTAGGCTATAAAATTGTTATTGCGTGGCAGCCGATTTACTGAGTTCAACTTCAACCTGATCTGTGTAGTGCTGCCGTACTGATTATTGTCGGTACTGGAGTATGGCATGGTATGCTGTGGGATGTGATGATTTCGTGA
The DNA here is from genome assembly GCA_030770085.1 of Oryza coarctata. Classification (NCBI taxonomy): domain Eukaryota; kingdom Viridiplantae; phylum Streptophyta; class Magnoliopsida; order Poales; family Poaceae; genus Oryza; species Oryza coarctata. Next base: position 14,309,524 of record CM061479.1, on the reverse strand, counting down.
TCCGTTTTTCCAGATGATTAGTTTATCGGATATGCTAATTTTGGTCTGTAGTTGTAATTCCTTGCTCTCTGTTTCTTTTTCTTTATTTGGCCAGAGCTGCTACAATAGACGGAAGCATTGGCCAGAGTACATACGAAATTTGGTGTAGTGCTGCCTATTCGTCAAGAGTACATAAGTTGACGCATTTACCGAATATCAACTTTAACTGTAATTTTTTTTGCCAAAAAAATATAACTGTATTTTTACGATCCATTTCATGAAATTTGGCGGTATCCTTGTGTTAAATTGAAATAACTACACATGTCTACTTGTTTTTTTTCTGGAAGCAAAATGTTTAGAAATATATTTGAGCCTTCTTTTTTGGGCAGCGTTAGAAATATGCTGAAAATGCAATTTTCTCTTTTAAAACAGGAAAAAAGGCATGTCCCTTCGTTTTTTGAACTCTTGGCTTGTTCTCCTATTCTCTGGGATCTTGTTTAAACTATGTAATTGTGTTTTTCATCGGTCTTATGCACCATATTTGGTTTTGCAGTTGCCGCAGCATCTGATGGTGTGAAAGCGTGGGACATACTAAAGGAAAAATCTTTCAATATAGACCTTGTTTTAACTGAAGTTGAACTTCCCTTGATGTCTGGGTTCCTGCTTCTCTCCACGATCATGGAACATGACGCATGCAAGAATATCCCTGTCATAAGTATGTGTCCAACTTGAGTTCATGTCATGTCTTCCTCTTATCTTTTCTAATCCCATTGCTTCATTTCATGCTTCTTTTTTCTTTTGGTCTCAGTGATGTCTTCAAATGATTCCGTTAGCATGGTTTTCAAATGCATGCTAAAGGGTGCTGCAGACTTCCTTGTTAAGCCAATAAGGAAGAATGAGTTAAGGAACTTGTGGCAGCATGTTTGGAGAAAACAACTGGTAAGGCCACATATTTGCAGCGTTTTAGCATGACTAATTTGCTTTATCATTTTTATATATTAAAAGTTAGATTCTGCATTTTCACAAAACTAATCAGGAAACTTCAATTACTCTGTTTTACAGTCAAACGGTGGTCTTGATGTGCAGCATACTCAACAAGAAGATAATCTTACAGAAAGGCATGAGCAGAAGACCGGAGTGACAAAAGCTGAACACGTGACTGAAAATGCTGTGCACAAAAACATGGAATGCAGTGAACAAGAAAGTGATGCTCAAGTAAGTTTTAGAAACATGACGTTGTCTAGCTGTTCTTTCTTCTTGCTGCTTATGTTTGCCCAAAGTTAGTCTCGCATACCAAGGTCAATCATTAGCCACGTATGGGATTTGTGCTGTATCATTTTGCATTGCCCAGCTATGACCGAACTGTAACACTTCCATCACCTGATGTTTTGTCCAAAAGCAGTTTCATTACCCACACGATAAAAATGGTATTTGGCCCTTCAAATCTGCATTAATGTTGAACTAATTTATTAGTTTTTCAAGTCAGGTGGGTAATGGAACTGTGTTTTGAGTGAGATAGTATTTTCTTGTCAGCGAATTGTCACAGTTCGGTCCTCTTGGGCATTGTAAAATGGAGTACATATGCCAACAGTAAGGTAAGTTTTGGCTGCTTGCAGGATCAGAATGCGTCCACACGAACAGTTTGATAAAGCCTATTACTTGTTTTGTTGTCAATTACTGGATATGTGATGTTAGACACTTGAACTGAATCTGTAGCATGTTATTGTCTTCAACATATATACACACGAACAGTCTATGTATCCTTAGCAGTAGGAACTGTTGTTTTTTATGCTGAATTCAGATCTCTTCAATGTTGTCCATAGACTGAATCTCGGATCCCTCTTGCAGAGTTCCTGTACAAGGTCAGAACTGGAGGCTGACAGTAGGCACACCAACAATTTACTGGAATATAAACAGTCAATGGGAAGGCATTTCTCTAAGCCTGACCACAAGAACACTGAGAAAAATGGAGGGACTAAACTTCAAGGTAATACTACATCCTTCATTGTTTTCTCTCTTTTTGCCATCTCATTCTTCTACACTGAAAGTTATCATATCATAAATTATCTTTTGCATGCATTTTCTAATATTATCTGCTTCATATTTTGCAGCAATTAATGATGGTAACTTGGTTCCACGGAAGGAGGAGGATGCATCACCAAGGAGGATGACATGTTCAGATGATATTAATTGTGAGAAAGCTTCTAGAGATATGGAGCTAGTTCATAATATTGATAATCAGCAGAAGAATAACACACATATGGAGATGGATGTTGCAAGAACAAATTCCCATGGAAATGATGACGAGTGCTTCTCCATTCCAGCACACCAGTTGGAACTTTCTCTCAGAAGATCTGACTACAGTAGATTAGAGAACCAGGAGAAAAATGAACGAAGAACACTGAACCACTCAACTTCTTCTCCATTTTCCTTGTAAGTGTTTCTATCATTCCTAAGTTGTGCATAGTTGTTATGTTTGTGGTGATGTTTTTTCCCTACCATAGTCTCAACAGAAATTTTTTTCTTGTCATCAGCATCGCATCATTTATTTACCTACCATCATGAGGAGACATCTTTTACTTTTTGCTACAATATGGACAAACCAGAAATTTGGCATCAATTCTATTTTAATGCCTTCAAATAATCTAAATTACTGCATAACTTGCTCGTTTTCACAGTTTTACCAAGAGTCAACATATGAGATCTCACAGCTGCGATCATTTCTCGTTCATAGGTACAACTGCAGGACTGCATCATATTCCATTAATGCCGGTGATGCTCAGGCATGCAGCACCTCAGCAACACATACGGATCTCGAAAACAAAAATGGAAATTCCACAACTCCCTCTCAAGACAAGAGGGAAACAAATCAACCTCCCATTAGAGTTGTTCCATTTCCTGTTCCTGTTGGAGGCCTCACATTTGATCGGCAGCCATTCTGGAACGGTGCACCTATGGCATCCCTTTTCTATCCACAATCAGCTCCTCCCATTTGGAATAGCAAAACATCTACCTGGCAGGATGCAAACACACAAGCAACTTCTCTGCAGCAGAATGGCCCAAAAGATTTGGATCCTAAGCATGTTGAAAATGCAGAGGAACAAGCTGCCCGAAGTCATGAAAGTGCTAACAGAAAACATCTGCTTATTGAAATTCCTACAGATGAGCCGCGGCATGTTTCTCCTACAACTGGTGAAAGCAGGAGTAGCACTGTGCTGGACAGTGCCAGAAAAACGCTCAGTGGCAGTTTCTGCGACAGCTCTTCCAACCACATGAACGTCCCTACTGAATCATCAAATACAGTTAAGGCTGTTCCTGAAAATCCTGGAACTGAAGGTTTACGTCACATGAGCCGAGAGGCTGCACTGAACAAGTTCCGGCTTAAGAGAAAAGACAGGTGCTTTGAGAAGAAGGTGGGTCACAAACAACCAACATTGCCATTTTTTTTTTCCAAATTATTGCTGAATAGAAGTAGAAACTAGAAAATGTGGCTTACATTTTTACATTGCTATGCAGGTGCGGTACCAGAGCCGGAAGCTACTCGCAGAGCAGAGACCGCGGGTTAAGGGTCAGTTTGTTCGACAAGATCATAGTGTCCAAGGGAGCTAGGATTGTCCACACCACAGGCGATAGCTGTGCCACGGTTATCCTGGTGGTCAGTGTCAGATTTTGTTTGGAGAGTGAAAGTTATTTACACTGACCTACAGTCAGCAGTGTATGCTGTCACTGCGTATATATTATACAGGCTAACTTCGTGTGCTAGGTTAGGCCTTGGACCTCGTATTTTGTAGGTTATGTCAGTAGGGATCATATTTTGTTTCAGGTCAAGTAAGATGCGTCTGTCATGTAGCACGCGTATTTATGTTTTGTAAACTGTAACTAGCCAACAGTAACGTGTAAGCTGGACGAACTCGTGTGTGGATGTAAGTGATGCAATTTAGGGATTTTACTGTTGCTCTATTGATTTGGGCCTAAAAGACAATATAATATATTACGCACAAAAAGGATGGAAAATTATCAATATACTCCTGAACACACACATATAATACATATACTCTTAACATCCCATAAATACAACGTATATATAATAACATTGTATTTGAAATAAACATTAATAAACATTATAATAAATCCAAAGCTTATACTTAATGATAGATAATATTATTGAAGCAGGTATTAGAAGAAGAAGAAGAAATTTATCCCCATCTCAATAAAGCAGGCCTGCTTCACGAATAGGTTTTTTAACTCTTGATACCTTGAAACTGTTATAACCTATTATTTGTCTCGAATAAGAGAAATTAATGATAATGGCAAAGGGCATTAATAAATTATACTTCGGCCCTTTAATGATAATGATGTTAGTTTTGATAAAAAAAACTAATGATGTGATGGGAGAAGAGTTGGTGACGATGGAATGACGATAAAGAAGAGATGATGATAGTGGTCGACAAAAATGGCTTCCATAAATTAATAATATGTAATAGGCTTGAATAAAACTGGATGAAAATAAGAGAAATTATAACATAGTAGCAAAAAGAATAAGTGCACTTGATGGATTCAGTAGATTGGAAAAGACAGATAGCAGCAGCAGCAACTAGCAAAATGCATAAGAGGCATTAGCAAGACACTAGCAGATGACAATAGCAAATAACAAGCAAAAGACATTAGCAGCGTGATGGCCAGTTAAGTTTGCATCCATCCATCCATCCCCCCAACCTCAACCCATGCACACAACTGCAGAGGCAGAGAGGACAGGGCAGAGCAAGGACGGGCAAGTGGACCTGTAGCAAAGGAAGCGGAGCCACGACGACGGCCTGGGAGGAGGCGGCTCAGCCGAAGCGCCGGCGGTGTGAAAGAGCGGTGGCTTCACGGTGGTCGGTGCATAGGTGAGCAAACAACCAGCGGCAGCAATGAGCGCCGTGACGGGCGACTACGATGGACGGTTGCGACGGGCGCGGACAGATGGCGAAGAGCGCGCAACAGTGAGCGGCTGCGGCAGACGACGGAGATGGGTGCCGAAACGGGCGGCGGGGACAGGCGATGGCAAGGCCAGATCTGGTGCTAAGTCGACCTGGTCTGGCGACCTCAACGCCGGATCGGGCTGCTCACACGAAGACGATGGCTACTGCTCTTGCTACTTGAGGAAGATGACGACTGATGACCGGAGGACGAGTTGAACGACGTAGCTACATTGACGGACGAGATGAGCCTGGACACAATAAATCCCACCAATTCTGGAGGTCTATGATTAATTTGCTGCTACTAATTTGTAGATGAACTGGACGTGAAGCCTTGCTGTTTGCGGCTAAATCTTGCTTGCTTCTTGCTGCTTGGATTTGGAGGCGCTATTGCTACTACTTGACGAATAAAGATTGGAAGATTGCTGGTGCTGCTACACTACATATCGACGAAACTGTGGTGGAGACGTTGGATTGGCTCGCCGGCATGGACTCGAATCGACTGCTAGAGCTTGGTCTCTTGTACTGATACCATATGATGCAATTTGGGTATTTTACTGTTGCTCTATTGATTTGGGTCCAAAGAGCAATATATTGTGTACAATAAAGATGAGAAATTATCAATATATCCTTAAACACACATATGACACATATACTCTTAACAGTAAGGTGTTAAGGACGGTCCAAAGACACGTTCTTTTGTACAACTTCATACACTGAACAACGTTGGAGTAGTTTCAGTCTTTCGTTAAAGCTTGTGATACTTCAGAAGAAGTGTGCTTTCTTTGTGAAATGTACGCTTTAACAGGAGGACAAAATGGTGTTGCCACTCATTTTGGCTCGGTTAATGCACCCATGGCTCGAAAAACCGGCGGTTACATGGTTATGGACGATTACTGGTCGAAAAGTTATAAACTTAAGTTAGTATTTTAAATTTGAATTTAAAAGTACCCTGGCCCATTTTCGATCAAATTAAAAATTTGAATTGAAATTTTTGTCCGATGACATTTGGTAATTAGCCAGTTTCCGGATTTTACTGTGGCAATGATACCATGGAAGGAGGCAACTACATCAAGCGTGGGCACTGATTGTCCTAACCAGCGACCCTTTGCTCTTACTAAAAAAAACAGTACTGTTCTATATTTCTATTAACCCCGTAAGGGATAATCGGTTTAGTAAAGAAGAGTCCGGTTGTTATACAGAATAAGCCGATCGAACGAAGCAAGGAAGAATTCGGTCCAAAAATAAAAAATTATTTAAATAAGATCGAGTTTAAGGAGGAGCCGTAGAAATTATGACAGTGTATTCTATCTATATAAATTTGTATCTTATATGGATAGAAATATTTTCTTTTGGTTAGAAAATAACGTCTGATGGTTGTTGTAAACGCGTTGGACTTTGTAATGACAGGGTATAAATATAGACCCCTAGAGCCTATAATATATCATTCGATCAATATAACTTCAACGCATCGCCACCCTAATTTATCTAGGTTTTTACCGACGGGTTCTAGCTCTTAACGTAGGGTTACATCGGTTAAGTTTGATCTTTGGCGAAGGGTAAGTCACGCCACTATCCCGGTATGTCTCGCTTTGTCTAAGGTTGCATCGGTTAGGTTCGACTTCTTAGACAGATCGAATGTATCGCATCACGTCCGTACAAGATTTATCGGTCTATCAAGCTCTCTCTGTCGTTGTCGGTCTTACGTTACATCGCTTAAGTTCGACTTACGAGGTTGCCAACGGTAGATTGAGCTGTAGATCTATAGGTCTCTGTATGGCGTTTCATCGGAGTGCCGATGAGTTATCTATACCTTAAGCACCATGCCCAGCGTATTGGCTTCTCGGCCGATATGCACCAGTCTTCAGAGACTTTCTTCGAGCGCCATGCTAAGCGCATCGGCCTTCCAGCCGATGCGCGTCTGTCTTCAGAAAGACGTCCTCTCATCAGCTCAACTAGCCAATGGGTTTGTTTCGCCCTTACTTCAACACAACCGATTCGGCGTTCATCGTCCTATTGCCATTGACCTCAGTCTCATACTGTCTCGGTTAGGTCCGATCATCGAGATTTGGTGCTAACGGCGTCGTCACGGTGGGCGACGGGTCTCATGCTGACATATCCGAAGCAGCATCGGCTTTGTAGCCGATGTCTTTTATATGATTCTTTGCCAGTTCGTATATGCCTTCATCGGTCTTTTAGCCGATAAACAAGCGGTACAGCTTCCGTCGGTAGCCAGGAGAGATCCCACGTGCTTTGCTATTCTCTGAATACCCTTTGGTACATCAATCGGCTCTACGCCCGATGGATCAGGATCTCGCTTTTGCTACATCTAAAACCATCACGTCTTTCGTCGACATCTGTCCAACGCCTTCATCGGCTCCCTAGCCGATGGAATAGCATTTCAATCCCTATCGACGACCAGCCGATAGCAGAAGCTATCTGGACACGGCCGATGACCAACTCGATCCTATCGACGACCAGCCAATAGTGAGAGCTCGTATCGGCCCATCATTTGACTGACCCGTTTTCCTCACCTCCTTATCAATTGTAGAGTCAAATTGACTGGCACGTCCATATCCGCACCATCGCACCGGAGCCGAGCGAACCTCACGGGCCTAGCACGTGTATCTTGAGCCATGGAGAGAAGCCAACAGACCTACATTAGAGCTAATAAAACTTCTTAGGTGTCGGTGTGGTCGCCCGAGACATTTTCGGCACGACCAATTTCTCACCCTCCAAAAGTAATACCGCGCGCTATGCATCTTTGATGTTTTCCAACCTACCAATTTCGTGTGTTACCTTGACCATGGAGCACACCTACTTCCTGCACCATCATGCATTAAAAAGATGTCTATCTAACTAAAAAAACTATAGGATAAATGATCGAAATACATGAGGTAAAAATACATCTACAGTCCATGTAAAAACATACAAGTTTAGTTTCAGTGACAATCTATTTACATTTACATTTAGACAACTTTGTTCTTTTAATAACTCCCATAGCTATGTATAACTTATTCTATTGTGAAATTATTTCTATCGGAATAGCACACTTTATATTGTCTATGTGAAAACAATGGGAGACGTAACTTCTAATTTTTAGACTTAATCAAATTTACTCACCATAGCTTCCTATTTTTACTCTAGCTAAATTTCTAATACCGTAAAAAAGTTACTTTTAATATTCTAAAAAGTTACTTTATTTCAATGTGTTTTACTTCTAATATCCTGAAAAAGTTACTTTTATCTTCATGCGTTTTACTATTAATAATGTAAAAAAGTTACTTTTATTTTCATTTTCATGTGTTTTACTACTATTAGATATTGCTTACCTGAAAAACATTACGAGGAACATTGAACAGCTGAAAATGATTCCTATATATGACACAAAATTACCTTCTTAGAGTTCTCGAATATAGTGCTAGTGCATCCGCTTCTATTGTAAAAAATATATCATTACTTTAAATACAGAGAATACATGTATTCACTTTAAATCTGCTCCATATTTTTTAAAAATATATTCACGAACATCATATAGTTACTTTTAAAATCTATCTAGGTTAGTTCTAAATATCAATATATTTACTTCCACACATCATTATATTCGTGGCCCTTAGATTGAATTCCCAAGGTTGAACCGATGACCTACATTGAATCTTGATAGCAGTACACAGAATCGATCTGAGTCTTATACAATCTCCACGTACAATTATGATGACTCGGAGGCCTCGAAAGGTGAGCTTGGACTTCAGAGACCTTCCAAACTGGACTCTTCCGGATGGCCCTCGGCTTCGCATCACAATGGCCCGCAACGCACAAAGGCCAGTAATTTGCAGCGCCAGCATCCAGCGGTATTCCAGTGAATCGAACTGCACCTCCATTACTCAAGCAGATCGGATGCATCGTCTGTTCGTCCCAATCTCTCCACGTCGTCACACATGCTTGCTTGATGCATGCATATGCGTGCCTGCTTGATGCTTCTGTGTCAGCTTCGCTTTACCAGCTCAGATCTGTGCCGCATGCAGCCAGCTAGCGTCACCGGCAGCCGCAGTGATGCACCATGCATCAGCGAAACGGCCGCCTTTGGCTTCTTTTTCTTCCAGCGCGGCTGCTCCGTTCGTCCGAGCTCGCGGCCGCTTCCATCCAGATGTCACCTTCCTCGCCGCCGCCGCCTCGCGTGCGCGCGGCTGCAACCGCAAGAGAGCAACGAGAAGGAGGATGCCGAGACGACGACGAGATAGTGCAGCTGGTGAGAGACCTGGTTAGGACTGTCACAGCGATGGATGCCTCCAGCAAGCTGCAGCTCTGCGAGATCCACTGCCGGGCTCGCCGCCGGCGCCGCCTCGCGACGACGGCCCTCCCCGTCGCCGCCCTCGCCGCCGCCGTGGCGCTCGTGCTGTACCTCGTCTACCGCCCCGTGAGGCCGCAGGCGTCCGTGGCGCGCTTCGCCGTGTACCGCCTCGCCGTCGCCAACGCCTCCTTCTCGCCCGCGGAGCCGGTCCACGTGCTCGCCGCGAGCGTGCAGTTCACGCTGCTGCTCCACAACCCGAGCGACAGGGCCTCCCTGCTCTACGACGGGCTCGTCGGCTACGCGACGTACCGTGGGGAGTCGGTGACGCCGCCCGCGCCGCTCCCGCCGTTGGTCCAGGAACGCGGCGCGGACGTGGCGCTGTCGCCGCTGCTCGGCGGCGGCGCGGCCGTGCCGGTGTCGACGGACACGGCGCGCGCGCTGGCCGCGGACTGCGCGGCGCGGCGGGTGCGGCTCCTGCTCGTCGTCATGGGCAGGATCAAGTACAGGACCGGGTCGTTCAGGAGCGGGTGGCGCGACCTGTACGCGCGGTGCAATGTTATCGTCGGGCTGAGCATGGAGGCCGCGGTGGCCCGCGGCGGCCACGTGCCGCTTCTCCAGTATCCCCAGTGCGCGGTCGATGCATGAGTGGCATGATGCTCGATCGTCTGCTCTGAATTCTGATCGATTTCAATTGTGCATTTGTGATGGAGAACATTTCAGGGATTTCGCAAAAGAATAATAATGTTGCATTGCAAGCTGGTTGCCTCACAATACATGTTTCTCACATAGTTCTGAAATAGTACAACTTAACTGTTTGTGATTTCATTTAAATAGTATAACTTAACTGTGTGATTTGGTTTACTCCCTTCATTCCATAAATACATGCTCGGTAGGTTTAAGGAAAATATTCTTCTTCCCTCCAAAAAGAGGAAGAGATTCGTTTTGAATTATCTTAAAGGTTAAATTTGAATTTTAAATTATTTAGATTATACTTTTAAGTACCTAACTAGTTAAAAATATATGGATATATGTACATTACAATCAACGCTCTATAAATATTTGTACTGTGGAGTACAAATTTTAAATCCTAAGTTACTTATATTTTATAGAATAGAGTGAATAGCAGTTTGCGTTGGATCCTCCTAAAATCAAATGAAAGAGTTCAATCTTTCTAAAATCTAGCTCATTTAGTACCCACTAAATATATTTATTGATAATTATTCTTGCCGATTTGTTTAAAAAACATTTCATCCAGATTGCTTTATACAAGTTTCAATAACAACACACAGGATATCATCTAGTTCATAAGATTTTTAGTAGATTTCTATCTTAAGGAGGACCACGTGATTGTTTTTTATTGTGATTTGTCACAGTTGACAATTTTCTTACCTTCTCGACAAGCTGACAAGTGGATTTCTCAGGTTTCAGGGGAGGAGAGAACGAGTGGGATCAGAGGATTCCCACTAGGGAGGATATAGCTTATATCTATATCTAATTTTACTCATACCTATTTCAAAAAAGATTATCCATACCCAAATAAACTAGTATTACCCAATGGATATGGGTAATCAATGGGTAAGATAAGAGGCATATGTGGATCTCACACGTAGAAATAGATCGTACAAAGTTGTTCTTTTATATAGTAAATCATTCCTCTAAATTTCAGTTAAATTTAACAACTTTTATAATGTGAACGTAAATTTAAAAATTTTGAATCTAATGTTTTACACATGTCAAATGGACATAGGCAAAGTGGGTAAAATAGAAATTACCCTCCCTATACCCAAAATTCAAAATTGGTCATTTTTTACCATATCCTATTGTTATTGTAGTTGGTGTTATTAGTTTGGTTTCGTTAATTAATGACAAATCTACAAATATAATTCTTAAACATATTTTTATATAGTCTCTTTGCGATATAAAAATAAAATAAGTTATATACTAAACCCCTTATGTTCTTATTTCATCTCTCTATATAGAGCTTTGTTGTCCTTCATTAAATATGTGCATATGATTTTCACCATATTTATATGTATACACATATTTAGATGTGATCATTCTATTAATATTGATATATTATTTACTTATATTTATATAATTTATATTGGCTTCTCATGCATCAAAAAGAAAAAAACATTTAGAGATTTATGATCAAACAAATATAATTAATTATTATTTTGATAGTTTATGAAAAACCGATTTTGTGGGACTAATATCTCTCCATAAGTTGGTGGATAGTTTTCTCCCAAAATTAATACAAGTGAAGATAAAGATATATTCTTTAATGATAAATCTTATTCACAATAATGAAACACAAGTAGATAAAGCTAAATATATCATTCTTTCTCTCCATCTACATATTAGCATATATATGATTTTTATGTTTTTATATATTCTTGTGAGACTAATATTTTATTTGAGTCATATTATTTTAGTCTCAATTACTTTGAGAATATGGAGATCACAAAGTTATATATCTATCTTTATCTATATCAATATCACAAAAATATGTATAAGATAAAGCCATATTGATTCATATTTAGTTATGTACGCACTTGTTTCTTATATATATTTTGTATGTATATATTTAAAGAGAGCAAATCCTATATATTTATTATGCATATTCTAGATATACGTTGTTTACCTTCTTTAGATATTTGAAATTGAGTATATACGTGAGTATATGATATTTGGTGTTAATAAAAACTCAACAAATTAATTTATATTCTTTATATGCAACTGATTAATCATCAAGTAGAACATGACAATCGTTAGGATTAATGTTTTTATTTAAATTATATAAAGGAATAGATACTATCATGACGAGGCTAAGATAATATTATGGTTTGATGTTTATTAAGTTAAGAGCTTGTCACGTTGATTGTGATAAGAAATAACTCTTGATAAAGATTGATCAAGATCATAAAGATGGTTTAATCGGATTATCATGAGTATTAATCTTATCTCAAGCATCAATCTAGATGTGAATAGCGCAACAAACTAAGAATATTTTTTTATCGTCTTTTATCGATCGTGAAAAGACTAAATTGTTAAATAGACACATACTATCTATGAGTATGTGAATAATCTTATGTAATGATAACCTTAGGATCGTATTTCTGCTTTGGGACGAGTATACAGACTATGTTATAAATTAATGCCCTATATTTCTCTCCCTTGACAACCTTATTAACGTGACAATTTTTATAATCTACTAATATGTAGGCTCTATATTATTGTAGCTGCTCTCACGAACACCTTAAGATTCTGAAATCATGGTATGCAAAATTCCAACATACAAAAGTCGGCCGTATGTGTAAAATTCGGACGGTTCGCGACAGTAACTGTCGCGGGCTAGAACATGAGCACTGACCCTGTTTACTAGCTACTGCTATCAAGCACCGACGTTTACATGGACAACGACAGCTCCAGCACGTGGCGTTTCCGCGAGATGTATGCATGGTTGAGCAAGTTGAGCCTAATGTGATGATTCAATTTCATTGAAAATTTGATTTTCAGATAATGTGTCACATCTCTTCGACAAGCAACGTTGCTGCTGACCAAATGTATACATTACCTTGCCTGCCAAAAGATAAATTAGCACGTTGAATACATGTAGTTCTTAGGGCTAAGGTCACGATAGAAAATCATTGCGTTCATGAAAATAAAAAATCGGAGAAGTGTCCGTTGTTCATTTTCTCATTGGTCTAAATCGATGTTGCGGGCCCGCAGGCTCGTGGCAAGCGTGCGACAGTATATAGGATAGTGTGCATCATTGAACAGAGTACGTGTAACGATAGATAGCAGTACGTACCTGCTGGATACGAATGTGATGGGTTGTCTGCTCTCAGTCTCTCACGATAACTTGGCTAAGTTTTGTTAAACAAATTCTCTCGAGCACTTAACTCCTGTACTATGTTTTAGCTTATTTTAGTATTTTATGCTCTAAATTATTAAAAATGGTTCACATCCTATATCACAATATTTTTTTAGAATTTTTCTTAACACTATTTATATAGGTTGAAAGTCTAAAGATTGATTTAAACATAGGAAATTTGAAGTTCAAGCAAACTGATATGAAAAGAATTGAAAATTAACACTGATAATGGCGTTATATATGGATGTCTAAAATTTCAGCTTAAATATGATTTATATAAATAGAAAAAAGTAAAATATTATTAATGAGTAATATGAACTATTTTTAATAGTTTTGGGGTAAAATAAACTTTAAAAAATAGTTTATGTTGTGAGTAAAATAGATTATTTATTCCTTTTGTAAAGACATCGCCTGAGTTCGTCAGTCTAGCGCATCGTATTCTCCATAGGACAAATTAACGTTCCTCTTCATACCGATCCATGTTCCTGTTCATATGCTTTCTAGTGACGGTGTTGGGGGACGAGAGAAGCGACGGTGGTGGGGGCGGCGGCAGACGAGAGAGGCAGATCTGAGACGCTATGCGATCTGAGCCGAGCCGAGCGAGGCTATCCGTCGTCCTCGTCATATCGCGCTGCACTGGAGTCGAGCCGTCTGATCCCATGTTGTCCATGTGTCAATCATCTGGAGCAGGTCTCTATGTCCATACAAGATGCATAAAAATGGAGGAGCTTTTTCGCTGAAAGCTATCATGCAAATTTGGTTAAGGTATAATTTACAGATGGATATAGTAAAAAGTTAAGGACACTCCTTGAAACCGTTAATTTGTTTGAGGACATCGTGACAATTATTTTTTTAAAAAAAAATGAGGATGCTTCCTGGCCGATAAGCTTCTTGCCGTTATAGCGAAAAAAAAATAATAATGTACGGTGGTATATTCGGGGTGATGGTAAATTAAGAGTTATATAATGTATAATTTAAAATTTTGGAAAAAGTTGAAAGGGTTGCAAAATGTGTTTGAGAGTTGTGTAATTTAAAATATTAGGACAAATTAGAAATTTTTGAAAAAAAATAAAAATTTAATTTAAAAAAAATAGAAAAGTTGTGAAATATACTTGTGGTCATCGCTCACTTTTGAAGAAGATCAGAGGAGAAATGGCTTGGTTTGAGTAAACCAAGCCGAGTAGCATATGTTGAGCAGAGGGACAAATCGATTATTATTTCTCTTTTCAGTTAGAAGATAAATAATAAAAATAATATTCATATTGTCATCGAATAAATTATCAGATTTTAATGTGTCTTTTAAGCATGGCATGTTTTACGATATCTACTAATAAATTATACGAAATTAAATTTGAGTGTCCCCTAGCAAGTTTTACAGTTCACCCAGCGTGGAATTTGGATAGACATACGCACCACATACGGCCGAGAGCTCGACAGCTAGATGTGCCGGGTTACCACTGGGTGCAGCCGCATGCAAGTCTCAAATTCACAGCAACGCTGACCCTGCCCGCGTGGCCGAGCAACGTAACCCGCGCGCGAAACGTGGACTGCGACATGCCGGCCGCGGCAGCGTGCGGGCCAGGCGATCGAGAGACGAGAGGCGAGACCCATCTCAGAGATGAAGCCCACACGCCGGTGCATCCACGTCGCCTAGCTAAATCCAGCCCAATCCTGGAAGCCACATGCTGCTCCTCGCACAGTTTCCTGACGACGACAGCTCGAAGAAAATTTTGTACGTAGATTTTGAGAGGGGATCGGGATTCGGTTAGCCAACTATGCGTTTTCAAGTCTTCCATCATATGTGAAATACTATTGATTTGTAGAAAAGAAGCTAAGGGCATGTATACTTCAATTCGATTCTTTAAACTAGCTCTACACAAAATTACATAGAAAAACCAACTAGTTAAGTTAGATACAGTATTGTGTACACGTTCTGAAATAGAATAAATGCCGTGTAAATCTCCTCTCTGGATTAATTTCATATGACTTACGAGGAAGGCCGTCTCTCGTTAGTCTCTAAGAAGCTTTTAGGTTTACTCAATACAGTATTCAGGGGTTTGTCCTCTATGATATTTATGGAGTTTGGCTTATCTCTGATCTTTTGTTTTTTTTCCTATCTCTTTGTTGGCAGCTATTCCTTTTGCCAGATTAGGAGGCTTAGTTGCTGTCAGTTTGGTGTGTTTGTGTTTTCGCCTATCATGTCCTGTTGGTGACATCGTCCAATTCTCCTTTAATACTTAAGAGAGATCTGCTGATTTTCACTTCAGCTATTTTTTGACAATATATTCCGCTTTGGTTTAAGGACAATCGTCAACGGTAATGTGAGCATGATGTAATTGGCTAAATGATCTAATGCAAATTTCGCTGAGTCTATTTGTGACAAGTTCAACTTCAGAACTTGGTAGATGATGTATGGCTTTTAACTTTGGAACTTTCTGCAAAAGGTTTGAGGAAGATAACTATTCGTAAATTATGTAAATTTTTATCAACATAGACATAGACATTTAATAGTATTGTCTATCTTCATGCTTGTGTTTTATCTGGTTATTTTATTTTCAATTAAAAATTATATTTTGTAATTCATGGTCATCTTAACTACAAATTTTATAATAGTTGGTTGTAGCTTCTTCAACAAAGAACATGATAATTTTTTATAATTAAAAAAGCTCACAGGGTCATTGATAAAGATATGAAAATACTTGTTTGTCCATAATCAAATCAGTGCCGTTGGCTTCAAGACTCGTGTTTCTAGCTTGTTATGCAACATTGGTTTGTTAGTAGGTTGAAATAAAGATGGTGGCCGATATTTGTTTATCTATTTTTGCGAGTTGAGGTATATCTGTGTGTTTGCTCGTCTCTTATCTTTGTAGTTTCAAGCCTCCCAATTCTATTTTAACGTATCTTTTATTTCTATTTCTAATTTCTCCTATTATTCAATATATCTATTTTTTAAAAAAATAACCGCACTTGATGTAGTGCACATTGGGTTTAAGATTTAAAGTATGATCAGTTCTAATGGGATTTTGAGTCTGACATCCGTCCATGTACTAACGTGAAGTAGCAAGCAATCAATGCGTATTGTATATCGCCAAAAAACAAAATCAACGATGTTATTCTAGTAAATATAATTATAATATGTTAATTTTAATTAGTAGTATGACTATATAATTATCTTATAAGCCTCGACCTAAATCAATTATTTTCATACTTTCACGTTCATCCTGTTTGGTCACGTGAGCGCGCTACGGAGGCGGCTGGAAGATGACAACCACGAGTCTCCTGTTTTCGTCCTCCGACAATATGTCGCATGGCCGTATTTGGGTTAACAATACATGATGGATGATCCTTCTTCAGTTAGACCGAGAAAATTAACCGCTTGTGCGAGTGCGCCATACACGAGCTCGCACGCATCGCGGAGGATTCAGTCAAAATATGATCACTCGCGCATGCCTGCATGCGTGATGCATTGGCAGCACGGATGATGAGCTCGCAAGCAACATCGCCGTGCAGTAGGCTTACACCATTGTAACACTGGCCGGAATCGTGTGTGGAACGATCACTCGATCCATTCCCCTGACAATATCTCGATCATTGCTTTGTCAACGAGGTACTCCAAATGTCTAGTACAATGCTATGCAACGTACGTAGAACAAATTTACCATCCCAAGCAGAAGCAGCCCCCGCTATTCCGGGGTCAGACCAAACGAATCCCCAGTCTCCATTAGAATTCGGGCCAATTTTAAGCAAGCGGTGTCCTTCGGATTTATTTTTACCTAGTTCTTTTCAGCATGTGTCAAAAGAAAGAAAACAGTTGTAGATAAGTAGGCGTTTCCTCGTAGAAAAAAAAAAGGTATATACGTGTCCCATATAACCGCGTGCCAGACGAGAGGAGAGTCCGAGGCCGAGGCGGCGACGACGACTAGAGCTTTCCCGCACGCGCACACAACCGCCACGTTTCCCGTCCCCTCACTCCACCACGCACCACGCCACGCGCCAACACGAACACAACACTCTTCTTCTCGCTTGGCCCCCGTCTCTTATAATCCCCAAACCTGATCTGACCGCGAAGCCACCAAACCAAAATTTGATCGCCTGGTCTCCCAGTTGAGGCGTGCAAGGCAGGTGCTTTCGCCGAGAGGATTAATTTAGCATCTCCAGCATCCAGAGATCCAGCTTAAGTAATAAGCTTAGCTTTGAATCGTGTCTTGGTAGTTGGCTTAACTGCTGCAGGAAGCTAGGAGTACTAGGAGGAGATAGAGGGAGCAAACATGGCTGCTGCTGCTACTTCGACCATGTCCCTGCTTCCTTCCATCACCCAGGTCAGGCGGCGGCAGCAGCACCGGTGGCACGCCGCCGACTCGGTCGTCGTCCTCGGTGGCCGGCGCAGGGACGCACGGCGGCGCTACAGATACGTCGTGCCGGTACGTAAACCATCCGTTTCCTGGATAGCTGCCGATCGATCTGTCATTCGATCGATCTCTGGTTGATGGTTTGGAATGAATGCGTACGTGTATGTGATGATGCAGAGGGCGAGGCTGTTCGGGCCAGCGATCTTCGAGGCGTCTAAGCTGAAGGTGCTGTTCCTGGGCGTCGACGAGGAGAAGCACCCGGGGAAGCTGCCGCGGACGTACACGCTGACGCACAGCGACGTGACGGCGAGGCTGACGCTGGCGGTGTCGCACACCATCAACCGGGCGCAGCTGCAGGGGTGGTACAAAAAGCTGCAGCGCGACGAGGTGGTGGCCGAGTGGACGAAGGTGCAGGGCCGCATGTCGCTGCACGTCCACTGCCACATCTCCGGCGGCCACGTCCTCCTCGACCTCATCGCCGGCCTTCGCTACTACATCTTCCGCAAGGA
This sequence comes from Oryza coarctata, assembly GCA_030770085.1. Classification (NCBI taxonomy): domain Eukaryota; kingdom Viridiplantae; phylum Streptophyta; class Magnoliopsida; order Poales; family Poaceae; genus Oryza; species Oryza coarctata. The sequence continues at coordinate 14,291,561 of CM061479.1, read as the reverse complement.
GCTCCCCGTGGTACGCCACCCCACAACGTTTCCTCCTTCCTCATCGCTCACTTTGCCCCTCTTTTCTTTCATTCTTTTCAGCTTTGGACCACAAGCTTTTTCTTTGCTCCTTTTCATTTTTTTTGCAATCAAGACTCTTCTCCCAGAAATTGATGGCATCCAATAATTCTTGTCTGCTAAAGCACGCAAATCACTCCACTTTCTCGAGCTCATTTTAGGCATGGTTATTTGCACCAAGCCACCAAGAACTGAACTGCTGAAATTAAGTGACTGTTCCAAATTGCGCACTTGACACGTGCCAACACAGGTCTAGGAAGTTCAGATGTCAGAATCAAAATCGAATTCTTGAACAGCTTCCTGAAATTGATTTAGGCTTAATCACTTGCTTCATCTGTGTTCCATTCTTGTGATTGATCGTGCGTTGACTCTGACTCTGTCCGGCCACAGGTTCTGAAGGCGTTCGTCCACGGCGACGGCAACCTGTTCAGCCGGCACCCAGAGCTGGAGGAGGCCACGGTGTGGGTCTACTTCCACTCCAACCACCCCCGCTTCAACCGCGTAGAGTGCTGGGGCCCGCTCGGAGACGCCGAAGCGCCGCCCGTGGAAGACGCCGCCGCCGGCGATGTCGCCGCGGCGGCCGAGGAGGCGGCGCAGATGCCCGCCGCGGGCGAGTGGCCGCGGCGGTGCCCGGGGCAGTGCGACTGCTGCTTCCCGCCATACAGCCTCATCCCCTGGCCGCACCAGCACGACGTGGCCGCCGCCGCCGACGGCCAGCCGCAGCAGTGACGCCGACGACGACGCGCCGGCCGCCGGTAGCTACACTACACGGTTCGTAGATTAGCGAATTCGTTTGGTTGCCAAGGTACACTACACGCGACGCATGCACGCATGCAGTGGCGCCAAAGACGCTGCGTGCTAGATTGCGTTAAATTCTTTAATTATTCGTAGTAGCTTTCAGCTCAGCTCAGCTTGGCAAACAGCACATGCTTGATTAGCTTAGTTATGGCCGGCCATGATAGTGATGAGCTTGTAAATAGAAGAACCCTTGTAGATGGCAAGCAAACATGGCTGCAAATCATGGCATATTGGCATCGTCATCTGGGGGGGGGGGGGGGGATGGAAATGATCAATGATGTAAGTAGATGTTACTACTACAAAATGGCAAAGATTAAGAGACAGACGTTTCATTTGTACATTCTACAGTCTTTGTTGGTCAGGACAGGACTGGATTTGTATAGCGAATTAGTAACTAATAAGTGTGAATTAACGAAACGATTTGATTTAACTATGCGATCACACTCAGTCTGGCGAATCATGTGACCTCTTTTCCTGAAAACCCGAAGAATTAATAGTGCGGCGGTTCATGTCGCGATCAGAGTACATGTGTCAACTTTTCAAGATGGCTCTCGATCCGGCTGGAGTCTGGAGACGTATGGAAGACTAACTGAAGAAATCGTTGCAAGGTTGGTAATTTGGTACGAATGGGTAAACTACATGGCCGGTGTCAGTTGCGACTCCGTGCGTACGTGTAGCTCTGAAGAAATGCGTTAACGGTAGCTTTCAGGCTTGCGTGCCGGTTTAATTTCGATGAAGCTGGCTCTGGAACTTTCTCTCGATCGATTACAGCACAAGTTGATGGATGGTATGGATGGATTGGTCAGGGTGAGAGATGATTTTCGGTTTTTAATTGCGTCATTGCTGGAATCTGCAACTCTGTCGGCAACCGTGATGTGGTGCTTTTTCTATGGTGCGCTTGATGATGCGTGAAACTTTTGCTTCTTGCTACCGCTAAAACGACACCTATGATCTATGTCCCCCTCCCCTTTTTTTCTGAAAGTAACCTAGCTATGCTCTCCGTGGGTTCAAATTTTACTGCCTTTTTATAGACCGACATGTCAAATTATAAAATTATTGTCTTAATTTAAAATTTTATAATAAATAATTTTGATTAAATTGGTTTTGGACAAAATGCTTTTGTTAAAGAACGGTTGGACCGTGGGTGTGTGCATGAGTCCGGAATGGTTTTGTATGATTATGGTTAGACCTGCTAGGGATTCTGGTCAGACTACAAGCATAAGTGTCGTCAGACTGGTTAGCTCAATGGTCTGATCGGTAGACTCCAATAAGAAGTCGGTTTCTGGTCATTTTTATATTTATCGATAAATTCTTGATGGATAAGGTTTCTATGTGTTTCATATGTGTATATATACAGTTTGTGTGCTAATATAAGTTAATATGATTTCATTTTTTTACATATGTAGATGAGTCTTGATGCCTCGGGAGTGTTACAGGTGATGAATTAGGAGTCGACTTAGAAAAAAATTGATGCTCAAAAGAGCGAGAGATCACACGGGATACTAAAGACTAAATATCAAAATACATATAGGTAAATATTAGATATGACATATAAGAGAAATTGTGTGTATATAGAAAAAGAAGTTGATCTTAGATAGGAGTCTAAGATTAAAAAGTTTGAGTTTAAATTTAAAGAGATAAGTTGTATATCTATATATAAAAGAGATTCTTAAGGGATTAAGAGTAATTTTCTCTTTAGGATTCGTAGCTTTTGTGTAGTCACTTATGGTTATAAATAAAGAGACGGTCTAGATCTCAATGTATCACTTTTAAAAGAGAGAAAAAGTTATGGTTTAGACTTAAGCTATGAGTTTAATCAAAAGTTAAGAGAAGATTGCTTTGTATGCACTTTGTAAACATGTCTTGATGAAATAGAGTTGATATATTTTCAAGATTTTCATCAATTTTTAAAATTTTTGTCGTGATTGTTTTTCTCTAGTCTAAATATTTCAATCTCCTTTCACTGCTTTTAAAAGGATGCATGGAGTAAGCAATCTCAAAAGAGAAAGAGGTATAGTAGGTGATTTAAAGATAATAAATAAATGTAAGAAGCATTATACAAGAAGATATAAAATTTTTTATCGAAGTTTGGATCAAAAGATTCTACGTCTCTATTGAGGGACTCTAAGGAGCTGGATCATGCTTGATCTCTAGTGATGAGAACCCGCTAGGGTTTAGTCCCGATCTTTCAATAAAAGGTAGAGGATAACTCGATTGGGGGATGGAGGCGACGTTCACGGCCCAACTACAATCGTCCAAGGACGATGCGCCTTGGCAATCGATACACCGTCTCTGTTGGTCGACACGATCTTGCGGTGCGTGAGAACCTAGCCACTAGGGTACTTGTCCTGCAAGCAAACGAAGAACAAGTAAAACAAGCACTAAAATTGCTAGATATTGAGATGAAAGATTCACTCTGAATTCATAATATGGTAGGGTTCCAGAGACAAACAGACGGACAGTCTAGCCAACACGCGCGCTGTGTACAAGTAGCAAAACGATAATTCTAATCAACAAAAAAACCCAAAAGAGGTGGTGCAGCACCATGGATAGAAAAATACTCGATAGAAAAATGACAATTGCGGCCGCTCTAGAATAGATATTGACATAGGGTTTGATCCATTTGAAAGTAGATTTGATAACCTTTCTATTAAGTACTTGCAAGCCCAAATCAGAGTTCGCATGAAGTCATGGCGGCCGTCAGAATTTGGCACTGTCCTATAGTCCGAATCCATCCCGCACTAATCCTCTTTCCGTTGGATCCTCTCCATCGTTTCTGAGTAAAACAAGAGTGCATGCGTCTCCAGGATATAAAGAAGAGGAACATAAACTCAAGAATGAACTTACTTGATAGTTGAGTTTACATGCACGAGCGCGGATAATTGAACCATGAGTGGATGTATCAATAGTATTGATGTCCTCATCACCTAGCCCCATCAAGCTCAATTGTAGGAGGAGATTTGGTCTCTAAACTTTCACCAAGACTAATATAAAGTCTAAGACAACCACTAAGATATCTACTAGAATATGATGCTATAATCTCTTATGAAGGTTGCTCTACTAAAACCAATCCCTAAAAACTATCTCGATATCTACTATAGTTACATATTTTCTTGCGGTGGTGAGAAATATTTTAACAAAATTTCCCGTGAGATTCACAATCTTAAATTCTCATAGACGATGCCTAGCCATCTAGGAAGATAACCTCTAAGAGTAACAAATGCAGATCATCGTCGGGCGTCGATACACAAGTGTTTAATTAAATGCCTAACCCTCTCACTTACTAGCTCCAAAAATTTGCTCGCAAAGAGGTGGATTTGGTGGATAAAGAGATAGGTATGAAATCCTAGAAATGCTATATAGAGTAGGGATGAAATGAATGAACACCACCTTCAAAATGGTTGGTGGAGTTAAAAATAAAGCCTTTGCGAAACTAATCGTTAATCATAGATTCAAACTTCAGATTATCTGCTGAGAGCCAAATACTTCGGACACACTTAAATCCGAAGTAGCAAACCCATCAAAATATTCAGTCTAGATCTACAGAAACTCCGTACAACCTTTACTGTCACATAGAGAGAAAATTCTCAACAGACTTCTCCACTTAAGGCTAGAGAGTCCAGTCTATGAAAACAAACAGGAAAACTTACCTAAAATATATGGAAGTCTCTTTAAAGAAAAAACAAAATCTAAGTGTGCAAGTGTTCATTCAAGAAAAATAAAAAAAAACCTATTTATACCTCTTAATATGACAGCTTGACTAAATATATATATTTAAAATACAACCTTGAGTCGTTTTGGTAGGGCTTTATTTTTATTAATTCAATTTTTTTAGACTAACACCATACACTTTTAAGATTGACTTTATTTTTTATGATTGACTTAATTGATAACTTTTAATTATACGTTAAGTTTTGGTTCAACTATTAACCCCTTTTTAGCCTTGGTTCCTATTTTTTGGATCCTAAATAAATAACCGATATAGATTTACTCAATACTTTTTTAGATTATAACTGAAAGTGTTTTTAAGTTTCTGACGTTTGGTTTTTATGAATAATTTTAGGTAGAATTTTTGTACTTGTCCTCTTAGCAAATTGTGAAAACAGAGCCAAACAATGAAATTCAAGAAGAGAACCTCTACAACTAATCCGAAAATCAAAATCCAAAATCAGCTGGGGATATTATAACATCACATGTATTACTGCACTACGCAGTCCTTTTGTAAGTATAAACTCATCACGTACTGTTGATTATTATTAAATTCCTAATAAATTGTACGGCCTCCATCTTTTATTATAAAAGATTCTGACGATGAAACTAGACAATAAGACCGAGGTAGTATGGACGGAGGTAGTATGTTAGCCAAAGTTTTATAATTGGATTGATGATATTAAGAAAGTTAACAAATTAATACTTCCTCGGCCTTAAAATGAAGCAACTTCTAACAATCAAAAATTTTCTCGGAATATAACAAACTCTATACTTACTCTTCTACCTTAACTAATCATAATCATTATCATTTAATTTCTCTATATATTATATATTATATGTTTCATTTAAATTCACCCATCCTGTCAGTCCCCGTAAAAACTCAAGAAAACACTTATATTTTCGGATGGGCTGTTTTCTATTTCGAAATTTTTCATTTTTATTTCTCACAAACAAAGTTGATTTTGGATAAGATTTTATACATGGATGCTCATCATCATCTTATCTACATGTGAGATTTTTTTTGTGTGGTTTTAGATAACTTTTGGATGATGGTTTACACGAGTTTTCATCGGGTTTACTTTGCACCGTATATTTACCCTATATCAACTAGGCTCATGCATATCCAAACAAAACAAGAATATGCTGATGACAGTCCATATGGGTATCAATTCCGGCCCATCCGCGTACATAGGCCGGCAAATTAAACTAAAATCCCATCCCATACACATTCATGGACCGGATCTCGGCCCATCCAAACGAGGCCGTAGACGAGGCAGTCCTAGATGGGTTCCAGATAGGCCCAAAGAGCCCTGGACCGGTTGACTTGCATCTTCCGGTGGTCTTTCCGTTCCTTTCCAGGATTCCAATCCCCTCCCCAAGCCTCCCCTGCCCCACTCTCGGAGGAGGCGACAGGAAAGCGCGCCGCGCGCAGCGTGCCCTCTCCGGCGAGGCCAGCTCGCCCGCCGCGGCCGGATCCGTTCCCGGGAGGAGGTGACCCGGGATCCTCCCGTCGCTGGATTGGAGATGCCGTCCGCGAAGCGGCTCCCGTACTCCACGGCCGGGGGAGGAGGAGGGAGGCGCGGCGGCGACGCCTCCGGCCCTGGCGTGGTGGCGCCGATGGTGGTCCTCGTGTTCCTGTTCGTGCTTGCACCTTCGATCTTCTTCGTCGCGCGCAATGGCGGCCACGTCCACGTCGCCTCAGGTCCGGTTTGCATCCCCCTCTCCTTTCCCCCGTGATACGCGGCGGTGTCGGTTGTTAATCGCATCCTCCGTCGCGACTGTAGCTCCTAGATTGGTTTTTTTTGGGGGGTGTGGGGGTGTCTTCAGATTTGTCTAGGTCGTGAGTTCGGTAAGTTTCGCAGGCGTTGGTTAGATGAGGGATATTACGGGAATGGAATCCGAGTAGATTTTAGTGGTTTAGATACTGTAGTTAAATGCAATTGATGAATTGTATTTACTGCTAGGGTATGATTTTGGATGGAAACTGTTTACATGGATAATTGGATCATGATGCTCTGTTTTGAAAACAGAAGGGTAATTGAAGGAGTCATGAGTTTACACCAGGCAATTGATCAAGTGATTTTGGAAATAATTTCCCCCTCTTTCGTACTGTCACTTGTGCACCTGGGCACACAATAGAATTATGGTTGTAATTTAGTGCCAAAAGCCCATAACAAGTTGAAACTACATTTATTAAGAACAGTAGGGAGCATTTCAACTTTTTATAGTATTTGAATACTGTTGTACTGATTTGAAATGGATAAGTGATGTTGTATTATGTTTACCTGCAGATCCCAATGATAGGGAAGTTAATCAGGTATTTATCCATTCTGAGATGTAGACAATTGCATTACTAGCCTAAATTTTGAGGATATATCTCACGTTTATTCCTGCTTGCAGGAAATAGATTGGCAAAAACAACTGCCAATGAACAACCTGAAATCTATTTTGTCCAAGGAGGTCAGAATGTCTTACAACTTAGTAATATAATTTCTAATCTTTATTTATTTTTTTGGTTTTGTCGAAATGTACAAGGATGCATGCCTACATGTTCATCTTCTCTATGCTACTGATTTCTCAATGTCATGCTGTCTGATTTTCCTTGCAACTGATTGCTTTTCCCCCCATTCTGATTGCCTTTTCCACATTGTACCATGTCACTGTCTACTGTATCAGGTAGATTTGCTTGCTCTGTCCTGTATCAACACTATAACTCTGTGGTGATCATTGTGATTTTTTTATAATCATTATACTGTTGTTTGCGTAGGAAACTGTCTTCATGTTCAGAAATATCCTCAATTTTGTTGTGCATTTATTCTTATACATGTCTTTTGTTCTCCAGATGATTGATGCTTTAACTGTTAGTCAACAAGAAGCGGGCTCTTTGAGTGTTGATTTTTTCAGAAAACGTGCATCTCCCTCTTGGAAAACTGATGATCTAGTCAATGACCTGAGCAACGCTAGTTTGGATGTTGATGACAAGGTTAAATCTGAAAACAGTTCTGCAGAACATGATTTATCTCTAACAGATAAAACACCCAAGGATGATACTGGTATAAAAACAACCATGATTTTTTTCAAAAGCACTTTTTACATAATCTGATTAGGTACTCCAGAAAATAAACTTCTTTTTGGTGCAGATGAACACCAAGTCAACGCAGCAGCAAAAAATGCCCGAAGGGTAAGTACGCTGGATTTCTGTACATGTACAGCAATATATTGTTGTTTCTATCAATATGCATTCCCTATAACCTTGTAATTCCGTTGACATTGTTTTGTCTCTGTAGAAACTAAGGGAGAAAAGGCGTGAAAAGAGGGCAATGGATTTGGTAAGGAAAGATGATGAAGCACGTGTTAAGCTGGAGAATGCTGCTATTGAACGATCAAAGGCTGTAGATTCTGCTGTCCTTGGGAAATACAGCATTTGGAGGAAAGAGAATGAGAATGAGAACTCAGATTCAACAGTTAGGTTGATGAGAGACCAGATTATTATGGCACGTGTTTATTCTGTGCTTGCTAAATCAAAGAACAAGAATGATCTTTATCAAGAACTGCAGACCCGGATCAAGGAAAGTCAGCGGGCTGTTGGAGAGGCTACTGCTGATTCTGACCTCCATCATAGGTTTGTGTCTATTTTCACTTCATATCTGGTATCTTATCTTGTTCTCCATTGTCACAAATAATCTACTTTGCAGTGCACCTGAGAAAATCAGAGCAATGGGTCAACTTCTATCCAAGAGTAGAGAAGAAGTGTATGACTGCAAGTCAATAACTCAGAGACTTAGAGCTATGCTTCAGTCAGCAGATGAACAAGTTAGGAGCTTGAAGAAGCAAAGTACATTTCTTAGCCAGTTGGCTGCAAAGACAATTCCAAACAGCATTCACTGTTTGTCTATGCGCTTAACAATAGATTACTATCTCCTCCCATTGGAAAAAAGGAAGTTCCCGGGGAGTGAGAACTTGGAAAATCCAGAGCTCTACCACTATGCACTTTTCTCAGACAATGTCTTGGCTGCCTCTGTTGTTGTGAACTCAACCATCATGAATGCTAAGGTGTGTTCACGTCTTTCATTTTTATCAAAAGTAAAGTGTGATATTTGTTCTAACAACGATGCATGTCATAATCTTTTCAGGAGCCCGAGAAACATATTATACATCTTGTGACTGACAAGTTGAACTTTGGAGCCATGAACATGTGGTTTTTGCTGAACCCACCTGGGAAGGCCACCATCCATGTTGAGAATGTAGATGCATTTAAGTGGTTGAACTCATCATACTGTCCTGTTCTACGGCAACTTGAGTCTGCAGCCATGAAAGAGTATTATTTCAAGGCTGACCGCCCCACCACCCTCTCTGTGGGTTCTTCAAACCTAAAGTATCGTAACCCCAAATACCTCTCCATGCTGAACCACTTGAGATTTTATCTCCCACAGGTCTATCCAAAGTTGGACAAGATACTTTTCCTTGATGATGACATAGTCGTGCAGAAAGATTTGACAGGATTATGGGATGTTGATCTTAATGGGAAGGTCAACGGTGCAGTGGAGACCTGTGGCGAGAATTTTCACCGTTTTGACAAGTATCTCAACTTTTCAAACCCACATATCGCTCGGAACTTTGATCCTAATGCATGTGGCTGGGCTTATGGTATGAACATCTTTGATCTGAAGGAATGGAAGAAGAAAGACATCACTGGGATCTACCACAGGTGGCAAAACATGGTGAGATTTACTACTTCCATTACTGGGTTGCATTGATTTAGAGACGAACTGTTATGCAACACGTTGTAGTTCAAACACATCATATCTAACATTATTCTTGCTATTTCCATTCTTACAGAATGAAGACAGGGTTCTTTGGAAGCTTGGTACACTTCCACCTGGCCTCTTGACCTTCTACAAGCTGACACATCCCCTTGACAAGTCGTGGCATGTCCTCGGATTGGGGTACAACCCAAGTATTGACCGCTTAGAGATAGATAATGCTGCCGTTGTTCATTATAATGGTAACATGAAGCCATGGTTGGAGTTAGCAATGACCAAGTACCGACCATATTGGACCAGGTACATAAACTATGATCACCCTTACATCCGTGGATGCAACTTGGCTGAGTAGATATTGATGTAAAGCTGACGGGGAAGTTCACCCAGCCTGATCAGAAGTGCCCCTTCTCCCTGTGAAATGTGCTTCGATCAAGTATAGTAGCTAGAGCTGGAGCTATCGACTGCCTTCTCCCTGGTTTGAAAAAAAAACGGTGTTCTATAGGATTACAGTAGTTCTTTCGTTCAATTGATGATGGGCAGTTTTGTTTCGCCGTCCACATTGTCAGGAGAAACCTGTTGAAGGTGTGCTTAGGGTGGATGTTGCCATCGAAATTGTCAGGAGTAACGAGCTTTTGTTGGCAACCAGCATTAAATTGTATTCTGTGAATAGATGTTTCACGTGATATTGATGGTAACAGGGAATTGATTAGATAACAATCAAGCCGTCGTCAACATCTTCAGAATAGATGAGATCTGACGACATGAATCATGGACGTATTGTATTGTCTTAACAGAGTCAATCTGTTGTGATCGTATTTGCACATCAAGCAAGTATAATGCAGTTCATGAAGTGAATTATCGTCAACGCGTTGCTGCCCCCCAGAACAGAAGCAACGCCTACGCAAAGACGGTCTCGTCGAGAAGGAAGTAGCGGTGGCACCGCCGGCGAAATGGGGGCGAGGAGCGAAGCGGCCGGTGTCGGGAGCCACACGCCGGGCGACGGCGACGGCGACGGCGGCCTTCTCTCCCTCCCTGCCGCCGCAGCGGAAGCGAGACGAAACTTGGATTAGAAGCTTCTCCCCCGGCGCCGCGCGGTCGATCCTCACCACGGGGCCGACGCCCTACTCCTCCGTCAGGTGCGCGTACTGTCCGCTCGCCGCCCGCCCTCCCTCCCCCTGCGCCAGCAGCAGTTGGCCCCAGCGCGCGGCGAGCCACCCGCCGGCCCCGGCACTCCGGCAGACGGCGAATCTGTACTGCCGGAAGCTGGTAGGCATGCATGGCCTCGCATCCATATTCAATCAGTCGACCGAGCGGGGGGCACTCCCGCTGACGTGATCCTCTCGCAGTCCAGATCGAACCGCGTGAGCCTGGCCATCGCACCTGTTCATCTGATCACGAGATGGTAAGCGCACTGGTCATAATTTGATTCGTCATGTTTGATTGATTATTCCTTAATCCTAGCTTTGATCTCCACCAATTCGTAGACCTGATGATTTCCATCACTAGTAGTATTTTTTGGACAATTAACAGAAAAGGCATAACCCAAAGTAGTACTCTCTTCCTGATTCGTTCTTTCACAAGCCAGGAGGACCTTGCTTAGGATTAAGAGGTCCTTATGCACATTGTCTCTTTTTCTTGTGCTGTTTTCTCTTCCTGATTAGTTCTTAACGAGCCATGAGCCCATGACTTTGCATAAGGAGAAGGAGGTTATTTACGCACATTTTGTCTGCCGCATGCAGGCCTGCATTAGATTATGACGGGGAGGCTGACTGCATATATACAAGTTGCACCATAAGAAAACCTGAACCTCTGTTTCTTTCTGTGCAGGTTGCAGAGAACAACATCGTCAACTTCAACCAATTTGTTGGTTGTCTGTAATTATCACGAGCATCCCATGAGGTTAATTGACCAAGGGATGTCACATCTTCGTCTATTAACAAATGGAAGCGGCATACATCACAAGCTGATTAGGTATGTTTTTCGTTTGTTTAATGGGTGAGCCAAGTTTATCTCTGACCTGGTCTATATTCATGTGTTATGTAAGCAATCTTGAATTCTGACCTGGTCTGTATTCATGTATTATGTAAACAATCTTGCATTCTGATGAGCAAGTGTGTGATATTTTGTAAAAGCTAGAGATCTCATAAGCAGCTATCTTTTGAGGAAAATTAAATAATTTTCTAATATCATCTCTATGAACATAGAAGGAATGTCAACTTGTCGAGTGCTGAAAATAGCTCTTGTCGTTTTGTGACAGGTCTGGTTCTGTGTTGGACTAGTGGCCAGCACTGTGATTTTTCTCTTGGTCAGGTAAAATTTTAATACTAGTATACCCTAGTATGTAGAAATTACTCCTGCCTTCGTACTTTTCAATAGAAGAGGCAGGCATCCCTTTGCCTTACAGAAATGAACATAGACGAAATTCATTCAAACAAATTCCTGAATCTGTCTACCGATTGGAATGCTGAATTGATCCCTGACTTATCTATCATTCTTCATTGAGTACACGCATAAGATTTAGTTTTCTGAAAAAAGAAGGCATAAGATTCTGCTATCCGCAGTTGTCTTGTCTATTTCAAAATCTTTCCATAGCTACAGTGCATTCAACCTAACCTTTATATCTCTTGTCGCCTGCATCCAAATCCACATCCAGAACGAATTGATCTTCCTCCGTCGTATTCATCCACATCCACATCCGCCGGCCGGCGTGCAGGATCCATCGACTGTTTTGAGGAAAATGATCAACCGGTGCTTCTGCTGCGTCGCCGGTGACTCCGACCAGGAGCCGGCCGCCACCAGTAGTCGTCGGAGGTAGGTGGTAGCATTCATGCACGAGAGTCGTCAGTTTGTTGTTGATGGCATCGATCGATCAGTCGAGGTGATTCTTTTGGTGCGATGTTTTGGTTGGGATGGTAGAACGAATCCGGCGAGGGCGTCCAAGAGCCGGCCGAGCGTGGAGTACCCATGGGAGACGTACACTCTCAAGGGGCTCCTGCAAGCCACCGGCAACTTCAGCGAGAGCAACAAGCTCGGCGAGGGCGGCTTCGGCACCGTCTACTGGGGCCAAACCTCCAAAGGCGGCGAGGTGTGTTGGGTCGTCGTCGTTTCTTGATTCGTTTCGCCGTCGCCGCCGCCGGCGCGTCGGCAGCCCGCGCTCCGGCGTGATCACAGGATGTTAACGTTGTACGTGCACGGTGCACCCGTGAATGGATGGAGGTTTGATCTTGTTCAGATTGCGGTGAAGCGGCCGAAGGCGATGACGGCCAAAGCGGAGATGGAGTTCGCCGTGGAGGTGGAGATCCTCGGCCGCGTCCGCCACAGGAACCTGCTCAGCCTCCTCGGCTTCTACTCCGGCGGCGACGAGCGCCTCATCGTCTACGACTGCATGCCCAACCACAGCCTCCTCACCCACCTGCACCCTCACCGAGGCACACCCTCTTCCCAGCAGCACGTCCCCCTCGAATGGCCCCGCCGCGTCGCCATCGCCGTCGGCGCCGCCGAAGGCCTCGCGTGAGTCCCAACGATCCCATGTTCGCTGGCCACTCGCGCGCCATGCAAATCACCGAGAGATCAACCTATCCATGCAGGCACTTGCACCACGAGGCGAGCCCGCACATCGTCCACCGAGACATCAAGGCGAGCAACGTGCTGCTCAACGCGGAGTTCGTGCCCAAGGTGGCCGACTTCGGGTTCGCCAAGCTCATCCCCGACGGCATGTCGCACCTGACGACGCGGGTGAAGGGGACGCTCGGCTACCTGTCTCCTGAGTACGCCATGTGGGGGAAGGTCTCCGAGAGCTGCGACGTCTACAGCTTCGGCGTCCTCCTGCTGGAGCTTGTCAGCGCACGCCGCCCGCTCGAGAAGCTTCCCGGCGGCGTCAAGCGCGAGATCGCGCAGTGGGCGGCGCCGCTGGTGGAGCGCCACACGTGGGAGTTCCTCGCCGACCCGAGGCTCACCGGGCGCTTTGACGTCGTGCAGCTCCGTGCCATGGTCGAGACGGCCATGCTGTGCACGCAGAATAACGCCGAGAGCCGGCCGACGATGGCCAAGGTGGTCCAGATTCTCAGGTTCGGCGGCGGCGAGCGGCGCGCACCAAGGAGATCGTCCCGGTGGTGGCGGTCGCCGCCAGCAGCGAGGAGATAACGTCGACTGACCAGGAAGACGCCACCGCCGGCAGCAGCGAGCAGCTGGACAGGCGGAACTGGAAGCTAGCGAAGCTGAGGTGATCCGATCGATCGATCCATTGTTTCACCTTGGCGCCACCAGCGGATCCATGCATGAGCAAACATATTATTGCATGCGATTAAGACATAAAAATTGTTGGTAGCTAGCATTAAGTTTGCGTTGTTAATTACTTTATTCGTGTAGCCGAAGCCTTCCCGGTCTGCTCCGCCGCAATCGCCGTCGCCGGAGCAAAATAGGGTTGGAGCCCTATTTGGCCGCCGGAGAGAAATCATCAAAATCCGTCGCCTTTGATCACTATCTTGTAAAATCGAAGGTACAAACGGATTTCCCGCGTCTCGAGCTCCAAAACCCCTCTCTCTCCCTCACGGTTCCGCCGCCGGAGTTCGCCGGCGCCGCCACCCCCTTGCCGCCTCTGTTTCAGCAGCCGCCGACCGCTGCTCCCGGCCATACCGGCCCAAGCCGCCACCACCGACGCACTCCCCGAGTCCACTGATGCTCCCAGGCAACCGTGCACTCGCCGGAGCACACCGGAACGCCGCCACCACGTGCGCCACGGCCGCCTGCCTCTGCTCTCCGCCGCCGTAGACCACGGGAATGGGGTCGCCCCATCCCGAGGACCCCGGAACCGCCCTCTATTTGCCGAGAACCGGCCCCCTCCGCCGCCGGCGCCGTAGCTTTGCCGGCCAGCTCATGTCAAGAGAAAAATCAAGAATTTCCTATTAAAAATAATTCAGAAAAGTACTTTCAACCATTCATTTGACCAAAAAACAAAATACGAGATCTATTACAAACTCCTAGAATATTTTGAATCTAATGACGCTAGTTTTATCGTCATCCAATCAACCACTGATATAACTAATTTTGAACTTGGGTTTTACATGTCAAATCCTTCGGCAACCCTTCTTTTTGCCTCCTTTTATATTTTTAAGTTTTGTTTTTTATTTGGAGTTATTCACTTAGTTATTTTCTTTATATATCAATAAATTATGTCACAGCCAATCTAGAAGATGAAGGAACATAATTAGTGTTTGCCACTCACCCCATAATATCGCAACCATATGAGGAGAAGAGTGGTACGACTACGCCAAGTTTGTAGATAAGTCATGCATCCTTTGAATAAAATTTTAATATAAACTGGAGCTAGGTTATATTTTGGATAGAGTACTAGCTTACTTATATAGCTAGCATATGTTGATTTATTAAAACCCTATTGAAATGGTAATAACCAATTATTCTATTCTATTATTAATGTTTCATGTCTTGAATTGAGACTATTATGCCATTAAAAAACTTAGTTCAAACCAAATGATTGTTACTATATAATTATCATGTGAATTATATCATTTAATGTGAATCTTTGAAAATGGTTTGGTTTGTTTAAAGTTCCTAAGGACATAACTCGTTGTGCGAGTATAAAGGACATAGTTACCACTTATCCACATGATCAAGTATTCAAACATAGTATATGCTATCCCAATGAGTTGAACTTATATAGCCTTTCAGTGTATTGGCATTTTAGACCATAGGTGTGTGATGGGCGCTAAGATATGTGCGATGGTTTGGTCATGTGAGTGTGGGTGCTGCGGTACCCTTTGTAGACTTAGAGGACATGTGTTTCTCTCATTCGTGCAACAGTGGATGGACGAGATGACGGGTTGGAGCAAACCCTCGCGAGGATTAAGTTTAAGGCCAATAGTTGGCTTGTTCTTTAACCCACTAGGCAGAACAAAGATGAGCTTAGAGTAGCATCACACTTTGTTATCCTCAACCTTGCAAATTGTGGGTATTGTGCAGATAAAGATGGGCAGACACTACAGAGTTATTTGTTATTCGAATACATTGTTATCTTGATTATTGGAAATATGTCTATAGGTGAATCCACAGTAATGGCATAAGTAGACTTGGAGAAATGTTTGAACTTTAAGAATAAATGACATCAAATGATAAATCTTTAAATGTAACTTGGTTTGTAAAATGGGTTGCTTATAAACTACTAATAAGGTTTAAAGTTAAGCATGTTTCCTCCCTGATATACCCTACATTAGTATAAGTTTTCCTACATGGCTTGCAGAGTGCTTGCATACTTAGTCTTACATGTTTTGGCTCTTGCCGATCAGGATGCTGTAGGAGAAGTCTTTGAGAAAGATGTCAATCCACAGGAATAGGACAAAGACGAAGGCTTCAACTTCTAGGTTAACTCTACGCTTAGGTCGTTCATGTGGTGCAGAGTTGCACCTTTTGATTGTAAGTGTATAGCCGTAGGCTTGTTGTGTGTGTGAGTGCGTAACTAACTTCCTAGGCGGTTACGTGAATCGTGGGGTGTATAGACCCTCCTCTAAGCGTCCCCACAATTGCTATGGATTATCTACTTCATTATTGGGATAAATGAATTATTTTGAGAAATAAACTAGATAAATAACTTAGAACAAGTAGTCTAAGTAATAAAAAACGTTTAATGCGTATTTATAGAGGTGTAGATCAAATAATCTGTAGAAATAATCGAGTGAAGCACTTTTGAATATTAAATCTAATGATATAACTTTAGTACTCCCTCCATTATTTTTTTTAAATGACAAACAAACAAACGTTGTCGATGTTCAATGTCAATAGAGTCCGGTCTCGGGGTACCCAATGTTTGGTGGTGGGGGTTTAAGGTTGGGATATCTCGGTGTTCATAATCAACGCATAGAAAAAACACTCTCCATTTACCCAAGTTCAAGCCTCTCAGAAGATAATAGTCCTACTCCTGCTTGATTTCTTACTTAAAGTTTGAACTGGGCTCCTTACAAGATTTCTCCTCCCTAAAATCTATTGAGGTACAACCCTAACCCCATATGGGGACCCTAGCAAGATACCATACACGCACATCATTATAAACAATACTGACCACTGTCGTGAAATCTATCACCAGTCATTCCGTCCATCCACACTATGTTGTCTTCGATCCGTCTGCCAATACGACCACGCATTCTCCTATCAAAATGGACCGGCTAAAGGTCATGGATGAGATCCGCCAAATCCCAAGCATTTACTACCACTGACCAGCTGTGAGTATGCTTCATTAATGTGGAATGATAGGGTATGTGATACCATGCCTCGTCTACCCCTGGTTCTAGGGCATAGGGCCCGCTTGGTCCCTATCCTCTAACTTCTTGTCTTTTTGCATGCCTTCTCATTGGCATGCCATGTGTCGCTCCTAAGCACCATGAGAGACGAGCCCCGAGCCGTGCGCACTTGCCATGCTTGGCCTCTAAGCACTCGGTGAGGATGGCTTTGAACCAAACGAGCCCACCACGCGTCGACTACTAAGCAACCCAGGAGATTGGCCCTGAGATGTGCGTGCTCACCACGCGTCGATCTCTGAGCACTCGACGAGGGCGGCCCTAAGGTGACTGGGCTCAACACGTATTGGTTCCTAGGCAGCCCAGACGGATGGCCTCGGGCCAAGCGCGCTGCCACGCATCAGTATGTCGGTTCCCAAGTAGCGCCCTAGTGAGGCCAAGCCCTCCCTAGGGGTGTAGACTCACGTCGTGCTTCAGGTGGTCTTTGTTGATCGTTGTTGCCACCCTGATGAGTGGTTGTGGTCACCTTGTCACCTAGATCGGTGGTCGCCTCACCACCCTAATTTGTGGTCATGTTAGCTACCCTCCCCGGTGGTTGCCTCACCACCCCGTCCAGTGGTTATCTCTGAAAGGATCTTGATGTCGTTTAGAGGTGGGGGTGAATAGACAATTCTAAAAAACTAGCAATGGAATTAAACTTTAATATTGGAACTTCTAATTTAAATGATTAGCCTTCTCTATCTTATGTAGAGAGTGCTGATCTAAACTTCTGATCCTATGAGTCGGAATGTTCAATCCGTATGTTGATTCCCATGAAGGGGATCCAACCAAGGACATCACCCACAACACTAAGAGTAGAGGAAAAACAGGGAATACACAGGAATGCAAAGGTAGAACAAGAAGGGGACAAAGACATGATTTTTTTCTCAAAATTCAGATCAATGATCCTACTGTCTATTAAGGAACACAAAGGAGCCTCACCAAGCTCACACTAATAAAGAAGCTTTAGTATTCAAGCAACCACCAAGGAAAAGCCCGTTTCTAATTGACCACCAAGGTCCAAGTCTGGACAATGGACTACTACCTTCGGTGAAGCTTGCCCTACCAAACAATCTACTTAATTTGAGCTTAATTTTCACTCGATAACATGTTTCCTTATAGAGGTGAGGAAAATAACCATAGATTTTTTGGGCTATCCACAATCGATTGGATACTCGTGGGTGACACCTAGCCAACTAGGTAGAAGACCTCCAACAATAACAAGCTCGATCATAAAACCCTAATGCCAATCTCCAAGTGCTCATAAGAACCTAACCTCACAAGTTCTCCAAATCTCAAAGCTCCAACCCAAACTCAAAAGGTAGCTCTAGATCCAAGGATGAGAGGAGTAAAAACTCTAGAGAGCCTATAGGAGTAGGTCTTAAAGATGTGATAGTCAACCCCTCAAAGTAGGGGTGGGGAGTTAAATACTCACACCTTCCACAAGCTAGCCATTATTCACATATTTGAACATTGAAACTTTTGATTTAGGATATCGAAACTTTTGATCCACACTTGGAAACTCTTAGAAGAAACTAATTGAAACTTCTTATTGAAATAATCATAACCTCCGATTAGTCCTCTCTGCTAAGTAGAGAACCTCGATCGGAACTTCTGACCGCCATGATCAAAACCTCCGATCAAGCTCTACCAAACAGATCCTTAATCAAAACTTTCGATGTTTACCATCGTAACTTTCGATCGAGCCTCTTGGCGAGATAGAGAGCTATGATCAGAACTTCATATCACCATGATGAGAGCCTCCAATCAACACTTAAGCATAGATACCATTTTTCCATGTGAGTGCGGTGCGTTATATCTCTCTCCTAGTGATCAAAGTTAAACTTAGAGCACTTGGACACAAACACCGGGTCTTTGCATGTTCCCGTCTCAGTAGTGCTGATTTTCTAGAACTCAATTTAAAAATAAAATTAAAATAATCCTCCTTGAGCCCTTTTGCCTTTTTTCCTTTCTTTTGTAGAGGTCACCATGAATATTGCTAAATCATCATAGGGAATAAACCTACACTTAGTGTCAATAAGATCATTAGTCCCATAATTATATTTTCATCTATGATCTAAAACCCACTAGAGGCCTAAGTGCATTTTTAGTCTCGCCACCATGATCGGTGCTTGTTATCACCACCCTGCCAGGTTGGATCTTCTGAAGGAGCGCAATCCTTGCCTACTCCAAAGAAGGTAGGAGACCAATAGGGTGTCCTTGTATCCCTATCGCTAACGGTAGCCCCGTAGCCCTTCTCCAGGGCATGGTGTTGATACCATCAACAAGTCTAGATTGTCTCGAGAAGCATGCATTGGATCAACTTCTACATGATCAACATGACCCAAGCACGTCCAACAACCATGTGAGCAAGATGCTGCTTTGCTCCTCGGAGTCCACTAACAAGCCACCGGTTGCTAGTGGGCTTGATGCCCTTCTGCTCTTATTTGTTTCCTAAAATGACTTTTTGAAATAGTTAAGCTTAGACATTGAGCTCTACTTGGGTGGTTGACTATAAGACATAATCTTTGTATGGAGCTATTTTGAGGATGAAATTATTTCCCTTTCTGGTTTGTAGAACTAGCTATGTTGGTGCCTCACTCTGACCCTTGGCCTTGCAAACTCAGAGCCTTTTGGAGCCTAGTATTGGTGCACGATTTTTGGGATTGCGAGGGCATAGAAGAATCCACTCTGAAGAAGGTAGGAGGCAAATAGGGTATTTATGTATTCGTGATGTTGACAAACGTCGTTAAAAAACAAAGCAAGTATGAATCTAGTGGTATAGCTTTTGGTGATGGGGATATTTATGCTCCCTCACTAGTAGTAATGGAACTCTTTGGCACCTTGTTTATTTTATTTGAGCCTTTAAATTCACTCTCACACCTTGGGAACTTAAAATTTCTTTATGCGTGTTGGTTAGGGATTTGAGAAGTGCATTGGAATATTGTTATAGCTATTGTGGCACTTGATCATCCTCAAACAATGTATTGGAGGTTGCCACCTTTTCGATGGGTTGGAGGAGTTGGGCCAGTGACCTTTTCAAAAAGGTTATGTAGGAGGTTCAGCTATAATTATGTGTGGCTTAGTGTTTGTCATCTCCAAAGTGGAGGAAAAACAACCACTATTGATCGAGGCTTGAGAGCTCATTTGTGGTGCCAGCTCTCTCTTGCCCATCTCTTAATGAAGAGATTTAGAGACTTGGTTTGAGTAACGGTGAAGTGAAGCTCACCTAAATTGTCTCATTTACTTATTACATTTATGTTGAGTAATTTACTTTCTTAGAGATTTCTTTAGCAACTATCACCTTACAATTAAAAACATAATTTAGATTAGTCAGTTTGTGATTCTTGAATCAAGCCTAGCTACATAGGTTAATTGAACTCAAGCTAGCAATTTATTTCTAACCACCTATTCAATCCTCCTAGTTAGCATTTTGATCCTATAGAACTCAACTCAGAATTTCAAGTCACAAAGAGAGAGGACAACTTCAAGTCACAAAGAGAGGACAACATCCACTCGAGATAAGCAACCACAAACGCAACTCCTACAAAAAGTAAGATGTGACAAACTAGTAAACAAGGTTACCAACCAGCTCAAGCTAGCAAGCACACACATAGATCAATCATATCTATCACAAGAGCCGTAAAAGGCAAAAATTAATATGAGGAAGACGATCTATTTATTTATCAAAGTTTGGATCATATGTCTCTACTGCATAACTTCAAATGATAGCTTTGAAGGCCCATTTTCTGGAATAAATGGCAAAACTCGATGCGGGAATGGAGGGGATCGATCCATGGTGGCTGCAGTAAGAGCTGTATGTGCCATCCAACTCGTCAGCTCGTACAACACTGGTACATAAAATATAGTAAACATGGTTGAACTGTGGTTTAACCGGTAAACCACCGGTCCGAAAGTTGAACCTATGAACCAGGGGTCTGACCGCTCCGGCTTTTCGTACTATGCTTCAAACTCTTCGATTGTACTGTGTTCCACAAATAAAATAAAATAAAATAAATGAACAGCCCAGAATTTAGCGCCTTGATCGCAAGATGCAAATCATACTGCTGTTTTGGACCTACCACTGAATGTTATTAGCCCATGGCCTTTTCGACATGGGACATACCAAGGCCCATTAACAGTTTAGCATCCGCATATAACGCGCCTGTTTGTGGCAAAAGCACCACAACGTTATAATCAATTTGCACTTCACCAAAGGAACAGGTGATAAGCTTTATTATCATCATCATATATACTGGTAATCCTACATCGATCGAGAGTGCCTGCTACACAGATGCAAGCACGTTAGAGCATGTCAGCAACAATATACAGTGTGATGCATTGCACATGTACCCGTTCGCAGTACTTAATTAGTCCAAAAAGGCTTGAACAAGAGCACTTCACCTTTTGTAGCTAGGAGAACTAAAATGCTATGCTATACTCGAACGACAATTATAGGAGGAAAGCAGCGAGAGATCGATCGATCGAGACGACGTCACGCCAATGTGTGCGACAGGTTCCCGTCGTGATCACCGGAGCGGAGCCCACAACGCAAGTTATAATTAAGATATGAGACTAACAACCGGACGAGTCGATCAACCGATCGACTGCACACGAACACCTTCTATGTGCTCCATAATATGATCTCTCTCGCTTTTTACGAGCACTTTCGGTGTCAACGATTGAGATATCGATTCCTCCGTCGCGTCCCTGTCGGTATCAGTAGCAGTAGTACTAGCTCTTAGCAACTAGACGTAATTGATTTTTTGGTGACGTGTAAATTGCTACTACCAATCTGTCTCGTCTCGATCTCGGTTTGTTTCTGCTGGCTCTGTGCTTGATGACTCGCTTTCTCGGAAATAGGCAGGATACGGCATAACGGCCGGCCGCTGGAGTGGCCAGCGTGACAGGGAAGATCTACCTAGCGATTCGTTAAGTGGCCAAAAACGCGAGCCCTGGCTTAGCCTGACGACCAAAGAGATATGTGAGTTGAATGAGAAATCACGGGCGGTTGAGGCAAAGCTAGTACGCAACTACTGTGGACCATGTAGAGTTTGCTGCCTGCATCTGCGTGTTCCTTGTGTAGAGTATGTGCTGTCTTGTAAAGTTTCTGTCATGTATGAAGCGTCACGTCCGGATGGTCTGTCTCCCAGGCCGGCCCCCGCCTAGGAAGGGGTTTAGCAACAGAGCAAATTTTCCTTAGCAACATCCAAGTACTAATCTAATCCACGCACGAACACGCCAACGTGGCAAGCTATATACTACAAGCACTTTATTTTGGTTTTTTCCGTGATTAACTAGCAGATTTTTTCACACAATTTTTCACCGGACTATATTTAAAAATTAATTTAGGCAGTGGCAGAGCCAGCGGCACTGTTGAGCCTGAGCGACTGATAACGGCCCTCGGTTGCTGACAATTTTTTTCCACACGACGACAGCAACCTGCAAAGCAATCTATAGTGGAGAAGTAGCGGTGGAGTGGAAGGACCACCCAACCTGCCCGAGAGGTGGCTCCGCTTACGATTCTTGGATTCTGTTTTGGTGAGTATAAATCGTAATTTCTTCACAATGGATTTTAAAAGTAGAACTAAATTTGATGTATTTTTATATATACACAATTTGTAATCTGTATGCAACAGATGAAATTGGATTGAAATGTAACCCTTATTTTCCATGCATGAAATTCTAATCTCTGTACAGCTATATCAAACAATATACACTATTATAATGTTGATCCAACACAATATAACGGTGAAGTCTTTACCCTTTTATCCAATTAATATAGGTAATTTCTTGGTCTTCGAAGCAATCGTAAGGTAGGTAGATAGATTTTCGCACCATTTACTGCAGATACTTTTTTTTCAAATTTGATTGTACATGGCTCAATCCAGATGTTTCATATCTACATGTGTGTGTAATCAAACTTTATAGCATTTGACAAATTAACGATATGTGTGTGAATATATAGTAGTTAATCGAGTACTGACACAGGCATGCGGTTTATTCTCTGAGACGCATACCAATAAGCCATGCATGCACAACAAGAACAAATGATCGTGCATACTACTTCAGTGGAAACAAGAAAGTGCATTCCGAAAAGGGCTAACAAAAGGATACATACGTATAATCAACAACAGTAATATTTCTTGTACATGCCAGGCGTACGTGTGTCCTCCTTCCAGTTATTCGAGCTAGCTTTCTTCCTTCCCAGCTTTTCCGATAGAATTTTTGGAGACAACGTTATTGTTGCACAGATCCTTTGTTCGTGGAGACATGGCCAAGTTATTGTAATGGAACCTACCATGTAGTAGTAGTAGCATTAGTAGTGTTTCTGCTTTCTAAAAGGACACACAGCTAGTGCCAAAAGTAATTCCCTCTACTACATACGTGCAGTGCACCTACGCTAAGAACACTGTTCACGTGCAAAGCAGCGGCACCAAACAAACAGCTCGCTTTTCTCGCGTGGCGCCGTTCGATCGCACGTACGGCACGTGAAACCCGTCGTTGTGGTGGACTGTTTCCTGGAGCAGCAACAGCAGCAGATGTCGTAGTAGTAGCAGAAGCAGCAGTACGTGTCTGCGTCGCGGTGGCGTGTCGTGGTGGGCGTTGTTGCGGCCGGAATCGCCGCGACGCACGCACGCAGACGGCGCCGGCGTCCGTCGCTTTCACCGTAAAGCCGGGCACACGTACCGATGGTGGGAGGGGGTGGTGTTGCTGCACTGCAGACGCTCGGGGTCGGAGCGAGCTCTCCGTGTCCGCGGGGGCGGGGCGGCAGGCGGCGAGCGGCGGAGGCAGGCGGTCGCGGTGCCGTCGTGCCCGTGCGGCCGGTGGGAACGTATTATAGTCGCCATCATATACTTAAAACTGATAAATATAGCTGATTCCTGACCGACCAAGCATAGTGTTCTGGAGATACTACCGTTTTTACCCCTTAGTGCGGGGCCCACCGACAGAAAGAGACCCGGGTCGAGGGGGGACGTGGCACAGGAGAGGGGGTCAACTCGTCTCGGGGCCCCGGGGGGGGGTACGTAGAGTACAGAGGCAGCGCAGCAGCGGCGCACGGCTCGAGGAAACCAGCGGCAGGCAGGAAGGCCGCTTCCGGCGTCGCTTCATTATTGGGGCCCGGACTTTCTCGGCAGGCAGGCACTGCAGCGGCGCCCTTCGGATCCTGTTCCCAACTTTTTCTGCGTCTCCTCTCCTCCTCGTCCTTCAATGCACGGCCCGCCTGCTGGTCCTGGGAAAGAAGAACTCGCCGTAAAAAAACAAACAAAACAAAACCACCGCTCCTGTTTGCACCACGTCTCGGTACATGGCGCTCTCCACACCGTGCCCAACAAGATTACTAACGGTCGTAGCACACCGTGCCCACGATTTCACCCTTTCTCTCCGACGAAACACGGTTGATCGATCGCGAGCCTTGCACCGTTGCACGCACGCACCAAGCGCCGGTACGCGGCTACACCCTGCAACTGGTCGGGACTTGGGCGAGATAGAAGCTGAAGCCCTGAGCTTCGCCTGTGTCTCTGACTCGAGAATGAAGCTGGGTCTGGGTTCTGATCCAGACCGAGACAATCGATAGAAATAAATAATGGAGTTCCCCTCTTACAGTGGACGACGTACGTACGTGCATGCTCCGCCCGGCTAAACCCTTTGATCAATGCGATCCACCGATCCACGCTTGTCGTTTCGATGTGCGTGCAGTGTACATCACCGGGCGATCCTGCTCTCGATCGGGATCCTCGTTCACGACGACGACCCGGCCTCCGTCTGTTGATCCCATGGGCGCTGCTACAGGTATCCTGGGTCCAGGACAGTGTTCAGAAGCCGGTCAGAATCGGCACGCGCAGTGAATGGCTCTGTAGTGGCCCCCCATCTTTATACGCTCCCGCTACCACAAGCTTGCTAAAATGGCAGGGTTTGAATCTCTACAGAAAATAAACGCGGCTGGTACCGGGGAACGAGTATGAAATTCACCATATATACTGCATGTGGTTTCACAAGATTAGCTGACAAGTGTTCTCAAAGTGCGACTATCAAATGTCAACTACCTAATGAGGTATTCATCAGTTGCCAATCGCCAGTCCTTGTTCGATTGTAACTTTGTGTTTCCAGCAACAGTCAAACTGTCAATTAAACACAAGCGCAGAAAGTTAGTTAGACATGCATTCATAAACCGTATACGTCAGTAATATGTTTATTTATATGAAAGCCATAGTG
The DNA here is from genome assembly GCA_030770085.1 of Oryza coarctata. Classification (NCBI taxonomy): domain Eukaryota; kingdom Viridiplantae; phylum Streptophyta; class Magnoliopsida; order Poales; family Poaceae; genus Oryza; species Oryza coarctata. Next base: position 14,266,729 of record CM061479.1, on the reverse strand, counting down.
GTTTTATTTGTAATCAGCTTCACGAGTTGTTCTTATTGTCCAAGTGAATGAATCAGTAAATACATCTATAGTAAAAAATTCAATAAAGAATACAATGAACAAAAAAAATCATTTTGTTATAGAAAAAATAGAAGAACCTAATGCTAGCATTACATTTCAAAAGAATGGATCTCCCACCCACATTTTGTGAAAATGTTAGAAAAGAGTGCAAACGGACGATTGGCGAAGCTACACAAGGCATGTAGGGTTTCGTCAGATTTCCCGGGTGCTAGTTGATCACAGCTTTTCTCAACAAAGTAGATCATTGTATAGCAAAGATCAACCATTGGTCATAAGTCATGATTGAATTATCCGGGTAGTATTCAACCAAAATAAAGATAGGCCCTTTCTTAAAAAATAAAAAACAAGACACCAACTAGCATGAAATGGAAGCTAACATATGCTTTAATTTAGATTTTACAACGGAAATCAAATCTAGCCAGATGAACATAGAGCCACTAATCCAAATATAAACGGTCGATAATAGAGGTGCGGTAGTCCTGCCTCTGCTACCACTTTCAGCCGTTTTCCCTGTAGCATATATATATATATATTATAGTGTGATAAAAAACTTATGATTGAATATCTATATAATGTTTGCTTCGGTTGCTCGGTACGGAGGTTTTTTCACCATGGAGTAGCCCCAACGAGGATTGTCCATTATAGTGTACCCCAGTGTGTCCCCATGCTAAAATGACACAGTGCTACTCCGGCGCGTTTGCGGTCACGAACTGGTGTCACTCATGCCCCACGTCTAGTACAGTACTGCTACCTAGTTGCCCTTAATTATCTCCCTGTCACGGGGGCATGCAATCAATCAGCTGCTTAATTAAAGGCAGACGAACACGGCTATGACTAGTTCCAGGCCCCTTTATTTGGGCTCCCTTTCCGTTAAAGAAAAAAAGCACTGGAAAACTGCCTTGTCAACGATCCACAGACAGACACACACACACAGCACACAAGAAGCTGTCTTAACAGTATCTATGCTACAATAATCCGGTTGATTTATCCCACTGAAACGTGCATATATACGATACGATACCAGACCGGTCTTATTCCTTCTCCTGCAAACCAGGGTTTGGACTGGACCACACACACTGCACCCTCAATAATCCGTCTATATCAATCACATTCCTGCCGCTGCTGCTGCCCACTCGGAATCCAGCTTAAAACTTATCGACCCAACACGACATGGATTTCAGCTACGTCACGCGTAATTCGCCATCAGATCACACACGCTGATCCGCGTCGGCATCTCGTCCCCGATTAACCGAGAGCTGATGTGACCGAGCCAGCGTGCGTACGTTTGCACGGTGGATTACGGTGAAATCGCGCGGTTTGGAAGGGAGAAACCCCGCGCGAAACAGGGGAAGATGGCGGGGGGGAGCCGCGCCGGATGACAGTGGAGTAAAGAACAGAGCAGCTCCCTTGTTCTCCGGTGTTGACTATACTGCTACTCGATGTGCGGTGTCGGTGCGTACGTCCACGCCTCCACGGCGGTGGTGACAACCAAATTAGCCGGCCGTTCGAGATGACCGGAGAATTGACACGTTGAGACTGAGCCAGACACACTGTCAATTAAACAATTCTTCCAGGATCTTTTCTGCAATCGAAGACGCGTACGGGGGGCGGGGCATTGAATATTTGCATTGACTATGGCGTGGAGAGAGGGGAGGCAGGCATGGAATAACTGAATCCTGGAGCACGCCAACATGTACACATACGGCGGCAATAACTCCGGGCTCGCCTGCAGACTCGCAGCAGCAGCACAGTACATTCCAACCAGCTAACCGTATTCAGAACAAGAGGGGGGGCATCGGGGTTGGGGAGGAGCAGCCGGCACTGTACCCTGCCTTTTCCCCTCGACCTCTTCCCTCTCTCGCATCGCAGCAGCAGCAGCAGCAGCCGTATCCGCAGCCGCGTTGCCTTGTGTGTGTTTGGTGGCTGGCTACCACTCCAGCTCACGCACACACAGTCACTCTCCTTCCCACTCGGTGCGATACGAAACGAGAGAGGAGGCAGGCAATAAATGGAAGCTTAGGTGACAGCAGGCTCCATGGCGGCGTGGCAGGCCCTCTCTGTCGCCTCACCGTCTTAACTCTGCGGCAGCGGAGAGCTGAGCTGATCAGGCCGCCGCGGATTAACTCCAGGCCGCGCGTGCTAGCTACGGAGTAGGAGCTGGTGCAGCGAGACGATCGAGAGGAGGCTCTTCATCTTCTTCTTCCCTAGCCAGGGGTACGTACGGCCGCCTATGGATTTGGGCGCATGGCGGGGTTCCCTCTAGGCGGAGGAAGCCACAGCCGCGACAACCCGGCGCCGCCAGTCCCGCCGGTGCACCCGTCGGACGCGGCCTCGTTCCTGTACGCCACGAGGGGCGGGAGCTTCCAGCTATGGCAGCAGCAGGAGCAGCAGCCGCCGTTCTACGCTTCCAACATCATCCGCTTCGCCGATGATGCGCCACCCGCGCCGTCTCTGGCGGGCGCGTCGTCGTCCTCGTCGTCCCGCGGGATGCGGTCGAGCGGTGGGGGAGGAGGAGGAGGAGGCGGCGGCATCAACTGCCAGGACTGCGGCAACCAGGCCAAGAAGGACTGCACCCACATGCGCTGCCGCACCTGCTGCAAGAGCCGCGGCTTCGCTTGCGCCACCCACGTCAAGTCCACCTGGGTCCCCGCCGCCAAGCGCCGCGAGCGCCAGCAGCAGCTCGTCGCGCTCGCCGCCTCCGCTGCCGCCACCGCCGGGGCTGGCCCATCCCGCGACCCGACCAAGCGCCCGCGCGCTCGTCCCTCCACCACAACCCCGACGACCTCCTCAGGTATCGAGTAGCCGTGTTGCTGCACCTTCCCGCGCGCGGCTTATCATCTCTCTCACGCAAGCGACGAGCTAGCCAGCTCGTCTTCCCTAACTCCTCTCTGCTGAGTGCGCAGGAGATCAGCAGATGGTGACGGTGGCGGAGAGGTTCCCGCGGGAGGTGAGCTCGGAGGCGGTGTTCCGCTGCGTGAGGCTGGGGCAGGTCGACCAGGCCGAGGCGGACGTCGCGTACCAGACTGCCGTCAGCATCGGCGGCCACGTGTTCAAGGGCATCCTGCACGACGTCGGCCCCGAAGCCCTGCCAGTCGCCGACGGCAGCGGCGCCGGCGCCAGCGAGTATCACTTCCGCCTCACCGGCGACGTCGGGTCCTCGCCAAGCACAGCCGCCGCAGCCGAAGCAGGCTCCGGCAGCAGCAGCGGCAACATGATCGTGTCATCGGCTGTGGTGATGGACCCGTACCCAACTCCCGGGCCCTACGGCGCGTACCCTGCCGGAACGCCGTTCTTCCACGGCCACCCGCGGCCGTGACCGGCGGCGCTTCGCCTCGCTGTAACGCCACTACAATCTCTCACTCGCTGCAACTGTCAAACCTATGACACTCTTGAGAATTCTTAGCTTCTCTCCCTTTGATATCGTTGCATAAATTTATGTTTTCTTCTAGAGCCTAGCTTAGCTTAAATTAGGCAGGCGAACCTTTAAGACTTCTTTGCTTCTCTCCTTGGGAGCCATTTGATATGAGCAATTAATACACTCGTTTCCGAGCAAGAATGATTGGAAGCTTCCAAGCAGTTAGGAGCTTGGGGGAAAGCACCCTTAACTAAGCTTAGCTTGATGATTTCTTTTCATGCACTGTTCATCTTCTCCTAGCTTCATTCCTGCTTGATTGAATTGAGCTTGATCGGTAGTAGTAATTCTTGGTATTGGTGTACTATACTACTCCATACTATACTATACTCCAGTGGCATAAGGTTAATTACTATAGTATAAGGTTTCTTTGTTTCTACTACTACATGTACTAGTACTAGTGCTAACATTAGTGTGTGAGTACTAGGCTCCATAAGGTTGACACCTTCGCTTTACTATAGCATGGGCCTTTGCTCTCTTCAAAAGCTGAGCCCTAGAAACCTAGTTGGCTTTAATTGGTAGCTCGTGGATCCTAGATATCGCATCGTCTTAAGTAATTGGCGTGTTTGCATTTGTTTATGCCTGTGATTAGATGAGAGAGACACAGAGAGATTCAGCCATCGTATGCTCATGGGAGAGAGACTCAGTGAAAGTGTGAGGAGACACGAAAGGAGCAAATGATCCTCTATCTGGTCGGGAGCCGTGACCGATCGAGCCATGCGCCGATCCCTTGCTTGATTTCGTGATGGTTTTTTTTATTGTTTCCAAGTTTTACAATTGCATGATGGGGATGATGACTCGCACATTCTCGTGTTCTTCGTCTGATCGATCTTTGACTTAAGAACATTGTCTCGTTGATCCCATCACATCAGGCCGCGAATATATATTTGTTTGGCCTTTTGTCTATCATCCTATTGCTAGCGTACATTGCACAGGGAATTACCCTATTCAGGCATGACTTTATACACTACTTTAGCAAGGAATGTACTGGTCTTCTGTTTTAACAAGAAATATATTTCAATTTCATGCTTCATCTCACAATGTCGATAATGTCTGTTATAAAAACAATATAGTTGATGTGGTAAAATATTGATTGTGGTACCCAGTTGCTGTATTTATTGTGTTCTAATAAATCACATAATATATCTTGTACATAGCAATGAGGATAAACTGTTAATGGGCTTCCAGCTAGTTTGTTCTTTACACATGTGATATTATTGGCGTTTCCTGCAGTATATGTAATGGGAATCCATAACGAAGGTTTGCAAAGTTTGGAAATGTCACATCTTGTGTGTGTGTATGTAGATATTTGTAAACTTTCCTGTTGCTGCTTATTAATGATCTTCAGTTCTATTTTTACAATCGGTGGTGTTGACGTGATATTGATAATGCGTTTGATTCTGTCTTGTTAGCTAGCGCTACCAGTAGCTCTTTCAAATTGTTCCAACATTATTTATATAGTCCAACGCATATGTATTTACATTGACTGAATGATTATTTTTAGCTTGCCTTACCGAATATCATCACTTTGCAGATTATTTTTAGCTTGCCTTATTTTTAGCAAAGCACGTTGTACATGTATTTATCTTGAAAATTATGATGCAAAGTATTGACAAACGTAGTTAAGCAAAGTTCATTGATACACAAGTAGTTAAGCTATTGCACTTAATAAACTACTTGTATGTAGTTCTCGGTCATTGCCTCTGCTGTAATTTCATCCTAATATTAATGGTATATATATCTAGAATAATATATACCTATACGTATGCCAGCTATATGCAATTTTGAAGCTCATTTATTACGTACAGTATGCTAAATTGTATTGTCTTACTATAGTATCCGGCTTACTATACATGAATAACGCCGGTAGGAAGCGTAAGTTATATATGGTGGTAGAGTGTGGTGAGTCGTAGTTGCATATATCCACCTACCAAAGTTTAAATCTTGTTTTTCACAAATTTTACACGTACGCCGTTGAGGTCAAGGATTTACCTTTGGAGTCTTCATTTATTTGAGTATGTGTTAGAGACACAATTACGGGTGTAAGAAAGGTTTGCGGATTATGTTACCGTTACATCATTTTAGGGTGGTGTATCTGTTAGTCCAATAGATTCTTGCGTGCTCCACGAAGTAAGCAATCAGGCCTGTCATTCTAATTCTTTTCTAGCTTTATACTACTGTGTCAATGATAAGTTTCTGACAAACAGAAATGATTGCATGCATTTCTAGTTTGCTATGCGTTCTTGATACTTATAAAATCAGGGTCACGATCTCTATACTTAGCTGAATGTGCCGGTTTGAACCACAGGAATTTATGCTATTTAACACATTCCTATGTGGGCTATTTGAGTTCAGTGTGAGGGATACTAATTAATTATGAGACTAAGATTATGGACAGGCATTTTAGTTACTAGGCAGTTGTTAAATTATTGTTTTGTTGTTCAGATTATGTCCTCATCATTTCACTTATAATAAACATAAGTGAAATAATTTATTAACGATTAAAAATAATTTATAGGTAAAAAAGATCAAAAAATTAAGCTTCAAATCAAACTCAAAATTGGCTGCGTCTCAAACAAGCTACCCGACTTTGTAGCACAAAAAACCCGGATTCTGATCCCTCCGAAACGTGGAAGCAATATAGCGCTCCCTCTATCCTAAATTTTTTATCATTCTTCATCTTACACTTATCAATGTAAAGCTAAAAGACTATAATATATTTACTTTTTAAAACTTTAATATGATTTTTTATACTCTAATGTATTTGTTACTATCTTTTTTAAACTCTAACGTATTGATTACACTTAAAAAAATAATTATTTGTGAGACCGAGATACCGGTGGGCAATGAGAATCTCTTACTCATTATAGTCATAGCTATCGTAAGACAAATCTTTGCTTTGGGTTATGATTAACTAAGTGTCACATCAGTTGACCGTATATGTCGCTATCAAAATTTAAATTTTAAAACTTAATTTTAAAACTATTTTAGTGTTTTTTACCATAGTTTCTTTTTTACATTGTCGTTTAATTTGTTAAGAACATAAATATAAAAAATAATTATATTTTTTTTCTAATACACCGTTTAACGTAATTTTTTATGTGGCCTAACAATATGCTCTGAATTATCTTTTGGCACCAAGTCTGGCCGCATCTTGATCTCACAATTAATTTCTCAGTCTCTTTCGATCTTTTCGCTGAGCCCCTTTCAGAACAAATTCGCGTCTCAGTTCATTTAACACTCCCCGGTCGATCATGGCTTAGCTCTGGATTTCATGGACCACTTGATTATGGCCTCCTTCAGTGCTTGATCGTAACATACAAAACTTGTGAGAAGGCACCAACAAAGATGTGGTGTGCCCTTAGGTTATGCCAAGTCTAGCACTTACACAACATGTGTAACCATTACCAACTCTAGGTTGATCACGATATCCAATCAAAGATGATTGGATATATAGGATGACCGGCTATGATACACCTGAAATAGTGTTTACAGCTAGAGTGATTTCGCTACAGGTCCAAACTGTATTTTCTACACTAATTTAAAGTTTTCTCCAGTAGGTTTCATTGTGCGCCGCTATAAGATACGCTTGGGTTAATTTGGTAGGAACTTAGGATGATTTAAAACTTATAAAAGAAAAATGTGTCCTAAGGCCCTGTCCATAAAACATGAATTTGTTTCCATATTTTAGTAGAAACTGAATTGTTTCTGTAAAATTTATGTGATTAGGAGTGTGTTCTTTTTGAATGAATGTATTAATAAATACGTTTTTTTAAACTTCTAAATGGTGCAATTTTCATAAATGCATTATTTATCTGAATTTTTTTAAACATGTTTGCTTTTTAATAGCTAATTTATTCATCTGTACAATAAATAGTTTTCACAAAATTATTCAGTAATTTAGCTATTTAACTATTCAGCGTAAAACAACACACTCAATGAGTGCTTAGGACCAAAGTTTTTCTTTTTTAGAGAGGAATATAGCTCCTCATCGTTTGAGAAATATATTTATATAGTGGTACCCAAGTGAATAGGATTGAAACCCTTTGCACCTGTACTTGAGTTTTTCGTGTTACACGCTATGAGGTATATATCCTTCACGGATCAGTAAAATCTTGACATTGCCGACCGTATATTTTTTATTTAGTTAGTTCAACCGATTTAATCTGTTTGCCTCCAAAATAGTGTGGAGATTGAATAGTTGCAATCCGGAATCCTTCTTGTTCGTGGATGAGAATGCCGCGAGCCAATGAATCTGCAGCGAAAGAAAACAAGGAAAATGTGACGATTGCGTGGTGATGGATGCAAGCACCTGCAGCCATCTAGGTGACTGAAAGTGGGGCCTGGAACAAAGGGGTCAGTGTGAGAAGACAAAAGAACAGTATCTGCTTGTCACCTTTTATTTGCTCTAGTAGTCTCCCAATGGAAGGATGAAAACTCCTTGCAAATGATTACATTCATGGTTGATACACTGCTGGGGGGAATAGGAAAAACATGAGACATGACAGATTCTAAAGCAATGTAGTAGTCCTGCTTGCCCTCTCATCAGCCATCACCTTCTTTTTCCTTGGCAATAGAAGCAGATAGCTACCATACCAGTGTTGCCTCTTCTTGTTTTCTTTCTCCTCACATGTAACAACCACACATAGTAAGGCTATTAGTCTCACGCATACACAGACACTAGCACCCTTGTTCCAAGATAGAAAATCATTGTCAACACATGGAGGATAGCACATGAAAAAGCAGTGTACTACCCTCCTTTTCTGCTGTAGCCATAGTGTTCACTACTGTTCCCTACCCATCTATCTGTCTCTCTCCTCTCTGTTCTGTTAATGTTCTTGCTCTCATGATCTGTGAAATGAAAATCACAACGAAAGGAAAAAGAAGAGAGACAGAGAAAGAAAAAAAATCCATTTAGCAGTTCGTTTGCAAGGTTTTCTAATTTCTTTTGCTCTCTTGTTTTTCGCGTGTAAGTTTTTTCAACTACTAAACACGTTTTTTATAAAAGAATTTATATAAAAGTTTCTTTAAAAATCATATTAATTTATTTTTAATTTTTTTCAAACTAATATTTTATTAATTATGCGTTAATTTATCGGTTTGTTTTACCTACCAGCAGCATGGAACGAACGCAGCCTAATACTTTAGGGCTCTTCGTGGGGAATCCTTAGAGTGGGGAAGACGAGAGAGAGAGAGAGAGAGAGAGAGAAGGGCATGGTCCCATGAAGTACGTGCATCGAGTAGCTGGCGACAGAGAGAGAAAGAGAGAGCGCTCGCTAGCGGACGGATCATGTGCCGCTCACCCACTGCAAAAAAATGCCAACTTCAGAACCGTTAGCTAGCCTTCAGCATGCACAACACTGTGACCTTTCTCACTTGCTCAAGATAATCAGTCTCACAGCTTCTAAAACTGCATGAACGCATGATTAACTCTGACACAAAGTTAGTATTAACCTTGTCTGGAGAAAGAAACTACATGCATTTGGAGTTTGGAGCTTAGTAACTGCGTGGCTGAACTTTCTGAACTTTTGCAAATAGTACTTGCGCCATACAGTTTCAAAACATGTAGTAGTAACGTGTTCATGTTTCAACTCGATCCTACCAGATCTCTTTACAAACGGTAGTACAGAGTTTGGTGAGAGTCCACATGGCTAACACCATCTAGCCTTAGCTAAACTACGGACGTACTATAGCTTCAGAGAAAATTTTCAGACAGCTTGCTGCTACCTAGCCTGGTCCAGCGGCCGGCCGGCTGGCGGCCCAATTAAGCTCTGCAAGAAGCGAGATTGATGGATGAACAATAATTAATGGCCGTTTCTTGTGCCTGCCATGTCTCACACGTCACAGATCAGATGAACATCAACATGGACACTACTTGCTGGTAGTAATTCCTTTGGATGGAAGGAAAAGACGTAAATGATCAGATGAACTGATCATGATCCTTTACAGCAAGGCCTCATCCATGCACACATGCATGATGCATCCTTGCAGCACTTAATCAGAATGTTTGATCATGGCATGCCCATGACCATTGCACATTTGCACAATCCAGTATCACTGTTTATCTTCTTGAATGGACTCCCTCCGTTCATTTTTCTCTCATCTTGTTTATCTTTTATCTTTTAGAGAATTATCGTATTGGGGCTTGTTAAGGTAAGAGATAAATGCATTGGAGTTTATAAAAATAGAAGACAATTGTATTGAAGATTATAAAATTAGAGAACTATTGCATTCGAGCTTGTAGAAGTAGAAGACATTTTAGTTTTTTAAAATCTTTGTATTAATATGTGTATATGAGTTAAAAGAAAATTTTATTTTGGGATAGAGATGGTAAACACTACCAAAATTTTTTTAGTGGCCATTGGGTGTGTGTGTGGGGGGGGGGGGGCGCAATCATCGGTATGCAGCAGGAAGCATTCTTTTTCTGCGTGTATGAGAGGGAAGAAGAAAGAAATAGAGAAATCAAAAGGTTTTGGGCTTAGACCATAGGGATCCTTTAATTTGTTCTTTGCTTCCACACAAAAGCCCCATTGGTTAGTTTGGTCTCTCACTCACTCTGTGAAAACTTTTCTTCCTATTTATATGCGACCCGGAGATAGCCACCTCACTCGATGGCTGCCCCCAGATCGCCCGTATCTTTAGGGCTCGAGGGCTCCATTGCTGGCCACTTCATCCAGGAGGAGCAAAAGCCATGGCTAAGCTAGCTTCTTCTCGATCTTTCCCATGTCTTACTACCTTTGTTTTGACAGAAAGGAGAGCAAAGATGATAAATGTCTGATGATTTGATCTGAAGAAGAAGCTCTGAACGACGATACGGTTTTACTATATACACGTACGAGCTAACTCGCCAAAGCATAGAACGAGTAGTACGAGATATCATGCATGTATGATGCAAACTCAGCTGCTAGCTAGCTTTCCCCATGCAGCTCAGTTAGCTCGAGCTCGCCTTCCCGGGAATCCATGGCCGCTTTTGCATGGTACCGGAGACAAGCCTCGTTTTTAAGTCCACGTCACCTTTGCTTTTTCATCTGCATGTTGTTGCCTTGTGAACTCCAAAAAAGAAAAAAAAAAGTCTGTCCATGAAGAGACCATGGCTGTTGGACTAGCACAGTAATATCTGAAAGTTCTGAACTCTGAATTAATCCTGTTCATAATTTCACTCGTAAATATATTATCTCGTAGCACAAATAAATTTGTAAGAATGATTAGCTTCTGCTAAGGCATAGGGGAGTATACATGTACAGATAAAGACTTGACCTGAATTAAGGGGGGAACGACTAGCTGATGGACCTGTCTTAGCTATTGTTTTTGTCAGTTGTTAGATAGGATGGAGCCCGGCAAACCCCTGCATTGAGTAAACTTTCGATCACATCGATCCCTTTCCTCAGGCCAAATCGTACAAGAAGAATTTATTCGATGGGCCTTTTGCTCTGTACATTCTAGCAGGAATATAATCCTCTCCCTTTAATCCCATGCAACTACTCTTTCTACGTTACCAAAATCAAGTCTACTATATATTATGATAGCATGTTCTTTCTTTCTTTCTTTCTTCAGAGTTCATGCTGTTGTAATTAATTTAGTTCTTGGATAATTATAGGATGATCAAATGATCATTGACATGTTCAGGAAAAGAAACATTTTTTATTGTCATATTCCCCATTTTACATGACGATGTGTCTTTTTTTAACTAGCTTAGGGGAGTGCCTATACCTATAAAAAAACTAGGTACGAGTACATTATGTTGATCAATTTGATATTACTAAAATGATAAAGTATTTGATAAAAAATTGTCTAACCCCATATAGATTATCTTCATATGTTCTAGTGGGATTTAATATTGATATATAATGTTACTACAGAAGGAGCAAAATATTATACAATGATATACTCTTTGTTTTATTATATTGTTTTATTATAGGTGACGTAATGTTTAGTTGTTAGAATCTTCATGTTTCTTTTATTCTCAGTTATTTTTTACCATCTAAGAGCAGTTGGGAGTATGTCACATCACTCTTTATTTTTTATTAAAAAAATATTGGCTGTATATCGCAGGATGTAAAATATTTCTCTTATGGAAAGAATCATGGCACCATGTTCTAATGGCCTGAGCTGTGACATCAGGGATCAAGATGTGGAGCAGATACGCCTAGAGAGTAAGTGCCAAACAGCCTTGGTAAAAAGCTTGAGCTAAAGGAAGATAAATATACTACGCATGGTGTCGCCCTATGATCGATTCCAGTTTTTGCCTCTCCCCACCCTTGCTTGGTTGCATCATCGGACTGACTCACTGACCTAACCAGCTTGCCCTGTAGCTCACCTCTCCTTCAGTTGCAAGCATGTGCCAGCCATGGCAAAAATAAAAAAAATAAAAAAATGCAGTAACAACGCAAGGGGAAAGGATCCTTGCAGTGTGGTAACTTTTCACCGTTCGATCATGACCACGTTGATCATGATGAAGCTAGTGATCAGACTAAGAAAGCTAGCTTTCTCATGGGCAAAGCTCCAGTTAGTTGGGTGGGTAAGACTTGAGAGAAAGCACAGGCTGAGGCTGCAGGGAAAGAAAGAGATCTTGTACTAAATGTTGAAACTTGATGGGTTGCATGGCCTATCTGATTACAAGGGCCATTAGGCTGTAGACTGGGCCTGGATAGACGCCATCGTCCTGCACAGACTAGCCCATATAAGTTTATATCCCGTGGCAGAGTACACGATTTCAACTTGTTGCGTTCAGAATGGATGTGGCTAGGCCCATTATAGGCAGGCCCAAGACTACACCCAGGAAAGAGCCTGGCATGGCAGGCCATATGCTTAGCAAACTAGGAATCGCCAATTCATCACCGTGCATGTAGGGGATTTGCTTGTTGGTGAAAGGCAATCGGCAGGAATTTTTTATTTATATATATATATTAATTTAAATATATATATATTTTAAAAATTACCTACCTATACCCTCAACGGCGGTTTTTTTTAAAAAAACTCTAACGTAAAATCCAATGTGATAAACATATATATTGTTCCCGTTAATTCTGGATCGGTGGGGCAAGAAAATTTGTAAGAGGTCCCATTGCTACTTTAGCTAACTACTTTTTATCTCGTGGTAAGAGAACACCTATAAAATGCTACAATAGAGCATGGGAGAAAGAAAGGGACCTGCTATTTTTGTATGCGGCACCCTTATTGCTCTTTGTTTAGACGTTTTTTCATCCCTAGGGAGCTGTTCGTAAGATGGCCAAGCCCGTCCGTATGAAGGGAGAGGCCCGTTAATTTTACAGGCAATCCATTAATTTTATAGGCGGCCTTCTTATTGTCCTTTTGGAGCATTCTTGTCCCTACCGTCCAAAAAAAGATTTTAAATAAACATGTTTTTATTTTAATATTTAACTATAAAGAAGTTTTAGGATTATATAGAAAAGATAATTGACATACATGAATTATACAAGAACTCAGCCTTAATAATAAAAAGTCAATACACCATTAATTAGAGGGCCAAGCGATTAATATGTTTACACGTGGATATTATTTAAATAAATAGTGATAAAAATGTGTGGTTATTAAGAGTTTTACATGTTACGGATAAAACATATACGTAATATAAATAATCCAATAGGTAACATATTAAAAATTTATAGAGATCATCATCTATTTTTCATTTGTAGTCACCTGTTGTTAGAAGAGCAGACTTTTCACTCTTACTCTATTTTATCATGTATGTATTGCTCAATTATTTTAGTCTGTATAATTCCAATAGAGTTGTACGGTGATTTGTTTATTTATGTCCATTGTTTGGATTCACACTTTCTCAACGATTCTTATGGCAAAAAAAATACATATATAGCTATAGTCAAGATGATAAAAAAATTAAAATAAATTAGAGAGATATATAGCGAACTTATAACAAAGTTATCATAAAAAATATTTGGACAACCAAATTATCTTCATCATCGCATACTAAGAATGCTCCTGTTATGGAGGTAGTATAAGATGATACAATCTTCAGTCTATCAATATCGTTCGTAATCTTCCTTACTTCTTTCTAGGAACAATACTATACACAATACTTCGTTGATCACTTTGAATAAATATTACAAAGAGTATAAATCTTTTACTTCTGTATGAATTCACGAACTAGAAGGGTTTCGTCACTTTTCTTTGTCTTCTCTCCATACTCTTTTCTCATTTTTTGTTTCTTTGAAATAAATTGGATTTTTGGACGGATATAAGGGGTTTTATAGCCTGCCACCTAATAAACGCCCTAGCAGGGCATGACAAGAAAACCACCTATAAAATTTTTAAAATTATTAGAGCTTATTCCCTACCATGGATGAACCAAGCAATTTTACACCTAGCCACATAAGAGAAAACACCCTAGCAGAGAGTAGCAAAGGAGTTGTCTAAAAAATATATGATTTCTCGTCCCTTGCATTTTATGCATATTTTGTAGACGCCCTCTATCACGGGATAAATATACTTGGTTGGTTAGGATGGTAAGTTGATCATCAGATATTTGCCATATTGAATTTAATGTCTTTTGGAAGAATTATTTTTTAAAAAATATCAGGTCTAGATCTGTAAAAAATTAAAAAATATTTTTAAAATATTTTAATAAATATATATAAATAAATAAAATTCGGCAATGCAGTACCTCGGGCTGCATTTGGGCTGAGGTAGCAAACGGCCAAAGGTTGATCCCATGTACGCTCTCCCAAAACACTAAGACGTACGCGATAGTAGACGATACAGTACCACTAGACACTGAATTTTTTAAAAAACTTTTTGTATTTTTTTAATTTTAAAATAGACACTTTCAAAACTTTTTAAAATCTAAATATTTTAGCCACGTCAGTCCATCATCTACATGGCAAGATAACGATAGTATTATCTTATCAAAGGAGTGTTATTTTGCTACGTTAACTTAGACTAGTGTAACTAAAAGTATTGCATTTAATAATAAATTTTGAAAATATCTATTTTTAAAATTTAAAAATAAAAAGGTTCAAAAAATAAAACAACCCTAGACAGTACTGGTAGGGTAAATCGCTACAATCCTCCGAAAGATGCGCATGGTTGTGCATCTTCAAGAATACTCGGAGACACGCACGAGAAAAGGCAAGGATTGACACTGCACAACTACTATGCGTGTCAAAGCACTACGGTTGCAGCCTTGGTCGTATCATACCATGCAGCTGTCAAAGATGAATGGGATATTTCCGGCCGATGAAGGAGAGAGCGCTGCATCGATCTCTGAGCAATATATACTGTGTCGAACCTGCCGTTTAGATGCGAGTTGCCTGAAATGCCGACGAGATCTGGAAAACAATCCAATCTTGTGTAACAATGAAATTATCTAAAGTCCTATCCATACATTCTAGCATTATTATTGAGTATTCTTCAATCTATATGTCTGTGATGCTCACACTTATACGAATAATAAAATATACGAATAAGATGGTATTATATTCTTACGGTAGATAAGATTAATTTACATTTATATCCTTAAAAATTGCTTGAGATTCCCAAGTCTCAATACAAATCTAATATTCTACAATTTACCTATTGTAGATGCTGCTGTGACCTTTCACTTCAACAATATACACATCACTTTGCCCATCGTCTCATTGTCGTCGCATAGCGAACCGCCGTAGATTGGCTTTGTGAAATGTTTGAAAGTATCTAAATGTGTTCTAGAAGGAATAAATAGACGTTTCTTAAAAATAGAACTATAATTAATCTTTAACATAAGTGGTTCAGCTTCAAATGATCAGAACTTCCAAGAAGAGTAGAATGATTATAACTTCCGATCCATGTGCTGATCACTCAAGGGATACAAATAGATACAACGCCTAATCAGTTAGAAGGAGGACATCTAAGATTAACAAACTTGATGAAAAAACTAGGCGTTGATCTCCAAGCATTCTCACAAGCTATCAAAATCTTAAATCTCTGACCCAAACTCACAAAAAACCTCTAGATCAAAAGTGGAGAGTTACAGAAACCCTAAAAAGTCTACGTGAGTAGGTATGAAAAATATGATAGCCAGGTGGTGAAGTTAAATACTTACCCCTTTACAAAAATGAGCTGTTGCTCATATAATTTGAACATCGCAGGTTATGATGGGGTGATCGAAACTTCCGATCATCACTTAACACTATGGAGAAATAATTTCTATCATAACAATTGGAAACTCTAATTAGCCCTCTCAATAAGGCAGATAATCTTGATTAGAACTTACGATATCAATCATTGAAACTTTCAATTTCAATTAGGCTTTTTGGCTAGACAGAGAGTGCTGATCGGATCTTTAGATCACAACCACCGAAATGTCTGATCCACACTTAAGATTAGAGTCAATTTTTTCCATGTGAGTGTGGTGCTTTTTGTCTCTCTAAAAATCAAAGGTGACTCTAGAGTAAAAAATACAGCCACATGACCTGTCATGAACAGCTCTTAATAGTGCCGCTTTCATATTACTCAAATTTGAAAACAAAATAAAATTAAATCATCTTGAGTCCACTATAGGGATTAAACATGCACTTATTTCTAATAAGATCATTGGCCTCCTAATTATCTTATCATTTATCATTAAAAACCCAATAGCACTCTAGATACACTTTCAATGTTTGGCACTTTGCTGGAAACAATATTTTGGGCCTTTTTAAAAGATTAGCTAAATGTTCAACGGATTTGTTTTTAAAAATCACATAATACACTTTTAACACCTCAAATAAAAAAATAAAACATTGTCGTTGTCCAGTCATAAGATCATATATGTCTAGCTAATTGCCATGGTACACAGTTGGTTGTTATAAAAACTCTTTTAATCTCTCTGAGTTGATGTAAACTCGTTTCTTCCATGTTATCTAATTGGATTTAAAAAATGATAAAAAATTGACAAGATCAAATAAATATAATTAGAATTTATTTTGTTTGTTTTGCTACAATTTGTAGAGCTCGAATTTAAATTTGCATGTTTTTATGTGAAATATTACATTATTATCTCTTGTCATTTAAAAAAACATAACTATATAGATGAATTATAAAAATGGGGGACATTTTTTTTCGAGTGATTAGAATCCATTTCAAGTTGATGATGAGTGGATATATATTGCCTATATTCTTCATATATGATTTTGAATATGCTAGCACAAACTTTTACCGCATGAATTTTTCATTTCTATGTGGGTAATGGTCCAACGAAAATGTTTATGCGAGAAATCATTCCTATATGAATAAAATGAAGGTTAACGGGAATTCACAGTGGAGGTAGTGACACTTAGGCTGAGGCCACAAATCTCGATTCTAATTTTCCCACAATGCAAAGGGCCTTATGAGTGTGGGTTAACATCAAAAAATTTTGTAACCCCTACAGAAACAAAGAGTCCATCGAATTATATAAAAAATTTAGTTTAATCAAAGATTAAAGATTATTTAAATGAGATCATCGTGAAAGTCGTTGGTTTTATGTTTTTAAAATATATCTTAGGGTTTTCTTTTATCTAAGACATATTGTGTTTTATCATTAAAAAGTCCATTTCGTATTCACGTAGGCTTTATGCAAAACTAAGTTATAAATATAGACCATTTAAAACCTTATAAATCATCTATATAGATTAATATAATCTTGTTCTATCGTCATTCTAGTTTATCTCGGTTTTTATCGGCGTGTTCTGGGTTGCATCGATTAAATCCAAACTTCGATGAAGGGGTAAGTCTCGCTGTAGTGTATCCCCTCTGTCTAAGATTGTATCGATTAGGTCTAACCTCTTACCCTAATTAGATATATTACGTTACGTTTGTATGGTATCTATAGGTTTATCGAGCTCTTTTTACCATCAGTCTTATACTGCATCGGTTAGATCCGACCTACTAAACTGCTAAGAGTAGATTAAGCCTTAAGTCGGTGGGTGTTTACTCGACGTTTTATCGAAGTCGGTGGGTGTTTACTCGACGTTTTATCGAAGTAGCCAGCCAATGAGTTATCTTTACACTGAGTTTCACACCTAGCGTATTGGTTTTTTAGCCAGTATACATACATCTTGAACGGTTAAACTGCTAGTGATCGATCTATTTCTGTTACATCCGACCTTATACTATCTCGATTGTATCCGATCTATTAAAACCATGTTTAATAGGGCTAGCATCGAGATCTGACATGTTTCATTCCTCTTATTGGAATGAGTTTATTTACGTGCCTACATCAAACCTGTAGCCGATTGGTTCACCCGTTTCTTCCATCAGTACGTCCGATCTAGCTCCCACCGTTTTAATATCGTTAGCCTCAGCCTTATACTATCTCGATTCGATCTGATCTATTAAGGATCGAGCTTCCCTCTCTTCTATTTATCACATATTTTATTTAGAGTGTCATAAATTCTATAGCCAATATGTATTTTATTTTATTCCTCGCTTCTTATGCCGTCATCAGTTTTATTACCGATGTATAAGCGCTATAGCCCCTATTAGTAGAAGTGTATCGGACTCATAACTGATAAACCTATTGATACATCGAGCCGATAGCAAAAGTTCATAAAGTCCGTATCGATCCATTGATCAATTAGCTCGATAATCTAACTCTATCTATCTTTCTTATTAATTAAATATTAAATTGATTCACACACTCACAACTCTAATCATTCAAAGATTCCAATAAGCTAATTATATTTATAGTTAATTAGTCTTTTAGTTACAGACAATATACCCTTCAACACATGTATGCATATATAGGGTAAGATGTACGTATGTATATTTATAAGGATAAGACGCGTTTATAACGTGTTTTAAAAAATGCAATAAAATCACTAAAACCACGAAATAATATAACTTCACCACTTGAACAGTAGTTCGGAAACAAACAGTGCCGGCGACGGAAAGAACGTTACTTATCGGGCTTATCGGGTAGAGAAAAGAAAAAAAAGGAGAAAGTTGTCGTCTCGTTGCCGTCGCCGATTGACAGAGGCCGTACCTCCCCCCTCGTCTCCTCCACGGCGCCACCTTCACCCGTCTCCACCGACGAACGCCCCGGCGAGCCCCTCTCCAGCCACGGCCGCGGTCTTCCTCTTCTTCTTCCACCGCCACTGGCTTTTCCCCTTCCTCCACGGCTACTGGCTCTCCCTTTTCACCTGCGCGCGGATCAAGGCGGGGCGTGGCCGGCGAACTCCTCGTAGAGCGGATTGAGGAGGGGCGTGGCCGGGGGAGCTCCTGGTAGCGTAGATTGACGCCGGGTGTGGCTGGCGAGCTCGCTGTTGTGCGGATCAAGGCAGGACGCAGCCGACGAGCTCCGCGCCGGCGCAGATCGAGGCGGGGGGTGGCTAGCGAGCTAGCCGCAGTGCGGATCGAGGCAGGGCGCAACCGACGAGCTCTGAGTCGGCGCAAACCAAGGCAACGGCACTAGATCTTCCCGCCAGCTCACTAGATCTAGCCAGACGTGGGGCGGCCATGGCGGACATGGAGCTCGTCGGTGGCAGCATCGCCCACCACTCCTCCCTCCCCCCTCTCTCTCTCCTACATCCCGGGCCATACCTAGGGCACCCATGCCGGTCAGCATCCCTGCCGCGCTACGGCCATCGACTCGCCACGCAGGTGCGTAGGCCACACCCACCACTACCACCTTTCTCCTCTCGTGTGATGGGAAATACATGTTGGCCGACACTGTTTATGGGTCCCACACAATCTTGAACTTGTATAGATATAGATAGAAATGATTCTAATAGAGCTAGCTAGACTCGCTTCGCTTCAAGATTGCAAGTAATTCAAGCAGATCCATTTAGTACAAATATATTGACAAGGTAGAGAAGTTAGCACAAATAGATAAACAGTAGGTAACATAGTTCATTAATAAGAGTTCATCCATGAGATTAAGAAAAAAATAAAATAAGCTAGTAGCAAAATTTGTTGACGTGCATCTTCTTCACCCATGAAGATCGGAACAACAACAATCTTGTGATCCTTTCCTCCAACCAATAAGGTTATCAATGTCTGTCTTATTCTTCACATCTGATGTCTGCTTGTACTCATGCAAAAGCTTCTCTAATAAGGAAGGAAAGTCGGGTCCAACATTGCTAGTAAATGTTTAGACTCTTCCAAGATGACCTAAGAAGAAGATAGAGTAGTGTAACTATGAACAGATGATAGAAAGAGCATGAACAGTGACTATGAACGATTGATTAGAAAACAGTGAAAGAACAATTGATTAGACAGTAGGGAAAGAAACTCAGCAATGTGCTACTAGTAAAATTAGACTTGGAAGAAGACGTAAGTGCTACTTGAGACAGAGTTCTAGGGCTAGATAAAGAAGAACAAAATGTAGAATATACGGGTTATCGTAGAATCTCCGAGTGGCTATGCTCTCTACTATCTAAAACTAAAACTAAAAGAAGAGGACTTTGAGATCAAAGCTAGGACAATGGGTGAAGCGAAGGAGAAGGCATGAGAAGAGTAATGTGGTGTTGTAAAAATAGAAAATATAGAAAACAACACAATCGTGCTCCTAGTAAAGTTAGATAGCAATGTGGTATACGCAAGTAGACAATTCAATATAAAGACAATAGGGACATTTGATTAGACATGTATGTGTGCTAAGAACAATTGATTACACACACGTGTGTGCTAACACGCGCTAAAAACAGTTGATTAGACAATACAGAAATAAAACTCCACGCCAAGGAAGTCCCCGAAGTTGTCACCGGAATCAAATATCGAAATCATAGTCGTATAGATTATAGTTCAAATCAAACTTTCCATTAGCAGGCTTCTCACTTATGTGCGCACCTTTGTAAACATTCAAACAGTAACCTAACAGTTCTAAGTCCAGCTAATGATAATTCTTAAACAAATATTCTGTCCTAAAATAAACCAAACCCTAATGGCCTTAGTGGTGAGGAGAAAAAACTATGTTGCCTTACTAATAAATAAGTTGTATTGGTGTGGGGTGTATAAAGGGTATTAAAGGGATAATTTTTTTGATTTATTTTAAAATAAAATTTAAATTATAGGGTTTGATTTAGGTTGGGACGGAAAGAGTATATCATACTGGATTTCAATTCCTTATATTTTGCTGAAGAATCCTTATAATTGGCAAGTGATTTTGGACTGAAGAAAGATACAAGCCAAATGTTTGATGCGTAATAATGACACTAAAACATATGATGAGAAAATAAATACTTTACAAAAACTAGAGTTTTTGCTCTAAATGAAAGGATTCCCACACATAGGTAACCGAACAGTTTATGGAACAGAACATAATATGTAATTAAGCTAAGATTCAAAATGGAACAAATAATTTATAGAACAGAACAGAAAATGTAACTAGTCTAGGACTCATAATAGAACATGTAACTAGATTAGGATTCACAATGGAACAAATAGAACAGAACAATACTAAACAACCAACAAAATTTCTTACCTTCCACGGATCCTCGGTCTACAGAGAGTGTCGAATAATTGAACACCCCAGTTAAGAGTCATGATAATATACCATTGATTAATTTGTATCATCTATGGCATAAAAATCCAAAATCTTGCAACTTCTCAATCAGTGGGCTTCCTCAATAGTCACTCGAACAATTAAATCTTCAACTCCTTTCATATTATCTTTAAATTCAAGAACTTCCACATAGAGATCTTCATTGACTTAGAACATATGCTAATGTGCTTGCACCAGTGGAGAAAACACACAAATAAGAATATACCGCTATAGAAGCACACAAAAAATATATAAAAACACAAGATTTACCATAAAGATTTCATTCCATTTTCCTTAACAAGCTGTTGTTCTGGTGTAAATTTTCTTTCCTCCATAGCTCTCTTGAAAAAGAAAATGACTACTATTAGATTTATGTGCATAATCACAAATGATCTAATACCAAACAATATTTCTAAAAAAAACTGACAAAGAATTCCATGTAACGACAAAAACACACCCCCAAGAACAAAGGTTCGTGGAAACACTCCATGGTGCGGAACGCGATGAACAACGTGGAGAGTGTACCCAAAGCAGGCTCCAAGAAGGCTACCGGCCCCACTTGATGTGAACAGCTCCTAGATGAGTTTAGTGGAACGATACACTAACGATCATGTATTAAGCAGAACGATCGCTTATTAAGTAAAAAGAGCGAGTGTTGTCTTCGTCGTTTTCCACATCGGCGCCGTACACCACCGTGCATGCCTACCTTAGGAATTACACAAGAAACTTTTAGTTCGTGAATTGAAAATTTCAACTTATGAAATTAACACTTCCAACTGAACTTTAAATATTTCAACTTAAAATCTTTAAATCTGTTCTACTAGGTGTCTTAAACTTTCAACTCAAGTCTCAAAATCTACTCAACAGTCAAACTTTTAACTGAAATCCCCAAAAATTTCTATAGAAAGCCCATAAATTTTATCTCAACCCTCATCTCCAAATATTTCTTTAGGGTGGGCTACATGCTACAAGCATGCCTAATTCATACAAGAGGCCTAGGCGCCTAGCAGCCTCTCCCTCACGAGAGATCTCACACAATGCCACAATGTCCCAGCCTGTTTCTTAATAGATTCACACGGTCCATGTAGAAAAAATGTTGCGTGTTCGAAAGGGAGTGCAAGCTGGACTGCTGGAGAAGTGGCACGTGCTTTCACGCATGAAAAATGGTGTGATATCGTTGTCAGGAGAAAACACCACATAGTATATTTAATGATATCGACGCAAGGGATATAGGAGAGAGAAGGATGACGTCCGTTGATGACAGACAATCTATTAGACAGCTTAATTATATATATATATATATATATTAAAATGCATTTACGTTTCTATGCTAAGATAATTAGAGTACTAATGATGTTATTAAAATTAAGTGTAGCTATTAGTTCCTAATATGATACATGTGTGTATTGATGACTCCCACAAATGATTGAAAAGGCTAAATTACTAAAGAAAGTATAATTTAATTTTATTTTTAAGATTGAGTCATAAAAAACCTTTTATGTCTAGCGTCTAAGTCCAATTGCAAGTGCTAAAAAAACATTCCTTAGTACTTAGAGAGAAAGACAAGCAAAACACTCACGTAGAAATATAGTCTTTGATACTTAAATAAAACTAAAGTTCTAGTGGTTATGACTAAAAGTTTTGATTAGAGCTCTATGTTTTACTAAGAGATTGGATCAAAAAATTTATGTCTAAGTTATTGGTGGTCTAATGTCTACGACTGAAAGTTTCAGTCCCTTGCTATGTCTAGCTAAGTGCCAACTAGAAGTTTTTATGTTTAAATCTGTAAGTAATACATAGTTCGTGGAGAGTACAAGTATTTAACTCCCCCAACTATACATTGAGTTGGACTATCACATTTTTTAGACTTACTTTTATAGGTTTTCTAGGGATTCTACTTAGCTCCCACCTTTATTCTTCATGTGATATTTAGTTGTGATTTGGGATTTAGAGGGCTTATAAGAGTAAGGTTGACTTGAGCACTTGCAGATAAGTTTTGGTTCTTCAGCATAGAGCTTAGTGCTCTTGGAGATTTTCTCTTAGCTGACTAGGCCTCATCCGTGACTATCTGATTGGTGTGGATAGCACTAGAAGTTTGTAAAAGTCCTTTTCCTTTGAAGGGAATAGGTAATTAAGTAAGAATTGAGCTAGATCTTAAGTTTTGAATGGTAGAGTAAGCTTCATAAAAAATGTAGTACAAGTTTCATAAAAAAAATATTAGCTTGTTGTCCAAGTTGTGATTTTGGTTGTCAATTGTTTACAATGTTTTCTTTGCTTGAAGATTAAAACATCATTTAGACGATAGCTTGGTGAGGCTAGAAATCGAGAGAGATTCATCTTTTTAATCTTTTAAATGAAGAGTATGATTGTTAAGATTTGAACTTCAGTGAAAAGTTGTTGTTTTCTTTATCTCTCCATATTGCTATTATTACCTGCATTATACTTGCTTTTCCACCCTGCTAGTTAGGTTCCATGGTTTGTGCTTGCTGCATACTTTTTGAGGGAATTCTCCTAAGGACCAAAAGTTTCGGGGATTAAGACTAAAATGTTTGGTCAAGACTCAATAGAGACCTTGGATCGGAATTATTTTTTAGATTTTCGTCTATTTACTCTCATCAAAATGATATTAATATCATTTCTTATTTTATATGGAACCTATAAAATGAAATGATTTATGATACTATACACAAACTATTGTATGAGTCATATGAGTTGGTCTCTATGTTTTTTAGGTATGGTATGAAAAAATTATATAGATAACGATCATTTTAACTATCACTTAGAAATCTTGCCGAACACACAGGCGTGACAAAAACTTGTTTGCGTAAGTTCTTTGATCATGCTGGCTCAGCCCCACCTATCCCACTCTCTGAATCAGAATCAGTGGACACTTCGTATGCGCTCTACTCCTCTCCTCTTTCTTCTGCCGTCACTCGTATTCCACTTCTCGCTCTAGCTGGTCCCGTTCCCTCGCTGTTTCATGGTTTTTCTCTTTCAGCTCTTCTGATTAATCTTCTAGGGATGCAATCGATGAGATTGCAAGACGTTGAAGAGAGAGTTATTTTCATATCCATCAAAATAAATTAATTTTTACATTGGTCTTACTTCAATACTCCTTATCTAAGCATACAACAATACTACTTTTATATTAATAAAAGATATAATATTTTTATTCGGATGTAAGGGTTTGATTTATTTTAATATAAAGGGAGTTGCTGTAAGCCGATACGCTCGTATACCTTTTTAAAAGGATGCAATAGGCAGCACTGATGATCTTCAGCGTAGACCAATATGGATCGTCCCAGGCCCAAGGCTACACGCATCAAAGAGCATGGGCACGGCACGTACAACAGGTCTCCTCTGTGGCAATCCTCGTGCATGAATTCAGCCGGTTATGTTATGCCTGAAATCAATCGACTGTTGAGATCATAGTGCACGAATCACAAAGGCAACTGATTGTAGATACGTTCTCCAGAAAGACAATTAATGTTGTATACCATACGTCCTCAGTAGTAAGGATCGCTATATATCACTCATCACCAGGGTTACCCTTACATTTACCGGGGGGGGGGGGGGGTGAGCTTATGATACCAGCGGTGAGTACGGAAATCACGGTAAACCGTGAAAAAACACGTAAAATTTATCAAAAAATAAATTATTTTAAAATTTTGTTTAACATGGTGGGGGTAACCATGAACCCTGCTCATCACTGCGATCCAACGGAACATGAGGAATCGAACCGAACCCAGACGAATGGAGGATGAACCATGTCAAACTGCAGGGAGAAGATGAACAGCGGCGTGCCTTCCTGTCTCCCGCACCCGCCGCATACGCAGTACTGCTTCTTTCCATTTTGTCCCCCTGGATGCCTATTAGAGACCGGGTAGAGCGTTCGCATGTGTGATACTATTTGTACTTGCGTGGTTTCTTCCTGCAAGAAACGATTGATAGGCAAGGACGTGTCGGGGGTCCGTATCGAGATACTAGATCATTGTGTTTTTAACATTACTGTAGGATCGGTGGATTAGCATCCTATTGTTTTTATGTAATAATGCAGTATAAATTAAAGTCTATACTATTAATTTAAATAAATTTAATTGGCTTGTTTTTTAAATCTGGACGGATTTTCGTAAGATAATAGGACCGTAGAATTAGCATATCGTAAGACTGGTGGAATACTGTAAAAAATAAAATATTAAGTGGGATGAGTGTCGTTTTGTTTGGTAGACTAGTGGCTACGACATGGATCGGGGATACCGACAACCTACCGACGCGATCGATAGGTATCGTGTAGTTGCTATCGATAGGTATCCGACTGCCACGCCCTGTAATCTGCTGGGTCGGCATGGAATGCAATCGCGCCGCGCGCGGCAAGACGGCAAGGGGAGAAAGCCGCCGCCATATCCATCAGACACACGTTCTTTCGGTCATGTCTGCACAGCAGTGCCTTTGATCCAAGAGAAAGCGAAACTGCGATACCGATCCGGAGTAGTATAGGACGAGATAACTACATTCATCGCGCAATGACTTTATTTTTTTTCTCTCATTTTATTCGTTTTATATATAGCAATTATCACATTGAAATTTAATAAACTAAAAACGAGTACGTTTATAAAAGTGAGAACAAAATATTAAGATTTAGTAAAATGGTAATAATTGTATTAGAATTTGTTAAAGTGAATAATATTATATTCTCTTTTTTATTTCACTAGTAAAATACCAGTATGTTGTAACGGATAAAAAAATATCTAACCCATGCACGTACAACGGGTGAAAACTATCTATTGGCATGATAATTTGTATGATATTCAAATTCATATTTAAATTAACAACAAAGCATGAGCTAACAATGAATTGAGAAAAGAAACACATTACAGAAGTTGTGTATCCACTTGGAAGCAATACGAAAAACGATTTCCTATGTGTTACTGAAACTTCTCCTTTATAAATCAAGCTCAAAACTTTAGATAAGTGGAATGCCAGTCATGTACTTTACACTAGTAAGAAAGAAGAAAAACATGCTTCCAGTGTCAACCTGCTTATCTTACAACACTGTCCATATCAAGAGAGAAGGAAAAAGATGGCTGTTTGGGATTCTTTTGAGTAGTACACCTAACAGTATTATTACTTAGTATACGTGCATTTATCAAGTGCCAAGAAAATGATAATAAATGTGCTGACATTTGATCTAATAAAATTCACATTCCCATCCTTGATAGCGGCACTGAAATTCTGGTAACTAACATGCAGATTTTGACGATATCCTATTAAGCTTGAAAAGATATTATCTGCTAGTTTGTTGCACTATTGTAGTAAGTGTTTTGCAATTTTTGAATCTCTCTCTGTCTGATACTAAACAAATTACAATACGATAAATAATTGTTAGAGGACAACATCAAATGCTCTAGGAGTTATTTTTTACCGAGGATTCAAGAAATCAAGTAATGGCAATCAAAGCACTGACCAGTCGGCGCTAATAGAAATTTGTCAGGGCTCTTGGCCAGAGTTTTGCGCTGCTATGTCGATGACCTTGAGCCTGTCACCTGTGACTTCCAAGGGAGAGTACCCAAAATTCAGATTCTACACCTGCAATGAAGATGAGCATAGGTGAGATCCGTGGTACATTCACACCTGCTATATCATCAAACGGCACCCTGATTTCAATACACAGGATATTTCGATACAAACTATAAAATATAAGTACAACCCAACAGGCATTGACTCCAATTGGATTTGAAATCAGAGACACTCTAGATATAGCCAAGCCAATTCACACCCCAATTTGCGAGAAACCTCCCTGCACCGGTGAAATTAACTTCAAACACCAGAGCTGAAAATCTGTTTTTTTATTCTTTTTGAGAAATTGATGCAATGGGACTAAACATTCATTGAGGGGAGGTACTTGTTGTTGAATTGGCTTGGGTTTGTGCATGCCGTCGATGGGCGGCGTGGTGGTAGCCTCGACGATGCATGACATGGATCTCGTCGCACTACCCAGTGCACGCGTGTATCGGCACGACGAACCCCAGACAAAGATCGGCTGATGCTGGCTAGCCCTAGCTCTCGGTGTGCGCGTCCTTGGCGTCACTGGAGGGCGGGACGCGGCGGGGCCGCTAAGATTACATAAACTGTCCAGTTGAACATGCTAAACAGATTTTTGCAGTGTGTGCCTGTTGGCTTTTCACTCCTAATGGAGAAATGGAAAATGATCAATACCTTACCCTCTTTTTTTTGTTTTCAATTGAAATGGGGAAAAAGTGAAGTTATTTTGTTATGGTCTGATTCTCCGTATACATAATACTAGAAGGTTTTAAGAGCATATTCTACACATATATGATATTTCAATAGATAAACAGATTATTGCTTGCAATGTACTCGAGTATACTCGAGTATTTACGGATAAAATTACGTTTCAAACATGCAGATGATATATGATATTTCAATAGATAAACAGATTATTGCTTGCAATGTACTCGAGTATACTCGAGTATTTTCGGATAAAATTACGTTTCAAACATGCAGATGAGAAATGCTACTACTACCAAACAGAAGTTCAAGTTTGCGATACTACTCGTGCCACTCGTACTACTCGTACTACTCTACATTGCGTTATACGGTGGTTGTCAGTGCCAGCTTCTGTCATTTCCTGCAGGCGTAGCACACAGGCCATTGGCATAGGTGCGAATGATTAGAGATCCAGCTCATTTAGTGCTAAGATTTGGTTGTACTCTGGAGGGCATACACTACACTATTACACACTGTCTCTTTCATTTCCAAGAGTGGGCAATTTGCTGCTCCCCAAGGCAGGCACCTGCCGCTCCTCTTCCTCCCGTGCATTGGCTCCAAACTTCCATTATTGCATGTAGCATGCAGGGGGAATTTCATAAATGCAAAAGGAAGAATTAATCCGTCTTCAAAATAAATGTGTGGACCGAGCTTGACTGTGATGAACGCTGTAGATCTGGTCCGTTGATCATCTAAATGAACGGCTGAAAATACATGCAGTCCTAGTTACGACTGCAGCCAATCTCAATCCTCGATGAACTGATCGAACTTGTGTCGGTTGTTGTAAGCAACATGCATTTATACATTTATACTAGTATTGTTGGTTTAAGGATAGTAGTGTGTAGTCTCATCTAGATACATGTAGCTAGGAAGTAACAACACAAATCAGGTGCCGGCCGGGAATTCGCGCCTCTTCTTTTTTTATCAGCTAAAATAAAACCATCCGTTTATTTCAACACAGTAAGTCATCAATTTTTTGTCAGCAAAATAAACTGCTCCGAGGCCTTCTTTGAAATAAAGAATCTGTAAAGGAATTTTGTACAACTAAAATTTTCTATTTCACACGGATCTTTGGAACAAATCACCTCGAGAGGAAATTTAACCTAAAATCATTTTTTTAAAAGTCATTTTTGCACTTTTCCTACCTATGATCATTCCATGGTCAAATTGTTTTCTATATCCTTGCATTTCTATCAAATTGTTTTTATTATTTGTAGTGTTATTCCAATTTTATGTTTCAAAGGGGTCAAATTCCCGGTAGAAACCAAAATATATCGAGTTAATCTGAGATTAAGATTAGAAAGATAAAATTTTGATATCCTATAAATAAATAAGAGACGGATGAGATATCGTTGAAGTATTTGTATTTTAATATAAATTTTAAAATACTATGAACTACTTGGTACTATGATATTTTGAAAACACTTTTAGGATATTTTAAAAATACTTTTGTTCGAACCGAACCTTTTAGCTAAGTGAATTAATTAAGTTTTAATTACTACAATTTTAAAAACAATTTTATTTTATTTTTTTAAAACAACTTATATATATATTGAAAAAATATCGGTTTAAAAACGTGGTGACGGAACGCACAATCTGCAGATTCGAGGAATCAATTGAAAACACTTTTTTTTTCCAAACGAGTCCTGTTTAGGCCATCCCGATACGAGATGGACAGCTATGCGCCTCCACTCCTAGGAGTAGTAATTAGATTTGACATGACTTGGATGGAGAACTGACCCCCATCTGCCGTGGCCTAGCCACGCGTGACGTGCCTAGGGTCTCGACTATGGACGCAGAGGCAAGGCAAGCACGGCAGCAGTAGTATTGCTTCTCTTGTACTAGTGCTATATAACACGCTGCTCCCGATTGTCTTGTTTACTCCATCCGCAAACCCTCACCGAGATCCAATTCGCTCTCGATTTAGTGTCATGGATTCCTCCTGCCTCTCCCGCCTCAACGCCTCGGCGGCGCCCTGGGAGCCGCCGCCGACATCCGTACGGGCGGGCTATCCCTGCCCGTCCATCGTCGACCAGTATCATCCGCCGCCGGAGTGCTTGCTCCCGCCGCCACCGCTGCCGCCGGTCTGCAGCGGGCTGGTCGCTGCTCCCAGCTGCTGTTGCGCTGCCTGCCAGCACTTTGTTCCGGTGGGAGTCCCTGCGTTCACGCACGCTGCTGCTGGGTGGGTGCTCCCGCCGCCGCCGCCGCCGCCGGTAGTGCCGGTGATGATAGTGCATTCCTTGACGCCGCCTCCGTCGCCGGCAGCACCCGCCACGCGGTGCCATATTACGGAGATTGAGGATGGCGATGGTGGCGGCGTCGAGTCCGCCAAAGTTGTGGGCGAGCCTTACCTGCGCGTGGTGCGCAGCACTACCTGGAGGAAGGCGGCGGTACGTCTGCCCAAGTCCTTTCGAGCGGCTCTTCCGCCGCCAACGCCGCCGTGCGCGCTAGGGTTTACAGCCAGTACAACATCTTTGATGATCAGGAACATCCCAAATAAGTTCATGTAAGTTTCTGCAACAAAATCTTAAGCTCGTTGATTAAAAATCTTATATTTTTTCCTCCTTTTCCTTGGTGATTAAAAATTCTATCTCAATTTTTCCTCTTGGTCAGGAAGGCGAGGCTGATGGCTATCCTCGACCAGCACTGCGCCGATGAGAACCGAAAGCTCAGTGGCCGCGGCGTCGTTAAGTCTGAATACGACTTCGTCTACGTCCCCATCGACTTCAGGTACAATCTAGGGTTCTTTCTTTTCTTGTCTACAGATCGGTAGCGGATCTGTTTGTAATGCCTGATTCGGTTTTGTGCTTCCAGGACTGGCTACAACAAGGGATACGCCTTCGTGAACATGACGACGGCGACCGCGGCGTGGCGGCTCCGCGCTTTCCTCCATAACCACCGATGGGACGCCGCCATGTCCAGCAAGGTCTGCGACGTCGTGCCGGCCGCCATCCAGGTACCCGTTTGTGCTCGAGCCCACCGTCCACTCCTGCTAGCTGCACCGCGCGCTTGCTGATGTCCGTTGCATGGAATCCGCAGGGCCGCGACGCGTTCGTGACGCACTTCTCGGCGTCGTGCTTCCCCTGCCATACCAAGGCGTTCCTGCCGGTGTGTTTCGAGCCGCCGCGCGATGGCGTGCAGCAGACGAAGGCGCACGTGGTCGGCCGCCTTCTCGTCCACCCCCGCTGATCATCGTCTCCGCCAGCGCTGGCGTGCGTGCATACATGGTCTCTATCTTGCATTCTATCTGTCTGATGTACAAATCAATGGATGCATGGATGGATAGAACGGGAGATAGATTCATATAGAGGCCGGCTTGGTTCGTCGTCGTTCCTGCTGTTTCGTTTCTATAGTAGCTAGTACAACTAGATTTGAATCTGTGTTGTAATCAAATGTGGTGGATGTGCTGTATTTGCGCTGCCCAATAATCCTTCGTTCTTGCTGTGTTGTAATCGTATTTCTACTTGCTTACGGCAAGGTTCGGTTGATGTTTACATCTTGGTTGTGCTAGATGGAATTTCTGGAACCGTAACCTTCGTTGTGCTTTATATGGTGCTACGTTCTGCTATATTATGGTAGTGTGGATATATGTTCGATTTGTGCCAAGATTATACGATATGACACGAATGATACAGGTCTCAAACTCTGGATTTGCTACGTGGAAAATTTTGGAAAATCAGATTGGCCTGTAATTTTTGCCGTGGATTACATTGAACAATCTCTAGTAGAAATAAATTTCGCTGTTTTGAGATTATTTCAATAAAATATCGAAAGTTTTTGTGTTTTTGCTCCTATGTGTGATACTTTTTTTTTGATAATGACTATGTTACTGGGCGCAATTTTTTAACAATCTATTATATGGATTTTGAAAAATCTTCGATTGGACACTGTAGAAGACGGTCTCAAAGTAGTTTAGCGCTAGCTGCTGAGTGAATTGGCTGACGTCTGTATGATTAATTGTTTATTAATTATTTTAAACTTAAAATTTTGATTTATTTAATATTTAAGTAATTTTTATAGAAATTTATTGAAAAATGTACGGTTTAAATGCTTCTCTCTAAAGCAAACTCGTTCGTCCTTCAGATGATTAATTATATGTTAATTATTTTAAATTTAAAAATAGATTTATTTGTTATTTTATTGTAACTTTAAAAATGATTTGATTGTTATTTTTAATGTAACTTTCATGTATATTTTTTTAAAATAATTATGTGTCAATGACTTACCGTAAGTTAGTTTCGCCATAATAAAAAAAATCTTTCTAAAACCAAAAGTGCTCGATTGTATTGACTGGCCGTAGCCAGTTTTAAATTTTGGAATTAATCCAAATGTCCAGAAACATCCTTTCTTTCTCTTCTCTTTTCTCTGTATATTTTTAACCTTACCTAAATCTTATCAAAATTGGACAATGAGAAAAAGTCAGACACAATATAGCCGAACCCTTTTAAAATTTTGTAATTTTGAAAACTCGCTCGTAAAAACATTATCAAAATTTGTTAAGATTTTAAAGCAAATGCATCCCAACACAACAAAATTTATGGTAAATTTTGACATTACCGAATTTGGTAGAGTTAAAAATGAGAAGCCCTAAAATTCTGTGTCATAATGCAGCGATTATAAAATTGCCTTCCAATTGGCATGTCTAAATTGGTATATAAATTGCCTTCCAATTGGCAGGTCTAAATTGGTTGTATGCTAATCTTTTATCGGTACTTAAATATATACTCTCTATTCAAAGTATACAGTAATATGATGCGTTTTGGTGGTAGAAAATCTAATTAATGCGGCGAAGCAAGTGATGAAGATTTTTATTTTGCATGAAACTTACCTTTTTCTGAAGTGCTATTAGGCTATCCATTTTAAAATATAATTATTTTTAAATTATTTTAAAGGATTAAGAAATAGAATGAAAAGAACACAATACTCTTTATTAAAGGAAGGAATAATATGATTAGTGAATGAGGTGGTTGAAAGAGGTATAATAAGTACGATAATACAAAAATAGTTAAAAATAATTATATTTTGGGACAAACCCTAGAAGCTAGAAATAGCTTCATTAACTTACAACAGGAACCCCTCTAGCAATCCATGCTTAGCAACGTATTAATCCTGCGTTGCTAAAATGGACTTTAGCAGCGCTTATTAGTGGGTGAGCCCAGTTTGCAATAGATAATATGCTTTGTAGCACAACCGTTGCAATGGCCGAGACCAGTTGACAACAGATAGCATGCGTTGCGGTATATGTGTTGCACGGCTGAGTTGCCTTATAAAAAATAAAATAAAAAAACTCTCGGGCTGGCCATGCATCAGTGGGGAATAGAATAGAACCCTAAAACTCCACCATACATACACACTCTTTATGCCCTTGCCTAACCATCCGAGCATGTGGCTCGTTATTGATGAGCAAATACCCCCATATATCGCTCTGACGCACAAGCGAATCGCCGCCTCCTTCCCCTTGTCGGCGTCGGCGCCGTCGTACTCGGTCCTTCCCAGCCGGTGTCTCTGCCTTCCTCCGCCAACGTTGTGCCTACTTGACGTGCATCCCCTTCCCAAAAGCTGCGCGAGCAAGGGAGCAGCCTCCTGTGCCATCGTCCTTGGCTCACGTCTGGACAGGCTGCTCGTCGTGGACGGGAACACGCTCTGTGGGCTGCCGAACGTGGAGCTGAGGCCGGAGGACGGGAGGACGTGCTGTTGTTCTTGAAGAACTCGACGACGTCGGCGAGGTGTTAGCCAATTAATTCTTCCAGGAAATCGAGCCAAAGGTGATCTACTTGCTCGTGCCCCTTACCTGTTTGTTGCTTTGCTCAGTGGACAACTAGAGAGGAAAAAAAAACTCAACAACATATGCTTTATCTAAATGAATAATTTAACACATTGGGCAGTGGAATATGTGCAACCTTCGATTAAAGCCCTAACCTTTGAGTAAAAAATATCAGTTGGATTGTACCCTAATAGGTATTGTCACAATCTTCTCTCGACTTTAAGGTTTTGCCACAATTCAGCTTGCAACAAAACTGCATCTACTACTGTGATGTTATATGTCACCTCTGAAAACCTGAACTTGAAGGGGATATATGTCCCGTTTGGATGCCTATTGATTTAGGAACTCAGGTTCTCAATCTGAACTTGTATCTCTACTCTTAGAATTGGCAATGCCAGCTTGTTGAATTTTTCAGGTTTGCGCATCATGGGTACTCTATCTGATTGAGTTAAATGACAAATGCAGATGTATCTTGTTCATCCCGACAGATATTTGGAACATAGGTCTTAAACGTTGTGTGATTCTGGACAATCAACATCTCTAGGTTAGCTGGAGGTCAGTTATAATGAATTAACCTGGAGACTACAACTTTGACATTAGATGCCTAGATAGTTTTCTTCATCTCTACTAGCCACTAAGTTGCGCGTTGCGTGACCATGAATATCCACCCATAAGAATTTACATAATACATATTATAATGTAATATATGTAAAGTGAATGTTCTTAAAATAATATTCATAAGCGAAAAGAACCAGGTGTGGAAAACTGATTCATCGCGTTAATCTCTTACATGAATAGTTAACCAGCTTTGATTAATGACAACGTAAATGTTTATCAGTATATACATTGTATTTGATTAAGAGCTAGTAATAACACAACACTATGAAATGCTTCTAGTAAATGTACTGTGTATTTTTTTTTCTCGGATCAAAGCTTCAATTAAACTATGAATCAACAGTTTTGACTGACAAGGCGACCCTAGGAGGCTAGGAGCGCAAGATAGTCAGGATCCCAATTCCCAAGTCAAATAATGAGAGCACTCTTTGAATGATCTGTTCACCTCTTCCAAGTGAGCTAATGAACTTTAGTGATCTTCCACATGAAACGGAAGTGCAATCTGGTTCTTCTGAGAGCTGAAGGGCACTAAATTCTTAAGAAAATAGACATGTAAAAGAGGGAATGTCTCTAGTGTGACTTGTATAGTTGTCTGCTATACTAATAGCAATACCTGCATTTGTTTTTAAAAACACTCATGTATTCTGTCATTGCTTCACAATGCTCATAAACCACGTTTGTTTGATTTCCGAACAAATTCTAGGAGGTGCTCTGTTAGAATAGACATGGTGTTGGCAATTGTCAGAAAGATATATCATTGAGCTGATCTAAAAAGACATAAGCACTGCCGGTAGTATTTATAATGATGGAAGTACAGATTTATATCCAAAAATAATAATAAGTGTAGTAGCAATCTGCAGCCATTTCCTTGTGCTACTTTTATAATGGTATTTCCATAAGTTAAAGGAAGAATTGGCTTGGTTTACAAAGTATACAGCATCATTTACCCAGAGCTATCCATTTTGCTATTTCCAGAACCAAGGAGAAAAAGCTTTAGAGTTGTGTAAAATTTCTTTCGCATATTGTCAACAGAGTTGTTGCAAAGAGCAAGATCAGTCTTTTGTCAAGAGCAAAAAAACTTAAGTACACAATTTATCCGTATTCTTTTCTTAAGAATGGCATATATTGCGCAATTTGCGCAAGCACACTTGACCGACTGGCGCTTTTTGTTCTTTGTTTCTTAGAATGGAAGGAGAGCAAAATTCAAAGGTTGATAAACTGTACCCATGCATATTATTCCTGTAGAAACATTACTAAAACAATCTTAAAGATTCGTGTAAAAAAACAATCTTAAAGAAGGGCGTAAAAAATACTATGCTGACCAAGTTCAGTCTTTTGTTTATTTCGCTGATCAAGATTTCTTAGAGAGTGCTTAAAATTATTTGCTGTCGAAATTCTGAAACACCATGATAAGCTATGCCCAATACTCAGAGTCCTTATGGAATTTATGCATGTAATGGCGATACGTTGGAAGCATAAAATTTAAAGCTTACAGAAATAGTAATATTGTCGTTTTTGCCTCATGAAAGGCCAAGTTACCCTGGGCATAGTTCCATATTACTATCCCACAGCCACCGAATGTTGAGCAGAATGTGTTTTATTAATGAAGCATCTAAAAATGTGTTGGTGCTGGCAAAATGACCCAAAACTGCACATTGCAATACTTCAGTCTTTTATTCAACAATTTAGGATCCTTTTTCAATCTGACATCACCTTACGATGGTGAGTAGAGGACGACTACTTACCTGAGTTTGATGAATGCGAGCTTGAGCTCGAAGCCAATCGTGAATGCATGATTTGGCACAATGGCCATTGTTTTCTCATCTCCATCATAACCGAATTCAGACACAAAATCTTCAGTAAACAATACACATAACACAACAATCAAATCCACTCACCCAAAAAAGCCAAATCTACAATTGTAGACTTCCCCATTGGCACCTAAAAGTCGAGCACACCATACCAAATTCATCTGAAATTCCCAATCCCCAATCCAGGCTTCCCCTTGCCTCCAATCCTACATCATGCGGAGGCGGCGATCATGAAGGGAGACACGGAGGAGACAGGGAGAGCCACGACCATATCTGGCCCACCCATGCCTTCAAATACGGTGGTGGCAATGGCCGTGGGGCAGAGACGGCGACGAGGAGGCTGGAGCCTATGAAGACAACGACGGCGGCGGCGTCATCGTCTTCAAGGAGGAATAGTCGCGAGCGGCGGCGGAGCCTATGGAAAGGGTAGGAGGAGGCGCGGGCGGCGGGATGTGGCAGCTTGAGGAAACGCGGGAAAGAAGTGTGGCGGAGACCAGGAGGAGGAGGCGGTGGCGTCGCTGCGTGAGGGATGAGGGAAGAGGGGGCATAATGAAAAATTGTACAAGTTTCTTTTTCAGGGACGTGGAAGGCCTATAAATAGATAAAAGTTTCTTGAAGGGACTATAAGATATTTTGCCTATCAAAGGATCTGACGGTTTCCAACGTCTGGAGTAAAAATCGGACGGCCCATGTTTGTTCAATGGCGTGGATGCGGTAGTTTTGCATGAAAGTTGACTACTTTCACTACTTTAATTTAGAAATTGATTTAGCTCCTCTCTGTTTTTTCAAAAGTAATAGCTTTGGTAACAGGTACATTTCTAGTTGCCTTGTTGTCACACTCACATTCTGTTTCAAGTGGTACAATCATAAGACAATACTGTGTGATTGTTGTTGTCTAAAGAACATTCAACATTGATTACTCTCTTATACAGATCAGAATGGATTTAGAAACCATCAAGATTCTTTAGCATTATACTATAGGTTCTATGCAGTGGCGAAGCCATAAATTTTGCGGAGTTTGGATAAGTCTAACTAAAATTGCTTTTACCCATATATGTAATGCCTATATATATATGCACATTTTACTACCAATTAAATAATAGTGTTGTGATAAAAAAAACATTGTTCAATATGCGTGTAATTTTTCAATAGTTCAAAACGAAGACTTTATTATAAAAACAGAGGATTCGCATGTCTGTTGTCAAGTAGGCAACGGGTGGCTAGCTACGACCCAATCGCATGCTAGCAAGAATTACTTGTTGTGTCAAGCCTTCTAATTAAAAGTCTTACATGCCAGCTTTGCCCGGAAAAACAATAAATCGGTGAATTTTACCAGAGAGGGTCGCGCATGCGGAGCCCGAGCAATAGCCCGCTCTGGCCGGGCGTTGAATCCGCCGCTGGTTCTATGGAGTACTTAGCTGGAGTAGATGGATTTCTTGAATTTGCATATGACGATTAGTCAGAGGATTCCAAGATTCATTGTCCATGCGAGACATACGTGCACACCCTGCTACTGTCAAAGAGTGATGTCTATGATCATCTGGCATGCAATGGAATGCTTCAGAATTATGAGGAATGGGATTTTCATGGTCAGTCTTCAGAGGGACATATTAGGAATTAGCAACCACGGCCTCGCAAGGAAGAAACGCCTGCTAACATGCATGGATTAATTATTTATGCACTTAGGAGGAGCGTCTATGATGACATGCCTACGAGTGATACTACAGATTTGCCATGTTTACACACCGATGGGCCAATTTTAGAAGCATAAGAATTTTATAACCTGATCAAAGATTCAGAGAAGACTTTGTGTGATGGATGTGAATTTTTATACCTATCTCTGCTAGTGGCTTTTGTTCAACATGAAATCCATGAACAAATGGGAGTGATAAATCATTTGGAGATTTACTTGATATTCTTCAGATGGCAATTCCAAATGGAAATGGATTGCTAAAAAACTTTTATGAGGCTAACATAAAAAGTTGTTTCAAAATTTGGCCTAGATTATCAACAGATTCATGCATGTCCCAATAACTGCCAGCTATTTTGGAAAGACATGGTGAACGATGATTTTTGCTCAACTTGTAAGGCATCTAAGAGGAAAGGTAAAAAACCAGAAACCAAGTTATCGAAGAAAGAAAGAAAAAAAAGTAACACCAAGCCAAGTTTTTGATATTTTCCGAGAAAGGACAGGCTGAAAAGATTGTTCGATGAAAGGTTCCCACATTTATTTCGATCGATTGGAAGTTTATATATTAGCATAATGACCAAAAAAGGTTACCTAAAAGAGCCACCTAATGTGCAGATTAGTTGCCGAATTGTCTCTGTTTGCACTCTCTCTTCCTGTTTTCTGGTGAAGTTGCAGAATCATGATCCAAATAAATTTCCTTTTACAGAAACGGCAGTGTAACACAACAGACTTTATTACTGAGAATTCAACAGAGGTAAACCAGGTTAAAGTTTTACTCAGAGACAATTTCATAAAATATGGTCTAAATCTCCTTGTGTTTTCTACTATTGATAGAGCATATATGGTGATCGTCCCTTACAAGAAATTTGTATGGTTGAGTAGGAAAACAATATGATGGTAATGCATAGAAATTACATTGTTTTACAACTAGGAATAGTTGCAGTATTTTGTAACTGGGAATAAATGCTCTTTTCACAGCAGAATACACAAAACCATATTGAGGATGAGAATTTGCAACCACCAACCAACCATGCTACAGCACATAAGGTCCTTATCTTCCCATTTATGTTATTATTATTATTCCAAACTTACATGGTTATCTAGAATTATATGATTTTGGTACTGTTTGTAACTATGAGTGTTTAATATAGTTCATTGTAATTTGATGTCTTCTTTTATTCTAGAACAAACAAACTTTGGGCCAAAATAACCATGTGAAACAATCAAAGATTATTTGTGCCAAGGTTAGTTTTCACTATTTATTGATTTTAAATGTCATTCCATACAAATAGTTGCCAACAGGACCCACCTAATGTATAGCTTAGCTGCAGAATTGACACTGTTTCTATTTTGTAGTCATTTGGAGAACCATGATCTACATAACTTAATTTTGACATAAATGACAGCAGCAATCACTGACAATTCAACTGAGGTAAACGATGTTAAAGTGTTACTGTGAAGTTCTTCGCAATGCTTAAATTGCTTGCTGTGTAAAGATAATGTTGATGGACATGTATTTATGAACCAGGTTGGAACTAAAGTCTTCTTAAAAAGCTGAAAGAATCGAAATACAAACGTGGCTCTAGCTACAATCGTAAGTTGTGATCCAACACACAAAGGAGGTGTTGAGGTAGGAAATGAATTCTTGATGGTGTATGCTGATATTGCCATAGCAAAATCTGAAGATTTGATTAGGCCATACCTACAAAATTATTGGTCATGCAGAAGGACTTAATATTATGTGGTCTGCAATTTTGTTACTTTCCTATTTCTTCGTTTCTTACTTCACAGGTGTGGTTTTTCGCATCAATGCACGTATTATTTTTTCTATTATAGGTTGACAAGATAAATAAATGATGATGTTGGACGGTATGATGATGTATTTTTTAAAAAAATATAGAAAATTATTTAAAAAAACTATATTAATTTATTTTTAAAGTTTTTAAGCTAATGATTAATAAATCCTACACTAAATGGTTTTTTTGGTACTTAGATAGGAGAGTTTCAACCCCTTCTCCCAAACACATGCTAAAGGTGGACACCTATATCGGTTGCAGATTTCATTTTATTATGATGGCAAAGTACATATGTTTTATGTATATAGTTTAGTTTCTATTTTCTTAGCGCATGATGTTCTGAACAAGATTTAGCCTCGTGAATTTTGTAAATGATGGCCTATGTAAAGTCATGGATTATCTTTAATATATTATGATTAACTGTGTTTTTATCATTTGTACATGCTTTGAGTTTGTGGGCAAAGGTCAGCTGAAGTGGATAGTAACCCGTATTGCAATACTTGTAAGCGTGGGATAAACTAGATTATATCCATTGCAAAGATATTAGAACACTGTTCATAAACCAAAGTACCAACACATGTAACTATTGCGACAACCTAATGACTCTGTTGCTAGCTGGCAACGCCTATTCTCACATGTTACCAACGGCTGCGCATATGTTGTAATTGACCCCAGCAACAACAGCGAAGGAAACCACACTTACCTTGACTCTTGGCAGTGCATGCCTGGCTCAAGGGCTCCCGGTGATTTTGGGACGGAGGGAGTAGCTGCGACCGGCGACAAGACAGTGAGACACGGTGCGGCGAGGAGGAAGCGATGAGGTGATGCCCACCATGCCCTCGCCAGTAATGGGATGTGAGGCCTGGGGAAGTGATGGCCTCTGCATCTTTCTTTCTGCATGCCCCCTCTTCTTCGTCCTCTGGCGCAGCGTGCCAACGGAGGTGTGACTGTACATTCTGCGATATTATCCGCACGTTCTACCTAGGGCTCCCATCAAACCAGGGATGATGAGAGCCGTGGTGGTGGGCCATTATTTCCTTTTCAGCTTTTAATTAAGCTGCTGTAAAAAATTAAATTTTAAAGTTTTTTTTAATCGTAGTTCAGTTTTTCACATTTACTTTTATTTACTTTTAGATAGACATACAGGGAGAGTATATTTTATTCACAAATCGTTGTACTAGCGTTGGGCAAAGAGTCAAGGACGACAAGACCTGCATTTGGAATGCGTTGGGAAGTGGAGATCAGCGGGATTGCAGCAGGGGGTCAGACGAATCGATCGGTTGGTGTGGCACTAGTGTTCTTTCACGGCAATGCCTGCCATCTCGTACGGTTTGTATGCCTGTGCTGCTCCCTACTCCTCTATTTTAAAATATATTTTTTCAAGATTTAAATTTTATTCTATATTACAAGATTATTTATATAGGTCGCATTAATCATTTTATATTTAATTCTTTAATCTTATTTCCATATACCCTTCCATATTTATTTATTTTTATTTATTAAGTAGCAATAAAATATTTTCTTCTAAGGCTTAAAACTTATACTAAAATAAACTATTTTTCGACCATCTCTCTTCTTAATTAATCATAAACATCTTCTATTAATTTTTTATCTATTAATCATATCTTTTCTTCATTTAATTTTACATATTTTCTTAAATTTTATACCCAACACGAGAAATACTTTACTGGGACGGAGGTAGTATATGTAGCTCCGACCTCGTAGTGGTACTGCTGGTAGCAGTAAGGGAACATAAAAAAAACCCAATTTTAATCGGGTAATAGCCAAGCCATATCAGCATATGTCTACGTGGAAGAGAGAGAGAGAGCAACCGGCGGTTAATCTAGCTGCCAGCTGAGCACAAGCTCCTAGGCGTGCTTTACCTTCTTGTAGAGAAGTTACTGGCCTATGAAAGAATAAAGGAAGGCATCCCTTCAGTTTTGTAAACTGTGCGTAGAGATAGCTACTGTATTGTTGGCTGTAGAGGCTTTTGGGCGTTTACGGAAGATGAGAATCTCTCCCCTTACACGGAAAATTTCACGGAATATAAGATGAGTTATTAATATATAATGCATTAAGTATTAGTTATTTTTTAAAAAAATAATTTAATGTGATTTTTTAAAAAATATTTTTTATAATTTTTTTAAAAGTATATCATTTAACTGTTTGAGAAATATGTGCGTAGAAAATAAGGGAGGAGATGTTTAGAATCCGTACAAACAAACGCACCTTAGTGATTTTAATAAGTTCAAGAGTAAGCAGTTGTCTCTCTTATTGTCCATGCCCTAACACGACTTCTGTATACGCTTGGATTGTGCTTTGTGCGGAATCCTGTTTGTCTTGAAGCAAATTATTGAGCGTCCTTCGCCAAAATCCTATAAAATCTTTCCCTTGCTGCCACGTAGCTCCTGCTTCCTCTCTTATATACCATTGAAACTACAGTAGCAACTACAGCCATCCGATATTCTGCACTTTGCATCCTGTCCATCCACGTGGAAGGCATTTAACCAGCAAATTTGCAAAATAACCCATTTTCGGTTGGTTAATTATATAATGATATTATTTGATTATAGACTATCGGTTTCAATGTGTTATATCTCACAGACCAATCAAAGAATTTCTAATCTATCTATTCTGCCATCCGATATTCTGCACATTGCGTCCTGTCCGTCCACATGTCTCCCACTATGCAACTTTACCATTGGTTCACCAGTCACAAGCCTCTAATACTTGCCACAGGGGAAGGCATTTAACCAGCACATTTACAAAATAACTCATTTTCTATTGGTTAATTATATAATGATATTATTTGATTATAGACTATTGGTTTCAATGTGTTATATCTCACAAACCAATCAAACAATTTCTAATCTATCTATTCTGCCATATTCTACATGAAGAGAGCATAGAAGCGAGTCCAATATCTAATGCATTTTTAATATCACAATTATATTATATGTCCACCCTACACACACGTGTATATATATATATAAAGATAATTTTAAACTTAATAATAATTACAAACTTATCCAGTTTCTATTTATGTTAAAAAAACTCCTAAATGATATGTTTTCAAAGAAGGAACGTTTAGCTACTTTTCAATTTTTCATATGCCAAGCTTATGCCCCATTTCAATTATCATAAGAATATATATATATGTATGAGAGGAAAAAACAATTTTATATATGATCGGTATGTTTTCTACCCTTCGAACTCCTATAACCCTACAAAATATAAATTTCATATCACGCATGCTTTAATCCTAAGAATATAGTCATCTTGCGGGGTGCTGGCTAGTATAGGTGCTTGATTTATTAATAACATCTTAAAAACGATACTGATAGATTCTAATATAGTTGTCGATTATACTAACAGCATCTATAACGGAACATATGTGCTGATTGTAACCGAAGATCAGCGCATATTAGTCTCACCAAGGTCACGATGGCAGGACGATATGTGCAGGGTTCTATAGTACTACTGGACTGGTGTCTATGCATCCGGCCACACCTTGGAGTACTCGTACGTACAAAATCTGCTGCTCCTACTAGAAAGTGGTTTTTTTTATTGAAATTTAACCTCTGGCTGTATATACAGTAACCCTTTGGATGGTTTAATGGTTCTGACAAATCAATTCCCAGAGTGTTGCTTGCTTGGTTCAGTGGTTTTGATGCATGCATGAAATAACGTAACTATACTAGGTCACGCTGCCTGCGTACTAGTGTGAAGTCGGCTACGAAAATTCTCATCCGACAGACGCTCGTTTTCGATTTCTACCCATTAAATTATTTGGTAATGGTAACTAAAAAAATAAAATAAAAGTGAAAATGAAAACATAAACAATTTTACCGTTTTGCCGAACGTTTCCATATTCCAACGAAAATTACTATTTTATAACACAGTAAATTACCATATTTTAAAAACCGCTGTATCTCTAGGACATTTCTTTATTTGGCATGTAGTCTTTGAGGATATCAACTTTTCAACTTAATTCCTATTTTAAATATATGGATAAAGGAAGAATAGTTGATAGCATATACGGTGTAAGCTTAAACAGTATTATTAAGTTGAATATATGAATTTTTAGTTTAATATTTTTATTCTAATTACCAGTTCAATTAATACTGATATGTTTCTTTTCATATAGCTCTGCTTTTTTTTTAATATTTTTGATACTGTTTTTATTTCCGATCAATCGTTTTCATTCCGTTTCTAAGCAAAAAATGGTTATCAAAATAGTTAAAGGTGTTTTTCGACTGTTTTCATCCCTGTAACCAAAAGTAGCTTTATGTGCAAGATCACACTTTCACACTTACAGAGGCTAGGGTTAAAACTGGGCTGGGAACTAAAAATATCTTCCCTTTCATGTGATATTGGATCACATAATCTCTCCCGTTTGTTTCAAAAGCAAAAAAAGACAATGAAATGTTGGCCATGACCTTTTGCTACCACCCAAGATGACTTCTACAGTATTAGTTAAATTAACATATTTTCATAGTGCGCCGAAATTGCTTAAAAATGAAATGTACGCATTTGATCACATAGCCATATTTGCTCGGCAAATGGAAAGCTGATGATGCATCGTCGGTCCTGGAGAAGTGGAGATCGAGCATTTACTGTAGCTTGGAGTGCATTTACTCAAGCCGCCGTGGCGCCAGCCCTGCTGCTTCCCCAAGTATATTTCGCTTCCCAGCTGCAGATACGCCTACGATTCGGTCGTGCACTCGTGCTAAACGGCGAAGTTGGCTGCCCTGGTCGATCGAGTAAGCTAGCTGCTGGCCGGCCAATCCCTACTATTAGCAGCTACTCTAACACCCGATAGGTCATTCTGATCGATTAGCTCTACTCCGTAGTATAGCTGATGGAGTAGCAGTAGATGTACTCCTCCGTGCTAACAGCACTCCTGCTACTGTTGGAACCTTGAAACTTCAAGACATGGATGATCGAGTTCGACGTCAGCGTAGTAAAATGCTCCTCCCCTCAGTAGAACCTTGAAACTGCGCCTCTCCTTGATTTGAACTTTGAAATGAAGCATTTTCCCGTTCTTCAAATCAATCGGTCGTACCGCTAATGATTATCTGAGCAGTAAACATACCTGTACGTTTTAATATTGTGATATCTAAATTATACTCCTAAAAATTGCTATAAAATAAGGTGTTTGATTATTAAACTCAGCCGAAGCCCTATATTAGGTCACAGGAGGAACCCGAAAATAATGTGTTTGATAATTAAATTTTGCCGAAGCCCTATATTTTTAGATAATTGATTATGAACGCTCAAATGAGATATAGCATAATTAAAGAGTATTTGGGATATACTCAACCCACAAGTGGTGAGACTGACAAGTCGAATTCATACTTATGCTACAGCTACAGTGTTGTGATTATACTATGTGCCCCTTCTTATATTCGAAAGAAGTAACTGGTTATAAAGTTTGATTTCAAAATATACTATGTTATATCATAATTATAACTCTAAATCCAACTATAATAAAATGGGATGTTATATTCAGATCTGAGAAATCTAGTGTTCAGCATGGGTGTTCAAACTACAATGTACACAACTCGATGCGTAATCAACCAGAGAACACAAGATATTTGGCCAGGTACCCTACTCTCGCTATAGTTCTCCTTTAAAATCTGAATAGGGAGCTCTCCGTGAACACAAGTTACAACAGTAGAATCGTCCCTCCATGGAAC
Source organism: Oryza coarctata (assembly GCA_030770085.1). Taxonomy (NCBI): domain Eukaryota; kingdom Viridiplantae; phylum Streptophyta; class Magnoliopsida; order Poales; family Poaceae; genus Oryza; species Oryza coarctata. Next base: position 14,222,139 of record CM061479.1, on the reverse strand, counting down.
TCGCCTGTGCACTAGTCTGTCTAACCTAATTTTTTTGAACCCCTTGCCCACCCTGGTCTACGTAACCTCCCACAGTTGATCCTCACCGACATTACAACTACTTTCTTTTTCCAAAAATTATTTTTACCAAACTTTTGTAAGCTGAATTGAAGAAAACCTGATTGATGAGAATAGATTCAGCTAAATAGCATCGAGTCTAAAAAGTAAAAATCATGGCCGTCTATTTTATCTCAACATAATATAAAGTTTAATTAGTTTTTTTAATTTTATAGTTTTCTTTTATATTAAGAAAATAACATTTAACCGTGTCGAACTCTTTATAGACCCTAATAACTTGTAAATTATGTTTTAATCAATACAGCTTCGGTGTATCGTCACCCTAATTCATATAGATTTTTATCGGTAGGTTCTGATTCTCGATACGGAGCTATATTGGTTAAGTCTGATCTTAAGTGAATAAGTAACTCTCACTATCATCTTGGTGTATTCTTTTTGCCTAAGACTATATTAGTTGGATTAGTTTGATCGGATATATCACATCACATTCACGTGGTTTTGTTAGCTTATTGATTTTTCTCTATTGCCATTAATTTCATGTTGTATCGGTTAGATCCGACCTACTAACGGACCTAAACTAACTGCTTATAGTAGATTAAGTCGTAGGTCGATAGGTTTTTACGTAAACGTTTTATTAGAGTGGCCAGTCGATGAGTTATCTACACATTAAACGTTACGTCTAGCTCTTCAATCATATATATATCTTCAAATAATTTCTTCTATCGGTTCGCTAGCCGATGGGTTCACCTATTACTTCTGTACGTGCGTTCGATTGAACTTCTCATATCTTCAACAGATCAGTATTGTTCCAGCAAAATTCTATTTGAAGCAACATTAGATTTGCAGCTGATGTGGCTTTTATATTATTCGTATATTTCTTCATTGGTTTTTTACAGATAAATAAGCGCTATAAACACACTGAAGACAAACAGATCTGGACGTGTTTGGACGATCCTATCGGAAATATGGAGCAGCGATTCAGGTCGAAAAAAATATAAAAAAATCTGAATAGTTTAGGTTGTTATATTTAAGAACGAAGCGAGTATCATCATTGCCTGTACTGTTACTCCGCGGACGGACCTGATCTAAGCACGCTGCGACGCGTCGGCTCACTGATGGCAGGCTTCCCAACTGCAGATACACCTACGATTCCATCGTGCTGAATTGCGAAGTGACCGCTCTGTTCGATTGAGTATGCTGCTGCCCAACCCAGCTCTGTCACTAGTAGCTACTCCTACTCTAGCCCACACCCGGTGGGTCCTATAGCTGATGGAGTAGCAGCACACTGTTGGAATCTTGAAACTGCAAGACATGCTGATCGAGTTCGACATCAGCGTAGTAAATGCTCCTCCTCTTAGCTTTCGTTGATTTGAACTTTGGAACGATGCATTTTCCCGTCGTTCGAATCGATTGGTGATACTAATACTATTGATGAGGTGGATTCATGTACAACACATATTTTGACTGTCATGTAGGACCCCAAACAGTGAGAAGGTGGATTCCTTTACAGTTTGATGTACAGATACATATTTAGAAGTAACCATGTAACTCAACATATACATATAAAAATAACGCCTAATATTGATCAGGGCAGGAATATTTTTATTACTTTCCTTGGGGCTTTAGAGCATACAGTGGGGTTATCTTTTTTAAATTCCGTTGTAACGTACATGCATTTCAGCTAAGGAAGGCCCTCGAGATCTTCTTGTTCCTACCAGAACGTTAAGGGATGTGCATATACCGTATATACCTCAATACATGTTATACTCCTACTGCACGAAAAAGGGAGAGAAAGTTTATAGTACAGATCGAAACGCAAAAAAAAAAATCAGTCCAACAGGAAGAAGACATTATCTGATAGTGAAGAACCAATCGTAAATGTGATGCATATATCATTCATTTCTTCCTTGAATCGGTGTGCATTTCGGTATTGTGTTTTCTTCTGCATTTTACTCGCATCTATGACTGGAGGACGTGCCAAGGCAGCCTATATCCATAAGCTTCCTCGGCCGGACCAAACTCAGCAAATTACCCCCTTCGTTTCACATGGGCCGAATGCTGCACCCCTCCCATTGATGGCCCCAAATTTCTTGCTCGCAATTTCCTCCCATCCAAGATAATGGGCCGTGTCCGGCCCATGTAAAACTAGTAGTAGTAGGGTGCAGCCCAACCACAAGTAGAGAACAAAACCTTCTCTGCTTCGAGCCGTCCACTCACGCCAGCTCACCCGGCCCCACCCATCCTCTCTCTCCAAATCTGTGGACACTTCACGCGCGCGCTCCGCTCCAACCACCAGGCCGGCGGCGATGGCGGCGGCCGCGTCGTCCACCTCTATCCGGCCGGTCCCCCCATCGGCGCTTCGTCTGGCGGTTTCTCTCTTTCACCTCTTCGTCGTCTATCTACCTCTGTCTCTGATTCTGTGTAACCCTTCGCGCGCTTTCTCTATCCGAGTAATCTTCTCCGGTAATCGCCAGGGTTTGCCGCGTCGGTGGTGCTGGGGAGTCGGGGCGCGCTCCCCTGCGAGGAGAGCATTCCAGGCGGGCACGCGGAGGCGGTTCGTGTTCTCTACTTACGCTCTTCCTCTAGCATGGATGGTGTTAATGGCCTTTTGTCGGAATTAGTTAGTTTGCTTCCTGTGGTTTATTTGGAAATATTTCGTCGGTTCCAGACAGGTAGATTAGCCTTGTTGTTGCATTGTCGCCTCCTATGGGATTAGGTATTTCATGAGCTTGGGGCATTTTGTTGTAGATCACTGTTCCAACTTTGTAAATTGCAATGCCGGTAATTTGTTGCTACTGAGTCACTGTTCAGAGTAGAATACTTTTTTTAAAAAAAACTCTCGCTGCTCCCTCGAAGGTGCTTATACAATGCATTCTCAAGAGCCACTCGGACTGTTAATTTGTTCTTCTGGAGGTTTTAGTAACATCAATTTCCGGGTCCCGATGCACATTTGTGATTCACGTGCAAATCTACGTCTATTATTCAACCCTAAGATTTCTACTATTCTGTAGCTGCACCGCGACAGGATCTGTGATTTGTCTTTCCAACTTTACTGTGATGGTGATCAACAGTATATTAGTTTTTTTTCCTAAAAATAGTTAACTATTTAAGGACCTATGTTTGTACTTTGTATTAAACAGGAAGACTTTATTATATGCAACTGACAAAGGCCCAGAAGAATCCTTGAAGAAGACAATTGAAGTTGACAGGTTGATCGATATGCTGAGGGATGCAAATCCTAGAGAGGTAACTCTTCATATTTTCAGTCTGACTGTTTATTCTATTAGATAGGGTTACAGTCTCAGGTTTTACACCACAGTAAAGATTTCTCCATTCAACTGTAGCAATTTAAGTCTGTTACTCTGGTATAATTGTCCTTGCTTTGAGCATGTTTCCCATTGGTTCTTGGTTCAAAATCTGTACAACCAATCAAGTCAGTGCTTGATGGGTTCCTAGGCCTTTCAGGTCTAATATACAGTTTTCCCTCAAGCTATAATAGAACACCAGCCAAGCTGGTTTGGTTTCGAAAAAAAATATCAATGCTTGATGACTTGGTCACGGGAGTATTAAGCCTCAAGTTTTATGAACAACATGAACTGTTCAATTTTACTGACTTTGGAGTTTTTATACATACCTTTAGTTTCTTACTAGGTTTATTTTGCACATTTATAAATATTTAAAGTATCCTTATACTTGTCAGTTTATTACTAGATTTTATTATTATGTCTATGGTTATCAATTATCTGCAGTTTATTCTATTTCTAATCAATTGAATTAAGCCTTGCTTTATTTTAAAATTACTTTTGACATGAAAATTACTTGATTGAATTACTAATTTACCCTTTCTTGCATGTGAACAGCTTGATCAAATAGTAGTTGAAAACGTTTTGGCATTCAATGAGGGATTCTGGATTCGGCTGGCAGCAAGAATTGATCTATGCAAATCGGATGATGATAAAGCATGGTTTTCACAATTGAATTTCTTTTTTGTTACTATGGAATGTCAATCCAATTCTGTTATCTCAATTAATCTAACTTTGTGAATGGTGTCTCTCTTCTGCCTCTTCAGAAAGACTATGAAGAACTGGCTGAAAATGTCATGAACATAGTTGACCGTCTTGTCCATAAAACTGATGTAAGAATAATGTTGCGTCACAAGTATCTCATTTGTATTAATGGCATCTTGGTATTTTTATTGTGATCAGACAAGTTCCTTGAATGCTGCTAATTTTTAACCTTTCTATTCAGGAAAAGATTGAACAGTCAACTGATGTGCTGAAGGCAATCATTAGTCCTGTGATGCATGAAGGTGAAGATGCCACGTGGCCACCGAGAGATCCGGAGGCTCTCAAATTGATGGACAAAGTAAGAACGAATAGCTATTTTTTCCACTCTGTTATTTCTTTACTTGGATATTACATCAGTGCCTTACCATGAATTTGGTTGATACCACAATACCTCTCACATAGCACCTAATCGCTTTAGGCAAGTCTACTGTTTCTGTTGGCTCTACTTCACATCAAACACATTTATACTCCAACCTATAATAGTGTGTACATACAAAGTGCCAGTTTTATACTTCAATCTTGTATTATGTTGTTTTTATGGCGTCCTGGTATGTCCAGGAAATTTCAAATAGAGAAAAAGAAGGACAGCTAGACGAAGGATTTCTGTCAGAGGTTAGCGCTCAGTTGAGGCAGGTAAGTGTCATTTTCTACATTCTGGGCTGACTTTGTTGATGTATTTACTCAGCATAGAATAAATTTTGCCACTCATTTTACTAGTACACACTTACATGTGTTTAGGCTAAACAAGATGGAGATAAACCAGGACTGCAAGCTATGCTGCAGAAGGTGTTGCAGCTGTATGCTTCCAATTCTCTCCAAAAGCGTAGTTACGCTTACAAAGGTAATCTTGTTAGTTCGTTTTGGGCTGTTGAACTACAAGCACTGAGAATGACTAGGCTTTTAATTGATTCTTTACTGCCTGTTTCATTTTCAGGGGGAGAAGTTATAGTGCCTGAAAGTTTTCTCGAATCTGTAATAAAGGGTATGTACCATTTCACGGAGAGATTGTTTATTGTCAATCTACTAATCTCAATCTTTAATATACGATGGAATCTATTCTATACCAACCACTGAGTTTGTCCAGTTTAATGATTTGCCATTGGTATTGTCGCTTTTTATAATATATTGATAAGTGTTAGACAGACCATTAGCCTGGGTTGTATATATATAGACCTGACCCCCTTTATACGTTTGGAGGGTCATAGTCACTGTACACATTCTACATGGTATCAGAACGAGTCTAGATATCCCGGCGCGCTAGCTTCTCCCTCCGGCGAGCCGACCCTTTCCTTCTCGTCGTTGACGTCTTCTTTCTGTCGCTGACCCTCTTCCCGGTACTCTCCTCACTCTCTCGCCTCTATTTCTTCTTCTCCCCGTCTCTCCTGCAGTCACCTTCTTTTCTCCGTCCCACCTCCGCGCGACCAGGCGACGGTCTCGATCCGCCTCCTCGTTTCGCCTCGCACCCGTCTCCGCTCTTCCTCTTGTTTCGTGCATCTCTCCTTCTTTGACACCGGCGCACCTCCGCGCCCGTCGTCTCCATCGGCTGGACTTGTCCAGCCCTCCATCGGCTAGAAACCTCCCTTGGTTCTCGCCCTTTCCGACACGCTCAACGGCTCTCGGACGCGAACCTTCTCCTCTCACGTCCGAGCCAGTCCAACGTGTCCACGGACACGAATCCCTGCCTCCCGGACGAGAACATATTCTCTTCGCGTCCGGCCACTCCCTGTCTTTTTCACGTCCGCCCCACTCCTTGGCCTCCACGAGTCCACGGACGTGAATCTTCTCTTCACGGACGTGAATCCTCGCACGTCCGTGACCCAACTACTCTCTGACCCACCCACTCTGTCCTTACCTACTCCGCTGCCTACTCCCCATCGGCCAACCACTCCTCATCGGCTGGCCGGCCCACTTCCTATCAGCTTCTCACATCCTTGATCGGCCGATTCGTCCTCTCATCGGCTTCCCCTCCCATCGGCTTCTTTCTCCAATCGGCTCTTTGCTCCTGTTCTCCCGTCATGGCCACCGAGTCCGCTCTCAGCTCCGGCACTCTCCCAGTCGTCGAATCTGCTCCGGCCCTTGGTGCCTCAGACCACACCTCGGGCACCACCTCGCCGATCTTCTCCCTTCCCTACGCTGCTGTGAACGTGAAATCTCACGTTCCTATCTCCCTTGACCTTAACGTCAATTATTCCAAGTGGGTTTTCTTCTTCAAATCCCTCTGTGAAAAATTCAGCCTCCGGTCCTATATTAATGGCTCCGCTCCACCTCGCCCCGATGATCCTCAATGGTATATCGCCGAGTGCTACGTGCGTAGCTGGCTGCTCGGCTCGGTTGACAACTCTGTCCTAGACCTCGCCATGGATGATACCGACCTCACCGCCCGGGATCTTTAGGTGGCCATCGAGCGGATCTTCCTGGCCAACAAGCAGCCTCGCGCCATCTTCCTCCTCAACGAGTTCCACTCCATGGTACAAGGCGACTCCTTTGTTTCCTCGTACTGTCAGCGCCTCAAAGTCAAGGCTGCTACTCTCCGGGACGTCGGCCACCCTGTGGTCGAATCTCAACTCGTCCTCGCTCTTCTGCGAAGCCTCAATCCCTGCTTCTCTAACATCGCCGATGACATCGCCAACGCCACACCTTTTCCATCGTTCGCCCGGACTCATGACATGCTAGTTCTTAAAGAACTCCATCTGGCCAACGATGAGAAGACAGTGGCCCACACCGCTCTTCTTGCCGCAGCCGATAATGGTTGCCGAGCTTCTTGCACTGCCCCTTCCTCCCGCGGTCCTGGTGGCCATGGCGCCGGCCACAGCAACACAGCCCGCACCGGGAAAAGACAAGGGCAAAGGCAAAGGTAGGACCTGACAGGGTCCGACGCCATCATTACCTACCTCGGTCCCTACCCACCTTGCCAGTTCCACGGGTCTGTGGCTCTGCTACAACCCCTAGGCGCGCCAGCGCCAGCCACGCAGCCCCATCGGCTGGCAACCTGGAGTTCTCGGCGCCCATCCCCAGGCTCACCTGGCATCGGCTCCCGTTCTGCCGCCTCAGCTGATGCTACCGACCCCAACCAACCAGTCGGTTCCCTCCTGGAACCAGGCTAGCCTCGTTGCTACCCTCAACCAGATGACGCTCCAACCACAGCACCCTTGGGTGATAGACTCTGGGGCGTCTTCACATATGGCGTCATCGGCCGGTATACTTCGCTCCTGTCACCCCTCTTCCTCCCCTTTTGTCACAATCGGCAATGGTCACTCTCTTCCTGTCCATTGGCAATAGTCACTCTCTTCTCTGTCTACATCCACCACTAACCTCCCCCTACGCAGGGCATCCATCTCCGGCTCTCCTGCTCCTACACCTCTCCTCAGAACGGCAAAGCCGAGCGCCTCCTTCGCACCCTCAACAACATCAGTTGCACCATGCTACTTCATGCCCACTTACCCGCCACTTATTGGGCCGAAGTTCTGGCTACTGCGACGTACCTTCTCAATCGGCGCCCATGCTCCTCCGTTCATAACAACGTTCCCTATGCCCTTCTCTACCGCACGGCGCCCGACTACTCCCACCTTCGCATTTTCGGGTGCCTCTGCTACCCAAATCTCACCGCCACAGCTTCCCACAAACTCGCTCCCCGCTCCACCGCCTGTATTCTCCTCGGCTATCCCACCTCTCACAAGGGATACCGATGCCTCGACCTTTCCACCCAACGGGTCCTCGTCTCTCGTTACGTCATTTTTGACGAGACATGTTTTTCCTTCGGTCTCCTTCATTCGAGATCTTTCTCTAGTGATCTCGACTTCCTCTTCACCAACACCGTGCCGACCAGGTCTTCTCCACTATCCTTTCCATCGGCCCCCTCATCGGTCGCTGCTGAGGATTTACCCATCACATATCCCACCACTACTCGGTCCGATGTCTCCACCATCGTACCCCCATCGGACCCACCTCCATCGGCCGACACCGATCCTATTTATCCTTTAGCCGATACCGTTCCCTCTCCATTGGACACCCCACTTCCATCAGCTCCGCCACCCTATCGGCTGATCCATCTCTATCGGACCGATCGGAATACTCGGCCCATCCGACCTATCGGCTTAGGCCGATCTAATTCCTTCTTTTTCTCTTGTCTACAGTCGCCGACTCGGAGCCAATGACGCCCCCACCAGACCAGTTCTTCCCATTACTCCCGCACCCCCATCGGCTCCAGTTCCCTCCATCTCTCACATGGTCACCCGCTCCCAGACCGGGTCTCTCCGCCCCACTCAGCGCTACAGTCTCTCCGCCGTCCACAACTCTATCTCGCCCATCCCGGCGACTTCTCGCTCAGCCCTGGCCGACCCTCAGTGGCGCGCGGCCATGGCCGACGAGTACAAGGCTCTAATGGATAACGAGACCTGGCACCTCGTTCCCCGACCTCCCGGCGCCAACATTGTGACCGGTAAGTGGATTTTCAAACACAAATTCCACGCCGATGGCTCCCTTGCCCGTCACAAGGCTCGCTGGGTAGTCCGAGGTTTCTTCCAACGACCCGGTGTCGACTACGACGAGACCTTCAGTCCCGTTGTCAAACCCACCACCATCTGAGTCGTCCTCACCTTAGCTACCTCTCGCTCCTGGCCGATCCATCAACTAGACGTAAAGAACGCCTTTCTTCACGGCCACCTGACGAAAACAGTCTACTACCAGCAGCCCCCAGGTTTCGTTGACCCTTCTCATCCCGACGACGTCTGTCTTCTTCAACGCTCTCTCTACGGCCTCAAACAAGCCCCTCGTGCCTGGTACCAGCGCTTTGCTGTCTATCTTCGGCACATCGGCTTCGTGGTCTCTGTGTCCGATAGTTCCCTGTTCGCTTTCCATATCGGCTCTGCCACTGTCTATCTACTTCTCTATGTCAATGACATTGTCCTCATAGCGTCTTCGACATCTCTCCTTGACCGGATTATGGTCCGACTCCACTCTGAGTTCGCCATGACCGATCTTGGTCCTCTCCACCATTTCCTTGGCATCTTCGTAACCCGTTCCATCCACGGGCTCTTTCTTTCCCAACGCCAGTACGCCATCGACCTCCTCCAGCGTGCGGGCATGGCTGACTGTCACCCCACGGCCACCCTAGTCGACACTCGAGCCAAACTCTCCGCTGTCGATGGCGCCCTTGTTGCCGATCCCTCTTACTATCGGAGTCTTGCCGGGGCTCTTCAATACCTCACACTCACCCAACCCGATATAATGACCAAAAGCCTGTCCACGTCTTTGTTCACCAGTTTTCGATCTAGTCTCTGCATACGTTCCCCTCCCGCTGCGACTGCGGGAGGTGTTAGACAGACCACTGGCTTGGGCTGTATATATATACCCGAACTCCTTGTATACGATTGGGGGGTCATAGTCACTGTACACATTCTACAATAAGTTTATCAATTGTTCTATAATATATTATTGGCATGGAATTTTTAAAAATACATAAAATACCCCTTTAGACATAGAAGATTAACAATTGATGTATTTAATCAGAAGTTTCAAAAAAATATTTTTTTAGCCCCTTTACACAATGCGAAAATTTGTGTATAAGTTTTAAGATTTTTGTATTTCTATTTTTTAATAAAATATAATTTATTTGTTATATGTTATATAGAATACTTTTTGTGTGTTGTTTTTAATGAATATCATCTTTCATATGCTACACGCTATTATCTTTTGTGTAAGCAATGTCTCTTTCATATACCATAAAAATAACTTTTTTAAAAAAATAAAAAATCCAAAAAAACTTAAAACTTATATACATGTTGTGTAAGAGGCTACATAAAAAATTATTTTTTAAAATTTCTAGTGAAATATATCTATTATTAATGTCTTTAGGATATTTTGGGTATTTTTTTCAAAAAAAACACAACCTAATGGTATATTGTAGAATAATTGATAAACTCGCTCATTTATTATAGAAAAGAACAATATTAATAATAAATCGTAAAGTTGGAATAAACTCAGTAGCATAGAGATGATTCTCTCTTAATATATCCAAATTATGCCATGCAGCTCCAGAAAATGAGTGGAACAAGCTGTTGCTTGATGGATTAACAGTAGGGAAAGGAAATGTTTCACCAGAAGAATTTTATGCTGTTATAAAGAAGAGAATTGAGAGAGTCCTAATTCGCACTGTAAGATCCCCAACCTTTAGAGTTCTACAGAGAATACAATCTCTTTTAGCTTGTCAGTGCCTTGTCTTTAGCATCGTCTAAGCACATTTTCGTTCCTCCTCTTATTATTTTTTTGTTTGACAGGAAGGAGGTTCTTATCAGCAGCGGATACTTGTTGAATATCTAAAAGGGATACATGCCAGAGCGGAGGAAGTTGTGAAGGTGCTTCAAGGACCAACTATATGAGGTCTGGTGGTTGATTTTGTACAATACAAGTTATCCAGTTCAATCATGGTTTGATGAATCACCTGGCTAAAGCTTAGGTGGCGGCGGCACACAAATTAACCGGGTATGCTGTTCTCTGTTTGGTATGTAGTTGAGTTGAGAACACCAGATTCTGTTACTTGTCTGCACATTTTAGTATTTTAAAGCCTCTGCCTTTCAGTTGTTTGACTCAGGAACCTATCCAGACGGAGTAGGTAAACATAACGAGAAGAGAAACAGATCCAAATATCGAATAAAAGTGCGTGGTGTCATCATATTTTCTTTGATTGCGCATTTCATTTTCCTTTTTGTCATTCCTCTCGAATGGCCGATTTTGCTGTTGGAATTACGTTAACCTTTACACTTGACACAAATCATACATGTTTCCCGACTGAGCTGTAGTAACATGTAAATCGGTTTTGTTCTGTAACGGAGAAAGTTCAATGGTGAGCTTGAAGTGTTGTTACTGAGGTGCTTGTTGATCTCATTTTTAGCTACTGATCCCTGCTGCTAGTGTTGATTCCTCGTATTCACTCGTTACAAGTCGACATCCCACTAGTGAGTCGCGCGCAACTCTGCAGTAAAACGTTTCAGCCAAGCTCCACTGTACAGATCAGTTACTTTCTCTATTTTAAAATAAATTTATTTCTCTAGTTTAAATTTAAAGAAGATTTATTTAGTGACAGGGGGAGTAATCGAAAATATCACGCTCTAAGAAGACATATCACGACGAGCTGTAACTTCGTTTTAAAATATAAGTATTTTTACAGACGAATTAAACCGCTCTAACTCAAATCAAACCATGCCGGTGAAAAAAAAGGTGCTATGCATTCTTGCTGTAATCCAGCAGCACAGACAGGGTGATTTCTAGGCGCTCATGCAGCAGCTAGCGCGCCACCTCCGTTGCCTCGTCCCTCCATCAAGCTTACTAGCCACACTCACCGAGAGATCTCTCAAACCGTGTCCACCGCCATTATGGCTGGGAGCAGTAGCTTCAATGAGATAGGCACTACCAGCCTCTTCAATTGCAAACGCACCAGAGCTTTCTAGCTAACAGATGTAAGACCTTCAAAACATCTAGCGTTCTTTTGTATACGCTCTTCTTCTGCTCTAACATATACTACTAATTTGTTCTGTCCTTTACACTAGTGAGAAGATTGAGAGCATCTACAGGCCAGGTAGTTCTCACAGTAGTTTACTGGGCGAACGACTAGTGGCAGATGGTGTTTTCCGACAGCCGCTGTCGCAGCCACAAGTACTCCACACCCCAGCAGACGGCTCCTCTCAATGACCACCCGGACGTAGAGGTGGCAACGGAGCGGGGTGGGGGCGGTTGGACAGAAACACTTTTTAAATATTATTTTTTCGTTTCGATTAATAACCATTTTTTGAATGTCACCTTTTCTTCTTTCTTTCGTCTCAATTGACTATAAATTTGCTACCAAAAATGATTTTTTAAAACTATTTATCATTTTTTCTATTTGGTATACCAACGTGTCTCCGCTTCTCCCCCGACTCCTCCCTTTGTCGCATGCCATGTTCCCTCAGCGTCGCTGGCGTAGAACATGAGTGTGCCCGGCGCTGCTGCGTGTTCACCCTACACGAGCTCCATGGCGACGAGAACGAGCTCGATGAGGTGGCGGTGAAGATTCAGCTCGACCCCGTGGAGAAGAAGGCCAAGCTCCAACTCGACGAGGGCTAGCGCTAGGAGCTCGAGCTCGTCGCCCCGATGAGTAGCAACGACCGACGAGCTTGAGCCCAACCACGGCAGGGCGCAACGGCGGCAAACAAGAAGGTGCCTCTTTCTTCCTTTCGTCGAGCTTGAGCTCAACGCCTGTGGCCGGCGAGGTGGCAGAATCGGACTACCATGCCGCCTTGGAAGAGGCCCGCTGCCTATGGCAACGGTGGTCGGAGGTTCTTGACTTGGAGAGAGAAGAGGGGGTAAAGGGGAAGGAGAGAAAAAAACAACTGAAAGAATGATATTTAAGGAGTTATCGTTTGTAAGAGTGGTAAATAGTTAAATACCCCCGTAGAGCAGGTCGGGTGGAAAACATCCACCGCCCCAGGAGAGAGCCCGACGGATGAACTGAGCCCTGCAGAGAGTCAATGCTCAATTTGATCCGCACACGACAAGAGGAACAACAATATACTAAAATCTAAAATCCCAAGCAAAGTTGATGACATCACAATTCACATACTAACGGCAATACTGACACAAGCAACACCCAAGGTAGCAATTAGCAAGTAGCCGCGCGCAGCCACACACGCGGAGGCTCAAGGTGGATGGCAACTGACAACGGTGAAACAAGAAGCGCAGGTGACCGGTGACCCTGCGTGGATGTGTGCGGCCGTCCGTCGGCGGCTCAGCGCCTTGCGTCGCTGCGTGCATCGGGGATTGGGGGCTGCGGCAGGCAGTGTCGCTGTGCTTCCGGGGGGGCGAGAAAATTGCCGCCTCAATCTAGGCGGAGTCAGTGATGAGGCCGCGCCACCTCCCCATCGGGTAGCACCACACACTCCACCTAATTTAGTGATGACTATACTAACATCTTAACCTAATTCCCCTTATCTATCTGATAACTCTATCTATATAACCCTTAATGCTATACGGTTTGAAAGAAAAACACGCATCACATTAAACAACGTCATACAATTAACACTATCCACCACCAAGCGTGCTTCCACATGACCACCACTACTATTATTATGCAGTCACATTTAATTACCTAAGTAACCATCAAAATAGAGGAGCCACATTATCTGTTCTAAGCATACGATCTTCCTCCGTTGTGCAGACTACCAGAATAGTCAACATCTTTCGACAAACGCTCCTAAGAGAAACCGTGCAAGAACTAAAACTGTCCCTAAGTGGCTAAGCGCACACAAAGGCCCCCAGTTGGTTTGAACCAATTTTATGGACATGTGCTGATGTGCATCCTGAGGTTTCATGCTTTGAATTATATGCGGACCAAAAAGGGAATGTACTTTTTACGGCAGCAGAAAACTATGATGGCTGCTGAAAAAAAGATGTGACCAGTTGTACTTTAATTACCTAAAATAAAATTTAATGACACAAAATTCTAGGCTCTAATAGGTGAAGACCCTAAATCATACTTTAAAAATATATAGAAAGGTATTTTAAATGGAATGGTGAGATGGACTCCAGGGCCTTCAAAGTAGGATTTTCATCAGAAAGTTGGATGATAGGAAGGTTTGGCTAATGAGAAACATGAATTTAAAGGAGTTACAGACTGATGCCGTTTTTCTCAAGTTTTTTTTAGATGTATGTTGCTACCTGAACTGTATATTTAACAATTCTAGACCTTGTGTAGGTAGTAACGGAGGATCCTAACGAGAAATATGTAGACTACCATGATTTTGTTAATAAGGAACTCACACTCTACTATACCGAAGATATTTTGCACTCAATGACTTCAATTATGGATGGGCTAAAGATCACACAAAGAAAAGTTTTGTTTGTTGTTATAGAAGAAGTCTACGTGGTTGCTCCATTGAATCACAATGCCTGAATTCGTTTTGCCATGCGAATGCTCAACATTTTGTACGTTTGGTTAATTCCATTGCCCGTTTCCTCACGACCTGGTCTATGTTATTGCCACAAAGTATATTGACAGAATTGCAGCACCAAGCATGGAAATGAAATGGAACGGAAAATATCCATCTCACTCATAGCTAGCAAGATGTCCTGGCCACCCTTAGGGTCTGCTTGGGGGTTATCGTTTTATCTTCCCCTCAGGTGTAAAGGAAATCACCTGAACCCCTTGTAACTGAGCTGTTTGGGTGAAAAAAAAACTCAGCTCCGTGGTTTGTACTATTGTACAAGGTTCATTATTGAACCAAAAAAAAAAAAACTCAGCTCCGTGGGGAGCCACGACGCCTATGCAACACCATCCAGTGCATCTTGCCGGCGACATGCACCGGCGGCACGTCGACGTTGGCACGGATCCGCGGCGGCTTGACCTTCGTTGGACGATTGTCTCTCAAACGCACAGCCACACTACGCAATCCATGGTGTGCCACCCGGTGTAGATGAGATGGACAAGGAGGTGCTCCTCCCTCGACTCGTCGTACCCCAGCCCGGCGCAGCCACGACCGTAGAGCTCCGGTCGGTCGCAGCCAAGCAGGCGAGACGGTTGGAAGGAGAAATTTTTGGTGGCGCTCCTCACAGGGTTGTGCACTGTGATTGTTTTGCCATTGACGCTACTGACGAGGACGAGGCCATGGCATGCCTTGCGACACAGCTCTGGTGCTCATCAATGGTTGCTTGGGGTTGGGATCGCCCAAGCACGACTCCAGAGAGACGAAGGCCGTAGAGAGGCAGGAATACGCCAAGATCCGGCCGCCATGGTCTCCCTGAAGTGTGTGTTGTGCGACGCGGCGAAGCGGTCAGTCTCGATCATGGTGTGCCAGCTCCGGCAGACGAGCTTGAACCGCCCGAACGTGCGTGCCAGCAGCCGGCACAGCGCCAAGGCCAGGGCCTGCGCGGACTACGATGAGAAGAGGATGTATTCATACGGCCGCCCTGTGGACACGATGTCGAATCAATAATATGTTATAATTAGACTAATAGTTATATTAATTGATTGAGGTTAGAGTTAGCTGGACTCTGTAATCTGACAAGGAAGACATCACAATATAATTACGGTAATGATAATATAGTGTAAGTAAGAATGATGGCGAGGCTATGGATTTGTAGTGATTGAGTGTGCTATGTTAATTGTGAATGAGTGCTCATAAATCAGAGCCCTAAAGACTAGTTTCTAGATAAACGTTATTAACAAATATCATATGTCTCTATCGTTATTTGACGTGTCTAAGTTAATCAATGGCTGTCAAGATCAGAGAGATTAGCCATCGTTTTACTTTATCGGTTAGCTTTTATAACAAATAGTATTAGAGACGATGATATCAGTATTGGATCTAGTTGACACGTAAAAGAGAAACAAACGTCATAGTATAACCACGGTGATGATAATATAGTGTATAGTGAAAGAACGGCGGCAAGGCTATGAATTTGTAGTGACTAGGTGTGCTATGTTGATTATGGAGGAGTGACTAGGCTTTGGCTAAACCTCGTTAACAAATATCGTATGTCTCTGTGCCATCATTTGACGTGTCTGGGTTGACCAATGACTCTCAAGATCAAAAATATTAGTTATCATTTTACTTTATCGGTTAGATTTTATAATAAGTGATATCAGAGCCGATGGTATCAATATTGGATCTAGTTGACACGTAAAATAGAAAACACAAGATGTGTGGATTGTTTATCGACAGAGATTGTTACTGGTGCGATGGGATTGATGGCGACTACGATGACATTGTGGAGATGATGACCTCGTCTTGCGATGAGACTAGCGAGGGCGGAATATGACACAAAGACAAGGCCAAGCGGGAGCAAAGGTGACTGAAGAGATTAGAGGGTAGCGCTACAAACAACGCACCTGATGCTCGCAGCAATCGTGAATCCACAGCGGTAGGTGAAGCTAATGAGCATGATGCGGCACAGCGGACGTTTAGGCCGAGAACGATAAGATCGTGGACGATAAACATAGGAGCTGAGACTGTGGTACGTACGGAGGCACGGATAGCATAAAATAATTGTGATGACTTGAGAGAAGGTGAAGTCACCCTTGTACAAGTTATAAGGTGAACTGTTGTAGGTGGAGTTTAGGAGAAAGTTGTTAGTAGGATAGTTATCATTTTTATGATGGTAAGTTTGGCACAGATTTGTTGGTGCGGCTCATAGTGAAGCTGTAAAAAACAACCTATAGGACCAATGGATTGACATGATGATTCTACTTCTTCTAGGTAGTGCATATTTATCAAAGGTAAAGCTTATTAGAATATATGGCGAATATACTAGTCCTAATGTGTTACAATTTGATTTTAAGCTATATTAGCTTATAGGGTTAAAGTTAGTGTCGGATTCTGTAACCTGACAAACTTTTAAATAAAGAGAAAAACGTCTCAATATAACTATAGTGATAAAAATTTAGCACAGACACGTAGAGATGGAAGACGGCGAGATTATAAATCTGTAACGGCTAGATATGCTTGATTATGGATGAGCGTTTGTAAATCAGATTGTCGGAGCCCCTCAGATTAGGCTTCTATTACACATTATTAACATTTTTTTTCATCTGACGTGCATAATTGATCAAAGCTGCTAAGATCAAGAAGAGTAGTCGTTTTTCCGCTTTATCGGTTATATGACACTCTCCTCGTACGGCACGAGCTGCGACAGGTGGCGTGGTACGCTGCCACTCGATGCTCTATGGAGACGAAAAGAACAGGTGGTCTCCGTCGCCGTCGACTGTGAGGACGAGTGGAGCGACTTCCTTGTACAAGAACAAGTCCTTCATCTCCGGCGACGTCACGAGCCTGGCATTATTAATGCGGCAGCGCAGCTCCCATGTCGTTCTTGAGTAGTCGGTCAGGAGCCAGATGTCTAGAGGTTTCATCGGCGTCATCCAAGCGGGGCAGAGGCATAGGAATCCGGAGAGCTCCGTCATTTTCTAACCAAACAGGTGGTCCGTCACCGGCGGCGGGGGCGGAACGAAGCCAAACTCCTCCCCCGCCATGGAAAATGAGAGGATGGCGACTTCGTTGCGGCCATTCGTCGGGATCCAGTGCAGGTGAACTTGTGCGTAGACGGCCAGCTTGATGATGTAGACGAGATCATCCAGTGGCTTCGCCCCCGTTGCCGCCGGCCTCCAGTGCCCCGCCGAGTTTACGCCGGCGATGTCGTAGACGTCGCAGCCGGCGGGCTGGCCTTTGTGGCACAGCAGGCGCACCGCCTTGTGCGTCCGGGTGCGGGCGTCGTAGCCGAGGCCGACGGTGGCGTGGAACTCGCTCGGACGACGCAGGTAACCGACCATGCGGTCGTCGGGGAGACCTGGCCAGCGGTCGGGTTGCAGACGCAGTAGAGCCGTGCTTCGGTCGAGTAGAGGAGGATAAGGCCGCGGCACGGGCGGCCGTTTGCGCGCCTTGTGCGGGAAGGCCATGAGCGGCGTGAACGTGAAGTCGCCGTCCGGGCGCTCCCGCGATCAGGCGCGCACCTTGCTGGTGGACGCGGAGTGCGGGAAGAAGCAGAGCGGTTGGCGAGGCGGAAGTGGTGGTCGACGAAGGCGTCGGAGGAGATAGCGGCGGCCCAGGCGCGGGAGAGGCTGCGGCAGCGGAGCACCGACCTGGCCAGCATGCACGCGAAGATGTCATCAATAAGCTCGTCGGGGAGATGACGCGCCGACTCCGGCGACGCCGTCATCCTCCGCTTCTTGGTACCCGGAGCATGCAACTCCAGCGACGTCATCGTCCTCGGCTCAATGTTCCATCGCTGCTCAATGCCTCAATCACATAGACCATTGCGGCGCACAAATGAGCAAGCGAGAAGCAGTAGATACTGTCAGCCTGCGGCTGACGATGGACGTTGAGTCGCCGCCGCCACTCAGGCCGACGCTCGCGAGGAGGACGCTGACGCCGGCCTGGTCGAGGAGCGGCGGTTGCGCCTGACGGCTTGAGAGCGGCGGCGCCTGGACGGTCAGGGGGATCGATTGATGCGCCGTGCTCACCTGAGCCTTGGGGAGCGGGGAAGAGGAACTAGGGTTCCATGGTTTTCTACATCATGGGCCGAAATACCTGGGCCGGTACACATTTCTCTCGTTGGGCCCGAGATAGCGAGATTTCAGCCCATCTCAGCGAAATTCTGGCCTAATTTTGATGGAGAAAATCCATTTTGCCTTCTGTATTGGACGAGTCCGATTCTCATCCCTCAGCCCTCAACTATGAAAGCCAGTTTATTTTAGCTCTCTTGTGATTTGCAAGATGATTTTGACTAATTTGACGCTTATGAGATACGGACTCTGTCTTTATCCAACTTTATACGGCTACGTCAGACATATATGTACTCACGCACTTGTACGTCTTGAAGTTTGAGTAGACACGTGTTTTCCCTCCCATCCCATGCATGCACGCCACCAAAACCGAATCGTGCTCGCACACACGATTTATGTCGTCCTTACTGTTTTGTTATTTTTTTCCTGTATTGTTATTTTTTTTTCAGTCTGGGATCAGGCGACGAGGTTTACTGTTATTCATATCCCAAATAGTAATGCAATAATATAAGTTTGTAACCAACACATTTTATAAATCCGAGAATAATATAATAAAAAGTGATCTTTGTCTTTAAATATATCTTCACACAATCCACTTCTCATGACCTTTGAAGACATCGGTTATGTGTATAGCAAGAAAAAACCATATAAAACCCTAAAAAAATAATATGTGCAATTAGATCTATTTTAATTTCAGAAAAAAAAATCTAAAAGTTGAACGGATTTAAATAGAGTTAATGTTTGGGATATATGAATTTTTAAAATTTAAAATAAATTTTAAAAACAAGAAAGTATTCATTTGAATTTGTACAAACGTTTGCCTTTTGAACTTTATAATATGCATTATATATAAAAAAGAAACAGAGGAGTGTGTTTCACTAGCGCTTTGTGAAGAGCGACATACCTGGAACCAAAGTAAGGTGCGGAATGCAACATACCAGGATGATTTCTTCAATATGTCTCATATTTTTTGTAGACATGATTTTTGCTCCAATGTCCACAATACAAAAATAAAAATCATCCTCAAGCCACTTTCCATTGTCGAGTTACGTGCTCTTAACATGAACTAGGCTCTTTCAAAAGAGAAGCAAAAGAATCTCTTCGACGTGTATGACAAAGGATCATTTAAAAGAGAAACAAAAAAAATCTCTTCGACGTGTATTGCAAAGGGTTAGGAGGCGTCCTAAACATATTCTTGATTAGTAGTAATCCATTGGCAGTTTGGAGAAAGAATTGCTCACCATTCACCGGTCTGGAAAGTTGTTTGTTATCTCTCCATCTATATAATTAGATATATAGTAGCATGAATCTGACCAAACCCACCGTCGAGAACTAATTTAATACTTAGATTATTATATTTGATATGGAGTGAACATGTCAAAGTACAAGACAATCTTTCCCTGTCTTCTCATTGCAACATGCAAATGAGCATCCGTTGATGCATGGAGTGGAACTTAGCTGCTTCAGGTTTCAGCACATCAGAAACTCATAGGACAAAGGAGAATTAAACAGCAACAATCATGGAGCTGTTCGGTTGGGCCGTATCTGATACCAGCATGAATGAAAAAGCTGTGAATTTTTTTATTTATATATAATTTTATTAAAATATTTTATAAAAAATAAAATTTTGTTTTTAAAATTTATAGATCTAACACCAATTATTTTTTAAAAAATATCCTGTGTTAAATCTATCATGCCAAATGTATATCGGTCCTTATTGACGGTGGACCGCTAGAAAGTTTATATACAACCTTTTTGTCACACTAACCGAGGTTTTATCCCGCAGCAAGGACACCCTATAAAATTGCGCAGCAGAGCGTGCGAGAGAAAAAGGGCATGCCGTTTTTACAGGTGGCTCCTTGTCACTCTTTGTTACAGTATTTTTCTCTAGAGGGCTACATGCAAAATTATCAAACTCGCCTGGAAACAGGAGGGGCTTAATAATTTTATAGGTGGTGTCCTTGTCGCCCGCTATTTAGGCGTTTTTTGGCAGCACACTATAAAACCCCTCTTAGCTGCCCAAAAAATTTAGTTGAATACAAAATAGAAAAAAAAGAAGAGATGTTTAAGGGAAGGTGAAGAGAAGCGGTGAATCCCTACTATCTTGTGGATTTGTACGAAGGTAAAAGATTTATACTATTTATAAAATTTATTATTAGTGATGAAATGAATTAGTATGTGTAGTATTGTTATAGATTTGTGAATAGTTTTGTTATTAGATCCATGGTTTGTTAGTTTCAATTCAAAATTCATAGATAGTTTCGTTTGTAATGTTTGAAGATATATCGGTGTGAAAATATCGAATACACGGTATTAGATGTGATGATTAATTTTTTAGTTAGTTAAACTTTATTTTTCTATAAACAGATATGTCAAATAAAGTGTTGTTTCAGTTATATCATACTTGAGAAAATGTTAGGTATAGTCTATATGATATAAATCTATTAGAGCTTGGTTTAACTCTTTAGGTCATTGAAAGAACAGGTGAGAGAAGTTTTTAGGTAGCGTACAACTAGTTAATACGAGACTTTCAAATCAAACCCTAGATCAACACAATAATTATGTATGTTATAGTGGGCCGGGCAATCAAAGATTTTTTTTCTGAGAATTGATGTCGGTAGATTTCACTATCACTTGGATATGACACGTAAATAATGCATTGTAATGAGGTTGGCCACCTAGTATTCTTGTGTTAGTGTACGAGAAAAACAAAATTGTTTAAATGGCCTTGTAAAATGAAGAGCGACCAAGTATGATGGGAGATAATGCTAAAATAATAGAGAAAAATGAGTTAGAGCAAGAAGAAGAAAAAGGGAAGAAGGAGGAGGAGGGATGAGGAAGGAGGAGCAGGAGATAGTGAGCCTATAGGAGTAGTAGACGAGGGAGAAAAACAAACACCATCATTGAGATAATGGGTAGGATTGTGATAACAAGCATACAGAGAATGATGAATCGTCGAACAGGAAGTATGGTAATGTAAATCTGTCATAATGGTCCAACGAGGACTTTTTTAGACTTGTTATCTATAAGGAACATCATGTTCTACGGGAGTACTAGGAGAACGAGGTCGTTTAGGTGGCTAAGTATACATATAAAGTAGAATTGACGAGGCGGTCAAGCACTAAGCGGTATCACTTTTGAGAGAGTTTTGGGTTGCAAAGTTAAGTAAGTTAGTGTACGAAGTGAAGTAAATGAACTTAAGTTATGGGTGTCCACGGATGGTGAAAACATTCAAGGATAAATAGAAGGATTACTGAATGTATAAATCATCATCGAGTATAATTGTCACTTACAAGAGGTCATGAAATATCACAGAAATATGACATCTGTATTTGTTACAATAGAGATATACTCTGATATTGTGCACAATATAGGATACGAACCATGGTCAATTATCATGCACATTAAAGACAAATTCAATTACACAATTACCTATGTGCAGGCATGGAGGGCGAAACAGAAGATTGTGGAAATGGAATTCTACACATTTGAAACTTCATAAGATAATATGTCTCATATTCTAACTTGCATTCTTCAGATGAATCCAGGAAGCTATTACAACCTCAAATCACTTCCATCACTTGAGCATCCTCAGCAGAATGTGTTTCAATGTGCTTTCTTTGTATTAAGTGCGTGTAATCATGCATTTACGCATTTGACCAGTCCTACTAGTTGACGACCTAATCGATGGTGTTTGACATCTTTGTTGAGCTGCACCATCCATAACGTGTCTTGCGTTAGTTAGATTTGTGTCAGCTGTACCCTCTACTAGTCATGTCGACTGTACTGGTAGATGTTCATCGGTAAGTATTGATATAAAACTGTAGTCATGATTTTCTGCTTCATACGTATTCGAACACTGTCTTTGTAACTAGATATAATTGGTAGGCACAGGTAGCCGACACATTGTGGATTCCACGTTTGCAGAAGTATGTCGACGATTTGTTGCTAGTGACCGAGGAAGTCTTTGAGGAGTAGCACCAACACATAAAGGTTTTGTACCTATCGTACTTCAGTTAGTACTAGCCTCGTACCCGCACACGTGTGACGTTCACTTTTGACACTTCGCAACCATACATAGTTGGTGTGCGAAACACGTACCCTAGACATCACAACCATGACTTCTTCTGCTTTGTGAGTTCATCAATCTGTACCTCAGATAAATGTGGTTTGTCTCTTACATATGATATGTCATTTCAAATAGATCGATATTACATAGTAGGTTGACGACGAGTTTAAGGTTGTATGCCAACGGTTGAAGGGTGGGGTTATGCTAATGGAGGACGAGTAGAGCATTACCTTCGGTAGGATGCACAACACGATGCACACTGCTCTCTGTGCTCTTACCTATCATACAACATATGTGGTTCCTCACAGGGTTCTAGGTTATACCATTGAAAATCTCTATAGTTGTAGGGGGATCTAGGTAGGTCAACTCTGAATGGACGGAGGACTCCTTCAATAACGATGACCTCATGGCAAATTAAGATATGCTCGGCTCCTCTCAACTTGCAGGAGCTCCGCCACTGCACACAAAGGAGCCACATACTTCGACTCATGTGCAGCAAGTCCGCACTAGTCGTTTCGTCCCAACCGATTGTGTCACCTATTACCAGAATCACGTGCAAGCGCAAGGGAGGAGGACTAAGAGGTGTAAAGGGCAGGTCTCAGCCTAGTAGTATATTGTGTCATTTGTACTTACTGTTTATACTGCTTTATATTCGTTGTTTTGGCTCTACCCACCTCCATCAATTACTATGTGTTAATACCACATTGTTTTCACACTTTCTTGTACGCGCATGACTGCCGATAACATACGGCAATAAACTTTCGGTGCCTTCACTCCTTACTATGCACATGATTACAAAGTCACAATCCAAGCTGAGTGATTCTGGCCAACTTTTGACACGTGACCAACACGTCACTTTCAACATAACCCAATAGTCAATTTTCGACGCGTGACCATCATGTCACTTTCAACATAACCCAACAGTCTACTTTCGACTCGTTAATATCACATTGCATTCAAAGAATTTTTGCAGGCAGGGCACTTTCTGTGTGGGAATGTCACATCATCTTCCACATACGCTATATATGACCTTCGTATGCATAATGAACCTTAAGGTTTCTACCTAATAATACACTTGCAAATTCCACACCACTTGTTTACTCTATCTCCTATAGCATCAAAGAATAATAGCTGCTTAACGTACTTTCAGGGATGATTTGGACCAAAGAAGGAATCCTTTAGCTTGGCTAATTCCATCTTGGTGTGACCGTCCATTCTATATATGTGATGATTGATGTCAGCTTATGATATCTCAGGACCTCAACACTTGTGAGAGAAGATTTTTTCTAATGTCCAAACTATTCTCATAAGATATGAATTATACGTCTCTATTTTTTTTAATTGTTCCTTATTACAGCATTTTCTTCAAATTGTTAGATTCATGGAAGAATGTGTATCTTTATTTAGTAGATTGATAAAAAAAATCTAAATTTTGACATTAATCGTTGGTTATTTCCCTTTAGAATCAAATAAAGAGTTCATGAGGAGGAAGGAGTACAAATGATATCGACATGCTGAATGGTTAGAATAGAGGTGGTAACCTCTTATACTACCTCCATAGAAGATACAAACTTATATGGTGAGGTCAATAAGCAACAAACTTTTGATAGAAGATACATTATTTATCCAAAAATTCTTGATGACAATTTCATTGTAATTTCGCTATATATCTATCTTATTTGCTTTAATTTTTTTATCACTTTAACTACAACAACTATGTATGTATTTTTTCTTATAGGAATCGTCAAGAATGTACGAATTTAAGTAATGGATAAGCATAAAGAAATCATCGTATAACTCTACATGAATCATACAGCTTAAAATAATTAAATAATAAATACAAGCTAAACTGGAATACGAGCGATGAGTCAGCTTTTTTAGCAATTAGTGACTATAAGTGGATAATAGATGATAATTTCTAAGGGTTTTAAATTGTTGTTCGTATTGTGTTGCCCGTTGT
Organism: Oryza coarctata; assembly: GCA_030770085.1. Taxonomy (NCBI): domain Eukaryota; kingdom Viridiplantae; phylum Streptophyta; class Magnoliopsida; order Poales; family Poaceae; genus Oryza; species Oryza coarctata. Next base: position 14,197,960 of record CM061479.1, on the reverse strand, counting down.
ATTATTTATGTTCCGTTTGTGTTTCATATGTAAAGTGTAAACCTCTCAATTATGTTATATTTTATAATGTCCGCATATAAACCTATTAATCATTTGGCTCTCTAATTAATGTTATAATGATTTTATACTATTAATATTATTATATAATTTATGTATATTATCTACTTTTAAATTTTCTTTACAATTAAATCTCTAAATAAAAATAGATTTAATTTTTTCTTTTAGATGTTTATATGATAAGGATAAAAGCGCCCTAACTAGGGTAGCAACGGCACTGCCTAAAAAATTACCAAACCCCTTCTTTTCCCACGGATAGTCTTAGAAATTTTATAGAAGACCCCTAGAGACAAAAAAAACGTTAGGCAGAGAGAAGTAAGGGGCCGCCTATAAAAAGTCATACTCCTTTTCTCTCACATGCCATATCGTAGAATAGAAACAACGGACATTTACCACGTTAGATTTAACGTTGTCTGGTGGTTTTAAAAAAAATCTTCTAGAAGGCGTTGGGATATACATCAATAAATTTTTTTTTAAAAAAATATTTTTACAAATACATTAATAAAAAATATACAAATAAAAAACTCTACACATGTTTGTTTTAGATGTGCTATAATCGGGTATTACGCAATCGGATTCTGGCCCAGCTCAAAATTGATAGCGCTCCCACTCGAGCGGAAAGGGCTACCGATACGGGACGGGATGCCTTGATTCATGTGTGAAAATATACTCAATCTAGTAAAAAAAATGACAACTCTAATCTGACGCTGACTTAAATTAAAAAAAAATTTCATACGTGGCTATAAACAGAAATATATATTATTTTTTATAAAAACGGCCTCAGTAATTTTTATACGGGTTTCAGCCGCTCTGCGTTATTATTACACCTATAGAGGATCTCAACTGTGTTTTATGTATATGCTCCAGCGTTGGAAGTTCGGAACACGTTTGGAGCAATTGGATGGAGAATTCGAGCCCTCCGACACGACGGGAGGAACGGGGGAGACGAAGCTTGTAGACGAAGGAACCAAAGACGGAGGACGTGCCGTGTATCTTAGTTGGTTGGGTGGGTGGTCGTTGGACTCTTGCCCTCGGAACACCAAAGCCGAACAAGTCCGTTTTCTCCCTTCCGCCGCGTGCCGCACCGCATGCTGGTCGCCGTCCTCCGCGTCCCGGCCCCGATCCCCTCCTCGCTCCCCGCCCCGGCGCGCCCTCTCCTCCTCCGCCGCAGCACCCACCGCCTCCTGCCTCCCGCCGCGTCGATGGCCGACGCCGACGCCGGCGCCGGCGCCACGAACAAGCCCGCGCCCGCCCCGGCCCCGCAGCCGCCCGAGAAGCCGCTCCCTGGCGACTGCTGCGGCAGCGGCTGCGTCCGCTGCGTCTGGGACGTCTACTACGACGAGCTCGACGCCTACAACAAGGCTCTCGCCGCCCACTCCTCGGCGCTCTCCTCCGACTCCAGCAGCAAGGCCGCCGCCACCACCAGCGACGGTGCCAAATCCTGATTTCTTTTTCTTTTTCTTTTTTGTGGTTCTCTTCTTCCCCAAATTGGGATCTTGGTGGCAATCATTACTCATTCTATTCTACTACATTGAAACATTACATTATCTCATTTTCTCATTGTGTATGCTGCAATTTGTACTAGAGTGAAATGCTTCGTTACTCTCATGGGGAATTTCCTGATTATATACAGAAAAGTTGTATTCCTGTCGGATCGTTCATGCTGCGCTCTTGCGAATTGGCCAATTTCTGTGTAACATTAGAATTTTATTTCATGATGGCAGAATTCTTGCAAACAAACAAACCCCCAACCAATCACCAATGCATTAGAATCAGGAGAATTAGCGAGTTAAACTTACATATTGTCCCGTTATCCATGGAGATTACAAGGGAGTCATTTGAATTGTTCACGCATTGACGTATAACTTACTGATTACTATCCTAACCACCAAAGGGACCCTCACCGTGTGAGTGCCATCCTCCCATGTCAGGCTCCCAAAGGTGTACCGCCCTTGCACCTTCAGTTTGGCCTGGAATGTCACCTTGAACGCCAACTTTCTGACTGTCGAGTTGAAGGTCAGGACCGAGGGGCTCACTGTGACATCCACACCTGGAGGAGCTTCCACATGAGCCCTGTAATTGGACAAGGCGGGGCCAACATTGGTGACCGTTCTTGACACCGTCAATTTGCCCCTCAGTTCAGGAATGGTGATGGATGGAACATTCAGGTTCAACTGCGATTTTGGTGAATGTTGACAGGTTGTTTGCTGTTGAGTCATGGAGCTAATGGCTGAGCTGTTATACCCCATTGAGCAAAGGAAGTGCATGTAGTCAGATACTCCCATGTCGTACACAAGACCGGGGTGCACAGCTCTGTTTGGATCAACATGACCACCTCCATAATCAAATGGATTTGCCTCCTTGTAGGGTGCTGCCTCAGATTCCATTTCAAACCCATACGCATCATGAACATTGGCTGCAAATGTGTAGAGTTGTTGGGTGAAGACAATCTTTGGTGTGGTGAAGCAGATAAGCATTATGCCATTACCTGTTGTGACCAATGCTGATTTTACTGCAGCAGGACTCCAATTGGGATGCATTGATTTGACAAGAGCAACAATGCCTGAAATGTGTGGGCATGACATTGAAGTTCCTGAATCGATCTTGAAGTTGACAGATTCAATTGCCGATGATATGGTGGCAGCGGGTGACCATGCAGCCAGAATGTTTACACCTGGGGCGGCGATGTCTGGCTGCAAAATGTTTTATGGCACGAGAAGATTTTATTTCCCCCTGCATCTATTGGATCAAGGATAAACTTTAGTCCATCAACTAATGGAGAAGTCTTACCTTCAGGATAGATGGGGACAAAGAACTTGGGCCTCTAGATGAGAAGTATGCAACTTCTGGGGCTACCAGATCTCCAACAATTGTTTTTGGAAAGCTAAATTGGGCCATTGGGTTTCTGTATATGCAACACAACAGTTCATTGCATGAACCCATAATTTTTGCAACTAGTGAATCATATCCAAGAAAGTTTTATGTACCTCATGCTAGTCATGTATGCAAGTATAGCTGTTCCAACTTGGTAATCCACTTGAATGCAAGGAATGTCAAGTGAAGGTGCTATATTCTTGGTTAAGAATTGCGCAAATATGACTCCAGCACCACGAGCCTTTTTTACAGTCTCTACTGCCACTGAGGCTGATCTCTGTGCTCGTGTTTGGAAGCAAAGAACTACATTTCCTTTTACTAGAGTAGCATTCAGAGATCCTGCAGTGCAGCTTCTGCAAAGACATCAGCACAAATGGAAGTCGAAATTATATGATGAATCCAAAGAGACGAGAATGAAAAAGTTTACCTTGCATCAGTATCGTCGGCATTATCAGATGAAATGTCTTCAGCATAGACTATACGTATGCTTTTTGAAGGATGCTTTCCAGAATACAGTGTTTGGCCCTGCATCACCATGGCATCAGAGTAAAGAACAATGTATCCACCATCTGCAACCATGAGCGTTTAAAGCTATAATTTAGATAACACCGTACCAAGTAAGTACTATTGTTGCCAAGGATGATCTTCGCAAGGAAAATCCGATCAATGGTGCCCGCAGCAACAGTGACAATCCATGGTGCCGAGTTGATCACTGTCTCTGAATAAGGACCAGAGTTCCCTGCAGAACAGACGACGACGACTCCTTTCGCGACAGCATGGAAGGATCCAATGGACAAGACATCATCAACGTAAGCCGGGAGAGGTGGTGCTTGTCCCAGGGACACTGAGATCACGTCGACACCGTCGTGTATGGCGTCGTCGAAGGCAGCAAGAATGTCTGCAGTGGTACAATCTCCAGTAGCCCAGCATACTTTGTAAACCGCCAGCCTTGCCTTCTGTGCCCCTCCCCTTGCTACACCATTGGCAAGGCCCCTGAAGCTGGCATTGGCTACCAGAGCTCCGGCAGCTGTGGACGCCGTGTGTGTGCCATGCCCGACGGCGTCTCTTGCCGACATGAACTCAAAGATATCACTCGTGTTCATCTTGCCGTACTCAGCTTCATACCCTTTGACATACCATTTCGCGCCTATTATTTTCCTATCCTATCATGAATATGAAGTCACCACCAGTACAACCAGTAGCACAATTCTCTATTCTATTGCACAGTGATAAAATTTCACGAGCAAAATAGCAATGTGAAACTGAGGGCTCAAGAGCAGGCCAACCTGTTGCAGTTAGAGACATTGAACTTTTCTCCAGCGACACATCGCCCCTTCCACCGCCGCGGAACCTCGCTGATGCCGTCGTCTCTGAAACTGGCCGACTCCGGCCAGATTCCTGCAAACCAAGAGCATCTCAATCCACACATTTGCAATGTGGGGGCATCAATTGCAATTGCTAGTTCTACAAATGAAGAAGAACAAGTGAGTTCACCTGTATCTAACACACCGATAATGGAATCCTCCCCAAATCTGCTCTCCAAGAGGATTCCACCGCCCCAAGGCGACGGGTTCACCCCCATGAAATCCCAGCTCCTGGTGGTGTGCAGGTCAAGAACACGATTCCGAACAACCCGCACAACTCCAGGCCAATCTTGGTGCCAAAATTTAATCCGTGAGAAGAAAAACAGAAACAGAATGAGAGATAGAGAAACAACCAACATTGGGTTTATCAGAAACAGCAGAAAGATGGCTGGAATGCGGCGAGCTCACCGGAGAGCTGCGCCGCCTGTCTGTCCGTGAGCACGGCGGCGAAGCCGGAGAAGCCGTGCCTGTACCTGTAGAGGATGGCGTCCCTGGCCGCCTGCTCGCTGCAAAGCGCAAGGCAACAGCTCGGTAAACCACGCCACATCTAACCAACCAATGCTCCAGCCATGGAGGAGGAGATGAAGAAGATTGCAACCTGCCAAGAACGGCGGCGAGCATGCCGTGGTGCGCCTCCTGGATCAGCTCCGGCTGCCTCTCCCCCATGTACACTATGTACACCTGCAGAGAGAGACGCCATGGAACCCAACCCAAACCGTGTAAGATTACCACTGCCAAGAAGTGCTCTTGGGGGTGTCAGAAAGCATCATATTCATAACAAATCAACAATATTCTTGGGCTCACATTGCTGTGAGAAGATGAGCCCGGTTCGAGCTGCAGCAGGAGGAAGACGAAGACGGCGATGAGCAGGGGAGACACGGCGGCCATGGCGTGTGAGCTCGAGAGGGAAGCTGACGCGGATGAATTTTCTTTGGAGTAGTGGTGAAGTGGAGTGGTTTGAAAGAGAGGAACTGAGCTGAGCTGAGGGGTTGGTCGGTGCGACGTGCACAAGACCCCTCTCCTCTCTTCTCTGCCTCGCTGTCTGCTTTTCAAATCTCCCACTAAATACTCCTACTAGTACTAGTACTCGTGCTACTCTGCACTGCACTGTGGATTGGTTTATTTTCTGTTTCTTCTTCGTCCTGACGCAGCGATTGTGCCGCTTGTTTTTGGGGTGTTTTTTTAATGGAGCTGTGAGGTGCTCACCGGTGAAGTGGTGATCGGTGTCGTGCTCACTCTCACTGGCGCCGTATGGATGGCTGGGTGTGCTGCGTGCGATGCGTGTGTGAGCCGACGATGTTGGCGTTCGGCCGAACGCGTCTTGTACCTCGCTGTTTGCTTGCTCGCTACTTGCTTCGTGCTCGGCTCACTTGGCTCTCCTCCTCTTCTTCGGCTCTTCCATTCTTGCTTTCTTTGTAGCCGGATGGAAAGAGATGGCCAGTTGTTCTGAGTGATGTGTTAGGTTTGCCACCGACGTATACAGAGAACATGATTGGTGGCTTTAGTTACAGTGATATATACTCATTTGGCTTGACAATTTCACATGGACTTTTAGCGTTCTAGCTAGATTGATTATTCGTGAATGAAAACTAATAACTTGTCTACTTAATTATTGAGAAGGTTTAAGTGTTATATGTTATAAACCTAGAACAAATGCCCAAGCAATACGGCAGAAGAAAATTATTTAAGAAATACTGAAGTATTTTTATAATTTTTAGAGGCGTGGAATAAAGAATCTATGATAATAATACGGTGGATAAGCGGAAAGAACGCCATTTCCATTAGTACTCTGGCGTGTGCCGTTTACTTCAAATCTTGCATTTAGCTTGGTTCAAACGCAGGTGTTTTTTTAAAAAGAATTGTTGGATCTTCCTCCAATGGGTATGTGCTCGACATCTGTCTCGAATCTCTCTGGCTCAGGCACATGGATTGGCCATGGACATGATATTTTATACAGATGCATGACATTTCTTATTGGGCGCATGCTGAGTGCACATATTGGGTAATGCCATGGGCATCTGCTCTTTTTAGTACTAAATCAAATATGAACTCTCAGTGCAGGACTATAGTGATTAGTGCCCTAATCACTTCTCTTTTTTTCTATCCCTGGCTTAGTTATTAGTACAAGTGGAAGCGGGAACTTCGTTTGTTCTCCATTTGTGGACCAGAAGAAAGTTGTACATATGGATGTATGGAACTGTATGAAAAGAGCGAACATTCATACGAACCCTACTCGATTCAGAATATTGTTGGTAGCTAGAGCAAAAGTATTATATCTTCATGCACTCATCTACTAGCCATTTTTACACTGGTAATACTATGACATGGAAATGGCCTTATGACAATAAAAAGAATAATGATATCACAGTACTCTCTCTGTCTCATAAAAACTTTATTTTTAAAATTATTATTGTATTAAAGTTTAAAGAAAACGAGAGTTTTAAGAAAGGAAGAGACAAATGACTTAAAGTTATTGGTTAAGTAGACAGCACTTTAATCTTTTAGTTATATATTAATATATATATATATATATATATATAAGATGAAAAAAGAGTATGCCTTTTTAAAACAAAACGGGTAGTATCGTTTTTAAGCAGCTCGAGCTGCTGGTAATGGCACTATATACAGATGATAGATGACTGCGTTGACCTTCTTCAGTGCGTGCACTTTTTTTTGGGCTTGTTTGTTTTCAAGTTCCAACAGGGACGCTTTGCTGCTTTGTCCTTGCGGCACTCTTTTTGTGTGAGAAGCTCAGGTCACTTCAGCCGTGTTTAGCATCTAGTGTTTTTTACACGCACATTTTAAAAAATCATGTTGTTTTAAAAATATATTAATTTATTTTAAAATTTATTTAGTTAATAATTAATTAATCATACATTAATACATCGCTATGTTTTAAGTGAATGGAAGCCTGACGTTCGAACGCAGCCTTAATGGCGTCTAGTGTTGCTTCTTTTCTGATGGAGGTAGCATGGCACCGTTGCAGCTTGCGTGTGCCGGCGGTGGGCCCACCAGTGCAGCTGCCATGAACCCGGAGAGAAGAGATCACCACCTCACAATTCGGACTACCGGGAAAAAGGCAAATAAGTCCAACTTTTCGGCAAACCATTCGGAAAAGCCAGCAGCCAAATTTGAAAACAGCACAGCAAAATCCTTAGGTTATGTCAGAAATGTTATTTCCAGGTTGTAGTGGGGTAGTCATAGGCTTCGAGCGTATTAAAAACCTGATATTGATAAATATTACATACATGTATATATATAGTAGAATTTAATAAGATTTATTGTTGTTGGCATTCATCTATTTAAGAGTTTGATAAAGAAAAAGAGTCAATGTCTTTTAACATGTTCAGGGTTCCTTCAAAATACACAAACTATACTAATTTCACTGAAATGTTTGCAAAAAATCCTCCACCCCAAAGGTCTCATAGGTGATGTTAAGATTAGGTAGATGGCACATTGTCTCTGATTATTCCTCGAATGCTTGGTGAAATCTCCTCGAATGTTAGGGCTACAGTTGGAACAAAGAATCATATAAAAGTTTTACAATAATTTCACCCGAAGTAGGAGTAATTCAATTCATTCAGTATTTACGAAAAAATGTTTAAAAAATCATCACGGCTTGAGTATCGTTTGAGGTTGCTGCGGCAGGGAGAAATGGGGAGGGGCGACACAGTGTGCAGTAGGTACGGCATTTACTTGGCACATTGCTTTACATGCGAGTGACGTGACGTCGACTTCACCATTCAATCCATCTGCACTGTAAAGTTTGAACTGGCGACCATACGGATCGCAACACACGCCATCACGTGTGCTTCAACCAATCCTTTTCCCTGACTCTGCCTGCTCTTGAAAGAACAGCGTGGGCTCTGCTGCTGTTCATCTCTGAATACATTCAAGGGTACTCACAGAAGTGCAGAACAACGGCAAGTATAAGGTGTCACGATTCGTAGGAGAACAAGAGAACATATTTATGGCTTATCCTGCACGTTGAAAATGATAGCCATGCTATTCTGTACGATAATAAGCTGCTATTGGATTGCTCGACACACAAACAGTACTAGTAGTACTTATCTCTGTCAACCTTTTGCTTCCAACGAGTTAACAGTTGGCATTATTCAGCAATTCACCCACCATAACCGATTTTTGCTTCAATGAAGCAGGAAGTCTGTCCCACGTACAACATTAGTTTGTGTGAGGCCATAAATTACAAAAACCATGCAAGTACAATTGAAAGAATCCAGAATTTCAGAGCATTCAAGAAACCGTCCATTTTTGCACAATGTGGCTCAGGCCACTCCTGACTAGGGTGTGTGGTTATTGTAAGTATTGGCGTCAGGTAGCCTTCTATCTCATGTCGGTAGCAATTTTCTTCAGACCACCAACTGAATAACGATGAACAAGCAGCATGATTACTATTTGGGTGGTCGACGATCTGGGTAAAGTATGTCTGAAATGTTTTCCTTGATGTAATTAGCTGTCTCGTTTAGATTCTTTGCAACGCCTGAAGCGACCAATCCTGCGCTCTTCCTAAACCTGCACAACCCTCATATATCAGTAAGACAATCAGAAGAAAGGGACATAAAGGGGAAATCTGAAAGCCAGCTTTCCTCGCATAGAAATCCTGTCCTGTAAGTTGACCAGGTCTTTGTCCTTGTTGACGAGAGCTGGCGGCAGCTATAATAAGAAATGCAAAGGTATTAAACTTCAATCTGCACGAAAGGCAGTAACAGAAATGGTACACCCAAAGAGATGGATCTGATTGATATGGAAGAACAATTGACCAGCAAAACAGAACCAAACTCTCAATATGACTGATGGATTGACTTAACACTCCACTTTTCCTATTATGTCAGTAGAAAATATTTCTGTAGCTCACTGGCTAACAAGAGAACAGGTATGTGCATGACTGAAACATATGGTTGAATGGAGAACAGGTATGTGCATCACTGAAACATATCCAAGCTAAAATTTACAGGAATGTGTAACCACAACTATCAAATATATATGACCTATCTATGGACTTAATCACTTAATATTAAGAAGATGGAGCTTTAACTGACCTTGTTGTACTTCTTAAGTTGTAACAGATTGATGGATTTAAAAAGTTTGTCCATCCATGAATTGATTGAAAAGCAAAATACTAGTACAACCTGTACAAACTATCAAGTCTAATTGCGTTTTTATTCAACTGTAGACAAAGTATGAAGAAGTTATACCATCAAGAGAAATACTTAACATACCTTGCTTTATAAAAGAGGCAGTAGCTTGCTCGTCACTCGCTGTTTTTTTCTCAACCAATCTACTGTCCACCAATAGCTGCAGTGTCATTTCTCACTTTCATTAGAAAGAAGCAAAGCACAAAGGCTAGCACACAAGAGATCTTTAAGAATTACAAAATATACACACCTATGTATGCATTTTTCTGGTGTTAGCAAATAGACACAGAACCCAACCACCAAGCAGTCAGAGAAAGAACACAGTTACTGACCATTCTTCCAGTGTTAGCACAAATATGAAATGGATACACAGGTGTCACCTCAACCTTATAGGTTGATGATGCCAACCAAATTCTTCACATGAAAATGCATGAAAAATTTCTTATGGATGCTTATGAATGGAAGTAGTGCTCAATTGCAAGATCATATTACAGGTCTACATAAAGAAGCTTTGATGCATGTAAACACTAAAATATGCCTAGCATGTTGATTTGCAGTGTTTAAGCAACCATAGGTTTTTCGTGTGAAATATCATATTATAGGTTTACGTGAAGAAGCTTTGATACATGAAAATACTAATATATGCCTAGCATGTTAATTTCCGGAGTTTACGCAACAATAGGTTATCAGTATGAAATAAATTTTCTGGCGAGATTTGAGAAGTCTTTAATACTCAAATACAATGATCACCTACGATCACGTGTTTTATGATTCACTACCTACATCCTAAGTCATTGGTATTAACAGAATTGAGGATTTCATCATACTGTAACAATGAGGCGATGCAAACCAACCTCGAGCCCCTGGCAATATGGCAACAACGTCTTGCCCTCCTTATCGCCGCTTTTGCCGTCTTTGCTATCCACCACAAACATCGAGTAACCAGCACAGGCGTACTTGAACTGCCTCAAATCATGCCCCTGCGCCGCCGCCTCTTCTCTGGGCTCGTCCACCACGTAGTTTGGGACTGGAACACCACCGAATCAACAACAGTTCCGTGAGATTCTCCGATCAATCCGAACTCGAACAATCAGAAATCGAAATTTGACCCAAAATTTGCCGACAACATATGTCGATCGATTCCATGTTGCGATTTCGGGGTGTGGGAGATTAGGGTTCGTTCGTCACCTTGAGGGATGGAGCGCGGGATCCCCACGCAGACGGGGTTGAACCCCCGGGATCTGAGCACGGACGAGTAGTAGAGGCAGCCCTTGCAGGACTTCCCCCTCCTAGGCGGCGCCGTACCCGATGGCTGTTCAGCCGCCGCGCCGCCGCGGCCGCCGGACTCCGGTGATTCCTCCTCCATCATATCGCCCTCCTTTCCTCTCTTCTCTCCTCCCGTGACGAAGAGATTTCGTCGTCAAATTGGGTAGTCCGTGCACTGTCTGACATGTGGGCCCTACCACGCCAAATCGGTTCCCGAACCGTAGCCGCCGACTAGAGGGCCCACATGTCAGGTGAGAGAATCAATTCACACGAGTGCAAGGGCAGGAAGCTGATTTTCTGTTTTTAAATCAGATTTTTTAAAGCCCAAGTACACGCCAAATTTTCCGTTTTAAGCAGAAGCTGATTTTGGGTTTTCAAATTTGATTTTTGGATTAATTCAGATTGCCGTCATAGGTTGTCACTTTTGGTTCAAATTGATGGAATTGATACCAATATTTCATGACACAATAAATTTGTAGTTAACCTTCCCAATTGTATTTTGAGCTTGTTCTCATATGCCAATTCTGTATGTGCTTCTATGCTCCTGAATAATATCATTTAACTTACACAAAAGTCAAATTAAAATTAAATTAGAAAGGAGAGCACAGACCAGCCAATGAATCAAGAACTGAGAAATTTTGATTTTTTTTTATTAATTCAGATTGCCGTCAAGGTTGTCACTGTTGGTTCAAATTGATGGAATCGATACGAATATTTCATGACAATTTGTAGTTAACCTTCTCAATTATCTGTTGAGCTTGTTCTCATGGACTGGATGCCAACTCTATGTGTGCTTCTATGCTCTGAATAATATCATTTAACTTACAGGAAAGTGATATTAAAGTTAAATTAGACTGGAGAGCACATACCAGCCAATGAATCTAGAACTGATAAACAGCATCATCTAAAACTCTAGGCCTGGCCCAAAATCTGTTGGCCAAGGACATTGGGGTCTGGGCACCTTTGACCTCAAAATTATGAGCTGGGGGTGGTGAGGATCAGATAATTATGGCTGCAATAGACAGTCCGTTCGGTATGGGCTGACTTCAAGGGCTATCAATTTCTTATTAGACATGTTTCGAGCCTCGACCTTTGTCTTTCTCGAGAATGGTCGTAGCTCCATGTTCTAGATTGCCAACTAGTTGGACAGCTAATCAATCAAGATGATTGTGTTAGATCTTTTTCTTATTGTCTCGACTTATCGAAGGAACTCTACCACGGTGGCTACAAGGATCGCAGACAATGCATGGGTGAAGGATATCATCAACACATTTATTGTCTAAGTCATGTCACAATTCTTGAAGATATGGGATCGAGTTTACAGCACCTCGCTCTGGGCTACCGAAGACGAGTTCATTTGGCGGTGGACCAACGACGCATACTTGGCTCAGTCCGCTTACAGAGCATTCTTTCTTGGCCTCCATTTCTTTCCCTACACCAAACCCTTTGGCATGACAGTATATTAACAAAATGTAAGATTTTTCTTTGTTTAACACTACAACGATGTTGTTGGACGACTGACCGGTTGCTCGATCGAGGAATGGATAGCCACTCCATGTGCTCCTTCTGTGCACAAGAGGAGGAGACGGCTAATCACATTCTTATTGAATGCGTCTTCACAAAACAAGTGTGGTGCAAGTTGTTAACCTCGGTCGGACTTACTAATCTCTCGCCGAGCCACTACTTGGTGTTCCAAGATTGGTGGCAAACCTTGCGACATTGCCTACACAAGCAAAACAGGTAGGGTTTCAACTCCCTTGTCCTTGTTGTTCGGCACTTATGGAAGGAAAGGAACACCTATGTCTTCAACGGCGTTTTATCACAAGTGCCAATGGTGATGGAGTAGATTGTGCAAAAAGGGCGACAATCGATAGAGGCAATGACCAAAGGTTGTTAGGCACATTGCTTTCTTTCACCTTTTCCTTAGGAGTCACACTCGGTTTAGCAAGTTGTTGCATGCCCTACTATATCCTCTATCCTAGTAACCATCTTAGCATATTAATGATATATGCTACTCTTCGTCTAATATATCAACATGTAAGGCTTCTATGAAAAATAGAAAGAGACTCCATGTTGCAAATGGAACCACCAATGAATGAGAATGGCCGACTTGCAACCCTAGAACCGATCTCAATACAGAATACAGAATACAGAAGAGAAGCTTGGCAAAATCCAGGCTATAAGAGGCAAAATCCGTTTTGATTATCACCACTAGCCATGGTTGTGGACGAGAGCTGCACTACTTCAGCAGATGTTGACGACATCAGCTGAAATGGCTTTACCGAGTTGGAAGCATCAGCTCGTAATTGGTTCCTTGCATCTCCAGGTGAGGCCATCACAGTGTCGTTAGGTACTTAAAACCATAACTTTCATTGAACAAGAGCTCGTTCGAGATTAAAGCGTTGCTTTGGAACTGATGGAAACAACACGGTGAAAGAGAACATGGCATAAACAATGAACAAGAATTGAGTTAACACCTTCCAGTTGCTGAGTGTTTGATTGAATCACTCCAGGCTCTAGCATTTGTCAAGAACCAAAATGAATGTTTAAGCCAAATTGAAATAGTTCTTTTTATTTTATGCAATTTATATATTTCAACCTATCACCATTCATTAAAAAAGGTGTATAAATATGTTATATGTAAAACATTTTTTTCCTCATGTCATTAAAACATATAAACCTTCCTGAGAGCCTACCTTCTCCCAATAACCTCTTCCATCGGCGCACTCGATGTGAAAAGCCAATGCCGCGGAAGGAGAGAAATATGTGACCAGGTGTGTGCCTTATATAACCGTTACGTCAGTGTTCTATAGGCTATTGAGTATTTGAAGAATAATAACGTAGAGAAGGAGTATGCACACGAGCGACCAAATGTTCGTATTAGATGGTACATGCATTATATGGGTGCTAATTTTTACTAGCAGTTCAAGAACAAACACCTTATAATTCTTTCCAAAAGGCTCTATACTCAGAATCAGCAGAAGTAATTCAATGAACTTTAAAAGATGTTAGATAAGCTGACAATAAAATAAACAGATGAACCGTCTATAATACCAACACCTATAAATGATGAGGCTCTTAAACCTCTAGAACCACTCACCAGTAATTATCATACTGTAAGAAAGATGTTGGCATCCTAGGTGAGAAAAATTTCCGTACTAGATTGAGAATGAGTGGAAAAAGAAATGATCATTATTGTATGACGATAGTGGCGCTAGGTTTGGTATAATGACTACCAATTTAGCTAAGATTTATAACTGAATAATATGTTGTATAAGAGGGTTACCGCTTGTTGTTATTATTGAATTTATTATGTATGGCACATGTAAGTATTTTAGATATTAGTACAAAGCAACTGGGTCTTAGACAATGACATTTTCTTTGGTACAATAATGAGAAAGCACTTAAAAAATGTAAAATGGTCCAAGATCATCAAGTTACAACTCAAGTTACACAATATTATAAATTTAAAATCTTATATGCTGACAAGGCTAAACATAGAATCTACTGTAAAAGAGATAAGCAGGAGGGTGTCCTAAAGGACGACGGGACCTCCTCGTGCTCATACCAAAAGTCAAGGTTGTATCATAAGCCATATTCTCATGCTATTGCCATAAGTTCAGAGTATAAAATACTGAACCATCATTTTGTGTTGCCTTATTTTAAGAATAAAGTTGTTTTGCATACCTAGAGCGGCGAGGTATTTCACTTTAGAATTGCAGGGTCTTTTATAGCTCAACAACCTTCAGTTTTTTACACTTTAAACCTAATGAAAACAAGGAAGGCAGGTCGACGTCAAACTAGATGGATTCACAACGATATGGATGAGTCCAAAGAAGGCGAAAGGTTCAAACATTATAGAAAGTGCGGCTAGGAGGGGCATACTCACAAGAAGTGTCCAAAAGATGCAGAGATTCCGAGTGAAACAAAAGCTCCTCTGACAGGAACATGGGCTAATGAAAGATGCCTCATAAGGAAAGGCACCACTTTAAGGCTAACATAGCCTAGCCATTCTCGTGTACTTAGTGGTTTGATCGTGTAGCACAAGTGTATGCATTATTATAATAGTAGATGTGTAACTTAAGTTCTCATAATTTAAAGAGTCGTAAACAATTTCTTCAAAGTTACAAGGACTATATGTATTATAATGTTGTTTACTTTGGGCCTTGAGTAATGGTATCTGTTGTTCGTTTTCTCTAATAAAAATTTGTCATCAGTTGAACTGTATATTATATTTTTTTTATTTTCGATAATCATTATTGGCGACCGAGGAAGTCATCGAGAAGCAGCACCGGCATAGAGAGGCAACATATCTAGCGTACCTCGGTTGGTACCAGCCTTATGCCCACATGCACGTGACGTTCAATCCCGACACTTTGCAACCATACGTAGCTTGTGTGCGAGACACGTATTCTAGATAATGACCAAGACTTCTTCCACGCTGTGAGTCAATTAGTTTTCCATATTTTAGTTAAAAGTGCTATGCCTCTTACATATAACATGGCATTTCAAATAGGTCAACGCTACATGGCAAGTTAATGGCGAGCTTGAGGCTGTGTGCCGATGGTTAGATGTCAAGGTTATGCTGATGGAGGATGAGTAGAGGATTACCTTTGGCAGGATGAGCAACACGATGTGCATTATTCTCCATGCTCTTATATATCGTATCACCAATGTGGTTTCTCCTGTAGCGGTCGCTGTAGTAGGAGTTTGTCCTATAGAAATACAGCCCACAAGAAATTCTTCCAATACCCAAACTATTCTCATGAGGTATAGATTGTACGCCCCTGTTTTTTAATTGTTCCTTATCGCAATATTTTTAAAAAAACTAATATTTTCTTTGCTAGATCCATAAAAGGATGTGTAGCTTCATTCAATGGGTTGATACGAAAATCTAGTATTTGAACCTTATGGTTGGTTCTTCAAGGGTCGTTGGTTTTCTCCTCAGAATCAAACAAACAATATATGGGAAGGATGTAGGAGTACAAACAACA
This sequence comes from Oryza coarctata, assembly GCA_030770085.1. NCBI lineage: Eukaryota > Viridiplantae > Streptophyta > Magnoliopsida > Poales > Poaceae > Oryza > Oryza coarctata. Next base: position 14,182,249 of record CM061479.1, on the reverse strand, counting down.
TCGGTGAGCTGAACGATCAAATTGGAGGTTGCATCTCTTGTACTACCTCTAAGACGGGAGCATCCTAAGCGCGCTTGCGGTGATCGTTGCCAGGTGATGAGATTAATAAGTGATGATATTTTTGGTAGAAGGTACTTTATTTATCTAAACATTCTTCACAACGATTTCGTTATAAGTTTTCTACATATCTCTCTAATTTACTTTAATTTTTTTTCACCTTGACTACAATAGACAGACATGAAGAAATCATCGTATAACTATATAGGGATCATACTTTTGACGTGCAACAGGTGATCGGACCGAGCGAAGATGTGTGCCGAGAGGAAGGGAGAGCATGAGCCAATGGAGGTCCGATGCGTTGGCGCGTGAACACACCGAAGCCTAAAAGATTTGCTTCGCTCCAGTGTAGGTCATTTAACTTTAAGGTCCCTTCACCGGGGTTACTGAAGTTGCGGGCGTGGCAGTCAATTTGACCCTACAATTGATAAGAAAATAAACCGATGAATCAGTCGGCCGATGGGCCGATACGAACTCCTGCTATCGACTGGTCGCCGATAGTTATCGGCTGCGTCTAATGTACTCCTACTAATGGCTAGTTGCCGATAGGGGTTGAAACATTCATCCATCGGCTAGAAAGCCGATGAAGGCGTATGCAAATGGTAACGAAGTGAATGAAAAAATCACATCGGTTATAGTATTAATGGCGCTCCGGAATAAAGTAGTCGATAAACACTATAAAGACTCCTGCTATCGGATGGTTGTCGATAGAGATTGTAGTACTCTCTCATCGGCTACAAAGCCGATGAAGTCATAAATAGATAACGAGGAATAAGACAACGAACACATCGGTTGTAGAGTCAATAGCGCTCTAGAATGTAGTGTTCAGTGAGCAATATGGGTAATCCTCCTATTGGCTAGTTATTGATAGAGGCTATGGCGCTCGTTCATCGGCTAGAAAGATGATGAAAGCATATGCAGATTGTAAAGAATAAGATCAAGGACCCATCGACTACAAAGTTGATGACGCTCCGAATAGAATATACAATGAAAAGTAATGTGCGAGACCCAATCTTTTGAATATACCAGAGGCTAGATCGGATACATAGGTGGAAGCTACACGCAAACCCATCTTCTACCTAAGTCAATGAGAGAAATTGTCTGAAGATATATATATATATATCAGCTGAGAAGCCGATATACTAGGCGTGAGACTCAGTGTATAGATAACTCATCGGCCAGCCACTCCGATGAAACGTTCGCGTAAAGACCTATCGATCTATGGCTTAATCTACTATCAGCAATCTAATAGGTCGTACCTAACCGATGCAGCACAAGATCGATGGCAATAAAGGAAGCTCAATAAGCTAACAAAATTACGTGAATATGATGTGATGCACCTGATCGGACCTATCCAATATAGCCTTAGACAAAATGGATACATTAAGATAGTGGCGGGACTTGCCTCTTCACCGGAAATCGGACTTAACCGATACAACCCTACGTCAAGAGCTAGAACCCATCGGTAAAAATTTAGACGAACTAGAGTGGCAATGTGCCAATATTGTATTTGATCTGTGTGAATAATTTACAAGGTTTTAGGGGTCTATATTTATACCCTATAATTACAAGTGTTCGACACAGTTACAAATAACCTCCAGACGTAATTCCCTAAACATAAAAAAAATTATCTATAAGAAATTAACAAAACTAATTAAATTGTCTATCTTAAAAGATATATTTTATAGCGATAAAGTAATCTACCGTAGTTTCCATGGCTCTTTCTCAGAGCCGATCCTATCTGAATAATATTTTCATCTTTTGATTGAACCGAATACATCTTTAATTCGTCCAATCAGCTCTTTCCCTATATCAATCAGACTTTTTTATAAGCCGGTCGGCTCTCCAATTCTATATACGGGGCTTACCAAATTTTGGTACAAACACATATAGATTAAAACAATTGAATAATAGATACAGTCTAAAGTGGAGTACAAACAAATAGTTAGCTACTTTAGTAATGGGTGACTATAAGTATATGATAGATGATCTCCACAAATTCTAAATAGTCATCTGTATCGTACTATATATATTACGTATATATTTTATATGTAAATCTCTCAGTAGCCGTGTAATGTTTTTCTACTATTATCTAAATAATGTTCGAGCGTAAATCTACTAATTGTCCGGCTCTCTTAAAGGTATAATAAATTTTTTAGTATTAACACTAAGTTCTTATATAATTTAGACAT